>OY720637.1:78652697-79369531 GCA_963169105.1 Ceriagrion tenellum | reverse complement strand
GGAGAGAGACGGAGGAGGGGGGAGTTAAGGCTAAGAGGAATGAGAGACTCGTGAAACCGGGATAAGGGAAAGAAGAAAAGAACACACGCGGAGACGGTAGAGGAGATGATGGAGTGAGGGGAGGACGTAAGTAAGAAGGGGAAGAGGGAAGAAGAGAGACTTACTGTGTGTGTGGGGAGTGAAAGATTTCGTAGCACTATCTAAGTGGGGAGGTTGAGCGGTGGCGTAGCCAGGGGTGGGCTGAGGGTAGTACTTTTTTCAGGCCGGAATACTTTAAGCTCAAATTTTATTAACACTTATTTAATGATGGAAAGAGGAACACCATCGAAAATCGCAAGTATAAGACATTGTTTCAAGCCTTGCATTGTGAAATCAAGTCATAATTAAGACCTTAATATTGTCAACGCTAAAATGTTTTCCCGTAGACCTTGATAAAAGACTTTTGTAATGGCAATGAACTGCAAAATCCTCGAAATTTATTATATTTTTATTAGACTTAAGCATTGTTAGCAGAATTACAAGTGATTTTCACTTGCAAATCATTTGTTAATATCTTGAGATTAAAGTAAAAATGATTCTATATTACTCGAATTCAACGAAAAAATTAACCATATTTTGAAAGTATCACAAATGAGTTTAACATTAAGACAAGAAACGACACGTTTATATTTGGGCTTAAACTTGAAAATGAAGGAAATGAAATTGTTTTTCTTAAACTTGATGTTTAAATTGTGTTTTAACATGCTTGAAGTTTGCTGTGTGCTTCCTAAAGGAAGAGCAGAAAATGATATACCGCCCAAGACGGCTCACACTGAAGCCACTGGGGGTGAGGGAAGTTGAGTGCGGTTAAGGGAAGAGTTACGGCGGATATCAGGCACTGCATTGGGGGAAAATTGTGTAAGGAGTTAGGGGAAACAATAAGATGTGAGAGAAGGAGAATCTGAGGGGTAAAATAACGAGACGAGTCAGGGTTAGAGGAAGTGGATATCTAATGGTTAAAGAAAGTGAGAATTTCGAGGTGTACGAGGGATGAGGTTGGTCAAAAATGAGGTTAGCGAGAGAGGGGAATGAGGGAGAAATTGATTCAATAAGCCTTGGTGCGGCCTTGCAGTGCATTTTCGGGCTGATAAACGTAATGAAGAAGCACACAATTGATTTTCTGAAGAGCATTTGATGCTTAATGCGGTGATAACGTGAAGGGAGGTACCTGGCTAGTTAAAAACGGTCAATAAGAAGTATATTCATGAAATAAATCATCTCGTGCATCAAGATAAATCGACTTTTTCCATCAATCTATCATTATTTCACTGCTATTGGAAAGCTCTCAATTGATAGTAATGGATCTAGGTTTTGGTTTTTGGTCGTCCAACGGCTGAGGTTTTATCGTACGATATAGCCAAACCGATTAATCTTGTAAATAACCCATCGTCCACCCCTGAGGCAGGATTAAAACTTCGGTCCATTTGGGTTGCTAGACTGTCACGTTACTGATATTAATACCGTGGATGGCTGCCAGAGTAAATTCATAGTCAGACGATTTAATTATCTTTTAGAGCTGTTGGTGAAAAAAATTTTCCTCGTTAATCGATGTGGGCTTTCTATGAAAGATGTTGGATTTGTCGAAGCAGACTTATGGTATAAGTGCACGACTGGGAACGATAAACTAAAATAAATGTGAATATGAATCACTAAGACATTCAGTATTTACTGAAAATCACAGTTATTGCCCATAAACCTCATAAATACGGCTTTTTTATTTAAGACTTGTTATTCAAAGAGCATTAAAGTTTTTTATGAGAAATGAATAGGGCATTAGTCGGATTTGAAGGTAATAAAGTTTAGTGATAAAAAATAAACTGTCGTTTCAAGTGATATTAAAGTATCAAATCTTTTTCTTGTCCATTAGATAAGACCGAAAGCACGATCGCAAAAACGACTTGAAAGACACTTGAACCGGGAACAAAGGATGGATGTAGTTGTTTGGTGCACCAGATAAAACCTGGAATTTCAAAAAGGTTAAAGTAGTGGAAACTAGGCTGTATTTTGTATAAAATTAAGGCTTTTATCGCATATTGTATTTTATTGGTAAGTATTATCCAAAAATTTAAGAAAGAACACTATTATGGCCAAAACGTCCATTTTGTCAGTCGTAAGGAAAATGTTTGAAAAACCTTTTTGCTAAGTAGTGCCCAAGATGTACTTGGAGAAGAACAATAGGGTGGAAGTTACTGTTGTGGAGATTGTAGAACCAATGAAGATGTTATCTAATACATTGACATTGACATTATGCAGGTCTGGATTGGAGGTGATCTAGCAGGAAGCGTGGTTAAATCAAAGATGGAACTCGTCGGGGTTAGAGGTGAAAGTATTAAACTTGTTATTACTTATCTACTCCAGCTACTCAGGTTATATTGCCTGTTCTGATGTACAATCTCAAGCGTATACCAGCCACGAAGTTTTTATTCCAGAAGCGTTGCTCAAAACAGCGGCCTTAGGGCCGAAATGTAATCATTCTGGCTTGGCCAGTGTGAATAACTATGGCTACATCTGGATTACTTCAACTTAAATGCGAGCGTTAAATGCATTTTTAGGATATTTATGAGAAAAAGTTTTGATTAGGCATCAACGGATGCCCAT
Source organism: Ceriagrion tenellum (assembly GCA_963169105.1). Classification (NCBI taxonomy): domain Eukaryota; kingdom Metazoa; phylum Arthropoda; class Insecta; order Odonata; family Coenagrionidae; genus Ceriagrion; species Ceriagrion tenellum. The sequence continues at coordinate 79,366,894 of OY720637.1, read as the reverse complement.
AGGCTGAAGCCATGCTTGACTGATCAAATGGCTTTGGAGCGTATATCAGTCGACACTCGGATGGGAATACACTTCGCTTAGCCGTCGGAAGGAAGCTATATCAGGCGACGGATTTACTGTCCTTCCCACGATGCCGGCAAAGTGCTTTTTTCAGCTCTCTGGTACATCAATTAATTGTCCTGGTCCATCAGCATCGCTCTCATTTTTCGCACTTCTAACTTCTCGATGTGGTGAACAACTTGAAAAATTGGTTTTTAAGGCTTTCCAATAATTGCAAGATTACATCGCACCGACTTATTTACATCACCCACAGCCGTAAAAATTATTGGTATGCATTTTCATGCACCTACTATGTAACCTGTTGAGGATTATTTATGGTGAATTATTATTTTATTCATCATTCATGAGTAAAGAACATAAAGTAAATCTACTGTTTCGTTTTGAGGAGAAATATTGCATCAGTTTGTTGAATTTTTGAGATTAGGGCCGGCACCTGTGAACACGTTCGCCAGCCTGTGGATAGAAAGAGCAAGGAAAGATTGTTTTGGGAATGGAGGGAGGGTGGAGAAAATTTTTGCCATCAACTAAAGGTGCCAATTAATACGTAGTTTAACTTCTAATGGACCGGATGGAATAGTATTACAAGTAAAATTTGTTACATGATGCGCCAAATAGGGATTTTACTCCTTGGTAGCGTCAAAAATTATTCACTCCTAGTTTCATCAAATATAGCAATGGGCACACCTATTTTCCAAATTCTTTCCTTTCACTATAGTTTTCAATACCATTACCCCTTCCTATGATAGTCAAACTCAAAAGATGCAGTTGCAATAATTTGTGTATATTAATCAATCAATTTTAATCAAAGGAATTCATTAAACTTCATAGAACGCCACTGAGTGAATTAGAATGATTTTATATTTATAGATTTCACATTATCTACCGGATATCACGCTTTGGTGAGTATTTGTCCCAGTAGCCCACTTACCCTCCTTTGTTATCACTCGGAGAAATCTTTCAGCAGTTATGAACCATTGAACTATCGCAGGGTGGCGATCGTCAGGGAAAACCGGGAAAACCTGGAATTGTCAGGGAATTTTGAATTTATGGAAAAGCCAGGGAAAAGTCAGGGAATTCTCGTAACAGTCAGGGAAAAACTGGAATTGGAATCCTCGTTATTTTTCTACCATTATGTTTATCAACCAGTCTTTCCCGCCCTTTATTTCACCAACTAAAACTAAATTCCGTCACAGACGTGCATGGAACATGCCTCATCATTTCGTGGAGCATTCAGTCGTGAATCTTAGTTGTTTAATTGTGAATCAGGCAATGTATCCCTTTTGTAATTCTGGTTGCGATATTTGCCTAGTAGTGTTTAAAATCATGATTACAATGTATTACGCTCATCACAAAGAATCCGAGGCTATGCTGTTCGGAAAATTTTACCTCGCGTTTTTTTTTCAGCTTCCGAAAATCAGGTAGAGAAGTACCTGGATCATACTAGCTTATAGTTAATATATGCTTGCAGTTCTAAAAATACGAAACGATGATTAGAAAATTTAGAAACTTTAAAGCCGCCGTAGAAGATTTAATTCAGCAGAAAAAATGTTCCAATAATAGGTGACCTTTTGGCAATTGGTCAGGGAGATTGATAAATCCATTAGAGAAAAGTCAGGGAATTTGGAAATTGGATATCAGTAGCCACCCTGTATCGTTATTCGTCTAATCTTACCGAAAGGCGCCAATGAGTTCACTGGTTATTGCGCCTTCAGCCGGACGGGGTACAATACTTGTAATGCATTCCACAAAGAACCCAAGTAGGGATTAAAATCCTTACTACTACTTAGCGGCACTCCTCCAATTTAGCATTAGCTGTAACCTCAACTCAATAAATTGCGATAAAGGGGCCTCGGTTTAACATTCCATCGAGGAATAGGTTCCTGCACTTGACATAGCTCTTAAATAGGGACCTGGTTAGTGGGATGGTTCTTTGGGGTATGAGACCGACAACTAAGTATTCTTGAAGGAAGAATTATTGAGGTATTGTGGATGAATGGTGAGAAATATGGCGTTTTTATTAGCCTGTTCTTAACCTTTTCCTACCATTGTGTTATTACATTGAATGTATCTTTTCCAATTTTTTCACACAGTAAGACATAATTTATCGGTAGAACAACACGAAAGTTTTTGCAAAATTCACGCATAAAAGGATTCTTTGAAAATTTTCAATGAATTGAAATGCATTTTGTTTGCTTCTAAAACGAATAAAATGGAAAAAGTAGCCTTGGTGATTGTATAGCTAGCAATTATCATGGGACTGCTAATACAGCCGTAATGTTAAATTTTAGCGGTGAAACGGGGAATCAGAGGATAAGATTTCTCTTGCACTAATTGAAACCATTGCCAAATCCCATCTTTTAAGTAAAAGAGAAATTAAGTTCTAAGAAAGATATTCAACTTCATTAAATCAGTGCATACTCCGTCTAACGTCCTGCTTATGGAATTTGGCCTAGCGGGGCCACGGTAACATGCCCCACCCGACGGATGTCACATTTTGTAATGAAGCCCAAGAGGGAATTGGCCAAAAAATCTCCTTCACTGCCGAGATTGGAACCCCGGCCCCTGAATTGGAAGCCAGTACTGCAGCCACAACACCAACCCGATCCGCGTATGTGATGTTGGTTTTCAATAGGCTGAATGGTTGGGAGACGGAGAGAAAAAGAGGGATGGGCAGGCTGATAAAACCCCTCGCGCGCGCACACAAGGCGGTGGCACAAAAGCAGAAAGAGAAATATCGGTCGTAATGTGCACGATAATACGGCGGTTAGATACAACGGGATCTGGGGTGTGGAAAACTGGGGAGGGAGAGGGTAGGGTTTTGATGGAGAGAGAGAGAGGAGAAAGCGGAAAGGGAGAGAGAGAGTAGGGGAGGGTTTGAATTCGCGGAGAGGAGGATGAGGGGGTTGGGGTTTTTTCGGAGGGGAAGGTTTTGTGTGTGTACGTGCGTGCGTGTGTGTGTGGAGAAAGCGGGTGAGTAATGTGGTGGGAGAGAAAGGGAGGAGGGGGAGATATATACAAGTTGGGCTGAGGGGAGGAGTGTTTTTTTCTCCTGGAGGGGAGGTTGTGGATGGATGTGAGAGGGGGGGGAGGAGGCATGGAGTTTGGAATGGGAGGAACGTTGTAGGGGGAGGGAGATTAAGAGGGGGGAGGGAGGCGCAGAGGGGAAGGGGAGGAAGGAGAGAGGGAGGGTTGCATTGGAGGGGCAGTCGCCAGCACTTTGGATCGATATCGAAGGAGACGTCCGCTGGCTGCATGGTCGCCTTGGAAGGTCCTTAAAGAAAACGAGGGAGCAGGTGGAGGAGAAGAGGATGTAATGGAGGGGATTGGGTTTGCGTGGTGGGCTAGACTATTGTCCCCTCACCCTGAACATCTCTGGTTTGAATCCCAGGGATCGTGATAGATGGATAAATTTTTTCAATGGGATTGCCGATCCCTACTTGCATCACTCCTCTCTGTGGGATGGAACGGTTAAGGTTTGCGGATACTTTGCAAAAACGCGAATGTAAATTATCTAAATTGCGAAAGGAATTGAAGATGGTGGTGGGGAGGCAACTTTCGTGGACTGAGGGACCCTGGCGGAGAAAGGGCGCTAAGGCATAGGATGGCGTATGTCATTCTCCTTGTTATCACGATTACAAAACTTCCATGAAATTTACTCTCTCAAGAACTGACAGAATTCCAAGGAGGAGAATAGCAATGTGACTTATACGTTGGTTGGTTTTCGTGTCACCTCCCATGGTAGAGTACTGCTTTGCGACAAAAAACAAGTAGTAATATTTTAAATGGCGCAATCAACCTCATCTGTTGGTTGACTAGCCAAATAATCAATCAATAGCAATCTCTCGTGTAACCTACCGAACGATGCACACGTGTTACGTGTGGTGCGTAACCCGTAGGATATAGTAATTTACTTGTGATTAAAAAATTATTTCATAACTCCCTCCCTAAAATTTTCCCTTAGTATATCTTGATTGGATGGATCATTGACATAAGTGACTGAGTGCCATTTCGGATCATTGCGACATGTTTACTGTGAATATCAAGGAAAACATGTGATGTGCCTTATTGTATCGGCAAATTGCTTCGAAAAACCTTGTTCTGCAATCGGGAATATTTTTTAAATAATTGTTCACTATACTCTTCAGTTTAGAAAACTTGGTTTAAAAATCTTGGTTATCTGTGTTACTGAGACATCCTATTGTTTTTGCTATGGTATTTTGTGAAGAGTAGTTTTTCACTACCCAATTGTTCCTGCGGAAGCTAATATCCGCTCCCCTGCCTTACCATTGAGTTAGAATATATAATAGCAGCTTATTTTTACCTCGATAATGATATATTCGTCGGAACAATGGTCGAAAATGATAGTGTGAAATGAACATATTATTAATTCATTTAGTTTAGGAGGATAATTTAAATGCATTTTTGAAAGGCCAGAGTAGATGATCCGGTTGGATGCGCTGTGAGGGTAATTTTAAAGAAAGAGTACCCTCTGAACAAGGGAACAAGGAACAAAAAAACAAGGGAGAGAGAGAGAGAGCGAGTTATATCTGTCCTTTCTCACATTACATTATATTTAAATGTTAGGGATAGGGTTCCTGTCCAGAAAGTTTTCAAGATTTTTTCTGTGGCATTATTTGGTTTATAAGCTAAGAGAAATTCAAATTTCATACACAGTTAATTGCCTACCTTTTTATGGAGCAGAGTTCACTAATATTTATTTTTTAGTGCATTTCTTAAGTGCACGTTCAAAATGAGCGCTGTCAGAGCAGATTCCGACAGATGGCGTTGCCTGCACCTTTTTCGGTCCTGGATGTGCAGCGCTCTCTGCGATCAAGTTTCCACTCTCTCACGATTTTCTTCTTACTGATCGCACGTTCTGTATCCCCAAGCATTGCTAATACATTTTTCTCATCGTAATATAACTTCTTATTACTTGCAAGTACTCTCTAATCTTGATAGTTTTTCTCTCATCAAGTTTTTTCAGCAGTAATGGCCTAAGTATCGTGAATTAACTCTTATCTTTGCAATTATTTTCCTCATCAGGTAATCAACAATTGCTTAATTCGTCCGCAGCTTTTTCCCGCTGACTTCTATCTGTCGGGACGTACACACTTATTCTTTTATTCATGTTCAAGTCAATATGTGTAGGAGGCGATATTCGAACAGAGGTTTGCGCGGTGGTTTGGTAGGGTGAAAAGGCAAAAAAGGTTGATGGATAACGTTCTAAGTTTTAAGGTTATGTGGAAGAAGGTGATAGAAAGGGGAAATTGGGGACTTTTTGTCAATTTTATTATTAATTATAATTTAAGTCCCGAAAAAAATAAATTATTCTTATTTATAATGAGTGTTTCATTAAAAAAACATGAACCATTACATCTACCCTCGGCCATTATCACCTAAAAGGACGAAGCCCATGTGTCGGCACCCAATACTAAGTTCCGGTTTTATCTAGTAAAATATTTTATTGGTGTGAAAATGGAAGCTAAAACGTTCTCTCATTGATAACAGTCACGTCAAAAAAACGGCAGTCTGAAGTGCTTTACAAAACCCAAACTATCAGTTATCATGAAGTCAATGAAAAAGCTAAGTCACCTTGCGTATACTCCTTAAGGCAGACGAAATGAAACTGGGTCTAAGTCATATTTTATATTATACATATTACATGTACATTATATATAATATACATATAGGTAAATTTTAGTCTTATTTCGGTCAGTTTTAGGTCAAAATCTGCATTCATGAAAATTTGCAATTTCTCAGGTCGCCTTAAAATCCTTTAAACTGGCGTTACAGATAGACTGACAGACTCCAACGTATTGGTGATAAAAATATAGATGGATCGTTACGACGGTCCTTTGATACAATGATAAAGTTTTATCGCTAATTTTCATTGGATCTCTATCCCCCTCCAACTCTCAACCCACACAGCGTTTCACGATATTACGGCCCACCGCCAGTTCCCCGCTTCGGATCTCTCCACCCCTCTCCCACCCCCTTGCGGAGCTGCACATGTTCCGCCTCCTCCTTGCCTTCCCAACACCCCTTTCGACTCATTGATGATGGACTAGATGGACTCGTTCGCAGTCCTCCAATACTCCACTCCCTCCCCATGCGACCACCACGGACTTTTCATTGAGTCACGTTATTATATCGTCGGGTCCGCATAAAAAAAGTCTATAAAGTGGCCCGCAAAGTACCTCATCGAAGCGTTCTGATGCATGCGCCTCTTGCCGCATCCGTGGACTTAGTTGTATTCCGTCTTATTCCCATCTCTTTTTCTAAATGATATCCAAGTGGAATTACATATATTTGTAGATTCTTTTTCTGTCCAGTCAAAGTATTAATAATACTCTCTTTATAGTTTTCAGCTTGCTGCTGTATTTTACATACGTATGGGATTACACAACCATACCCGGAAGTGTATAAATCACTTAGATGAGTTTTGAACCCGTGACTTTCAGGTTGACTGGTGAGCTACTTACACCGCAGTGCCACTATTCCTAAGGAATCTAACGTCTAATATTCGTTTCATGTGCAATAATGTAAATAGTAGACGATGCTTTTTCGAGAAATCCATCGTATGTCATTTTCCATACGCTATTTTTCTTCAGTACTCTACACTAACTAACTGAAATGAAACTAAATGAAATCCGCTTGTTTCTTTTTTATGAGATCCTTGAGGATACTGAAACGTTAATTGATGATTGTGGCATATTTTGGTGTCTTTGCCTCAAAGGGAAAAAATGTAAAATTTCAGGGGAGGTTAGGAGAAGTGTGAATGAATTCCTCTGAATTTCATTACACTGTCCTTCTCAATGTTTTAAGTTATTTTTTTAAGATTTTGTTTGTTTTAGATTTGTAGTAGACATGTCACTGATAATACCTTATATTGATGAGCTATGCGTATATTGTTCTTTGTTGAAAATATTACGTGCAAAAATATTACAAAGTTTCTCGAATCTCGCTAGAAAAAACGAATCTTGTTTTGGGCAGTAGCGCCTAACAAGGTAGAGTTTCTCTAAAAAGCAATAATATCCCTGGAAGAAGAATGAAAAGTGCTCGTTATGGTGGCTGGGGAGAGGAAACCTCTGGAGGAGATTAGGAGGAGGTCGAGTGGGTGGTTGGAACAGGTAATGAGAAGCGAAGGGTTGCTGAAGGTCATGATTGAAGGGAGGTTGTTAGGTATGCTGGGGAAAGAGAAAGGATATATTAAAGAGAAATAAGAGAACAGACTTCATGTACGGGAACGAGAGGTTGGGAGTATGCTAAATATAAGAAAGTCTTAGTTTAAGGAGATAGATAGATACGCGTGCAGACTTCTCGTGGATTTTTACTTTCTTCCATTTATTATTACCTCAGCTATTTATAATTACCTCAGCCAGGTTATTTATATATTATTCGTTCAATTTTAAGATTGGTTGATTGTAGCCCTCCATCCATCTCTTCCTATTGCTAATTCCCTTACCCCCTGGAAATTCTTCTTATATCCTTTCCTCTATTTTTTGTGTATAATTATCACTTTTCTCACCCTATGGGACTTGACCCTCTGTTTTTCCTTCTCTTATAATCTCCACATGCATACTGTGCTTACGACTGTATCAAACCTATGTGGTTCTTTTTTGTAGTGTCCTTATGATATTTTTTCTTCTAATCTTCTGCATGAACATTAACCGGTATTTTATGATCAAGATAATACTTTCTCATGTACTTGGCGTGAAGAAGTATTGACAGCGTCCTCTTTCTATATCCACTGGTTTTTCCATCTTCCTTTTTGTCGTCCTTAGGATGGGTTTTCCTCGCACATCACTTAGATTTGAAATAGGTATTTCCCATCGCCTCCACTCATTGGTCACCTCCCAAAGAACTCGACCCTAACTCCCTCTGTGAAGGAGTTTGAGTGCTAGTAGAGAGGAGCGTAAAGACGGCTGAAAAGCCAGACGTAATGAAAGCCGGTGGGATTTCCCCGAAAATGATGCGAATTTATGAAAGGTCTTAACGGGCCGTGTGCGCAGTGAGCGAGAGGTGAAAGGTGCGGTCTCGTATGTGAATCGAAATGTCTAGTCTACGGCCCCCTGTCGTCGTCGCCTTTTTCGTCCGACCCGCTCAAATGGAGTGGTCATCAATTTTATCTTTTCTTCCTTTCCACACCCTGCTGTTGTAGTTTAATATCACGCGGTGTGTAGTGAAGAAAAGTTCAAAGTTCACGTAATTGTCGCGTTTATACGAAAGATTTAGGCTTCCGATTGTGTACACACAAACGTGGAGAGTCGGTTGCCGTAAGGATACCTTAAAAAGTGGTCCTATAAATACTTGGTCGTGACCGTAGCGAGGCATACACGGGGTTTTGCAAACCTCTTTTGGCGCTCTATGGGGTTCAGTTGGTTCGGGATTATATCAATTACATTTTTATGAGGATCATATTGTCGTACTTTAATGCCACTAAAACACTAAAATCCGAGTGAGAATTATTTTGGTGCTTTGGGGAATTTAGACCCGAAATATCAAGTGGAAAACACCTGAATGATTCCTATTAGATTACTGTTTCTTTTCGTAGAATATTTCTGCCAAAAATAACTTTCATGCCAACCTTGATAAAACATGGATTGCAAAAAATTGGAAGAAAACAAATGTAGTTTTGAAGCAGATTGTATTTTGCCATTAAATGTTATACATTTAGTCAAACTCTTCGTTGCCTCATTTCATGGGCATCTTCCATCTAATATATTCCACAGCAGTTTTGTGAAGTCTTCTATTTACATATATTTTGCAATGTTGGATCTAACATCGTATGTCATTAATATTTCTGGATCGTGATGTGTTAAATATGGAAATAAATATATTTTAAATTATCATCTTATGCATAATTATTGCTGTGCCTCTTAATATAATGCACTAATCCTGGGTAAATGCTTGCATATTATCTTGATTAATCCATTCTCCAATGCCACTCTTGAATCATCGATTTCCCGAAACGGTGGGGTCCCTTTCAAATCGTATGCTTTTAAATCTTAGGGATTCCTCCCTCGTCAAAAAAAGCAGCGGAAACCGCCGGCCAAGAATTTAATTACATCGGGAGGTAACAGGCTTACGGATGGACCTTAAGCGTTAAGTCTTTTAAAATGGCGTTAATTACTGGAATTCTACCATTCCCCTTTTCCTTTCCAAATCCTCTCTTTCTCTCCTCCTATTTTCTGTATTTTCCTCTCCTCTTTCCCTATGTATCACATCAATCCACCGCCTTCTCCAAATTCTCTTTACTAATCCTCTCCAATACACTAGATTTCATTAACAACCGATCATACACTGTCTGCGTAATACCGATCTCTTTTAACTTGAATTCCCTTGTGGGAATATTTATGAAGTTTTATTATTCGAGCTCAATGTGCGCTTTAATGCGTATCAAACTAGAGGCAAACAACATTAGAGGCCTATCATTTGGGTTACGTCTTGTACATAATGGGAATTTATTGATGTATTAGGATGAAAGGAGCGTACATTTATGATAGAGTGAAGGGCGTGAGAGGAAGAGATAGAACGAGAAAGTCTCGGATAAACGTGGTAGAATATGCTCTCACGAGAAGGAATATGTAGTCCTAAGCCTGGCAGGCGTGTATGAAGCAATACGGAAGCGTAAAAAAGGAAAGGAAATTAATAAAGAAGGGTCAGATTTACGTAAGCAATACATAAGTGAAAAAGAGGAAAGGAAATTAATAAAGGAGGGTCAGATTTACAGGCTTTTCATCCTGAGTTTAACTTTTTCCTCTGCGTATGCCAACCGCGAAAGGGGATGGCGGGTATGATTGTAACTTGAAGGAGAACTGTGTTTGGGACAGGAAGGTTTGAGCACAGGATAAAACAATAGCAAATACCCTGAGAAAATGCCATGACTTGTGTGCGAATTCTCTTCCACGCTAAGAGGAATACTCTAATATGGTGCAAACAAAGCATCGTATCGAGCATAAATGCCTTAGCGCACGATACTATTACTCTAGTTTCGCTATTTTTTTACACTAGTAGATGACTAAGAACAAAAGACGGACGGACAGGGAGTCATTCAAAGAACTGCCTTGCATATGCATGTTTTTGGAGGAAATAAAGTAAGAGACATTTAGTAAGTGGTAGAGTAGTTAGTTATTGGCACTAAGATCTTGAGGGTGAATGACTTTTCAAATCTTAACTAACCTCAAATTATGTGAATGGCTGGCTTTCTAATTTTCTACCCTACATATAGTGAAATTGGAAGCATTTTTCAATTGTGTTCTGTCAGTTATAGCTTCCTGACGACGTTTGCTCAGTTATGTGTATTTCTGATTTTCTACCCTACATATAGTTAAATTGGAAGCACTTTTCAACTGTACTCTGTCAGTCATAGTTTTCTGACGACGTTTGCTCAGTTATCTGTATTCATTGTTAAGAAAAGTCGGGATAAATGTGAAAGGATGGATATTTATTCGTGTTCTATACAAAGCTACATGGGTCTTTTCAAATGCACACTTCGCCGAGAAATCTAGTTATGCATTTCTTCGATCATCAACAGCACACTAATAATTGCTGTATGTGGTGTTACCGCTCCAATGTTTTCAAAATACCATCAATGGAGAATTGTCAACACATATTCGTTACACTGATGTAGCGGCACAACAATGACTGTATGACATTCCTAGAGTTAGGCTTAAGTTGTTTTATAAGTATGATTTTTCGATTTTAAGCAGATAAAAAGAAAAATTAGGAACTTATCATGTAATTTTTCATTTGATGATCTCATAGTACAACGGCTTCTTCAGCCCTTATATATTATTCATTTTGGAGCAAAGGTCTTTAAATAATGAATAACCTTTTGGAATTTCAAAAGTTTGATTCTATTCTTTTCTGTACCGTCCATGTTTGAAGTTCAGTTGCGGGGAAGATAACGTATTTTTCAATGGCTTTGATGCAAAGGGAAATTAAATTTTTACTTAATAGCTGATTATCCAGTTGGCATGAAAGGTAATAGAGTAGGAAATGTTGGAATCCGCTCGCTTTTAATTGCGCACTCTCTCTATTATTAGGTGAATGGCATGGGCTGAATAGCAGCTCACGCATTAATTTGCACTCACGGGATACGAGGAAAAAAATGCTTGGGACCGTCATGAAGGAGACACTCAGACGGTTGACAGTTTCGGGAGAGAGCTGGAAGAATAAAAAAATATAAAACTTGGCCATCATTTGAAAGTACTCTCCTTGATACGCACGAGACTCCGCATTCAGTACTATTCAGATGGTGGCGTTCCTTTTCACGATTTCCGTCGGTGGCCTTTTTTTAACATTAAAGATCATCTGAACCCTGAGAGCTGCTATAGAAATGCAGAACTGGAATTTTTTTTGAGAGTCTCCTACTCCAACCGCCGTCGTTTGAATCATGAACAACTTGCAATTTTGCTGTACTCTCGATTGAATTGCAGTCACAGATTTCCTTTTCCACAGATTTTCTTTTACGCATATTCCTCAAAGTAGAGAGTATGTTATTAGCATATTTTTATTTTTTGTTCGCTGAAAGAAAACGTATTTCATTAGCATATCATGTGGGTTATAATTTACTTAAACGTTTGGCAAGCATAAGCATCACAACGCATTGTCACTGCAAAGATATGTAATTTACATTAGCGCACTTAACCTCAAAGACGTCAAAAGTTTGAATTAAACTTTATCCAGCTATACTGTAGGTTTCCTTTATTAGAAATTTGCTCCGTGATAGCAATGGCCGCCTTATGCAAAGATAAGTGCTTTCAATTCTATATCGTTTGTTGTGCTTATCAAGGAAAATTACTTGAATCCATATTTACTGTGGTATCTATCGCTGTTCATTCAATGAGTTAGATAGTAAATGTTATGTAAAACACTCGTTTTATTATTGTAACTGGTGGTGTTATTAGTATTTACTTTACTATCTCAGTGGTCAATTTATGTGACTTTTTAAACCGAAATGAGAAAAATCATTTGATCCTCTCTCTTGCTTGAAAATGTGTAAATGTAATATTTCATGAAATAATGTTTTTATCAGGTTTTTTGCATCGATGAACTTACAGTATTGGTAAATGGTATACTATACAGATACAAAGAATTTTAATCCAAAAAATTTCCATTTATTGCCCATTCTAATATTTGCTAATCCACCTCATATTTCATTTTTTGTCATTTTGATATGCTTAATCTTTATTCCAAAACTTTAAGGTCCATATTTTTCGTGATTTTACCTCGCGTTTCATTCGTAGCTGAAATCCTTAAGGTGTATGAGCTGCATGTGACTGCTAAGAATTTTTTTAATGGATCTTTTTGAGATAAATGTATTCGGTATTTGTTTATTGCATCTATGCAATGGTATTATACATTTATCGACTTTTTATGTTTTACTTATGGTTATTATAGATTTCGAGAACCATGGCACTATTTCCTATTGATGTGAATGATACAAATTAATTAAGGAATTATTATCGTCAAAGAACTGCCTTGTTGTTAGCTCATTCTAGCACTCAATTTAGCACTTGAAATAGTCATCTATGTTCTCTTGTACTACTTTTGCCGCTATTACCATATTTTTCGTGAAAATCAATGACAAATTGTGGTATAACTTACCATTTATTAGTTTATGTAATTGTTGTTGTTATTATAGACACTTGAATGATTTGAGATTATTCAGGTATTTACGTCAGCGGATTACTATGTGCTAAAGTTCTGAATGTACCGTGTGGGGCTCAATGTTTTTAAGAGTGCATCATGATAGAGATATGGTCATTTTTCTTGAACATCTAATGACAAGGGTATTTGATGATATCATCAATTCATTTCTCATAAAAATAATTTTTGGTAACAAGTTAACCAACCGTGTTAAACATGTGGCCCTATTGTATTATTCGATATTGTAAGAGAAATTTCTACTCATTTGATGGATTAGAATTCATGGTCACCTTTATGTTAAGTATCTGTATGACTATGAAGCGGAGCACTTGACATGAGTGGGTTATAAATTTTTCATTTTATGGACTAGATGATCCAGTACTTTTTGATATAATGATCAAACCGTCAGTGTTTTCCGTCTTTAATTAGAAATGCGCTGCCTAAAAGCATCGAAAAAATGAGATTCCATGTCATGTTAGATTGGTCATAAAAGAGGTATTCAGTAGGTAGCGAGTCGAATGCCTTTAGGAACTTCTCTACAATTTAGTGAAACCGATACTTGAATGAAAATTCACCGGGTGCTACTTCATCTGTGCTTGCACTCCACTGAGTAATCATGAATTGGCTATGTACACGCTTGAAGTAGACATCCATTGACACTTTAATATGGCCTCCTTAAAAACACATAAGCAAATCTTTGTGACTTGCATGTGGTGAATCCTTTAAATAACATCACATGAATACATGCATGTTAAACGTAACACATTCATTTCATTAAGTTTATTATCAAATTGAACTGAATTAGGCTGTACTTGGTACTTGGTGGAAGTTGACTATATTCATGTTGAATACAAAATAATAGGTAATCTTCCACAGATTTATTTGCTGGCACAACGCGTTTTACCACATTGTGGCATAATAATGTTCGGCGTTATTCGGACCCTAACCGAAGAACGCCGCATATGATTATGCCACAGTGTGGTGAAATATTGTCGTGCCGTAAAATAAATCTGTGGAAGATTACTAAGTGTTTTTTATTCAACATGAAGTTTATCATTAAACTCTGTAGTTTAAAAACTACAAGTAAAGCACTGATGCATTCACAATCGTTCAAATAAATGTATGAGTTTATTAGAAGATAAAAATAGTGCAATATGATACAAAGAAAGCACATCTTTTACACTTTTGAATCAGACTTCTATAGAAAATGATACTGATTTGGTCATTAATTGGCCTTTGATTTCATAAATTAGAAGCAGTAACATAATAGCTACTTCAACATTCCGCATATTCATGCGCGCAAATATATGAAAGAATAATGAAGCAGTCTCCATTAATGATTATGTTTTAATATTCTCTGTGCCGACAAATATTCACCCGATAGAGTTCACTGAAAATATTCGTTGATATTGAGTTCAAATATTTTCTTAAATGAATAATTCTAGGTGCCCGAGGTCTGATTATGCACCAAGATCACCCATTTGCGTAGATAATACAAAATACCATCATCTAAATGAAGGTTGCAATGTGTTTTTTATAAATGTATATTTGCTCTGGTAGAATTGGTAATATGTACTAATGCACGCAACGGAATTATTCGAGGATAGATCAGTAATTCTCAGCATAGCATACATTCGTAATTGGAGCCCCGGAAAAACTCCACTACCACACACTTCTGAAAGAAACTTTTTTCAGGTTTTTCTAGTTTACTTTGTGGTGCATAGTAAACAATATACATGTACCAACTCATTTATTATACCACCAGTTCAAAATGAAATGATTAAACATTAACTATGATAAATGTTAAGGCTAATTTAGCGAACCATGTCATATTTGCCTTATTGACATATGAAGCCAAGTTTTAATTCAAATTTAAATGTACAATATGTTTATAATTTGGATCCATTTATATCTCCTATGACTACCTCATCAGCCAATGTTTAATTAAATGCTCTTTTGCTTGTAATAGGCTAGATTAGTTAAAAGAATGCAATCTCAGTCCATCACATTGTTCTTCCAGTTTTTGTTGATATTTCCAACATCGAATAAGATTTACATTTAAATCAAAACTTTGGCAATAGGTGTATAATTTTTTACATAATTGATCAAAATACTGAAAAAAACTTAACATATGAAAGGTTTATCTCTTTTATTTGTCCTATAATATCTGAAAATCTTTATCCTGTAATGAGCCATTTCATCATATCTGGGTAGCCATCATTTTGAGTCCTTTTCTGTTTATATTTCCTTATTAAGCATAATGATCCTATTACTCACAATGGCAGCTGGGATTTTGATGGCACTTGATAGAGAGAGAGAGATAAGAATTTAAGGTATCTCAGAAACCCCAGCTGTCGTACCTGGCTTTACTCATTCATCCAAAATATTGCTACAATGGAGCGGCTAATTAAATATTTTATCATTTTGTTTATGGTAGTACATTATCTGATGAATCGGAAAAGAATTATTTTTTATATCTCTTAAAAATGTTCATCAACTTCCTTCTAATGTGGTGCGTATTTTCATTTACCCCTCAAAAATATTCGAAATTATCATCCGAACAAGACAATACCAAGCGCATACCCAATTTCATATGCATGATTATATTGAAATTAGCGAATAATAGGGAAAATGGGGCCTCAATTGCGTATAAATCATAACAGTTTAGATTGATAATTCGTTTATGGACACATTTGACTGCTTCATTTCAAAAGTGTATCCGATTTTGTTAGAGCCAAAAAAATCTTGAGGGTTCCTCCGATAAATGGTAAACTCCATTAATTGTTGCATTTTTCCTAATATATTCAAGAGGGCTTAATATACATAGACATAGACATAGATTAACATAGAGGGCTTAATTACCTTAAAAATGAGATATGAAAATGCTTACGTATGCCGACAGCCATTGAGGACACACAAGATATCCAATTTTTATCGCTCTCTATCTGAGTGAAAAATATCTCTTCTCGCGATATGAGCTGTGGTTTATATGAAATTTGAATTTGGTTTTAAATGAAGAACCTTTAACCGTTGAAAGATACTTTATACTTCCAACCAAAGGCTATTCTGTCTCTTGTAAGCAAAAAGTTTATTTTTCGGAAATAACGATTTAAGTGCCATATTAATATCAAAATAGGCTTAAATATTATTTTTGCATCCTTAATGAGAATATTATTGACCTCAAATTAATTTTATCCTCGTAAAGAAAGAGGCTTGCTCCTTATGGATCTTTTTCAAATAGTTTGGCTTGCAGATACTTTTAGTGATCAAGCTGATATTTTTAATAGTAAATTTGAGCAAATGTTCATTTACTGTAAGTCTATGGAAAGCTTACATTGAGTCATACTTAACCGATACCTAAGAAAGGGAGGGGAATTGAAGATTTACTTTAGAAATTTACTCTTCAAAGATAAATCAGTCTTGCTGGGCACTGTACAGCGTTTAGACTCAAAATGCGTTAATGTCCACTCACAAATACTCACAGTTTCAAGTCAATTAAATCTTAGTTAACATGCGAAATATTGCGAAGTGGCCAAAGCGTTTTTGCTCAAAATGATTGCAAAGTTAAGTTAATTGTCATTCACATTTTTTGTAGCATTGTTTCTTTGACTCATTGATGCAATGTGTGTATTTCTATATTAACACTTTGAACTTATTTCTGTGACGAGGTGTATGATGGAAATTTTTCTGACTTGCTCTTAACCTTTACTTACCGGTTAACCATAGAAAAGTTGTAGATTAAATATTAAAGGCATATCAATTGCACTTGATCCATTTAAATAGAGAGACCATCTCATAAAAATTCGGCAAAGGAATGACTTGGAGCCAATTGAAGTTAACTTAAATTAAATTTTATTTACTACCTTGAGATCAGCGTTTACTGCTGGCAATAAATGTCTTCTTAACTCTTTCCTCAGTGAAACACGTGCATCATTTGATCTATTAACTACTCCGTTTAATTCCAAGTTTTTTTCAGCTTTCAGGTTACCCAAATCTATTTATTTTGTTTCATATACTTTCTTAGGAATTTTTTACGATTTCCGAATCATTGCTTTGAGAATTACTTTGGGAGAATGTTTCTTAATTCTGCTATCAACGTCGTGCTTGTGGGGAAGAATTTTCCTCTTTTTACCGCTGCTCTCAATTTCTGCAGTGCGAGAAAATTAGCCTCTGAAAAATTCTCATTGGGGATCATATTTCAAACGGACTCGTAGATGAATGAAAAAGGCGAGACCAGTGTCTTAAAAAAAAAAGTCGATAAATATACCTGGGGTTGTTTACTGATAAAAGAATATGAAATTGTCGTTTTTTCCATGCGCCAGTGGCGGTCCGTCATATTTGAAAGGTCTACTGTCTACACCAGTAGCCGATACAGCTTCCATTCTATTTTCTTGTTTGTATTATGCGAGTAAATAAAAGCAATTTGTGAACCCTCTTCTTGCTGTATCGCTATCATTTAGGTCCCTAAGGGACGTATCCTCTGACACAGTTTTGGAGCTAACACTGTTTTTAAGCAGATGTTTTTCAAAAAAACCCTCTGTTAATATATCTTTCCCTTGCTGCTATAATCCGTGCGTGATATCTCGTACATATTCCGCTATTATTATGGTGGAGGAGCCATATAGAACATATGAGTTGCAGTTAAAGTAAAATGATTTTGTTTGTGAAATATGATTTGAGATTTTACCCTACACCCATCACGTGTGACAGAGTTATTGGATCCATCTGAGGTGTAACAGCTTTTTGTACACGGTAGGGGTAAGAAATGAGTGACAGGAAGGTACCACGACAGAGGTCTTAAAGTGAAATTCATCATGAATTTATTACACATTTTAAAATGAGGAATTATCAGTTATTAGAGCGGGTTATTTGAAGTGGAGAGCTGCAGCTTACCAATTCTTGGATTGATTACTGATAACATAAATGCTCTAAAAACCTTAAATCTCATCAATTTTATGATTGATTGAGTTCAAAATCGTCTTTGTATCCGTGTATTGTGAAAGCAGTCAATATTTACTGAGAGTTATATGTAGCATGAAGCACGATATATTTTTCCAGTGCTATGAAATGTTTTATTTTGTTTATTTACCCACGCAACGACATCAGTCGAAGAATTTTTGCAGCGAGTTGAAGGAAATATGTCTTCCGCAATGGAATAGGTTTTTTGTATTTTTCTCGAAAAGTGGAGCATGGGAAAAAATGGAATGATTCTGCCGCGTGCCGATGGAATGGAAAAGATATCTGACAAATAATAATAACGCGGAATCGACTCGTAAAAAAGAGTAACAACTTTGCATTTGATCCAAAATTTCATCCCTTTTTAACCTGTAAAAATTTGTCGATAAACCTTCTCAAAAAAGGATCCAACATTTCCGAGAGAGTGGAGTGGCAAAGGAAAGAGGCAAAGAAAAATTGAGAACAAAAAAATGGTAGTGAAAAGATTTTCGCAGTCCCGTTGCACTTGGCTTGAAGGACGAGGAAGGGAAAAAAATTAATATACCAAAGCGAGTCGATATTTTTTTGAAAAATAAACTGTCGCTTATTGATGCGAGCTCACTTAATTGTTTATCGCACTGTTTTCTGTATCGGATTTTTCACTCACTCCCCTTCAATCTCTTCTCCCTAGAATTCTCTCCACACTTGTATCCTGTTTTCATCCCTCCTTTCTGCCATCCTTGATCTTCTGTTTGCGGCGTGGAGTTTATTGTGTGTTCGTTCATGCGCAACTGTTTCCTACAATCCTTGCCTTCTCTCCAGTTCAGTTTTCTCCGGTTTTTATTATTTTTTCCGTTCCCTTTTATTTTGTAAAGTCCGTAATTTTCCAATGAGCTTCGGACGGCGATCGCGGGCAAAAAAAGAGGGGGAACGGGGGTTGGGGGGGCAGAGCACCCACGGCAGGGGGCTAGTTCGTCCCTGTTCTCCGTCGGCGCACGCCCGAATGGATTTGCTGCAGCGGCGATGCACGCCGGAAGGCAAGTGAGAAGGGGGGAGGGGAGGAAGGGCTTTTTACAGCTGTAAGTAGGTCGCGATGATAAATGTTTTTTTGGACGTCATCCAGGGAGTGTAAGAGACGAAAAGGAGGGATGCATGGAGTGGGGAGAGTGTTTGGTGAGAGGGACTCCCAGGGAAACATTGCATTAAAGGATACCTGGTTTCGTGTTGGAAAATCTTCCCTTATGCTCCTTTGACATTGGACGAAAGGTAAACAGCTTGTGAGCTTGGGTACTCTTGCGCCATCCCTTGCCACGTGTAGACGCTACCTTTTCATTTCCGAACAAACCTGACCCCGCTCCGCGGTAACATTGCTCTTTTTCGCACCAGGGTTTTAGCATGCACAGATTTGTCTAATTCTGACGAATCGAAGATAAGAATGATGCAAAGTTTAAGTATTCCTCTTGGTGGTAAAAATATCAAACATATGTTAGGCAAAAAAGGCCTAGGTAACATTTTTATTTATTCAGTAATTATTGGTTAATTTCCATTTAGTCTAAAATTAAGGAGAAGAAACAAATTTCATTGTTCTGCCCATTGGAGCATAAATGAAAAAGTCATATGCCATTTCATAAGTAACGCATTGGAGATACATGATAACTATGTAAAATCGTCCATCTAGTGTTAATTTTTCATTATCATTTAGGTAAGATAAAATTTTGGAATGCCACGTGAAATATCTGTTACATTCCTCTTAAATACCTGATTCCTGGAGGAATTTTTAAAGTCCGCAGTTTATTATTTCCATAATTAAGAGGAGTTTATCTTCACATATTAATCATTGAAATATAAAATATTCATGAATTATATCTATTTATATCCTGGCATTATTCTTTTTGTATAATGGATGGAAATAATATTATAACACAAAATCTCAGCGATACCAATCGACTACCGATCTACGATGCACATTTGGACAGTAACAGTGAAGCTTTTGTACTACATATCCATTTGGGATAATATACCGGTTAAGTTAGGATTAGACGGAAAAGAGAAAATATTCTTTATCTTCTCTTCTAACCGATAGTCAAAAAAAGCATTCTATTACCTTTCTCCAAAGAAAACTCATAAAAAAACTGGCGTTTTTATATTGCTCTCTGCACTTTCCTCAAGCCTTTCTAAAATACAAATCAGAAATCCACAAACACAATTCACCTCAATAAAGAAATAATTGTTACAGAAAATACTATAAAAATATGATATAATAATATAATTTAATTCATTTCAGGAATTACAGAGAAGCAAAAATAGGTAACCCCTAAGGAGGAGTCTGTATTGGGGCTACTATCAGATAATCCATGCAAAAACAATAGTAACAAGCAAAAATGATTTAAAATTTTCAATAAAATGTTTAACAATACAGTGAAGAATTATAAATTAATACAAAAAATGACTCAGAGATAAAGAGAGTGATATACAGTGGTTACAAAATATGAGACACATAAATACATGATCAGATATACTTACTATAACTATAGTATTACAGTAACGCTTCATTTTAAACATTTAGTTCAATGAATTTTATATGCAAATTACAGTTTAAAACCTCAATGTTTTTTATAAGTAATGACCAATTTTTTGTTTTCTTAAGACATTTTCGGATGTTTTTTCCTTCCTTGATCTATGACAGGAGGACATTAAATATTTTGCGTGATATATATAAAAAACATCTTTGAAATTAAGTTAGATCTCGGTATTTCTTTCACACAAGAAGAGTGGTAAATACAAGATATCTCGTTAAACCTAGATATATGAAATCCTTCCCCACTTATTCAACATCCTCCCTATTATCACGGACTTCAGCAACCCTTTACCCATAATAATATTCTAAACCACCTACACGACCTCCTATCAATTTCCTTGTGAAGTTCATTCTCCTCACCCAGCATACAGAGCACTTTTTTGTATATCTAATAGTAATGAAATTTTGTTTTTCACCGTAAAGTTTTCAATTTTTCTGGTATAATATAACTTGATTAATGAAATAGAGGTACTCCTATGGAAATCCTGATTTGACGTTACCAGCTGGTTCAAATTTAAAGAGAAGGAACAGGTCATGAGAGTTGAAGGGATAGGTATTCAGTTCTGGAAGAAGTAATGAGAGGTGGAAGGATACTTAAGGCCGTATGGGAGGTGAGGTTGCTGGGTGAGCCAGGAAGGGAAGAAAGTAAAAAGTTTTATGGACGGAATGAGGAGAGGTAGGACGTATGCTGAGAAAGAAACTGAATAGGTAGATATGACCCTGCGCATGTACAAATCTAGAATCTATTTACTCTCTTCCATTTGAAATTCCATTCAATGGTAGACTTCCTTAATACTAATTATTATTACTATCGTGCTTTTTTGCTGGCCACCCGCATTGTTCACTCACCGATGAGTTCTAAATCACATTATATTCGGTAAAAATCTGTTTTTACGGGACGATCTTTGCTGTTTTTAGGATAAATATCATTTTATATAAAGACTTGAAGCGTTGCTGGTGTTTGCTGCTGTCTAATTTCAATTATAGTATTGGACTGCGTCATCACTTTCCACGTTAACTGGTACTGTTCTGTGAGGCAATCTGAGCAGCGGATCCTCGAGTTTCTTGATTCAAGTCACGCTGGGTGCCACCTGGGAAAATTTTATTTTTGGAAGCAGGCTTAACACATTTTTATGTGGCCGAAAAGCAGTGAAAGACCAACCTCGACGGAAGTAAGAAGTGACTTACCAACACTTGGCTTTCACTGATACCATCCTTCTTCCTGCTTCGTTCCCCTTAAATCCGTCTTACTCTGATTTTTTTCTTTTCTTCTTTCCTTCCAATCCTCTTTTCTTCCTCTTCTTCGTCTCGTTACGGATGGGAGATCTAGCGGCGGGCGTTCCCGCTCGCCCAAAATTTCTTTTGTCTCCGCGCTTCATCCGTTATCTCATTATGGCCTCTCCTCGCCCTCTCACCATCATTCTTCTCCCTCTCTTTTATAGTCTGATTCTCCTGAATGTGGCCTTCGTCCTCTTTCATACTCTCGATTTTGCGATTGTACCGTGTTCTTCCGAGACCTTGAAGAGTACTCTCACGAATCAGAGCTGGAATGGCATTGCTACTTCTCTGAAGCTTGTCTCATTGTTAAATCCTTGACGGAGAGTATTTTCAGGCAGTCAACACCTTTTCACCCTTCAATAAGTTCATTGTAAATCTCCAGTTGATTCTTTTGAAGCTTTCCACGTTAAAAATTTAGGCATTTATTGCGTGGTGCTGATTTATTATAAACAATTGTGTCATCGTGGCTTTTATTTTCTCTAAAAACTCAAAATCTCCGAGATACTTTGTAGTAAAAGTGTTTGTATTTACCTGATCCTTGAATTCCCAAACTCAGTCAATTCATTGCAGTGGTATGTATGTTTTTGTGTTGTATTTTTTCATTTAAAATGTACAAATGCATCTCTTAAAATATACTGTTACTTTTTCAATGCATGATAAAACTCTTGGTTTAAGTCAATTTTGTGAGTGATTGAACTTTGGGGCTATTTATTTACTTCATTATCTTATTCTTCCATTTTTAATATGAATTTTGTTTTTTAATACAAAAACACATTATTAGGCCTTATTAGTACCATAAAGTGTCATATCAGCTTACTTCACGTAATAATCACTTTGTTGACGCTTCATCAACCGACTGTTTTCAGCTTTGCCAACAATGCTATAGGTCACAAAAAATGTAGTTAATGCTTGCTTGTAACCCAAAAACCTTGGATAATATTTTGGGAAGTTGTTATCATGTGCATATGCACCTTGTTCTCAGTGTCAATTATCTTTTTTTCTTAATTCCTACTTTAATTAGTGGTAGCTTACGGTGTTTTTCAATTTGGTATTTCATTTTGGCCATTCTTTGAGCCAACCAATCATTATCAAATTCCCCTTTTTCTAGGAATGTACTCACTCCTTTTATGTCGTTCATGGGAATGGTAATGGTCTCAATTTCCTGCTTATAAATTAATTTGTCCTTTTGTTCCAATTTGTCTTTTTCCTCCTTATTTCTCCCCAATTATCTTTTCTTCTCTTACACTTCAGAATGAGGGCACTCGTGATTCCTTGTCCTCAAAGAGATTTCTCTCTCTCTCAATTCCTTTCCTCATCTCTCGTTGACTGTTTTTTTCATTCGGGCGATAAATGAATTACTACAATCGAAACTTCAAAGTGGTTCGTGCGTTTCGGCGGAAAGGCTGCATTCTAGTAACCTCATCTCACTCTTCGCAAGGTGTCTTTCCTGGTTGGTAATGAATGTTGATCAGCAAGTATTCATTTCATCCCAACATTATGATCATTCATGATAAGAATAGCTTTTAATGAGCAAAATATTCCGTTTACACTACGTGCGAAGATGGCGTTGGCCTAAATCATATTTATTTGGGTGATTGATTGAATTTTGATTATCCTAGGGTAGATAAAGCCATAAAACCAACCGTCTCTTCTCTCCGCCTCGGCCGACGAGTGCGCTATGCAGCTGATTTTATCTATGCCCTTGTCCTGTCAACTATGTTGTTGGCAGTACTACCAATTGATCACCATATAATATCGTGATTAAGTTATCTTATGCCTTTGCCTATGACTTGGAAATCAGAATAGTTCCCTGGTACAAAGAGATTGAATTTGAACTCTTCTTTAAATACAACGTTTGAAAATAGGAGAGCATGGAAAACCCTAAGAATGAGAACAGTATCGTTTGGAATATACTTTTTCCTCATTTTTTTATTTGTTCTTTCCGTTAGTAAATTCTCCAATAAAAATTTTAAATTAAACTGAGACCTGAGAGATGGAGTTTATGTTATCCAATAATGTACTTATTATCGAAATCCGTTGTCATATTTGCCCACTTAACGTGTAAACTGCTATTGTCTTGTCAACATTGCTTTACAGCAAAAGCGTGTACATGGCGTAAGATCATGACCATAATCAACAATTACATAAAATATATTTATTATATTTATGGGCAAATGAAATCACTTGACACTTTTGAGTCAAAATTATGAAGAGCGGAATGAATTATTGTCGTTATTCTGCATGATGTAAGTATTTTGATTCAATCTTAATCATATTTTAATTGTGAAAGCACCGCTGATATTCTAAATACTTAACAAGTTTGCGTGTAACTCATAACAGAAACATTTGTTTCCTTATTCTTTGTTCAAACACTTTCTGGTAAAATTTTTATTCGGCGGCATTAAAATTTTAATATCTGTATGATACTTCATTACTTTTGTTGACTCTTTTGTGGCTAACATTAATTACAAATTTTCAAGAGTCATTCTTCTTTCATATAAGATGAATTCAGCCTGAGTAAATCAGTGCACTATTACTTTAACTGACCCTGAAAGATTCCAGCTTTTTTGTTCAAGCAACAGATATTCTCAATTCAAAAAGTTATTCTATTGTACTCATGATTCCCTTCATGCTCTCATAGTTATGGCGGTCCGTATATTGTATTATTATGTTCGTATTCGTCCGTATTGTAATGTTAAATAGAACATAAATGTCCATTTGCTTTTTTTCTCTTTGCCTTACGTACCTTACATTTATGCATTTGCCCCCATTTCAGTCCAATGAACTCATTCAATCATGTTTGCAAAAGTATCTTCAAAGACCACTGTTGATTCTGATTCTCTTTTACAAATGTTTACAATCAATGCAGCTCGTTACATTTACTGGAGCTTTAAAAACTTGACTGCGACGAAAGTTGGTGAAATAAGTAGAATTTTATCCGCTCCAAATAAATAATTCATGATATGGGTGAATTTATTTCTGCCCTCCGTTCTTCGTATCATGTCCCTCCCTTAAGAGATGCGAGTAGGATATAGCCATTAATGTTGCCAGAGAAATTATGAGCCCATATCTGCTTCACCACTGTATTTCAGTTCAAAAACGAAATCTCGAAATAATGGAAGCTCTTGAAGCGTAAATCTGCCGCGATACTACTATGCTTCTCTGGCGCATCTCTCGTAGTCTTTAACGATTAGTTGAAGTGGAAGTGATACTAAGATATCTTTTCAATAATATATGAGTTTTCTGAATGCAGTTGTTGTGTGAAACGCTTATAGCCGCAGTTATTTTCTAGTTTCATTTGCTGTAAGTGAAGAAGATATTAGTATTGAAAGCCAAAACACTAAACTGGGAACATTGTCTGTGGAATTCGTACTGTATATAATGATATAAAGGATCATGAAACTCAGAGTTGAAACCGTTTTGAAGTTTTTCCTTTGATGATTACTATCTTTCATTTAAATTATCAGTTTTTCGAGAAAAATTGATTCTGTTATCTAATGTCTTAAGGTAATTGTTGGTTAATAATTAGGTGGATGAATATCAACCTCAATTTCACGAAATGCGTTTGGTACAAGATATGTATTTCAATTGTGCACCCAGGTAATAATTTAGCCCTCGGTAAAACTTTAGTATGAGTAGATTACCCTAAGAAAATGAGGTGGAATAGATACTATAAAGTGCCAATTTACTTGTGCCTCACAATGTCTCAAATGCACAACTATTAATTTTGGCCATAAATAATCATGTTTTTCGTGGTGTGCCTGTAATAAGTTTACTTGAATTTACTTTGATGAAGAAACACCACGTTGGCATAAATGTCATGTTAAAACTTGGAAAAATTATCCAGTACTCATTTTTTCGCGTCCTCTTTTGAATTGAAAATTTAATTGTTTATCGCTTATCAAGTAAGTGTTTCAAGTCTGCCTGTAGAGATTAAACTCGCTCATATAAGAATCGTATATCTCCTCAAGAGTCAACTGCCTTTTAGCTGTGCTTTAGCTTTTAGCCTTGGCATTTTCCTAGTAGCTGAAATAATGCTGATGATTGTTACAATTTTTCTAGTGCTTTGTTGCGTAATGGATGAGGTTAAATATTTTCATAAAATATGTCATGGATAGCCATTATATTTAGAAAACTTTGAGCGTAATGATAATATAATTCACGAATTTACTTCTCTTTAGGTGAAATGCTTTACTTTTGTCCTTAAAAGAATACCCGAGAGTTATTGATGGACAAGGTATTTTGTTCATTTTCTTAATAAAAAACGTTTATTCCACTATCGAATCAAGAACAACTCATGATAGTTTCTAAAAAGTTACTGGAATACTTTTTAATGACCTGCATCGGAATCTGATGTGATTTTATACGCACAAAAGAGCTAAGAATAACTCTGAGGGCCATCCAGAAGATATCCCTCTTGCCATACATTCGAGTTCCGCATTCCTGAATTAAAAATACGGAATAGCTGGGCGAATTATAAAATTGCGAAGATCCCGCCTACACCACTCGCTCTCTCTCTTTCTCTCTTTTTACTCTACCCCAAAAAATTCCTTCTCTCCGCTCTGTGAAGCGGTTATTTACTTCATATGAGGGTGAAGGGGGGCGTGGGGCATGGGTCCCTGGAGGTCTAAGTGCTGCAGGGAAGTTCAGTGAAAGTGGATAATGGAGCCTTGAGAGATGGGACGCGAGGGGGTAAAGGGATGAGGAATGGCTGGCGACAGAAGAGAATGCTGTGGGGTGTTGGACTAGGAAGTGATGTGGGTGGCTGTTTGGGGGGGGAGTTAGAGGGGCGTGGGGACGGCGAAGGGGGAGCAGTGGGAGGACTGTGTGGTGTATGGTATGGGTTGTGAAGGAGGCTGGGGAATGAGAGTAGTATTGGGGAGGCTGAGTGAGGGGGGGGGGGTCTCTTGCTCCCTACCCGGTGCACATCAGTTTATTATTTTTTTCTGCACCCCGGAGTCAGATGAAAATAGATTCCAGGGTAACATTGTGAGACAGAACCTCTTGACGGGCCATCTCGTTGGTGGTGGGTCGTGCATCATGTGCTGCGCGATTGTGCTCCCGTGGAAGAGCGGGAGACACGGGGGTGTTGGCGCACTTGGAGAGTATCCATCCATTCAATCTTCCTAGGTTGGTTGGTGGAGGGATCTCGCATTTTCGCAGCCGTGGAGATCGCGGATAAGTGGTGGGGTTCAAACTCTCGTGTGTGTGTGAGTCGAGATATCTGTTGCTTAAATGCAATATTAAATGGCGCAGAATACAATGGAAGCCGCATTAAATTTTGCTTTTCGGTGTTTTCGGGGTGTCTTTGAGGGGTAATTTGAATGTAGTCCTAGTATTCAGCCATGAAGCTTCGAAAAGTAGACGAGTTACATGCCATAAAGACTTGGAATAGAGACACAGAATGGAGTATCAAATGTCGTCTTCAGGGTGGCAGCGACCTCAGAGGCTTATAGAGAGGAGCTTAAATTTTAGTAAACTGCACTGGGATATCATGATAAGAAGCTGTCTTCTTGTTTTAACAGTCTAAAGTATAAAGTATAATTGATGAAAATGGCGAGGTGTGAGTTAAAACAAAATCCTGTAAAGTCCGTGTCACTCATAGCACGTAACTTTACTATCTGAAATATGTATGGATGTGCATATAAAAATGACGTCTCTTATCGCAATAGTGCATGTGAAAATACATGGCAAAATAATCCCTGCTCTTATTTAATAATTATTGCGCACCAGATTGAGAAAAATATATTGTTTTAAATTGTGTAATTTCATTCCCCGTGTAAAAAAGGCTTAATATTTGTGAAAGTGGGTAATATGAAATATTTTTTGACACTTAGTCCATACAAGAATGTAACGTTTAATAATTTATACTCATGATCTGTTGATATTGAATAGCTGTAGTGCACTGACTCTTACGGTGTTTATATATTTGAGCGTTTGATTTTCATGTGCGTGGATATTGAATTTACATACAAATAGAATTACTGATATCTGTTTATATTAATTTGAAGAAGTTTGTTACACCTCAGTATCCAAAACTAATGGGAATTGTTCGTAAAGAATTTATGTGATTTCAAAAGCAATGGATCAAGAAATTGTTATTTTTCCATTTGTTTCTTTTTCATACTGCGTGGAATTTTAATTTGGACGCCTTTTCATTTCACCGTATCACTCCATCATTAAATATCCAAGAGACTTGACTTTTTCACTTCCATTAAGTGGTAGACTGTGAACATATTTGAAAATCACAAAAAAGACAGCGGCGAGATAATATAAATACACGAAAATTATATAACTCCACCTTTCTTTGGATGAATTAGCTGTTTTAAAAATACCAATAACTCTCAGTATTAAACGCTTGAAATGAAAATTAATTATATTGATTATATTTCAAACTCTTCCTATTTAAAAGATCATTTTAATTGGTTTTTTAAGACGACGGATTTTGTGGTGATTTCGTGACATATTGTTCTCTATTTAACATATTGGGAAATGAAGAATAGTACTCACATCGTGCATAGTACAGTGATCGAGAAAACCTTTTCCTCCATTGAAAACAGTTATAATTACATGGACAGTAAAATGAATTATTAGTTACCAAATTATGCTTGACATTGTACTAGCATCAAAAGCATGTCTTTTCTCACTCGTTTCAACATTACGATCGTTAATGCATGATGCAATACTCCAAACCTCGAAATTCAGTGTCTTATCGTCAAGATTAATTTCTTTGGAGCCGTAGAAGAAGTTGTATTATTTATGGTGCAATATGGTGGTAAATACTGTCATTTTCATAAATTCTTGGAGATTTATCTCCAAGATGAATTAATTTTCCAATTCCCTTTCTTTATACAGCACACGGGGAGCGTTGACTTTTGGCTAAGTTCTCGAGACAAATGGTACTTAATTTGAAAAGGACGAAGAAGAGGGGAAAGAGACTTGTCGCGCTGGGAGCTATCGCTAGGTTGAATGCAATAGCTTTACAGATTTACTTTCGGCTTTCAGCGCTTCAGAAATTAACGCGGATTTTATCCGTATGCGCCACCCGTTCGTTGCTCTCAGGACAAACACACGGGGTGCCGTAAAGGAGAAGAACGTAAAGAGAGGAAACTTCTTTGTTCTATTACTTCATTCTATTTAAGGGTTTCAATGTGTTTGATCGATTTATTTACCTTTCACCTCTCATTTGCCACTATAGAAAGGTATTTTGGCCTTTTTGAATTGCGTAGCTTGTTACTAAGGAGAATTTAGGTTGGCTGTTGCACTTTTAATTTAAATTTTAACGGCATGATTGGCAGTTTTAAGGTGTCGAGCAATCACTCTACTTCTCGTTCACAGGAGAGTCTAACCGTCTTCCTATTTGAGGTTTTTGTGCTCTTCATTATTTTCAGCGCTTTCGTTATGAGCCTGGGAATAAAACCATTTTCTCTCGCCAGCACTCCAATATTTGTGAAGGAAATTGAGTGTCCCAGTTCTAGCTAGAAATTTTCCTCAATGTCAGAATAAGCTAATATGCGACAAGAATACTTCAAACTGAAGACATCTCCTGGATGAATGGTGAGACGTTGTACAAGAATTTACCTAACGAAATGGATCCTCATGATAAAATCATGATAGATGAAATTGAAATATTTTACGGAAAGCTGTAAAAGCGATTCTGTACTTAATTATATATTCCGGCAAAAATGATAAATCGTGAACTTTTATCTATTTTAAGTAGGACAGAACGAAAGTAAAATGAAAGAACGCAAAGTATCACATATGGTAAATAATTGCCACTTCACCAGTTGAAATAAATTTAATGTGCGTGATATAATACATAAGACATTAGTCAAAGCATCAAATGAATGTAGGTAAATATTGAGTCACTATAGCACCAATACTTGTGAGAATACGGTGTATTGGATTTTTTAAGAAACAACGAGGAACTCTCCGATGCTATAGTGACTCAAAAGATCCTTCGCATAGCAATATTTAAACATTTGACTCGTAGTGATTTCCCATGAAAAGCATAACTACATCTGTTACGATGGATAAGAAGATAGGAGCTTTCACCTGTGAAAGTGTAGAGAATTTTATAGATTTTCTAACGAGAAAAACAGGCAATGGCTGATTAGATTTCTTAAAATAATAATCTTTAAGCCTTTGGTTCATATAGTGATTTTTCTTGAAAAGATACGACTACAACAGCTGATAAGATGATGCAGGCTTGTGGTGTTATAACTACGAGGAGGATTTTGACTCTCTTACACATAAACCTATGCCATTTTATATGTTACACATATAATAATGGTGATGTTTGACCAGGGGAACACTTTCCTTGGGCTGTAATCTTGTCCTGATCGAAGGGCTTGCTGTTCCAATGACCCCCTAGGGCTGGACTGGTATAAGTGAAAATTGTTCCTGGTATGGACACCCATGCCAGCCAGATTGGTCGAAGAGTAGAAGCCATAGGAAAGATAGTTCACGTGATGGTGTAACGTTTAAAGCATTGATGGAAGAGCGATAGGAATTACCCCCCAACTATTAATTTCCAAGGAAAATGGAAGTTAGGTGAAGGCGATGATTGAGGAAATGAAGATATGGATGTTGGAAAGGGGTAGGAGGGGACAAATTTTATGAACGGGATTAAAAATATAGTATCAGATGAAGAAATATGTTTTGTAGCTGAGAGGAGGACTGCATCAGTAAATAATATTGTTTGTCTGCAGTTCTATTCGGGAAATCCACCGCGTACGAGATTTGATCTTTGCAGATAGAATCTCTTGCCCGGTGGACTTCCCAAATAGAACTGTTGAACACTCACGCCGGGAAAGCCTCAAATATTACTGAAGTGTTTTTACTCTCATTCATTTAAACCTACCATAACTATATGCCCTAACAACTATTATAATAAACGATGGGAAGAAGTACGAAAAGAGAGAGATAGGGACTGGGAAGTGGGAGGAAAATGAAGAGTGAAATGGGAGTGGTGCTTCAGCGTTTGGTGAATACCCACTCGCTGCCCCCACGATCCTGATTCCATCACCCACCCCTTCATCCCACAGCTCCCGCTGAGGTTAGCGATGAAGAGAAGGAGAGTGGCTCGATCTGTCTCACAAACCAACAGCCCCTACTCACGTGTACGCACACAAAACACCCCCTGCCAGCTCTCAATCCCCCTACCCCCGTTCAATCTCACTCTATTCTCTCCCTCCGCCCCGAGATTCCGCTGGAGGAGTCGTGGGGATGGGTTAGGTGGGTGGGGGGGATGGGGGTGTCATGGCGCCTCCTTTCCCTCCGCTCCTTAGGAAGAAGGTTTTTCGACAGTAGTGAAGGGGAGTAGAGAGATTGTGTGTTGGCGGAGGACAAGTCCCAACAAAATGAATGACTGGGAATGGAAAAAGTGCTTGCTGAGTAGAGTGAAGAGAGAAGTTTACACATACGTGCGCGTATGCGTATTAGTGGAGTAACGTTCTCAATAAAAACAATGATATGAAGCCTTTGAACTAAAACATAGAAAAGAATGACTATTGCTAGAATCTTATATAGTTTCCATTTTTACACCAATTTAATAGGGTGTTAATTGCAGGCTTAACTAAGTGGTTGGTCTTCATAGCTATGAACTAGACAAACCATGACATTCTTCTCCTGAATGCTAGTGTAAAACTGTTTTTTACTGATTTAGCTACACTGTACTCCATCGAAGCACCAGTGAAAACAAGTAATGATGACTCAGGAAATGAGTCAGACAGGGTGATTTTTAGCCGCGCACGTATGTAACTACAAAAAATGAATGTGGAAACATTGATTCCCTTCATTTATTTCCTCATCTAATAAAAGTTTTGGAGATGAGAAGAAGTTTTTGAGGGAAATGAAGGGACAGTAAGTTTAACCTTGGACAGGGAAGAAAGAGGATAGGTTTCATGGCTAAGATGGATTATGGTGATGTTCTAGCTGAAAAAGAGCTGATATTTTGTAAGATTAATAGCTGTATTGTTTACACTTCATAAACCTGCTTTAATTGTTATAGCACCTCTTTTAGGTAAAGACAATTCTGCAAGTATATTATAAATATATAATTCTGCAAGCAAGTAGTTAAATATACTAAATTACTCTAGGTTTGTTACACATATATAGATGAAAATATATGTTACACATATGTAGATGCCTGATGAAAAACAGACATATTCACGAGATACTATTAATTTCACGCAGTTAACCCTCCTTCAACTGATGTGTCTTTTCTCTTTACCGAAAAAATTCAAAAGTATTTCAACGCAGCGAGTGTTTACCGCTTTTGCATATGCGTGCCTATATATTTCCCAAAAATCAGAATGGAACCTCCCCATTTCGCAGGGTAAAGATGGAACAACTTTAACTATTTTTCTCTGAGCTCACTATTGTTAACAGCTAATATCCAAACGTGATAGGATTAGTTGATCGATTGAATTTCCTCAGTAAAAGTTTCATCTAAGGAAAATACCTAGGCCTACCCAATGAATAAATCCATAAAATAATCAAATGAATAAAAAATAGCTGGCAAAAAATACCTCATAAACTGCACGGGATTCACCCCGGTTTACAGTAACTAAAAACTGACGCTTATAGAAAAGTGAGACTTAAACTACCATTAATTTAAAATGCTTTAGCTACCCTCAATGGATTTCTAATGAAAGACCCTAGGACTTAGACTCGCAACACTCAGTCATAAAACATAATAGACGTGGAAGAAATACATGCACCATATTTAAATTGAGTTTTGCATTGAGCTGTTTACCAAAGTAAAAATGGTATGCACTAAGGATAGGACGTGTGACGAACAAATGACGTAGACTTCTTCTACTTCCTACGGCTAATATATTGGTACTGTATTATTTTCTTCTATACTCACACGCGCGGAGAAAGTCGACACTGTGTAGGCGGGCGGTGGGTGCCATTGGGGAGAGAGGGGGAATGAGATGGAGTTGGCACGGAATAGAGGCAGGAAGGAGGAGAGTGGATTGGTGGGAGGGTGAGTGTGAGAGAGGGGTGTGAGGCGGGGAGGTCTGGGGGATGAAAACGTGTGTGCGTGGGGGAAGCGAGGGGGGAAGTGGTGGGTGGAGAGAGGGGACGAGACGCAAGAGGGTGTCGAGTCCCCGTTTTGTTGGAGGTCCCCCGCACCATCGATCTGCGCTGCTTCCCGTGTAACACGGGTGAACGTGCGGAGGCATACGGGGGTCGGTCGTAAGGGTGTTCGTAAAAGGGAGGGAAATGGGTGAAAAACCTCAACGAGGAAAGAGACCACGGTGGATGGGTGAATGAGTCGGTGATCGTCTTTATCTGGGGTCAAAATTAAGAATTAGTTAAGACCCCCCCTGTCCCTCAGTGCACCATCACTGCTACAAGTGATATGAACAACACACATAGAGAACTTCATTTTTTTTATATTCATGTATTTGTTTTCTGTAGAAGGAGCTTATAAATCCTGTTAATCCTAAAAATGCAAACATTAAATAAGTACTGTAGTTGATTGGTCACTTGAGTATGGGAGCAGTTATAGACGTTCTTAGATTTGTTGAGAATCTCTGCGTTGCATGGTAAAAGGAAAGTTTGGGAATGAAAAATTTGGAGGGAAAAGTCGGCGTAGGTATAAGTTAATGAAGTCAACAAAGTCATCTGACAGATTAAAATCTTTGCTGCAAATTTTCTCCAATTGCATCTCCGAAGGGATATGGATTTTGCTCAGATATCTCGGCCACTGCCTGGAAATGCACCAAGGACTCCCAATATAGTTGACTCCGCAACTCCAGCCACGAAACCAACCCACTTCCTGAAAATTAATGAATTTACTGCTGAACATAGAGTGATATTCTTAGGAATCCAAGAATAAATGCTGTATATGAAAATTGAGATGGAAAGAGGAAATGTGGAAAGAGAAGAATAGATCAACGTTGAAAATTTACGTTAAAAGAATTGTCTCCCGGAGACGCGTGCAAGTCGTAATGGAAGCGAAGGAAAACGGCTTGGAGGTCTTAGAAAAAGAGAGGAGGAGTGACATGAAGCTTTAAAAGTGTTTTAGAATGCAGTGGGAGTGAGGCGAACAAACGTTGTGCTGACGAATGTATTTGCGAAATTGAGAGAGGGGTGAATAAATCATCGCGAGTAATTGTTTCCTCCTACGAGTCGAAGTTTTAATGGAGCACGCGACTCACCGTGATCGTTCGTTCCTTCCCTGCTTCCCCCATCTTATACGGCACGGTTTATGGAAAGAAATAAACTTGAAATTGACTCAAGGAGTTTGGCGCCCGACAGACAGCTCGAGTTGATACTCCTCTAAGATTCCTCAATTTTATTGACGCCTCGTGAGAAAGTATTTCTTCCTACTTCCATTATTTTTTTCAATGGGGTTAAAAGTTTCTGCAACTTGCTAAGGAGAGGAATAGATAGTTAATATTTCTTTGTGATATTTCAAAATCTCTCATTCCCTAAGAGGTGATTGCAGAACCGCATGCAACAACAGGCTAATAACCCGTAGCCCTGTTTACAGTTCGCATCCCATATTTTTTCCATGAACACTGCGGGACCAATATCAGTTGTCCATATATTTGAAATTTGTCTCCGCAAAAAAATACTTGTGAGACTTGACAATATTCATCAGCGATTGTTATGAATATTACAAATTTTAACACTATTTAATTTAGGCGAGGTGCCCAACTTAATTTGAGAGGGCAGCGTGAGTTGAATGTCTTGTCGTCATATTTATGGTGTGATGGTTATCAGCTGTTGTGTACCAACTTCATTTTTTGAAAACTGATAAATTTTTAAAGTAGTATTATTTTCTTTAGCTCATTATTGTTTTTTCCGAGATGAAAGCAGTCTATGCACTTCTGACAAAATGAAATACTGAGGCAGGATATTTCTACTCGGCTCATATGCAACGTAAATTCGTTTCTCCCTGAATCCGAAGCCAGTAATACCCATACATTTTTTTTTAATAATCTGTCAGTTTGAATAATGCTCTTGGTCAATTCAAGTTTTTGATTGCCTTTTTTGTTTGAAATGCGTTTGGATGCCGCAAAAATTCATATTGATATATTTGACAACTTCTTTTATGCAAGGATATTTGCCTCGCCCTTTGACCCTTGGGTCAAGTCCTAACTTTTCATCTTTCCTCCCCACCCCCTCCACAAATCGTTTACTGAACCTTTCCTTGCCTCCCCACGTGCGTACTTTTTTGCGAATCTTTTTGATTTCTTCACTCGAATAACCTTGATGCTTTTCGATGTTTCCACCTTCTTGATTGCTCTGGAAACCCCATCGGCAGATCAGATTCTTTACTCTTCATCCTTTAATTACTTGAGTGAGTTCGGGACGCTTAAGCCTCTTACGCAGATTGTTCCATGATGATCTTTTCGCGATGCCGCTCTGCGTTTCCCCTACCGTAGTGCCTAGTGACGTCAAATGGCACTCTTTGGGTTGCTCCATGTTTCTTTTGTAGCTAGAGTTACGCAGTCAGTTGCTATTTATCGAATAGTTGTTGATGATTATAACTAAAATAATATATTCCACCAGGAAGTGAAAGATTCTTCATGGTCTTTTCCTAATTCAGTGGTCAAATTTTTTGTTGAGATTGTTAAACTATATTATCGACTATTAATTTTCTTTTTAATTGAAAACACAAGAGAATCCTCTTTTGTAAACCATGAGAAGTATAGAAGAGAATTAGTCGATTTATAAACTCTACTGAAAATATGCTCAGGTAATGAACATTATTGTGGCAAGAGGTGATGGTAGTATAAGTTTAATTTCTTTCAGAGTGCTTGAGCTGCATTGATTTACACTCTATTATATTTTAAAGTGCAATTTAAAAAAATGATGAGTACTATATAAATCTGCTGGCAGATAATTTCATGAAAATGATTGGTAAATTATAAATACAATATATTTCCTGCATCAGTGTTTCATCGCATGCTCTCATAATGGTTCAATCTCCACAAATTTGTGATGCTAAAAATTGTGTGTCTTAGTTTGGAACACATACAACCTTTACTTACACTGCCTCCAGTAATGCCTGTGTTTCATGGAGGAGCAAAAACCTAATGAAGTGAAAAATAGACTAACCAATGAGTTCTTTAAAGGATAGTGGTGTATACTGATTGTAAAATATGAGGAAATTATGTAATAAACTCTCACTTTAATATTGATGCAAGTATATGCTGTCACAAGCCAATCCATTCTCGAAATTTTATCCATTGCATCAGAATTTTGAATTTTTTACTCATTTTTAGGATTACCCCTTACTCCCCGAAAGTGACGGTCTATGTCAATTAGATGAGGTTATAACTCCACAAACTCTTCATAATGCATCAGAAGTTATTTAACAATTAATTAAGTTTTCTCCAATTTTTTTGGTATTATTTACGGAGAAATTGGCCACTTAGCGTTCATTTTGTTTTAAAATGTGATCATGCACGTGATTTTCATCATTAAATATAAAATAACCGATAATATCCAGACGTCAAATATATTTTAATTCCTAGTATGAACCAAAAAATATTATTTAGTGACTCATTATGATACGGAAGTGAGAATTTGAAAGTAGACATTTATTGTATTAGGCAGATTCAATTACTCTTGTGTATTCATTGATAGACGCTGCTAATAGAACTCATAAATTGGGTCCTTAGAAATATAAACTGAATTGCCATCCATTAATGGGTTAACTCTTCTAAACAGGAAATAATTTTGTCTTCAACACAAAAACAATGCCTAATTTGGTTCTTTCATTGGCCAAATTTGTAGTTAACGCAGCTTATCGTTCGGATGAAGCAAGATGAAATGAGATTTCTGCGCCACAAGTGACTAACGGTTAGCGAATACCGCATTAATGACCTTATTTCATCATTCCAAAAGGATTAATTTGCGAAATGTGCTCATGAACGTCGTGCGCAGGCACGTACATGGAAGGAATAGTGCTTGGTAGTAATTGGCGAAATATCCTTGGCCGGCAATGCGAGATCCGGGTTTGAATCACAGACAAGTTAAAGTCCTCTCTTAGTGATTTTTCGCAATTTGGTATTCCTACGAAATTTTCTTTTTTGCTATGCTACTGCTATTTATTAATGTCATTATAATTAACGCCCTCTTTCGTTTTTACGCGTGCAGTAATGAATGTGTACGTATATTTATTACAAAAAGGGCCCAAAACTCTCCAAATGTTATCTCAATTACTATGGCTGTCACTAACATGTAATTAAGAATTCTCCATTTCCTGGCGCTCACTTTGTAACTGGAGCCTCCATAAAGATAATTAATAACACAGGAAAATATATTTCGCTGAATTGCAATATAATTTACTATCCTCAAAATTAATACTTTTTTATACTTTGGAAAGTCTGATGAAGAAACATTTTCCATAATAGAGGTGGAGAAAGCGAATGTTCGTTTAAAATAGAAATCACTGTTAATTGATTACATGATTTCCAATTTTTAGTACTTACTAAATTTTAGCTCTTTCTCTGAAACTATTCCCTTGAAATATGAATGTTAATGTTACAGGTGTGTGTATTCTGATATTCTCTCGATACTTTGGTTCCATTTATTTGCTTATTAGGAATACATGGGATCCATTTCAGAGCAGGATTTCGTTAATTCAGTTGGAAAATTTCAATTTTATGAAACTATGCAACAATGCTAATATTACTTGATAATTCAAATATAAGACAACATTTAGGCATTGTGTCTTAGTACATCACAATAAGTATATACTTTGTAGGACTTTTTTTCATGCAATTAATACGTAGCAGCGCTTTGGTGCTTAAACAAGATTTATTTTATTTGAATTATTGCTCCATCCTTAATTGATCACACCCTTTTTAACTTGTAGAATAGCCAGATAAAGTCCCCTGTGCTCTGAGATCTGGAATTAAAAATTAATTTACTCAATGGTAATAATTTTCCAGAGAATAAAAATGAACTAGTTTGTGGCGATATATTGAGTACAAAGTTTATGTACACAATTGAATAGGTTCATTTGCATCTTTGTGCAAGAAATGATAAATTAATTGTATTAGTTTTAAAATGTATTTGCATGAGACATACGAGATATATACTAAGATTTACAAATGGAAGTAAAGAAAAGTATTGCACAGGTATTTGATATTTTCTATGCCTGCCTCAGAGAAAATGTTTATGGTTAGCTAATGAGTTTATTCTGTTCTTTTCCGTTGCCCCGGGACACTTCAATGCCATCGCCTGATGCATCACAGGCAATCAACTTGTAGACTCATAGGGCATTTCTAGGGCTAAGTCCATGCCATACAGGAATCCTATGCATTAATCTCTGAATACATTCTAAATGTACACTACTTCAAAATCATGGAACTCTATTATAATATTCTCTGTTACCATGAACTCTAATATTTGACTATTTACCTTTTCAAATCAAATTGAGCTAGATTTTAGTTAAATCTTTTAGTAATTATCGCAAACGTTTGACTATATTGAATGTGGGTATTATTATGAATCATTTTCTTAAGATTTTCTTTATTTTGAACTAATAATCATCATTTCCATAATGAAGGGATCTTTTATCATGGTATTTCATGGCACCTTTGCAAGCTTGCAAAGCTAAAAATCATTTTGAATTCGTTTTATATACAAAATGTATCAAAACAAACCGTTATGCATTTCCTTATTCCATGTATTTTATATGCCATTCCAATTATTTTCTGAGAAAAGAAATTTTTTTCGCTTAAAATAACAAATGCCGAAAAATATTACCATTTAGCACCCAGGAAGATTATTCTAATTTTCCGCTATTGATTGATGCATTTCGGCACTCTACCTTTGACTTAAGGAAGAATATTTGGTTTTTACTTTTATTTTTTCTTTGATAAAGTAGGATGCAATTATGATCATATGTCAATATAATGCCTACCTCTTATTTGTCATTCATACTTTTGTCAGAGAATGGACGATTGAGAACAACTATCAGCATGAAATAGCACACTCAACGACCAATTTTACAGTTGACCCCCAGTCATCCTTTGAATGAGGGTTGATTACTAAGGGCGTAAACGCTCACTAACTATTCAAATTTTAGGCCGTAGTACATCGCCCTTAACACTTTTAACAAAAGAAGTCGGCCAACCACTATTTAATTCACCTACACCGTTTTAATATTACTTGCACTGATCGCTTACCTGCAAATGATTTTTATCCAATCAAGACTTGCCTGTGTCTTTTTAAGTTTTTATTTTATAATTATAATTGTTTTCTTTAATATTCCCTTGCTTAGTTGAAACTATAATCTATTTATGGCATTACTATGTCCCAGGTCTGTTACTCCATGCCTTGCTACAGGCGTATACACGCCACTCTCTGACATTAGTGTAGATCTCACATTTCTACATGAAGAGCACAGATTTTTGTACCCTTATTTGTTGAGAATATGAAACCAAAAATAAGTCTGGACTCAACCCATTTTAAAATGTTATTCCATTTAAAAATATTTTCTCTGTAACACTTTTTTTTACAATTGATTAATTTTTACCCTCAACTTAACCACATGCCAAAATTTTAAATTCATATTGAGTTTGAATTTTTCTATATCTACCTTAATTCCTAATTTGTAAATGATCGATGAAATAAACCTTCCTACTCTTTGCTGCCAATCAATATTCTCAAGCCCTATGAAATGTTCTTGAACGTTAAAAGAAATAATTAATCGTGAAATTCAAAAAAGCTTTCAAAAAGGTCGAAAAATCATGAATAACGGTGCCACGAAAAAACATAAAATATATATATTCTTATGCGCTACTAAAAAGTTAAATTTTAAAAGCATTTGAATCTCGAAATTTACTTATTTCAAAAGACATTAAAAAACGAAATAACATATTTCTCAGCTTCTTGATCCTCATATAGTAATTACTTCATAAGCTGTACTGTAATAAAACGTCGACACTCGTGGTATGATGAATTGTATGTGATAAACAAGTACATTGCCTGATAATAATCTTAAAATGAACTTTCATGGTGGGAATAAAAATACTTTTATTGAACCACGCACAATAAATTATCTCTTTTCACTGTTTATCAGGACAATAAAAATTCACCATGTTGCCATATTCCGGTAAAATAAATTTTATAAAGCGCTTATATGTCTGAATACATTCCTTGAAAACTCTGAATTCACTAAAAAGTTCACTGAAAACTTGTTGATATTGAAATATAGCTCTTTAATAAAAACCGAAGGAAATCCATTTTAATGCTGTATTACAGCAACTTCATTTTGCAATAAAACATTAGGAGTATTTTCCAATTTAAGATTGAATTAAGATCATAGAGTCAGTTTTTCTGCGAAAATAATGTGATAATTATCTTGAATTTCTGCTGAACTATGTTCTCAAGGACATTTTAACGAGGACATATTTTAGATTTTATAATTCCTTTTATAACATATAGTCATAAATCCGTCAGCAAGTTGAAACTATTTTAGAAACCTTTTGATGTTATCCAGTAATTATTCTGAGTGCTTGTGCACGCATCATGTAATCTCAATTGTGATATTTCTTCGTTACGGAAACATTTTTCTTCAAGCCGAGGAAAATGAAAAGGGATATGAGATGGATGATAGTAATCGACACGACAGTTTACGAAAAACATATATCCTATTTCAAAATTATTGTTTTAAGGAAAATGTTTTTCATAGCTGAATGAATTAAAACTCTGTCTCCTCTTCAAGGCAATTAAGGCCTCATTATAATGCTCTTCTTTTCTGGTGAAGAGTAAGGACTCGGTAGCAGGAAAGTGAAAGAAGATACGACGATTTCTCGATTTTTATCCTTCACTTTATGAAGGCTTATTCACACTTGTGATGTGCGTATCGCATATAGTCTAGGATGAACCCTCTCGTTGGCAGCGTATTCCAGAAAGTAATGGGTCGTGTCTCCTTTCATACCTGAATCCATTTGTGCCTATTTTAAATATTGTTTGGCTCCTGAAATACCTCGTATTTTTTCTTTTGATAAACAAGCAACATTAATTTTAATTAGATAGGTATGGATTGTTTTTCTGTATGAAACGCATTAGTTCATATTCCTTAAGGATGGTTGGATGTACACTGTGCGATATCCAGATGACGGGGTTTATACCGTATATGTATACAAAAAATAGTGAAACAATGCATGAACCTATGCCAAGTATTTTTTTCAAAAGAAATAGAATCGAAATTTATTTAAAATCGCACGCTTTAGAAATTCATGCCGACGTATATTTTCTCTCATATATTTCCCTCATCTCATAGCCGTATTTCCTTAAATTCATCATGTCTCTCGACAGTAGTTTTATCAATCCGATTTTCCATTTTAATGTCAATTTCTTCTTTAAATATCCTTAATAGGAATAAAAGTCCATCGAAAGAGTTTGTAGGCACATTGTCTCCCGAATTTTTAGATTTATCTCGGAATGATGAATTAATGAAAGTTTTTAAAATATGCATAAAGAAAATTTTCACTTGAAAAATTTAATATAATATATAGCCAAGGTTTTATTCGACAATCAAATAAATGAAAGGCCGCGGCAAATGTAGATTCTAGCTAGTGTTAAATGTCGTTAACTTTCAGTTTGTTCTTATTACATTTAACGGATAACATGTCTGTTTCACTAAATTTTTAAGGTCTACTCTTTCCCATTTCGGTTTTTAACCGTATCTTTGTGTGTTTTTGAGCGGTATGATGGGAGCTCTGTAATTCCCTGAGTTTGTCCTTTAGCATCAAATGAATTCTTAGGAAACCCAAGCAACTCTGAAGCGTTGGCTGAGCAAGCCTCTTCACTCAAGGGATGGAGTATTAGTCAAATCCCTGCCTCAAATGAAGATCTTAGTGTAGGACCTCAGATTATGTTCGTCTCCGTGAAATTAGACGCCCTGTTTTCTCCTTCAAGTCCCATCCTTAATCGCGAAAGGGTTTTACGTGTCAACGTGTCCTTCTCGAAAATACCTAAAAGACATTTTATTGAAACAGAGCTTAATATCGTTGTTTGTTTGAAACGAGTGATACGCTGTTTAAATTAAAATGTTTCCTTTTTCAAATTTTCCCGACGTTAAATAATTTTGGAAATAATTTTCTCAGAAACTATTTTAAGCGTCAGGCAAGGATGAGCTAGTTGCCTACAAGCCTGCTTACGAGAAACATAATGACTAATGCTTAGTGAGATATTAAATCATTATAGTTAAAGAGCTAGCATTTCGTAGCCCTTGAGATCATGAGATTTGTTAAAGTATTACGTAAATAATTCTCTCACAACTTCCCGTCCTCAAAATATTTTTTTACACTTTTTTTGACGATCAAGTCCAATGCTGCTGCTTGATTTTTGGTAAATAAATTAGAAGACAGATAGATGTAATAAGTTGGCTTGATTTTGCTGCTTCTGCGTTTTTATAGAGTAAAACATATTTTAAATCTCTAGCTTGTTTTTGTGGTAAATAAAAATAATGTGCTTACTTAGACTATTCTCACAGGCAATAAATAGCTGTATAATGCCGTTAGAATAAGTAAATCATGCAAAACTGTTGAATGTTGGATGGGTATTTGAACGGATTAGCCCAGAAGTGCGCGATAAAGGAAACTTTATTCTTAGATCTGCATGTTTTCTTTTATGGTTTTTGTTTGTAGCCTGAAATACCTTACCTCGAAAAGATATTCCAAAGTTTGATCCATTTATTACGCTATCTGAATACGGTTAACGAGTTGGTAAGGTCGATGCGGGATCCAAAACTTTCATTTTCGAGTGTTGAATTATTTATCGTGAGCGAGCGAGACCACAGAATTAAGTTCAGAGATGTAATTTTTGTCTTGAATAATTATTTTTTTATTTTTTGCTAATTTAACTTTTTCCCATTTTTAAAGTACTAATTAATCAATTTAATTGTGAATAATGCCATGGACCGTATTTTATGAAGGTTTTAATATTTAGAAACGCGTGCATAAATTCTTATGCCTTAAACCTATATGTGTCTTAAACAGGATATGTGGGGCAACACACTCCTATCTCTTGCTGCTCAAGTTTGTGTGTATATACGTATTCATCCCGCATAGATTTTTGTTACATCCTTAATGTGCATACACCTACAAAAATCATAAGCTTATGAGATATTGAGAGGATGTAAACTAGTGAATAAATGACCATCGATTCATATATAATCTATCTCATACCACTTGAATACCGCTCAACTCCGCATCAATTTCGTCTATTATAGTTTTTGGCTTATATCACGTTTTTAATACGTGTTTTTCAACAAAATCACTTGTCGGAATAAAATAAAACCGCGTTTCAACATCTTATTCAGTTTATTAAATAAAGCCAAAAAGAAATACATACTTTCTTATTCTTCAGGTGTACGCCTAATACGTGTTATTCGAGTTCTACCTTTTTCCAATGAATAATTCTCTTTATTTTATTCTCCAATTAAGGATTATCCTTCCACTTGATTTCGATATTGATCGATTCTTACACGAGTTGATTAAAGATTAGAAACAGTGAAACGGCCAATTTGGTCACATTATTTGGAAATGAAAAATAATGAAAAATTCAGGACCATCGCAGAGCAGAGTGATTTCCGAAAACGGTGCCTTATGGAATTGAATGTTTCTAATTGGATAATGGTCCTTAATGCTTTAACTAACTGGAAATGAATACCTTATCACCCCTATTATGACAGAAGTCCATTAAAACGCCGAGGATCGTACCAGTAACAAATTCATCCGTAGATGTAATCGATGTAGGTCGTTGGCCAGAATAGTAACTAACGTGAGATTTTTTTTTCATGGCACAGCGCTGCATGTAACTCTCCTTGATGCGATAATGATGGTGATTGAT
This sequence comes from Ceriagrion tenellum, assembly GCA_963169105.1. Taxonomy (NCBI): domain Eukaryota; kingdom Metazoa; phylum Arthropoda; class Insecta; order Odonata; family Coenagrionidae; genus Ceriagrion; species Ceriagrion tenellum. The sequence goes on along the minus strand of OY720637.1, from coordinate 79,323,549 downwards.
GTATGACGAGAAAATCACGTGAGGACGTTAACACTGACGCATCCATTTGATGCTCAGTAGTTATCTCTGTAGTCACTTGAAATATGCAGAGAGCACTGTATGAGGTGAAATAATTATTTTTTGTGTTTACCTGTGGTTTATTATATTTCATTATAAAAAGGGAGGTGTTGGATAATTGTTTACATTTATTTTCTCTTCACATAGAGTTTTAAATTGTTTTTAGTTCCAAGTAGATGAGGCTTTCGTGATGCAATCAAATTAATTAATGCATCACGTGACAAATTGTGGCTCAATGACTTCATTGAAGGTCCCGCCACTTGCAAAAAATATTTACTTTAGTAGTTGTTGAATTATTTGGTCATCCATGCTGTGATAAACTGCTTTCCATTTTAAACTCGGTGAGTTCAGGTGTGACTTCGTAGAAATTACATCATGCTTTTAATTGTGATGCATTGTAGTTGTGGCAGCTTCCATCTATCGCCTCTTCATTCCTTGACTTAAAAACTGCTTATATGTTTGGTTTCATTTTGCTCTGGTTACATTTATGATAGTATTACCATTAACTTTATTATTTAACGCCATTATTTACTTAATTTTTACGATTAATATTTCCAATCAGATTTTAATGGCATATGTTTCAGTATAACTGAGGCGATAGAACTAGCTGCTTAAACGTTTATCTTACATTGAAAATTTTAGCGCATAATATTTCATCACCGTACTATTAATAATTAACGTATACGGTCTAATTAGAGGAATGAAGAAGAGTTAAGAAAATGGAGCTAATACTGGTACAGAGCTTTTCAATCGCAACGCATTTTCATAATTATAATGTTTCAAGTGTCGGAAATCATATCCTAATTAGATATAAAATGGTTTTCTTCTTTGATTTTCGGCGATATGGAATTGAATAAAAATGCATTTAAAACAGTTATTTCATTTTTAGCAGTAAAATAAAATCGTCTTCCTTGTCTTGTCTAAATATATGGTCCTCTTACATAATGTGGAAATTTTCATTCCAATTCAGTGATCATTTCTATCCTTCATAGTCATCAGTGCTATTGAATCGATTATAGTACTCGTATGTTCAAATATCAATTGAAATACCTTGTCTCGAATTTTTATATTTTCTCCGATGTCATACGCATTCAATTTGCTAATTACCTCTTCTGCGAATCTCACCCCTAATGCATGCATTCAGGTTAATTTCTGACTTTCTCTCAGTTTTCGTCAGCTTGCCTTACATTATCCAGCATGTAGACATAAACCGTGATATCTCGCAAAAGATGATGGCGTTTAAAAGGGGACGGATTTGGATTATGAACTATGGAACTTTCAAGATGCTGCAAAACGGGCAGTGATGTTTTTCAGTGAGGAGCTTCAGTTAGAAAACCTTTGTAATTGCTTGTTATCACTAGCGCTTTGAAAAGCTAGAAGACTCATCTTGAACCTTTTGCCACGTTTCGAATCTTCACACAATAAGACTTCCAGATATGGTGCCTGTTAATATCATAGCGATGGGTGATATGAAGCATTCGCCCTGCATGTGCGTGCTTCGTGTCTTTTTGCGAATTAGTTTGGCTCACCTGTCTAACACTCTCTCACTCGTTTCCTCCCTCTATTTGCGTCCGTTCTTTCTCTTCACCAATCCACTTTCATGTCCTTGCAAAACATTAAAACTATGGTATTGACAAGGAAAAAACTGGCGCAGTTTTTTGGCATATTGTTTATTGCAATGACGCAAATTTTTCGACGCCTTTTAACTTGTGTAAATTTGAACGAGAAATTACATCGCTTTTCTATCAAATTCACTCTCAATATTTTGTATGTAAAGTTTTTATATTTAATTTTTAAGATTATAGACTTTACTTTCATACATTTTTCTTTTATAATAAATTTTCCCTATTGTGTTGTCAAAGTGTACCCCCGCGATGTAATACTACCCCAGAAATTATTTTTTTGTGGTTAGCAATGAGGCCAAAGTCCCTTTCTTTAGAAGCCTCGCTAAGAGCACCCTCTGTCTTTCTCCCGCTGAACATTCTCTTCCTCTCCACCTTCGCTGAGTCTGTAATTTAATGAGCGTTTACTATTGTGTGACTGAAAACAACGCTCCGGAAATTTGTGTTGTGTTTTTAGTGGCGAAAGCCGGAGACGAAGATGAAAAGAGACGGGAAAATAGTCACTGTACCGATGACTTGAATGGTGAGTTGCGGCGGTGGATGATTCAAAAGAAGAAGGTAGAAAAAGAAGGAGAGGGAGATAGGGCAGTGGATAAGAGAGGACAAAAGGACGAGAAGGGGAAGCGAGTGAAGAAGAGATTAAAAAAAAGGTGGAAATGGGTGTAGGGGGAAGATGAGAAGGAGGAGAAGGAAGCATCACGGTATGAGGTGGAGGACAAAGGGTGGCGGGAACAAATGCAGGAGTAAAAAAACCATTTGGGAAAGAGAGGACTGGAGAGAGGAGTAGGAAAAAAAAACAATTTCCCGATCGAGTCCTTTATCTTCATTTCTGCTACTTTCCCCGGTCCTCCAACTTCACCCTCTTCAAGCTTCCTGGAAAGAGGAAAAGATAAAGAGATTATTCGTCGCATCTCGCGGACGTGCGACGCCTTTCGTACCGATTGTGAACGTTCGTCCTCTCCCTCTATCTCTCTCTGAGAATAGTTTGCTAAAACTAATGCAATTCCATTCCAGTGAAACGTCTTCCAATTGCATAGCTTACCAGGATATTCTCCTCTTTTCCAGGCTGTTTTCTTTTTGACCGTGTAGACGAACATGTGTGATGGTTACTTGGGGTTAGCGACCGACGAGTGAGGTCGTTTTCACCGCTATTCAGACCTCACACGAGAGTCCTTTCCTATGCACCTCCGTGTTTGACGCTCTGCGTGACTTTTTGGGGTCGTCCGAGCATTTTATTGTGCGGAAATCGTGGGTTAATTTGATGGAGATGGCGGTTTTTCCCTTTTGTTCCTTAAAGCGTAATCTATTGTAAAATACGGATTCACGCTTCTTATTTGGGCTATACATGTTGTATACGGTGTGATTAACGTCTGTTTGGTTTCGGTCGCCTTTTTTTCGTTCACAGGCGGAGGACTCTTCGTTTTTGGCTCGAAAAAAGTTTCACGCTACAAAAATTATCTTCAGATAGCGTTAACTCTGAAATAAATGCAGGAAATGCTACATTTTTTCTAAGTGTTTTACAACGCAAGGAAAAAATTACGGGAAAATTATCACTTGTAGGTCCTACTTTAGGATTAGATGGTAAGGAAATGAATAATTGGGGTCAGGAAAAAATCTGGGGAATATCGGTGTTGGATTAGCCTATTTAATAATTTTACTAGCAGTCCTCGATTCGCAACGCCCACTCAATGAACAAAAAATTGTTATTGATACTTCTTCCCAAAGAGTATATCCTAACTTGGCATTCTATTGGAATAACATGAGATCAGGGAGGATGAAGCTGGCGTGGATCAGCAAACAGCCATTTATCTTCCGCGAGGTCCCTCATGGGGAACCTTGACACCTCCCTCCTGTTCCCCGCTCTACCTAGACGAGTGCCACAAAATTGTTCGAAAGATATAGAACCCAAAGTAGGTATTGCGATTCCACAGAAAATATTCCGCCCTTCCGGGACTCGAGCCTCGGTCCCTCGAGAAGTATGACCGGAAGCCACTTCTCTAGGCAATACGCGACTCCGATCTTCACCCTTACCAACTGTGGTGTCTGAAAGGAAGAAGATTACGGTAAAGGAAATGCATTTTTGCGGCTGTGGAAAGTTGCAAATTTATTAAGGAAGGGAGAGAATCTGGTTAAAAAACAAAACTGAGGGTGTTTTGTGTCTCGCCGTGTCCATAATTAACGATCACGACGTTCTCTGACCGCCAATATACTATTAATGCTACGCGGGCAAGTATTTTCGTCGGATCACCCTCCATCACTACGCTGTAATTGAAAGCATTAATTGGATAGACCATAGAGGAACGGATTACGGTCAAAATTTCTCGGCAATTTCCATCTCCTTTGCATTTTGCGTCCATTACATTTGGACTGCTGAAATTGTTCATTAAAAATAATTTCAAGCTTATCCACAAATTTGGCAAAGGATACCATTAATCCGTTCTTTGAAAACGGCATGGGAAACTTTATTCTGTTTACGGTGTCACAGTCAACATGAGGTTTGTTCTGGTGATGTGACTATCGTTAGGTTTTTGACCAAAATTGAGTGGAGGAGGAAGGGAATGTATGTTCTTTGCGCAGGAAACGAAAAAATTGACTTTGCGAGTTCCTTCAAATAATGTCTCCTCCTAACGTGGGTTGGGCTACTCCTCCTTTGCTCTTAATCGTCACCGTTTGGGAATGAACCTTATTATTAAACCACTCTTTGAACATGGTAATGTATCAGTGCTCATTTTCAATCCCCGTCCGCTACCTTTTTTCTCCATTGTTTTGCCACTTCATTATCTTTCTATCTCTTTCTATGTGCAACTACGAAAAAAATACCTAAGCTCACTTCGTGATAATCGGTGGAGCGTTCCCATATCTCAAGGATTAAAACAAGGTTTTCATTCCTTCATTCATTTCCCAGTTTTATTTCCTATTCATTTGCTGTCCGCGATGGTATGCATCTATATTATCGTTAAGTTTGCGGGATTCACTTTCATATTTTTTCGGAATACAGGGAGTGCAAGAAAGAGTTTACTAAAAGTGGGTGAGATGAGGGTGGAATAGTAATGCAAATGATGTATAAATTGACTTGTAAAAATATCTATCATCTGTTTTCGACGAAGGAGGCCTGATCACCGTCTTCCCTTTTCTCTGTGCGTCCTTATATTTTTTTAGATTTAACTTATTCGCGACGATGTTAGGAAGGAACAGAGGCCTATACAAAGATAAGATATGGAAAACACGATACAAGTATGAAGGGTGTAAGGTTGGTGTTTCCAAGACGAAAAGGGGAAACTTTCTTTCCTCTCCTGTATGTGATTTTCTATCTCTGTATGGCACTGTAGTGCGTAAATGCGTGTAAAATATTTGTGGAATTGATTCGGGTCCAATTTCTGGCATTAGGTTAGATTTGCTAAGAAAACCTAACTACTTGAGTGTCTTCTGGAGGACACTGCTATTGCAGCACTCCAGCCGTCAGATGGTACGTTGAACAGTGGCTCCTTGATGCCATTTGTTTAGAGTTGGCTAATGACGACGCCGGGTTTCTCCTCGGTATCGTTCGTTCCTAGAATAGACCTTACCTAACCGATCAACCCGTCTATTCTAAAGGTAGTTTGAACGATATAGTTCCTTGGACAAAATGGAGGTCACAATCGAACTATGCAATTTAATTTTAGCAGCTGTAGGAAGCATGAATTAAATATTGAATTATTAATGGTGCAATAATATACTTTTACATGATTGACGTTTTGAGTGATGGAATAAAAATATGTGTATATGTCTTTAACATGGCTCATTTTTTTAAGTGTAAAGTTTTAAACTCCTTCACAGTGGAAGATTTTCTGTGATTCTGAAAAAATAGTATGGCAAACATATGATTGATTTTAAGAAATAGGTGAGATAACTTGCAAACTACACACTATTAATATTTTGACGAGATCTAGGTGCTTGATATTCCTCATTTTGTAAAACAATTGTCTCACTGGAGTGCACATACGAGTCATTTCCCATGTGTAAGAGTCACTGTATTTTTTCAAAACCTCGGTAAGTAGTGCGCTAAGATGCTGATAATTTGGCATCTTTGAAAGGGAGAGATATTTTTTTTTTATTATCAAATTCATTGATTTATAGGTGAAATGATATTACGCTCAAATTACCGAGCGATGCAGTTGTCGATCGCCTCCTCCAATAACGAGACAATTGCATCAATAATGATAGGAAGAAGACTTCTAGATTATTACGGTTTTAATGTATTTTAAGTTTGTTTGTGTAATTATACTTCTGGAATGTCACTACTATAGCTACTCATTATGCTTAAACATATAAATGGATTTGTGAAATATGTATGCTTAGAGAGTCGCCCACCCACACTAGTCTCAGCTGTATGTGTTGCAGAGGTGAGGAAGGAGAGAGAAAGATACATATGAAAAGACCTCCGGGTGCACAACAAAAGGTGGGAAAGGGTATCAGCCTCAAGGGAAGGAAGGGGTGTGTATAGGATGCAGACAAGCCGAGAGAGATACTTGGAGGGATTTTGAGGAGAGGCGGGGAGTTAAGTGGGGAAAGGCGGAGAGAGCGATGAAAAACGGGAAAGAGGGGATTATGGAGGAGGGAGGATGAGGTGGGTGGGATGAGGGGTCGCGGATGAAGGGAAAAAATACGAAAAGGAGGGGAGCGAAGCGGAAAAGGTTAAGGAGCGTAAGAAGTTAATCTGTCCCCTATAATGGGCACGCGGGAGAGTAGGACTGAACAAAAGCACCGGAGAGGAAGGAGGAGAGGAGCGGGGAGTAGTAGGGCAGTGTCGTGTATATAGTATTTACCCGAGCAATTTCCTCTCCTCCTCCTCCGCGCCTGCCTGGACCTCAGGAAAACCTTACTTACCGTCTTCTATCCCTTACCTTCCATGTCTCCCTCTCCCAGAAAACATCCTCCACAGATTATATTTTCTCCTCACACCCCCTCCCTCAGAAAAGATCCGGAAGGTAAAATTACGCGCACATTTTTACAGGTTATTCCTTTCTTCCTTAAAACCGCCATCTCCCTTCCTCGTTTCCCTCCTCCCTTTTTTTTTGCTTTGCTCCTTTTTTTAGCTTCTTCTTTCAAGTTTTCCTCCAATTTGTCTCTCTTTGACAATGAGACGGAGGCAAATTGCGCGAGTGGTTAGAGCCAAGGGGACCAAGCGGGGGGAGGGTCTCCGAATGGGGAGGAAAGCGCAGTGATTCTGGATGAATTACCCTCCGCAGAACGAGAAGTGGGCAAGGTGCACCAGTTGGTGGGCACTTATTTCTTAGTTTTTCGACTGAGCGGATGGGAGAAATAAGAAGACTGAGGGAGCATGAAAGAGGGAGAGAGAGGGTTGGTGAGCAAAGCATGGATTTAACGGGGAAAATGCATAAAATTTAGTTATCACTTATAAGGAATTGGTATGAGAGTAGATGTTCCAACGGTTTTAAATATATGAACGGTATCTAATTGCGTCAACCGTAATAATGAATGGTTTTAAAAGGACAGTAACTTTTACAAAATTCACCTGATCAAAATCAGCATCTCAAGTGGTTTGATATCACCGCTTGGTTTCGATTCTTTACTCTGCAGACAGGTACGATATTTCAGCTGCAAGGGTCTAATCATACACGATCATTGCTTTCCTTAGGGAGGTCTCAAAAGAACAATTAATTTAGCCAATCAAGGGAAAAACCACTAGAATAAATTTAAAAAATCGTTTTATTACAGTATGCGTTCTGTTCCGTGTTGTCATCCGTCGGATTCTCAACGGCGTAGCGGTTTCGTAAGGCACGCGAAATTTTTTACTAGAAGCATACTTTATTAAACAACGTCGTATTTCGTCAAAAATTAATACCATGTTCCCAAGTTTACGCGCAAATATTTCTGGAATACAAGGCATATTAACAGATGAAGATGGAGGGCAATTAGTACAAGAATGATATCGGAGTTATCGGTGCCTTAACTTGCTTTCGGATTACACTCCCGTTAGTTGACTTGATTGGCAAGAGTTTCACCAGTATCCATACTACCATATACCTTTCGAAGTTGTGGATATACAATTTTTGCCCTACATTACAGGACGTCAATATTCTTCTTTCGCTCTCTGATTGATCCACATCTTCTTGTGATCTCTGGAGCACTGTTTACCACCCATTGTGTAGGTGATATTCATTGTTCCTGTTGAAATTTACCAAATCTTTGGCATTCTTTCATCATCAGTAGTTATCAATTGGAAGATTGATTTGATGCTACTCTCTACTCCGCATTCTTACACACCAGCGGCTTCATTTCCACATAATTTCCACTTTAATAATATTCATATGATGTCAAGTGTATTTCATTCTTGACCTTTCTCTAAATCTCTTTTCCGTAATTTACCTTTCATTTTAGTTTTTAACAGACTATTGTGTCACAAAGTGTATCCCATAAGTTTGTCTCCTATTCTTCTCAGATTTTTTAAATCATTTGTCGTTTGACTCCAACTCTTCGTTAGACTTCTTCGATGGTGATTTTATCCTTCCATTTGACCCTCTGCTTTCAAATGCCTCTCATGTTAGAATACTCTTTGAGCTTGGGATCTTCTGCTCACCTTATCTTTCATGACTCTTCAGTTGTTAACATCCTGCTTCCCAGGTAGCAGAATTCTTCCACTTATGCGTGTTGGCTGTCCTAGTTAGACCGTACCTACTTTATTTCTTTCACAAGCCATGATATTGGATTTGTGAATATCGATCTCAAATTTTCTCTCTATTTCAAATGAGTCTATAATCTTGAAAGTTGATAATCGTGATAAATTTTCTTTTTTCAACTGTCTCACACCTCCCCGAGTCGTGAAGGAAAATTTTTTTATTAAAAATATATTGGTAAGATGTTCTATTTAATGAAAACTTAGAAAACTTTGGTAAATACGGAAGCGGTGGTTGTTCGTGCTACGGTGCTACGGTATGAAATGTAGCAGGCATGCACACTAACTCCCTGACAGTGTACCAACCGGAATATGATTCGACACCACGGAGTAATCTGATATTTGGAATATTTTTTGAAGCTAAGTCCGTTTGATGCAGATTATGGTTGGAGATGAGAAGGTTTTTCTCGAAGGAAAAGTGGGATTAGCAATCGAAAAGGGGACGTAGTGAAAGCAGTGGTGGCGCATTGCAAGGATTTCCTGAAAGAGAGAGAAAGGAAAGGAAATGGAGAAGAGAGGGAAGGATGAAGGAGCTGGGGAGAAACGTAAAGAAGAGGGAGAGTAGAGGCGCGAGGGAAGGAAGGAATGAGGAGAGCATTAGTGTGAGGGGAGGAGGGTGAGGAAAGAACAAGGGCGGGCATACAAACGACTTTATTTGGGCGAAATTGACACCCTTGGGGTCCCCACCCCCTCTCCCTTCTTCCTCGGATTTAATCCACCTTGTCTTGCGAGACAGGCCATTAAAAGTAACTCGCGTGAATAGAACCTTGTCTGAATTTGTCGATGAGGCTCCGTTTTCAGTGAAAAGAGCGAGAACTGGAGGACGGCAAGATAAAAGGAAATACAACTTCATCAAGACTAGTACTTCTAATATGATGAACCAATTTCCCATTTTAACCATATCAATTTAGTGTCGGCACCTGCATTCACCTAACATAGACCTCGCGAGATAACAAAATCTTACATATATAACTGGTGAAACATTAGGTTCTCCAGATTGCTTCTGACCATGAGAGTTTTTGTTTATCATAGAATTATCTGTTTAAAATTTATTTTGAAGATTTAATTAAGTGATGCAGGTATAAGCTTAAGTATGTTCCATTAAACTTTTTTCACTCAGATTTTGTGCCCATAATGAAGTATTACTGTAAATTTTTTTCACAATTTCAAGTATTTCTTCTTTATGAATACAAACACGAAATATGTCTGCAAAGTGACGTCTAACGGAGTCAAGTTTACTCAGATTTGTTTCAATTTAGATCCAAATGTAAACCTTTCCAGTGCTTTAAAGACTTTTTTCTCACTCTGAAGAGAATTACAGAAATGTAAAAAGATTACCGAGCACCATATTAGTGAGATAAATATTTATAATAAAAATTCTCATAAACTTATTGCATGTACGTCCCATTTTAATTTTATCTAAAAAAATATAAATGATCCTTCTTCTGAACGATTGTTGAAGAATCCGTTCATTTACGATTAAGTATTTAGCACATCAAGTTACTACCTAATGCATATACAAGTTCCATTTCAAATTTATCATCAAGAATATTTATTAGAGCTTGAATTACCCCAACTCAATGCATAACGTTTTTTGCCTCGAGGGCTTAATAACACGACTTCAAATCAAATTTCATTCACTAGTCTGCATTACATTTTCGCGTCCTCGATACATGTTTTCACGTTAAGAATAGTGCTAAGAAAATTCTCATCATGTAGCGGACACCAAAATGTTGACATAAATCTTTATTTTTCGAATACTCTCCTTAACTTGATGACTGTTCTATTTTCGGTTTTGTGTCATACTGAATATTGCCCGGAGAGATGCATAACGTTCTCGGATTTCTTAGAATTTCTGTTTCCCTACGTAAGTATTTATAAAAATCTTAAACTAGAGTTTGAATAAAATTCCTTATTACGCCTCAAAAAATGAGGAAGGTCTATTCGATTCAAGGTCAATTAGATTTTCCAAATCGAACTTTTTGCTTCATCGGTACACATTCTCACGCTCAGAAAAGCAATAAGAAATGCACGAGGAGAAGAGGACATTGGAATTTTGAGATAAATCTTTTATTTTCAACAAATACTATCCTAAATTTCTCGTCTCTCCCATTTGCATTTTCGTATCGAAATAAATGCATCCTCAGAGAACTGTACATCTCCCCCATTGGGGAAGGTTCAATAAAAATTTAATTGAAGGATTAAGTGGACTTTTTTTGTATTCATCGATGCCTCGGTCTCTCCGGAAAAATCTTCACCCGACTCCGTTTATGCATTCCTGGGAAAAATATAGGATAGCGGACGATCTGGCCTCTCGGGTGATATCGGGGATATCGCAGACACCTCTCCATCTTCCATACATTCCGTGCACAAGCTCCTCCCCTTCCTTTTTACACCCCACAGTAGGCAAACCCACCCACCGTACCTCGTTTGCATCCAGCCGTTCGTCATCGAATGGGCGAGAGGGGAGCAAAAAAATACTACGCTGCGGCGGAAACAAGTAATCGAGAAAAATAAACAACGCCGAGGTTGGAGAGTGAGAAAGAAATGGTGAGACATAGAATGAATAAAAAGCTAAGGAGGAATAAAAAAAGGAGAAAAAGGGAAGGATAAGATTCGTGGGAAAAGCTTGTGCAAACCAGGCGGGTCAATCTCACCGAGCTAAAAAGGAATGAAAAGAAAAAAAATTAAAAAAAAAACTTTAGAAAAGGCGTTTTTGTGAGGAAGGGATGGAGGAATTAAATAAAAATAAGATTGAAATAACCACGGGCTGGTAAAAACGCCGCCTACACAGAGGAGGAAGGCATGCAAAAAAGCTTGTGAAAACGGTGTAGAAAAAAACAAATGCCAGGCTATGAATAAATTAATACATGAATATGTATATTTCCCTCATACCAAATACTTATATAAGTACCCATCACGTCGTTCTCTTTTGGGTTAGGCGCTGTCAAAAGTGTTAAAACATAATGATATGTTTGTAAAGCTACCATATCTTGTCATTATTATTTTGCTTCAGTTACCTTTATACGCTGTTTCGTACACGCCCACATTTCTAAAGACGCCTTATATCACTTCTCATAAGAGTATCTTTCCGTTGTACATTCACCCGTTACTTCCTCTTTCTCTTCCTTTCTCCGTTACACTGTTTCATACACGCCCACCTTTCTTAAGACGCCTAATATCACTTCTTTTAAGAGTATCTTTCCGTAGTACATTCACCCATTACTTCAATATATCCTTTTTCTCACTTAATTCACACCTCTTTTATTACTCTGCTTTTTTCTTCGTTTCTCATCCATTCTTTCTCTATAGCCAAGGCAACAAAACGCACTTCTTTCTCATATGCTCATTGATGGAATATATGTGCCATATTATACATGCACACTCCCAATTAAATGATGCATACAATAAAATAAATAAGTGATACCGACTATATCCATCGTATGAAATAAAGCATTAAAATTTCGTGTAACGATTCATAGGGGCTTGGTGCGGTGGCATATTTTTAAGGATGTGAATTTATCGAGAATAAAAGGGGTTACGGGGCTGAGGGGCGGATGGGGGACGAAAATTGTCGGACTTGGAAGAGGGAGAGAAAGATCCAGAGAGTTGAAATAACAGCGACGAAGCGGTTTGTGCATGTGCATGGTAATGGGAAAAAAGTGAGCATATATAGCGGCGGAGGGAGAGGTCGGCCTCGGGTTCGGCCGCCTTCTGAGAAACTTCAAGAGAAAAAGGTAGGCTTGGGGGGTGGGGGGTAGTGAGATTGGGGTGAGGAGGAGTTTGAGAGAAGTAGGGAGGGGGGAGTTCAGGTGTAGCAGCACCGGCCGCGGTGTTTTCTCGCGGTAGTATGGGGCATGGGAGGTGGGGGGCGCGAACTAAGGTGGCTTTTTCGAGTTAAGAAGGGGGATGGTGTACTGAGTGTCAGGAATGGGGTAGGGATAACAGGAGTACGGGAAGTGGGACCTAAAGGGCAAGAGGGGATTAAGATTTGCAAAAGGTAGTACGGGGATGGGATGGAGGGGGAAGGAGAGAGAAGTGGAGAGGTAGTCAGGGTAAGAATACGAATCGGAGGGGAATGGATGCACACACAGCTGGGGAATTTTTTTTCTCCTGTGAGAGTGGGGGAAGGTAAAGGGGTTTCACAAGAGGGGGTGTCGGTAATGGTGGGGGGGAGACGTACCCTTAACACGAGAGAAGGGGTTCGCGGGTCGACGCTGGAGCCCCCTAGGCGGGGAGTATGACGTCACGGCGCCGCTGCGTCGCCGTGTACCCTGGCCCCTGCGAATCCGTCGCTGTTGGAGTGTGGGGAAGGGTCTTACTCTGTCAGGGTGGAAGGGGAGCGTAATCAGGGGAGTGTGTGAGGGAGTGGGGAGGAGAATAAGGATAGTTGAGGGAAGCTCCGCTGTAGGGCGCCGCTGCGGGGCGCTTTCGCAGCCACCTCCTCTCTTTTCCGCCTGCTCGATGGATCGCTGGCGATTTGCGAGCCAGCAGTCTCGGTCGAGCAGTGTCCGACAGCGGGTCGCTCTATCTCGCTCGCCAGGGTCGGGTCGGCCGCTCTGTGTCGGGCCTCTCCCACCCATCGGATGCATCCGTGTCGGGGGATGCGTCGAACGATCGACGACGAGGCCGCGCCGGGTGCGGCGGCGCCGTGTCACCACACCGACTGCGATCTCTGGATTAGATTCGCGCGCGACGTCGAGCCGGTCGCTGCTGCAGCAGCGGGCGGCCACGGTGACAAAGATGCACGGGATCGGAGTTGGTGTACTCGGCGATCTGTGTTGGCCCTAGTGAATCCTTGCTACTCGTGTCATTCCGGGGGCGCGTGAGGAGAAAGTCTCCTCAAATATATCGCCGTCCCTTGTAGTGTTTCTGTTATTTCGCAGCTGGTGGATGTTCACACGGTGCTCTCCTGAAGATATTGTCTGTTAATGTTTTTCATCTCCGCGTACAAAGTTTGGTACGAGCGCCGCTTGTTTTTCTTCACCGTCTTCGGAAGTTTCCGCGGAGATTAGCGGCCGGCCGTGGAATTTTGTGCGACCGACGGTGGCTCTTTGTCGTTCTTCGGAAGGGCCGTCTTTCCGTAGTTGTGATGTCCATCTCGGTCGAGTAAAAGTGCGTTTTCATTCCACCCGACCGAATTAAGAGGAGCGAACTATGAAGAGGAAGAGACTCAAAAGGATCGTGGTTGAAATAGGATGTTTTTGATCAGGGAAATCTTTTTATTCCTTGACGGGAGAGGCATGGCTCGGGTATTCTCCCCAATGGCGACGGCTTTGTAATATTAATATTAAAAAAATTAACGATAAAGCTCCACTGTGATAGAACGCGAAAATAAAGACCCACTTTTTTGAAAGAGGAATTTAAGAAAAAATAATCAGATTCACTTTATTTTTTCCTATGAAGAAGTAATTTCGACTTTTTTATACTGCTGGGGGAGCGCTGTCATAAAGTTAAAATTAAAAGAAAGGAAACTTTTAAAGTCCATCCCTCAAACCCTTTTCACGAAGAGCTTAGCTTCATGGACCAATTATTTACGGGGAGCCACTCGAAAGATAAATGGATAAACTGTTGCGCTCCTGCAGCGGTGTTTTTGGTATGGGAACAGAATCGCTTCGGGCGACCGAGAAGGTGACGCCCACTGGATTCTTTTCCTTCGCGCGTTCCTCCTTACCTCGCCCACGGTAGTGGATGGACGGGCAAACCGTCCATCCACTCCCGGACGCAGTTCTCAGGAATAAGTCGGGGTGATTATTTTCGCGTGGCTCGTGTGGCTCGCTCATCTCGCGTGGCTTGCGTGTCTCGCGTGGCCAGCGTGTCTCTCGTAGCTCACGTGGCGTCCTCCCGCTTCCGCCGCATTCCCGGGGGGACGCCGCGGTCGTCCAAAAGCCGTCGCCATGGTCGAGAAGTCGGCCACCCTCCCGTCCTGCGGGGCCACCCGCGCCGCCCGACGCCGTCGGAACAAGACGGTCCACTTCGGGGACAGCTTCGTTTACGCGGGGGGCAACGGCGCGGCCCACGTGGAGACGTCCAGGGGGGATGGGGGGAGGTCCTCGAGGGGCATCCACCCTCCGGGAGCCTGGAGGCAGGCCTATGCCTTTCCCGAGGAGGAGGTGATGGAGGTGGCCGTCGTAAACTCGCCCCCGTCAACACCGTACACTCCGCCCCCAGGGGAGTGTGCCCTCCAGCCCAACGTGCAGCAACTCTTCACGTTCATAGAGACGGTGCTGAGCGCTTGGGTGGAGGACTCGGGCGGCGGCAACACGTCCTCTGGGGGAGCGGAGGATGGGAGAGGCAATGCGGGGGTGTTCCGGTGGCGGAGGAGGCGGAAGAGCGGCGGAGGCGGCGGCGGCGGTGGTGGCGGTGGTGGTGGAGGCGGCGGAGGTGGTGGAGGCGGTGGGTCCGTCCGAGGGTCGTCTCACGGCCACCGGTCCTCCGGGAGCAGTGGGGGTGGCGGGAGGTCGAGGGGCAGGGACGGTAGTAGTAGTAGTGGGGGCCGCAGCCGAAGCCGGGGGAGTTCGCGGCCCCCGCCCCTCCTCGTGGCCACCCGCGCACGTCGCGAGTACATCGACGCCGACCCGCGATTTGCGCACAACCATTGGCCATTCGACTCTGAAGACTGCAACACGGAGTTTCTCCGCAAGGTAGAAACTTTATACAACTTTTACGGAGTTTCGCTGAGATGTTTGTTGAAGTCACCGGTGTGATGCTTTGGATGGAGAAATTATTTACGTGAACAATATATGAATTGTTGCTAGGGTTAAGCTCAAAGAACTTCTTTTTCATGTCCCAACTTTATACTTTTTCATGTTTCCCATGTATACTGCGGATAACCTCAAAGTTTGTGTATCATCATGGATGTTCATATCTTCCAAGAAATCACACAACAAAATTTGACTATAAAAATATAAAGCTACCGCACCTCTCTTTCTCGAAGTCATACCTAGAAACTTCAGATTTATGTGGGAACCTCCTTCACGCTGATGAAATTTAAATAAGGGAAACGCTGGTGTCTCAAGGAATAAATAAAATTTGGTGATTATTCTCTTACGTAGTTTTGCCCGTAATATCACCGTGCTCGTCACCAAAAGATGTTCTGACAATAATGAGTAGTTTCCTAAGATCCGTGCCTAAGATTCTTTCCCTTGTGAGGTTTTCAATAAACCAGAATTTTTAGCCTTAATGAACCGTGTCAAGCAGTTTTCTCCTCCTTTTGTCATTGTGTATTCTATTAAGTCATCGAAATTTGTGTAACTGCAAAAATTGGGAATTCTATGCATTCCCTAACGATTATCGAAATTCCTTCAGGAATGTAGTTTCTCAGGTGAATTATCTATACTATTTCGAGCTTGGAGAAATCTCAATAGTTGTACAAATATATGAATGTGGTGTGTATAAAACTGATGCAGGAGTGGAAAGGAGTGGATCTCATTAATCTTTCCGGGAATTTCAGTATTATAATTTCTTTCGCCACTCGTAGACCTGTTCTTGAAAAATCACCCGTATTTTCTCCTTAAATTGACTGGAAAAACGTGTGAAACCTTCCTTGCGTCAAATGAATACGAAATTATGGGGGCACACTGCATATAAATAGTCATCGGGCTCTTTCTTTATCATCATGGCATCACCTCATGAATAAAATATTCGTCGTGTATTAATTTGAATAAATTTCAAACATTTGAGCTTTTAAATGCATCTGATCTTTCGTCATTGGGAAGGGATCCATGGCGTGGAAATGCAGTGGCACTCGTGCTGTAGGTTGCTTATTTTTCATCGTAATGATTGTTTCAAGCTCTTTTCACAGTATTTGAGTGAGTTTTATTCTAGTTTTCAACCATGGTTTTCAAAATTCTCACCTCACTACAGGTATAGCAACCATGGTAAACTTTCCTCAAAATAAATAAAAATTGCCTTCCTTCCCAATTAAACGTTACTTCTGTTTTAAATAAAGCCACACCATTCATATTGGCACGTTTAAGATGAATGACAGAGAGAATAGATTTTTAAATTTTACAGTTGTTTCTATTTTCCCATCCCGCAGTATTATTTTTCCAATTTGCCTATATTTCAGTGGTCTGACCTTAATGCAAAAATTGACCCTCCACACCAGCTTGAGTTGAGCTACTTGTTTCTTGTAAGCTTGAGTCTTTTCGTGTGTAATGATTATGATTTTTTGCTATGATTACTTTTCTCCTCTATTTATGCTTTCATACTAAAATTAAATGGCTGCGTTCATAGATTTCAAATGAAATTCATGTTTTAGGAAATTTAAGTTCCAGTCTAAAAACTAGAGAAGATTGTAGTGGCGAGATAGGTTAATACTCGGGTTCGAACCTCACCAACAAACAGTATACTCTTTCTCTACCTATATGGGTAGACCTTAACTGTCGAGGCTAATGCCAGACCACCTTTAACAACGGTATGAATGCAACCTAAACAGAATTACCGGGCGAACTTTTATAGCAGTGTTTCAAAAAATGTATAGTTTATTCGCAATTTTCCAGCCCTGGTCGTTTATGTATTTGGCACTCCAAACTCTTTTATCTCGATATGTTTGAGCAAATTATTAATTTATTGAGGCTTCAAAACGTCTATGCCATTTTTTACATCAATCAACTCACTGTTTGCGAGACCTTTTTTTGTTACCATCAGTTCACTGTTTGCAAAAATTCTCCCCTTTTCCCTGGCTACAAATCGAATGAAAATGTACCGAGGATCTCTTCACCGTCACTCCTCATCCTCGGAAACGCTCACCCATCCATGCCACATTAAACCCCGAACACGTGAAAGTCCACTCAATCTCCGGCTGCGGTTTGAAAAAGTCGTGTCTGATTCACCTTTCACGACCTCTCTTTAGCGAATGACCCCTTCCCTCCCGCCTCCCCCCCCCCGTGATGATATCGTCCCGACTCTCGCGCATACTATTATCCCCGCTAACGAATTGAATACCGAACTCGTCGTGAGTGACGAGTGTTTGTTTTAGGGGCACTCCCGCTGAACGCGTAATGGTAATTACTCAAGTGGCGCCGCTTCGACGGCAGACTCTCTCTCGCTATCTCTATCGTTCTACTACTCCCTGACGACGGTTAAAGGGGAGGTTGGGAGAGGGTCGGTTTGGTATGGAGGGTTTTTGAGGGGGTGGACGGGGTGAGAGAGAGAGAGAGAGGGATGTTCCGGGGCAGCCACTTCATTTCCTGGAACCCTTCGTCCTTCCCTCCAACCCCTCTTACCTAAGCCAAGCCCCACGCTGCCATTTGAATACGAAATCATCGTCCACCCTGTAGTTTTACTTAGTTTTTTAAACTACTCCGATGGTGGCCGTGATGTTCCGTGGTGCCCTGACTGGATGCCCCCTCGATGCACGATGTGGGCTTAGTACGTGCATCTGGCTGCTCAATCGTCGCCTATTCAATGCACGAGATTGGCTTTAAACCGAATGAAACCGCTGATTCATCGCCATGGGTATTCTACATACGTTGCGTCGGTGGGTTCTGGGAGAGACCCGTGTTTAATTCCTTCGATTTTCATCCATAGTGGGGTCATCCATAACATTCCTCCTAACATGCCTTTCGTTTTCCCTGCGTTAAGCCCCTGGATATCTCTCACCTCAACCTCAAAATCCCTATAATCTGCTTCACTTTTACGCACTTTCTCAAAATCGTCGTCTCTCTGTCATCTCCCATAACATTCAGTTACGTTATGCGCCCTCTGTCTGCTTTCCCTGCTTTGTCCGACCCATATAATTTCCTCCAAAACCGTATCCATCTCTTCTTCAAATTTCCTCTGCTGCTCCCAGCCAGGAGTCTTCATTCTGCTCCATGCCATTATCTCAAAATTCTTTGATCTATTCATGCTCTTTTAGAAAAAACTTGGACCGTTAGCTCCACGGCGATACCATCCATATTACTTTTTATAGCGTGTTACAGCACATCATTACCCAAAGTTTACGCTTCGAAAGTTACATATTTTGAGAAAATGTGGCTGAAATTTTAATGCCTCTGGTTTATCTTGAATATTAAGATAAATATATGGTAAAAAAGTTCAGTATTCTACTGTATATAGTAGTGATCGACACGAATAATTCCCTACAAGTTGTAATCCCAACTTGATGTGTATGACATATAAAAGAGAATAGGGCTCGTCAGTTCCGTTCCTTACTCCATCTGTAGTTAATCAAAATTTTACTGAGTCAATTAAGTCCTTCAAGTTGGACCTATGATGAGACTTTTTGTGATGGTTTTATTTTAAGTTTTATATTTACTATACCATTTAACTCAATTTGTTTAGTCCATAGTAATGGTCTTCCAACTTGGTAAAATTCGCTCTACACAATGATGTTGAGGTTTTTGTATGTATCCAACATGATTTATTGCAGTAGTTGAAGTCTTAATGCGTAAATGTGTGGATATACTCCAAATTCATAATTCTAAACAATAATCCACAAAGTGAAAAGTCATTTCTTGGTGCAATTTTATGCATATGCTAATCATGCCCAATGTTCCATTGTGGACCAAAGAGAAAAAATTGCTTGATCTCGAAGATCTCGTTGAAGTTTGTTCACCAAGTACCGTCCTGCACAATCTTCTGTGGCGGATGGCTAAAGTGAGGCTCCGAACTTAATATCAAGATTTGGTAAGACGTGATATTCTTTATGTTTCCGATATAAAGGAAATGTTTATGCTTTCGTAAAGTAAATTTTAATTCGATATTTTAGCGGAAGCACGCACCTCAAGGCACTTTTAGTCTATTAGTCGAATTATTTCCGGTCCTTAATTATTGCCTGAAGCTATTTCATTGACGAAATTGTGAATGCGCTCATTTGGCTCTGTGATCGTTATTTTCTGCGCCAAATCAATTTTAAGAATCCATTTTCAGGGGAAATGAAAACTTTTATTGCATTATGTCGTTGATTTAAAAGAAGATTAATCTGAATGAAGATTGACCAACGGACATTGTTTGATAGGTTAAATTCTGGGACTTGTGATTGACAGTCAAAGAGTTCTAAATAAGGAAAATAACACAGGCCTGCGAAATTGAAGTTTTTGAAAAATACAAGAGAAGTTTTCACTGAGTTTTATGTTATTTGGTGTGCTAATTTCGTAAATGACCTCCATTTTTTCCATTCACGTCAGGATTTTTTGTAAGATCAATATCGATATTTTTTCTAAATTCCTATTTGAAATGGAATTCTCTCGAACAATTTTGCATGTACTATCTGGCAACAGTGGTTTGTATCCATTTAAATCTATGTAAAATAATCCATTCGTGGTAAAGCAAATTGATTTTTCAGCAATCGATTATTTTATATAGGTTTAAATGGATGAAAACCACTGTTGCCAGATCGCACAAACCGCCTCTGGTCGAGAGAAAATCAAAGAGATCCCTTGAGTTCAAAGTTTTTACATCAAATTATGGTGCAGTTTCTAAAAGAAAATCACCAAAATACTATTTTAATTTGTTTTTATTCAGGTAACTTACATAAAATAGACGATTGACGAAGAGGAGCAAATATTATGTATGTGTACATGAACGTTTGAAATAAATTTTAAACTGAGCAAAAAACAAAACAAAAAAGTTTCTATTTAACTCATTTTCCTTTGAAACTTCTTTTTGACGTTCTTTTATGTTCAATCTCAGGCCTATCTCGTGTTAACATCCAACAGTAGTCGGCGAGCATGTTCCAGTCCCATCTTCCTTGATATTTGCGCTCCATATCTTTGATGTCTTTTCTGATGACTAGAAAAAAACGAGGGAATTCAGTCCTAAGAAAGATAACACATTCAGGATCAATTCAGATGACGTTCGGAAAAAAGAAGGTTACTGCCGATTATGTTCGCTTAGCGAGCGTTCCTTTGAGGTCAGCGAACCAAGATAAGGATCTGAGATAAGGATTCGCGCGACGCAATTGATAGAGAGAGATCGCGACGAAGACGGAGGGACGGCGACGGGGAGGTGTCACAGAGGGGTATTCTGTAGGTTTCACCACGGTAAAATGATGGTCAGGCAGGGAGGGAAGAAATTCAACGCCGAAAAAATTTGGTTAATGTTCATAAAAATCCAAGTAAAATTTAATTTTTCAAGAAAACGTGACGTGATAGAAATTTTTCATTATTATTTTTGAAATTTGCACCAAAAGATACATGAAGTTCAGCTATCAATTCCTTTGTATTTTTTTCATCGCAGGCCTGTGTAATTAAAATGAACGTGAATGAGTGCAAAGAAAGAGAATTTTTGATCAACGAGTAGCTTTAATGTTTTAACTTAAATCAATCCGCTATTATATAAACGATTTTTTTCCATATATACTGTTCTGCATATCCATGTGATCATCGCCTATTTTTGGCTACTAATTGTAAATGTATGTTACGCTGCATTGCTTGAGTTCACTCGTTATTGTTAGTCAGCCGATTAAGTTAGGTTTGGATGGAATGCCTACCGACCACCCAAGCCCGCAGACATCTATTTTCTGTTAAGGTACATGAAGTCATCATCTACTCCCCTTCCCCGAGACATCTATTTCCGAAGAAGATATAATAACCCTTCATCCACTCACCATTCCGACTCAAAACATCTCATTGTCCCTTATTACCTGCTCCTTTCTCCTTCTCCGGCTCCAGTATCGGCTTTTTCGTCTCATGCATTCACGTCCCGCGGAAATGATGTCCACGGGATGGAAATTAACCTTGTTAATGCGCCGTGAGGACCTAACGCATCGAAATGTAATGCAGCGAATCATATTCCGTGTGAGTGGGAACATCGTTCTACAAAGCTTGATGATTTGCGTTCGGACCCAACGAGCCACGTCGCTGCGGCGTCGCGTGTGTCCCACCTCCTGTGTTCCATCCCCCCAATCCAGCCCAGCCACGGAAGAGAGGCATCTCCGTCGGGTTGAGTGGCAGCTGTCCTCGTGCGCGGGCGTTCTGGCGAAGTGCGATGAATTTTCCACTAGCGATGGGAGCGACAATCGATAGTACGTAGAATGGGGCACGGGACGATGTCTCTCTGTGCGCGCGGTCGGCCGGCAGGTTCCCGCGTTTGATTCCCGCGTCCTCGCCACTCACCACGGTGGTCGAATGCTCCGCGATCTGAACGTCCTTCCTTTCATACAAACCTCGTCGACCGACAATCCGTCCCTCCCAGGGCGGAGTCCCTCTCGCTGCCCGCCCATCCATCCCAGAATTCTCCCGTCGTCGCCGACCAAACGGATAGCAGTCTGCAGCGCGTGAAACCCATGCGGTCGCAGCATCCCATGTATATTTAATGGGGCTCATCGCCTCGGTCGCGTTTCTTGTCGAGTTACGTAGCAACGTGCCACATATGCTGCAGTCTTAAAGATTTAACGATATCGTTGTGCCTGCCGTGCATCTTCGGAATAATGTTTTGAAATGCATTTTTGGAAGAAGTGCTTCGGATATACCTGACTAAATATTCCCCATTTCGGAAATATAGCGAAATATTTCGGATAAGTAAAAGCAACCAACCAAAGTAAAATAAGCGATATGATATTGTGGTGATTTTTCGTCGTGGTACAACGTTAATGGACAAATATTTTATGCCTTGGATTTTTTTCAACAGAAAAATGCCTCCATTGATTTCGGGCCGTTTGACACTTAAATATCGCATTTAAGAATATCGTTCCAGTTACAATACCACTTTCGTAGCTTTTTGCTCGAGTTATCGTCGAATTTAGAGCATAGTTGTACCTGCCTTGCATCTCCAGAGTAAGGTTTTGATGTCCATTACTGGAGGGAGATCTCTGCATGTACTTTAATTTTTTCTGTTGCATAAATATAAATATATTCAATTCGTGAAAACGAATGCGATCGGCCAAAGGGAAACAATGATATGATATGAATTAATACTGCAATCTCAGTTTGAGAAAATGACTATCTATGCCCGTAAAATACTCCTGTTTCAGGTGCTTAACTGTAGTACGTCTATACTATTACTCACTGAAAATGTTCATATTTTTGTGATAGTCGATTATCACTCATAACGAGTGCTTTCACTCTCTGAGTAGAATTTAATTTCAAGTCAACGCAGAAAATTAGGGCGCGAGCATTCGTGTGAAGCCTCAACGCTCATAGAAATTAGAGATATTCACTATATTTCAACGAAGTTAAATATGCTAAAGAGTGCCTCACAAAAATATTGCGCCAATTTGCCGCTTTTTAAAGGGATTACAGGTATTCATATTGCATTCGAATTTTGGATTAAACGCTATAAAGGGTATTTCTGTAATTGGTATAATAAGCAATTACTCCGTGTGTTAGGTGAATCCGGAAAGTAATTGAGCTAAGCGTTATTTCTGATTGGTAAATAATTTACTCTTAGTTTAAACATTTACACTGAAACTTGATTAAATACTAGGTATCTGTTGTCCATAACTAGTTAAGTCCAGATTAGCAAATTTCTCTTGTTATTCATATCGCGAATGTAATAACCACCTTGTTAATTGTCGTATACTTTTATTAAGGAGCTCATTGAAAATCTCTTTCGTGAATGTATTTCATGGCTTCTCCCTGGCTTAGTATTTCTTGTAAGTACATCTACGGTTCTCGTATAACGTGCACGTATTTGCATGAGCAGCCATAGCTTTCCTCTATCGTGATTCCCTAAGGGGCGTGCAACGGCATCTGAATTTTCTCGCGGGATCCAATCTCGAATACCACAGGCTAACGCTCTCGCTTACGTAAGGTGGCACATGAGGGGCGTGGTAAGCAGTTTCTACTTACTTGAATATTCTGCGCCTCACAAAAGCAGTACGAAGCGGGTTAGAATATCCAGAGATTTCTCATTTTCATGCTACCCGGGTTCATTTTTTGGAACCACTTGTAATTTCTTTTACATGTTATCGGATACTTACTTGATGATCTAGAGTTATTTTTCCAAATTTCAAGAATGAGGACGAGTGAAGAAAAAATTCTCATTGCTTTCAAAGAAGAAAACGTTTTGTCTGCTGGAAAGAAGTGATATATCGTCGAGAAATCCTGCAGAAGGTTTACTCTCTTGGTTCCGCATCGCTCCTTCAGTGCTCTGCATTTATATTCATCGCAGTAATCAGCAGGAACGATGTACTGCATTCGTCTGCCGGTGTTCGGGCTGCCATTTGCTCCTCCATGTTTCATTGTAGCTTACGCCTTCCTCCTTTTTCTTGCTATCTCACGTGCATACTTCCTCGCGCTATTAACGGAATTCCCAACGGTACCAACCGCCGCCACATTTGTATCATTCAACGAAAACCTTATGGTTTACGAAAGAGACGCGAGTGTACATACGAAAAAATGAGCTTGATTGACGCATTTGAGCCCATTTTAGAGTTGTTTCGGGGTATGCGAGTGTTTTTCATGGAAAACGTAAATGTCCACAGATACTGTTAGGAGGCCTCATACAGTTTTGAGAGCATTAAGAGACTGTATGAGGCAATAATTGCATTGAGCGTGTTTATTCCGTGTCGTGAATGCGCGCGTGGGGTGGGGACTTGGCAAGGTCGTTAATTCGCACGTTGCAGAATGGCACGCGGGCGTAAGTTGTTTCAAGTGAAAGGGATTCGGTTGAGTGAGTTTATAATTTTATTTTCGTCGCCATGTTGACGGCGCGAGCGTGCGATATGGAAAACCGTTCATACTCCTTGCAACGCTTAGGGGAAATTAAATCATCAACACTCGGACTAAGAATCCCGCCCTGCGCTTTAGTTATAACTTTAACCGGAGAAGGATATCTTATGACAGCTTAGGCCTTGTTGAACCCTCTGTTGTGATCTCGGAAGCTTGTCGTCGTCTAAATTGGTATCCATACTAGATGCATCATGCGAGGAGTGAGAATCACTTTCTTCTGGCGTATTAATGGCCTTCAGTTAACTTTCTGAACTTCATATTGATTTCAGAGGAATTCGTTGTTGACTTTTGTGATAACATACAACTTTCTCAGAGGGAATTTTTCATGATATTGCGTGATAACAAATTATTATTCAAACTTTTATCCAAGGAAAATTTTTTTCATGGTCTCGCCTGACCAGAGTTTAAATTAATAACCATCACTATTGGACCAGACAATGAAGATTTTTCATTGAAACCCGCATTGTGCGCAATCTTGAAAAACCCTGAGGTTTTTATAAATGTTCGATTCAAAGTTTGGAAAAATTTTCTGTGTTGTGATTCGCGGGGTCTTTATTTTAATAGTTTTAATAATCAAGTATCTTTAAAGAGGGTAAGTGATAAAATTTTGCTTACCAAAATCGCTAAGTGTGTGTGTTAAAAAGGTCAACCATATTTTCAATACCATTCTTAAGGGTTTTCACGGCAGATAATTGAAATGTTTAGCGTAAAACACTTGTGGTAAAACTCTTTTAGCTTCCAAAAGTATGTTTCCCATTTCAAATTTCTTCTTGTATGTATGGATTTTACTTAAGCAAATACAGATTGATGAACAAATCAAAACTGTACAAAACCTATTGCAATTAGAGAAAAAAACCTATTTTGCGCATGCGCGGCTTTTTGTGCCCATATGCCATTTTGACATATCGCCATGTTCATCTAAATCATATCTTCTAATACAATCTATCTGTCGTATACCTTTAGTTAATTTTTTCAAAATCAGGTATTTTTTCATGCTATTGTAACTGGCTTATGAGCACACTCGGTAAATATTTGTTCCTATTGTGTGTATCTATCATTTGCCACAAATACAATTTCTGAGACAAAATTATGCCGTAAGTGCCTCTTGAAAGGGTACTACGAATATACTACCGTTATTACTACCAATGCCATGTTTCTAAATACTACCAATGCCAAGTTTCTAAAGGTTCCAAAACGTTAATAATAAGTCACTCCTTCGATGCAGTCTTTCCCGATTTCTGAGGGTTAATGAACAATAAATGGATGATGTAGGAAGCACAGCTAATCGAAAGCAATCGAATTTCCACTGGAGGCGGCAAAGAAGCTGGAAAATGAGTTTTTCTTGCGCATATCTCGACTCGGGGACGCGATGGTTGGTTAAAAATTGGAAAGGAGAGAGCAAAGCAGTTATGGCTTCGGCCACGAGGTTGAAGCCCATGAGGCGCACAGAGGTTTAAGAATCAAATTACCCTTGCTCGCGGCGGAGGTACCAGGGAATCAGTAGAGCTTTCGATCTGTAGGTACCATCAGAGAGGTAGCAACGGGAGTACACGATCAACCTTATCGAAAAGTTCGGCGACTGCTAGCGCCGCTACGGATATAGGAGGAGTTGGAAAAAATAGCCTGGAAAAGGATGAAAAATTCTGAACAGAAAAACGAGATTCGCTCTTGACGGAGCTAGTAGAGACCTGGTAGACCTTTCGATCTCCTCCATCCGCGGTAGTGGGGAGAACAGTGTCAGCTGTATATTGAAAGGCTCGGAAGCTTCCAGCGCCGCGGCTGTTGGAAATGTGACTAAAAGGAGGAAAAGTGGTATGAGATGGAAAAAATGGGAGTCGCTCGTGGCGTTGCCACGTAGAGAATTGCTAGGCTTTTGATCTGCTTGAGCGGTTAGGGTGGCAGCGATAGGAGGCCGCGATGTGATTTGGTAGCCTTCCACTCAAGGTGACCAAGTTAGGGCAGGTCGGAGTACAGCAGCGCACTCGTGCACACCCGAACGATGCGACGTTGAATGAAACGGTGAGCACAGACGAAACTTTCGGTAATCGGCCGGGAGGGTATATTCTGTTGGTCTAAAATAGTATTGTCAATTTTTTGTAATAATTTACTGATACCATTGAGATTACTAACTTGAAGAATAGGCTTTTTACATACCCATTCCCTTCATTTCCCCACCCGTCGCGCCATTTCTTTTGGAAGTTGGAAAAGTCTGAGAAATTTACTATTTACGTTATCCGTATGAAACTGGCTCCCTTAATAATTTCCTCCATAATGACCTGATCTTAGAAGACACTTTTTCTCCTTTTACCCTCTTGAATTGCTTCATACACACTTTCATATTCATTCTTGCATTCATTGGTTGTTAGATCCTCAGATTGGGTAACTGCAGCCCTCCATCCAAGTGATGACATATTAGTGTAACATTTCCTTCATATATCCCTCTAAATTTTGGTCTTCATAAGCAAGAACATAATTGAAGGCAAAATAGAGAGAAAAGCCCCCTGAGAAAGATCCGGTAATAAGTTTATGGACCAAATAAAAAGGAAATTACATAGAAAGAGATACCAAGAGGTAAGGGAACTAGCATTAGATAGGGAGGGGTGGAGGGCTGCTAACAACCAATCTTAGGCTTGAACGACCAATGAGATATCCCTCACGTGAAACTCTGCGCCTTCCTTAAAAATTATCGGATACCCAGATTTTCCAGCATTCACTTTAAATCAAAATTGCCGTCCTTTCTTCCCTAAATATCTTGACTTGATTAAGATGTGAGTGAAAAGCTGACGCCATTCTCATTTTTCATCTCTCCCAAAGGTACAGTTCGTCACTAAGCGCTCGGCAACTTTTCAACCTTGCCGCCCTATTTACCAGCCAAGAGTACGATGGACGTGCTCGAAAATCAGTTCAACTATTTGCACTCTTTAGTTTCAGGCTACCCTTTTTGGCAGTTAATAGTGTTCATACTTTTAAGAATACAGCCTTTACTATTTCTCAGATTTTATTTAAATGGTATATTACGTTTCACCGTCTTGCGGCTTCATCGGATACAGGTATACCTACCACTTAAATAAAATGTGTGAAAGAAGTACAATATGTATTCTTTAAAGTATAGATATTTCAAATGTAGCATTCGGAGCACCAAATTTGACATATTCTGTTCCCACGATCAACCACATCGAAGGTTTGACCACTTCCAGCGCCGCGATCAAGGTAGGAGGAGTTTAAAAAGTTATAGAAGGCGAAAAAGGTAGAAGGAAAAAAATACCGAAGTAAGGGAAAGGGAAATGGAGGCAAGGGTCGTAGACATTCGAAGGGATATCGCCCCGTGGGCACATTTTGTGCGACACCCGGCACTTTTATACGTATGTACGCACATATATATTTATCGCGTTAACACCGTGCGAGCGACAGCGAAATTGCTTCAGAGGTAGTTCGAGGAAGTGGTTGCTTGCTGTTTTGGCTCGAATCGGTTGGCGCCGTAAATCGTGATCGCACTCACTTCAACCGAGGAGGAAGTAATTAATGTTCGCGGAGTTTGAAGCTGCGTTAATTAATGCATGCCTTCTCCTTCAGATCGAGCCCGAGAATTTTTTAAATCAATTATTTTTCACCGCAGTAGTTAGTTTCCGTTAATTTTAGCGATGAAGGAAGGAAATAAATGTGTGCATGGATCGTTCTCAGGCGATGAAAGTGGAGCGAGAATTTGAAGAATTATCCGCCCGGCGTGTAGGGATGTCCGCATTCAATGCTGCGTTTCTATCGTAATTAATCGTTTTTGGGAGATGATTAATTCAGCGTATCAGTTGGACTATTGCTGAGCAAATTGAACTTTTACAATTTACAGAAGGCTTGAGGAATGACGGCCCTAAAATACATCTATCTTTCTGTACAGACAATCCATGAAGAGAATATATAAATGCAAATGAGCGTTGTAAATTATGAATGCAGATTGTGAAAACGCGCTTAGGAACGTTTAAATGTACGTCTCTAATAGAAAAATGGCCTTTGGGTCTTGAAATCCCTCTTTTGAAGTAAAATGTGCATTGACGAGGTTTCAATGCAAATGTGAGAGTTTGAACATATGCTTAATCCCACCTATATCCTTATACCGTTTTAAAATATTTTTCCCACCAATGATAGTTCTTGTCTATAAGGAAACAAGATCAGGTAGCAAAATATGCAGATTATCGGATGAATATATTTTTGAGGAACATTTTTTCCCGGCCATATGCACAGCCAACTGCTGCCCTTCTGTTGAAATCATGCATTTTGAATTCACTTCCTATAATTATGCGCTCAATTAACTAACTCAAAAATATCTCGGAAGGTGCGATTGTTTTTTTACAATTCAATTACCCCCAATGCTTCTTAAAGGCATTTTTTTCCGTGACAACAATATTTATAGAAAGGGAGGCGTTATTTTTGCTCACATTGATCTCAGTAGTGCCGTAAAGTCCATGTAATATTCGGTCCAATTAGCGAAAAAGTATTGGGAAATGGTAAGATTTTATTATTCATATCGAACAGAAGACACTTTTTCTTAAGTTGCTAGAATAAGTATGTAATGACTATAATCCTATTGTGGTGCAACAAATTGTCAAGTTAATAAGAACGAGCGGATGGATTATATATGTTTTAGGTAAGCTTTTAAGAATTGACAATATGCACTCGCCCAACCAGTGTCGTTTTTATGATTTCATCCATCCAGTGGTTGGTTTAAGTAAGGCATGCGTCGCTGAGGGGTCAAATAATTTCCACCGAAGATGTGCAGTAGTTCAAGCATTTGGTAAACAATTCACAAGTCCAGGTTTCGGAGGCTGTTAAACTCGCACCCAGCGGTTAGCGTCCGAACACACACAAAGGTAATGAAAGTTGGGGTTCAGCCCCTCAGTGAACCTTTGTCCGCCCATGTGCACGCTTGGTTCACATTTACTCATCGGCAGTGATGTTTGCATGAGCATAGCATCCGCTGAAACTAGTTACGCCTGGAGACGCGCTAAGCCACGTTGGTGATTTTGTTGACTCCAACCCAACAACGGCGGCAGCCGAGTCTGTGATGAAGCCGATCAAAATTGCGAAGCCAACATTACTGCTTCTAGAACTGGGAACTAAAGTCAACGATTTGATTTCAATTTTACTGGACCCCCTCCCCGGAGTTAACTGGAGTACCTCTCCCTGGAGTAAACTGGAGGGAAGAAATCTGAAGGAATCTTCTTCATTTGTGCAAATATTATTATTGACGGTAGCACCTACTAAAACTGTGAAGCTTGATCTAACCTTTTCTATTGTGACTTAGTTATACTCAGATTACATTTTTATTATGTTAAACTGGCAGAAAGTATTTTGGGAAGGGTATTGTAATGAATATTTTGACGCTCATAAATGTATGTAAACTTTATTTAGGTGAAGCTAGAAGTTTGGAAAGCGTCATTGGATCTTCTAATGTTTAATGGTTCCTCATCGCCCATTTTCTTTCTCCTCTTGCTATACACATGATTAATTGCATAATATTTCATCTTCCAACGAAAGGTAACAATTGCTTCGCGGAGTACTGTAACGCCTTATCATTACTAGCCGATCGTTTTTTAATAGAATATTTTTCAAGTCCTTTTTTATTGCATGGGAAATATGGCTAAAACTGTAAAAAAGATCTATTCTCTCCATGATTAATGAGGATACACTTGCTACTTGCGGACCATTAACGTAAATGCTATCACTAAACCGTGATGATTTAGCCCTGTGACTACTCAGGAAAGCAAAGTAGAAACGCGTTTTACCCAATGGATCGTTCTTGAAATTTGATTTGTTAAATTCTAAATATACAATGTTTCATGTTTTGGCATTTCTTCTTTCTTATCCGTAAAAACTATACAAAATTATGCTCGATTTGGCACACCTTAACTTGTGTCATTTCTAAAATTCCTGTACATTTTTAAAGTTGTAAAATGGCCTGTAACGGAAAACATTGGGTGACGATAACGCATCTTTTGATTGTGAATCGAATTGATATTTCTCCTTAATCAAAAGGACACAGTCCACATGTCGAGCCCAATACTTTGTTTCTAATCCTCAGAGCGGGATTTTTGATGCCTCTTGAGTGCGGGCCGAAGTGCTTTTCTTGGCTGTCAACAGTGTGTCCAAATGTGTGTGGCCTTACAAATCTCATCCTTGCAATCTTTCCCGTCCTCAGTTTCCATTCCTTGGGGAAGCCTGACTTGATTCGTTGAAAACCTCCCATGATTACTGTGTGACAGTGTCCTCGCTTCCCAGTGCTCAGTCATGCTCCTCGACCTTGCCATCCCTTATCCTCTCCCTCTCTCTCTATACCTCCCAGGGGAATCTCCGATTAAATCTTAAGCTCGCGTCGTTTAGCCCCGGGGCGTTCTCAATAAACTCCGCGGACCCTCCCTACTACTTCAGCGAAGGAGCTGAGAGGGGGAGACGCCAGAGATTTCAGAAAGCGTCCTCTCTCCTACCAGTTTCCCACGAAGAGTAAAACCCCTCGACACAAGAGGACATTATCATGCAGCGTTGTTGCTGTTACGGCAAGAGTCGCTTGCTATGCATGGAGTTCTGAAAAGGGGTGGGGAAGTGGTGGCACCTCAAGAGGCTACTAGTGTATGGAAAGGGGGGGAAGAGGTTGGTTCTAACTGGGACGGGGGAATGTGGTGGTAGAATCGGAAGGGTCCTGGTTTGACGAACCCTTAGGGGCAAGGGTTTGAAGACCGGAAGGAGAGAGGGGCATCCATAGACGAGATACCCCCGTCTGTTGACGTGGGTGTCGGGTGAGTTCAAGTTCGTCGTGGTAAGGTCTTGCTTATCTAAATGAAGATTGCGAGGGTGTTGAGCGGAGGATAGTGCTGAGGAAACGGGAACGTTGCGCCACACTGGCGATGGTCTCCTCTTTATTGAGGGGAGCCGCCTTGTGCCCCTTTGTGTGTCAAAGGTGCGAGTTTGCCGGTCTCCGCCTACGGAGTCCTCTCGCCCCTAGAAGTGAGCGAGGGGACGGGGGCGAGAAAAGAGGGCGCCCGCCCCTCCTCTCCATCCCTATCTCTTTTCCATCCCGATCACTTGGCGAATCTCTTATCTACATCCTACACCAGCCCATCTCGCTTGCCGCGGTTGGGGTTTAACCTGTAGATTTTAACCATACCGGACACGGCTGCTGAGGTTGCTCTTTCCTCCGCAATATTTTCATATCGAGAACGCCGAGGGTGAAAGTGGGTAACCCTTTTTAGGGTTCCTCGTCTGGTTTGCGTCTTTTTTTATCTCTCTCCATCTCTGTGGAGGAATGTTGCCTTTTCGTATTCATCGCCGTGGGGAATCTTTTTTATGGCTGTACATTTTCCCTGGCCCACCGCATGGAGTGTAAGGAAAGACGTGGACGCGAAGCGGCGGAAATGTCAAAAATTACATTTCGAGCCATCTATATAATATTTGCTCCTTTATGACATTATTAGTGAGTTTTGTTTGAGCTTACTCTGAAAAACTAACCAAAAAACCTCTGTATCATTAACTAAATGAATGTGAGGCTTGAATTTTAGTCTGCTTTTTGAGGATTAAAGTACTTCATAGTGGTTGGGGAGAGATCGGCAATATAATTAGATAATCCGAGTCACCTATTGGGGGTCGTAAACCGTTTGCATTAGTTCAACACTATCCATATTTTTCGTTTTACCTTTCCTGTATTCAGGCGTTGTTTTTCTAGAAGTTATTGCAAGTTAAAAATCTTGGTAATTAAACGCGGTGACTCTTAACTAAGGGATAATGAAGATAGTTATTATTCAAAAGTGGGAAATATTATGTATCTGGATTATTGTTGGCTTTCCTAACAATGTATTTCTAGTAAACACGGACATTCTTCAGCAAAATATAAGTTCATTTTTAAGGCATTCGGTCAAGATGGATCTCTTGTTGTTGAATGAGTTCTCTCGACACCATAGCTTCTCCAGTAAACCCTTCTTTAATGTTTTAGCAAACACTTCCGGCTTAATGCAATGTAGCTGCGTAGCACTTAAGTTATGCAAATAGTTACGCTGAGGGAGTGTTCTCGTTTAATGATATTGACTTAACGCAGTGTTTGAGAGCTTTTAAAGTTCAATGAGTCGGCTGATTTAATAAAGAAAGGTCAACGTTTTTAGCGGGTTAAAATTAAATTCTGACGTTAAAGCGATCTATAGGCTTCCATGTCTCCTCCTTCCCTCTTTAAAGGTAACGAAATTCTACTCCAATTACTGCGAAGGGTAAAAGAACGTAAATTTTGTTTCATCGATTTGCTCTGAGGGTGCTTCCCATTTATGTCTAGTATTGCGTGGAACTGCTGAACTTAGGTAACGCTGTTTTACATAGAAGTATTATTTGTTGATAAAAAAATCTTTTTTGCTCATTCTATTGTTATCCTCAATTGTCCCTGGTAATGTATTTCAACTCATTGTATACCTTTATGGTATATAATGAGTTGAAAGGTTCATTCAGCCCTCTAGATTAAAAGTAATTCAGAGCATGGATTGTATTTATTGGGCTATCATATTTTCTTTCTTCAAAGCTTTTCATTATTTCATGTATTCAAATATTTAAAATTTATTATATTCCATTTAATACTTCTTGTACTGTATTTATTTCTATTTCGGGTACTTTGCCGTCTGTAATTGTCATCAGTGAGCTATCACAGTTCAAAACACATTATGTTCGCAGTTTCATAGTCAGTTCTTTTGCTATATATTGGCTGGTTATAATAGGCTTTCTTTTTTTGATACGTGTTTGATTATTATTTGGAGTCTTACGGTTAGTTTTTTTGTCTTTTAATCGAAGTAGTGACAACAATTCAATCTGCTGCAGCTTTTGAGGCGCATTATTATTCCCAACACTGATACTCTTGATATTAAACTGCCATTTAACCGCTCGAATAAAATTTGTTCAATTGCCTTGAATATTTTTTGAGTGTACTGGGTGAAACGTTGAGGGAATTGAACAAGTGCCAAGGCAAGCATTTGATAAATGTTTTTGCTCCAAGTAGGCAATGATCGCGACAATTATTTTTTTATATTGCTTGTTAACGTCAGATACACGTGATACTGTGGTTTATGTATCCGGAAATAAAGGCTATGTATGTACTATCACTTACGTGTCAAGTACCCATGTCCCTCGACTGCGTCGAAAAACTCCCCCATGGCTCCGCAGACTGACTATGTTCCTTTGGATCATTTTTTTATCTTGCTCCCTTCCCCGCACTCCCGGAACACCGCACCTTCGACGACCCCGCGGAAAACATCAATAAAGTGGCATCGGATTCGCCGTCACTCACGTTTTCGAGATTTGGAATATTTCGCCGGTGCCGACGGTGCTCTGATCGCTCATTCGAGTTCGCCGCATTCCTCTCTCTTTCTTTATCATCTCTTCGAGAGTTCTTTTACTACCCCCGAACGATTTGAAGAGAGAAGAACATAGTGGAAGACATAAAGAAAAGGTTTGTCAAAACTAATATGGAGCTCAGCGTTGTCGGTACCATATAGTTATTGAAGTATCAGGGGCGGCGCTCGATACGCTGGACCGTGAGCAAAGTTAAAGTCACAAGTGTAAAAGGCATTGACGTATTTATCTACACGTTTGCTGCTCACAAAATTTTGATGTACTGAAAACTAAGGATAATAGGGGTTAAGTTGATAAGTAAATATATTGTCAACTCCTGGCACCTATTTGAAGGAGAAATAGACATGTGGAAGCTTTGAAAAGCATATCGTGTTCTCTTGTGTGCCTAAGATTCAGGTATCGTCTTCCAACTTTAAAAATATACTAATATTTCACTATGGGGCAGGAACTAAGAAAAAAAAGAATTGTAGTAAGAATATTCTTTCTGTTTCGTGATCTCATACAGAAATCACAGAGTTCTGGGAGCTATCAACACGGCCGAAATGGTTTCACCCGAAGTTCGTCCTGCCACCGCTGTTGAACTATATAATAACGTATGCACATCTCGGAACTTGGTGGTAGCGGAAAGTTGACTCGGGTAGATTGAAAGCAATAGAAATTTTTTAATGATAAAAATAGTACTGAAGCGAGAGAAATGGGGAGAATAGACATGGTGAAGGTGAAACATGGACAAGGTATAAGTTAAAACCCTAAATTGGAGACTGACATTGTATGGCTAAGAAACCTGGTTGATACGAAATTGAAGAAAAGTACGACAATGAGCTTTTCAGATATCTGCGCCGATAAAGATATATAGGATATGGTGGGCGGAAAGGGAGACACTTGAGTAAGTTTAGAATATGTTAAGGGAGAGAGTGAGCTCAGTAATATAAGAAAAAACAGGAAGTTCTTGAGGTGGTTGGAGGAGGAATGAAGTCTGAAGCGGATATTTGGAGGAGACGGGAAAAAATGAAATTGGAGAAGTTCTAAAAGGTGAAAGCATATTGAAGAGGGTGACAGAATAACGTCGGACAAGTGTGGAGGAAGAGGAAGGAAGGTAATCGGAATTTCCGACGACATGAGATGGGAAAGAGGGTTTAACGTGATCTAGAGATACGTAAATTTGGAGATAATGGTTAGCGCTGCTAGAAAGGGTTGGAGACTACCCGTTTGTGGAGTAAATGTATTGGTAGGGCCTGTCCAAAGACCCAACAATCAATTAGTGGAGCACCATCTGAATGTTTGCGAAGGAAAAAGATGGAGAGGAGAAAATGGAAGTGGGTTAGGCGGTAGCAAACGCCGCACAATTTCTGAATTCTCGTCACCTCAAAATAATTAAGCTTTCCCGAGTCTTGTAGTGTCCCTCGCAAATTTTGGTCCTCCCTCTCTCTTCCTTAAAAAAGAGAGACCGTTTTCCGACTTCATAGTCGTGATGTCTGTGGGGAGAAAGCGAGGGATGAAATAACCCGGATGGCTTACGTGACTTCTCCTTTCTCCAGTGCTCTACTCGTCAAGTATTTGGTTTGATTGGATTTTGTCCCATTAGACACTCGCCGCCTCTGCGATAACTTTTTCTCGGCATTCCTGGAATGTCGGGGGAAGAGGGGGGTTGAAGAACTTAAAGAGGGTGCTGCGTGGCTGGTGGGGGTGTCGGGGAGGGAGACGGCGGGTGGCGGGCAACTAGGGGGATGAAATGAAAGCGTGATTCAAATTAACGACGAATCTTAATTGGGAGCAGTTTTACGGAGTGGGAGACGAGGGTTTACGAGTGCCCGGGGCGGAGTAGGAGGGTGCGGATGAGAGAGAGGAACGCCCAAGGAATATTAAGGAGATGGAAGCGCTGATTCGAAGGAGACGTAGAAAAAGGAATGTGGAGATTAAAGGAATGGAGAAGGTTGATGAAGCGATGTTGAGGGCGTGATTAGTGCTTCGATGAAATTTTATGCTGAGATATGTTGTTGTTATGCGATGTGAAACTACGTAGTGATCACTATCTCTAACATGATGGAATGGAATCCTATGTGAAGCCGTGCCACGGTGTTATGTTCACCCACGATGTGAAGCTGTGCCGCAATGTGATGCCATGCTACAGTGTGAAACTCTGGCACGAGATGAAGCTACATTGCTACGCCATGCTCTGGTACGATGCGAATATTTATCCCAATGTGAAGCTTTGATGCAATGTGATGGTATGCTGCGATATGATCCATGCTTCGAAGTGCATCTATCTTGATGTGATGATCTGTTACGATGCGAAACTATGCAATGCCATCATTCTATTCAGTAATTCGAATAAATTAGGATTAGATAGGCTGAGATAGAGCGTATGTCTGGTGGGACCTTATCTCGTTTGCTCACTATTACGGTGCGTTAATGCATTGTCCACAAGATTCATTTTTGAGATAATGAACTAGGTGAGGTTGAAATACATCGAAATTTGGCGTAAATTTTGATTGTGCAGCAGGTATGTGTATCGTCTCTCTGATTGAATAAGCAAAATTACGTTTGGTATGGTTATCGGTACTGCTTCTCAATCCGGACTCAGGAATTGTTAAGGTATGCAAAGACGTAGAAGAAAGTTTAAGCCAACTCGATATACGATGAAAAATATCCAATTGTGTGGCCTAAACACGCAAACAATAGTAGTTTTCGATGAATGCCGTGTTGAGGTTTTTTGACGGCTCAATGAGATATAATGGCTAGTTGCTGCGTAAAGTTTTGAGATTCAGCGATGTGATACGCTACAAACTGCTTTATTCAGTGTCCATTATCATGCAATTTTCAGTGCT
The DNA here is from genome assembly GCA_963169105.1 of Ceriagrion tenellum. NCBI lineage: Eukaryota > Metazoa > Arthropoda > Insecta > Odonata > Coenagrionidae > Ceriagrion > Ceriagrion tenellum. Next base: position 79,287,380 of record OY720637.1, on the reverse strand, counting down.
AAGCATTATGTGGGATTTCATTTGGAGATAAATATAAGTAAACATAATGTTAAAAACTCAAAGCTATAGTGATCAGTTTGATATTTTCCTCGGTTTGTTGTAAAGCGGCATCAAATATCCTTAGAATGTAACTCAAGTTGAATCTTAAGAAACAAAGGGAGGTGTGGAGGCAATATTATCTTAGGAGTACGTACCTCCTATGGTTTTAAGTAAACACTTATTTTTAAAATGCAGCGAAGAAAGATATGTACTAAGTACTGAATATTTAAGTTTAAGCATTTAATTCTCATTAAATTATTCATGAACTCACTTTCTACTACAACATTTTCAGAAATGTTTACAATCACTATCTCAAAGCTCGTGAAGAGAAAAATACATTTTCAGCGAGTAGATTGCAATGTTCGAAAAAAACTGAGATTCATTTGATTTGCTCATTTGTAATTCTTTCGATGTTCCCCATTCAATTATATACGTATATCTTTTTTATCCTTTGTCCTTAGAATGTAACCATTTCCATCAGGAGGCTCGCGACCTCACTGCTACTGTTGTAATCTTAAATATTTTTTCCAGTCCCTGCTCAATTACTTAATTTTTTCCCATCTCTATTATGACTGAGAGAATATCCAATAATTTAAAAACCAAACGGTGATTGGAAAGCCAATATCATTTCGTCTGTTTTTTCTTCATGTTTTACCATATGGGCGCTAAATATAGGTCACCTTTTCACATCTTTTCGAGTTAATGTCAAGTATTTAAATGACTAAGCAGGATTTATTGCGAAGTGTTCTCCATGTATTTCTGGGAAAATTCAGGCATGTTGCAACGGATACTATCTATTGCCCCTCTGGATTTTGCGAAGAACTCCGAGCTTATTTTGAACGTTGTGCGGGTCAAAGGGCAATTTCAAGTGGCTGTTTGCCCAGTAATCGCACTCTATTATCCCCACATATTAGAATGATGCCGGCACAATGGGAAATGACATTTTTGGGTCGTGCGCCGGCCGGCTTATGACAATCGAATAGTCGTTGCATTCCGATCCCATCCGGATGGTTATTTTTCGGGCAATATTTTTGCGGCGCAGAGACAGCTGCGTGGGGTGAGTGAGGGATGAGATCTCCCTGCGATGTTCTCCACACAACCGAGCCATATCACCGTCAGACAATGGAGGAAACAGTTTTCCCCCTCTTTTTCCCTACGACGGCGTGTGGCCTCCGCGGACTCCAACAAAAACAGCCGGCTGAAGCGCCTTTCATTAGAGACGAGATCGCCTCGATAGGCGGCTAAAAACGGGAGGGGGAGAGAGAAATGGCGAGGGTTATTGGGTGAAGAAGTGGGGAGGTTTCGAACGGAACGAGTTCAATTCTCCGGAAAGGTCTAATTTTGTCGGAAGCCACCCCACTTCCCCATTCCCCCTCCCCTGGGGAGAAATATCGGCCATCATCGTCCCCCCCCCTCTCGGACGGAGAACCCGTGTCCGAGACTGATTTTGATGCATTTCAGCGCCGGGGATGTGGGAGACGCTAAAGCTGGGCGTGTGTGGTGAGGTCGAACGGACGGACTGGGGTTGCAGGGATTCGAGCAAGGATGATAATAGACTCTATATGAGGACGTAGGGAGAGAAACCCATGGAACCGTTGGAGAGAGAGAGAGAACTGCAGCAGCTTGAGAGCCCCACGACTGCAGCGGGGGTGTGGTTTTGCCGTGCTGTGTAGTCAAATGTGTGTGTAAGGTTATAGGAGAGAGAGAGAGAGAGAGCTCGGTGGGGGTTTGGAAACGGGGTAAGATAGTAGTAGTGAGTGCCTGGACGTCGAGATGATGCACACGATGAGGGGATTGTGAAATTGGAGCAATAAGTGAGGGAGGAACTTGGAGCAATAGGATGGGGTAAGGGATACGGGTGATGGAGGGGGATAAGAGGGAACGAGCTGTATCAGATGGAAAGATATGAAGAGCTCGGAATTGCGAGCGGCTGCTTCGGGAGGTTGAAGTTGTTCTGCTTCCGTTACTTTTTCGTCGATCACACTCTCTCTCTCTTACACAGACTCACTATCTCGTATGTGCCTGTGTGTGCATGCACATGTGTCTGTCTGTAGGCAGATATGCATCCGTTCGAACCTGCCCGTATATCGCCAAGCCTCCCATGGCTCTTCCGAGCTTTCCAATTTTTAGAGGGGGGTTGGGCTGCGCGCGGTAAGGGGAAAGCAGCCTTTTGCCGTTGGTGGAGGCGGGAGTGATGTAGAGGAAGCCACCCCTTTCGTCACTGGTTCCTATTGAATGGAAGTGACGGTCTATTCCGTACTCTATACATCTCTCTGCCTCCTTCCTCCCCCTCTCTTCCCGGAGCCCCTCTCTTCGCCACAAGCCCCCGCATTCGTGAAACACCACGTCCGTACCTCACATCCGCCGCCCTCCTACTGTGGTCGTAGTCGAAGATTGGGGTGAAATCATAGATTAAAGGAGTGAACGGGTGGTGCGTTGGTGCACGAGTGTTGAGCCTGTTTCTTTGTTAAATCATGATCCTTTCAACATGGCCCCCGAATCACGGTAACGAGTTGATAGTGAAAATCAAAGGAGGCAAAATAGGTGGATGAGCAGTAATAACGGTATTTTTATAGTCCTTCCCATGAACCATAGATTGCTATGTAGAGTGTACTCAAATACTCGATTAATGATTAAATGAAAGGGAAGAGAAAAAGAAATGAATCGGATGAAAAATAAACATAAAAAAGAAATGAAATATAAAATTAAAAATATCATAACAGGAACGTAGTATGGACAATATGGACAATCCATGCTCATTTTGTACAGTTGAGCATACCCTTCGCGGTTGTTGCGAAACATCGCACTGACATATTTATATTCACCTCTTTACAAGTTCGTTCTTTCTGATTTATAAATACACCATGCACCGAATTTGGCGCTTCAAGTGAAATTGATAAATAACTATTACAAGTGCTTAGCATAAACATCATTTCCCTGATCACAAAGTGCAGAGCACAAAATCGTACGGACAATTTATTTCATCTCACAAAATGATAACAGGAACATTATGATGAATGACGTAGCGTGACAATATCTTAAGACAGTCTACCTCTGTCCTTGTCGCCCCCTTTTCCTTATCCCTCCCATATTTAACGTGGATGGAGCCCTATCAACCCCTACCACCCTCCTCTGGAGCGGCACGCCGGTTAGTATATAGATGTAGAGAAAGTTTATTCAACACTGCATACAGCTTTCAACTTTTAGTTGGTGGTGTCGGTCTCCTGGATAACGCCCGCGCTGTTGCCGAACTTGCGCTTCGTGTACTAACCTCTACGCCACGCTGGCAACCATCGCAAAAATTTCCAGCATCGTGCTGAGTTTAAAAATAAATTTGACACAATAATAATTGCATATTGGAAGACTCTTGGCTCTGCAGTTAGTCTAGTGTATATCAGCATGTTAATTTCCCTTCTGCTATTGGCGATACGGTAACCCCGGACGTTTGGAGATCTACATTTGTAGCGAATCTTCGTAAGAGGTTATTAACCGAATTTTTAACACCCTTTAGAACATCATAAATTGAGATGAAATGATTAAGACCGTTTTGGAATGAAGAATACTGGGAAAAGGAGAATAAAGAGGAGGAGGCTCTATGTAGAGAATAAGGGAGAATGATTAATTGAAGGAAGAGCTCTTGTGAGTTAGAAGTGCTATTAAAGCGAGAGAAATCGGTCCATTTATAGCCTAAAGTAATAGAATGATCACCAAATAGACATGTTAACATTGCAATAGCTATATGGAAGGTGTTGTTTATAACTATAACTTTTCAAGACGTGTTTTGATTAATTGTCAAAGTTTCGTGAGAATTCTTACCCTGATATCACTTTATTTCGGCAAATTATGCCACTTAACGAACCCATTAGGTGCTACCGATGGTGCATTTTATCTGTTTTAATATAGCCATGTAATATGGTGCCGTACGGTTCTATCTACCTTCGTCTTCAACCTGTTTGGTGAAATTAAGTACCCCCTCCATCCTTGCGATGAAATGCACTGCTGGGGATGATAGGTAAATTGGCCTGCTGGGAGCATGTGTAGGAGGGAGATGGTGAGCCCGACTCTCGACGCGTGGTCCCGTGCACGTGAATCGAACCGGCTGGCACCCTAATGGACGGCGGGATAGAGGACATGGGAGCTTACGCGAGGAGAAACTGGAAGCAGGAAAGCTGAGAGGGAGGAGGGAGATGGAAGGGACAATGGGTTGTAGGGTTCCGCTTCCTCCTCCTTGCCCATCAAACCTCTACCGTTAATGGGGGATGTATGTGTGCGCCACCTCCTTCGCCTCCCCCAGGGGGAAATGGCGGCCAGTATTCTCGTGACTGACGCAAAGGGAAAATGGCGGGAAAGAGGGGAGTGGGGTCGAATGGGGCAAGTCGACGGGCAAGTGAGCGAGGGAGCAGTGGCCTATTTGACGATGTCGCAGTCGCTTTCCGCGGATCACCATTTTTGTTTGGGAGTGTCGCTTCCATGGTAGTTCTTTTTGGTCTTCATATTCTTCCTTTTTGTTTCACTCCGTTCAAACTCATTTCTCTCCACACGTACGCGCGAGGAGCAAGTGCGATGCGCGGTATAATGGGGAAGTGTGCCACGGGAAGAAATATTTTCTCCTCTACTTTCCTCCCCAACCAACCAAACCCCTCCTCCTCACTCTTCCCTGTACTTCGAGCCAACACCGTCAGTGCAGAAAAGATATTGCAATCCCCTCCTCCCTCAGTAGTGGAAATTGTGTTTGTTTGCTCAGTCATCGCTCGTTCTCGTCTTCTCTCCCGACTGTCTGACCCCGTACGCCCCTGTTGTTATTCCCCGAGCATATAAACAAGACCCCTCGTTTCACATTTCTCGGTTTGGTTCCTTTTTTTCCTCTCTCTAAAATGTTGGATACATTTCCGCTATACATTTCCAGCCTTGCCTCCTCGAACGACGGGAGAATTTCTTTGCATTATATTTTTTCTCTTTCCTTCCATATATATCTGCGAGTTGCATGTTCCTTCTAATCGATTGCTATGGACCATTCACCCCAAGAGTTACCCAGTCAACTGATATTGAGTATTGTTCTGCATTTTGGTGCCCCTTGTTGTTACCTACTCCGTCTAAGATAATCCTTCAAGTTTAAATAAGCGGATTTTCGAAATAAAGGAATATTTTACCGTGGATAAAAGTATTACTTATTTGCATGTTGATTGAACAGTCAACGGTTATATTCATTGTTTTCAGAATCGATAAATAAATCATTTTTTATACCTTACAGTCCAGTCCATTACTAGAGTGGTACTCAATCAATATATAACCTCTGTGGAGATGACTGGCTTATAATTTTTATAACTCAGCAACTCATTCAATCTAGGTTTTTGTATTCGAAGACAAAAGTAAGCGCATTGTCAACCCACTCATAATCCATCGGCAGAAACTCGTTTTTGGCCTTGAACAGTCTATTTTAACAAGCAGTCTCATCATGTGAGTGCAAGAAAAAATATTCATTGCCAAAGGAAAACAAAAGAGGATGAGCTTGGTATTCTGGATCAGGAGAGGAAACTACCGGAGTAGATTAGAAGAAGGCAGAGTTTATGTTTGGAAATGGCAATTAGGAGCGGTTTTTGGGCTAAAAGCGCTAATAGAGGGAAGAATGTTGGGTGGGCGGGAATGGGGAGAAAGAGAATAGGGCTTCTATGGACATAATGACGACGGGTAGGACAGGCAGAGATGAAGAATCATTATATGGAAAGTGATAAGAGCAGGCACATTCAAAGGCATAAATATTTCTACTCTTTTTTTATTTAAACCTAACTTATCCAGTCGTTTGCCCAAGTAATGAATAAATACTATTTCATCTTTGAATATTATGCATCCTCGTAAAGTTTACGGAATCAATGGCTCCCTCCGCTTCACTCGTTGCCGTTCTGCCAATTGTGGGGCAGTAAAACTTTCAGAGTCGCTTTAACCTCAAACCAATCCGACAACTCGCTCAAACCTATTTCTCATTTTCAATCTCTTTTTCGATATAATTCCATGCTACACGTATATTAATAGTGCATTATTATCTTTTGAGTTTGAAATTAATCCAAAAATTGTGTCATGCAACGTGAGAGGACGAGGATTTGAAAACATTCTCTCGACATGCCAACACATACTTGGAAAACAGAAGACAAGTAGCCGTGATATTCAGATACTGACACATGGCGAATAAATTTCCATGTTTTTTATCTCGGCTGGAAATTTTTAGCGCTGCAAATTAAGGTTTAAAGCATTTTGTGCGAAATGAGGATTTAAATTGGGTCAGGTATTGCATACCTTAATTTTTAGGCAACCGTGCTCACAGAGGTGCTTCAGTGAATTTCATTTTCATTAAAATTACGGACGAGATCAATGGCTGTTTATTTCCTTATTGAATCAAATTGTGTCATACTCGTGCTTCGAGGTCATTAGTCCACGTATTTCGTAACATTCTGAACGTTCCTCTGTGTGTTTTTATGGTAGTCAGTTTCCTGCAATCATCTCGCAATCTCTTTAAGTCTCAATTAGTATAGAATTACCTGAAAAACGAAGTGGACTTTGCGGTCTCGTTAGTTAATTATCCCATATTCCTCTCAAAGTTTGGCACATTGGGTAAAAGCCCAACACACATGTGCCAATTTCCTTTTGGCACAAAAGGAAATTGGCACATTGAGTAAAACATTTTGTCGCAGACCTATTTAATTACGATGCAATTGCTATATAATGCCGCATTTTTTAGGTCTGTGGTTTTTGCTTTATTTTGTTGAGGAACTCCAATAAAAATTACCAATACTTACTGATAAAATTATAAATGTAAAATTCTGAACTCTGGAATGAGGAAATTTTCGATGAATATCCAGGGCAGTGAAGTAAAAAGATTAACGCTTGGAAGACAAATTATTCATATCGAATTGAAGGATATGATTGGGATATTTGACTTGTTAATTTTAATATAAAAGGTGTACTTCCGACCAGATTCTTTCCTGCGCACAGACTAATGGAGAAACAGAATCGCAGTCTAATACATAACCAAGGCTTTTAATATTGTGGCATTGAAACTTTATTTTTATCAATTTTGCATGAGTAAAATGTTCATATAATAGCTAATTATTCATTATATGCACGTTAATTTTAATCGACCATAATATTATTAGAGTAAATGTTAATTTTTTTTAAATAAAACTTAAAATATCATTTTATTAGGCTACGACATACTTACGGCTTTTGACGAACGAATCGCAGTTTTTCTAATAGTTCTTATGTCTTATCGTTACATATATCATGGTGCTCCTGTTCCGCTTGAATGGTGTATTCTTTGTAAATTGAGGCACTACATACCCTGCTTTAAAAGTTGACTGGACAGTAGGTCTTACTGGAAATCAAGTACCAATTACTATTGTCAGAAGCGAGACATTTTCTGTCGTTCCACCGCTAAGATTTTTACTCAGCACTTGATTAGGTCACATACAACTCCTGGTTGGCTAAAAAGGTTTTAGTTCACGTTTAAAATGGAAATAAAGTAAGAGAGAGACAAATTTTGCTCCGAGAAACGTAATAAGGCCCGAAAAATCTCACGGTAGACGGGAGAGATGCGTCAATTTTTGCCCAGAGAGAGAGAGCGTGCTAACGATGAGAGAGTGATGAAATTTGAAAAGTTCACCCCCTGCGAAAAGGTCATGGGCTTGATATGGTAGACTCGCGTCCTTCATCGCTCGACTAGACAAGCCTCCCCAGCAGTGAGTGCGAGAGCAAAAATATTTCTCCCAGTGGAGAGAGGTTTATGAGGGTGGAGTGCGTGTTTATGTGTTTTTCTTCATTGAGTGTGGGAGGATAGGTCGGTTGGAGGTGAGATAGAGGTAAGGCTCTAAATAGCGGATATCGAATACTTACCAGTTTGGCTCCTGCATGCCGGGCACCGGATATCTCGCAATATATTGGGCGAAACATTCCTGCGGGCGGCAACCGGTGAGGAGAAAAAGAGTGAGCGTTGGGGCGTCATGAAAGATGAGAAGCGGTAAGAAATCCCGGCATAGCGTTTCAGTCCGGTGAGTTTATTGGTATTATACGCAGTGGCCCGTTCATTAACAAGAAATTCAGAAGGATCATCCACCTTAAGAATAACTAGGGCCCATCCGACCGATATCAGCCCGATATATTGGACAGGAAACCGATATATCGGTCGATACACTTCAATTCGATGAATTTAACCACGACGCATAGTCAGTTATAGTTTTCTGGTGGAACCGGCATATCGGCTGCGGAACCGATATTTAGAACCTTGCCTTCAGCTAAGGTCACTTGCGCTTGCCGCTAAGGATAGCCGGTTAGAGCTTCACGTCATCAGAGGCAATCAGAGGATATTTTTAAGTATTTGCAAAATTTAACTCCTAGTTTATCCATTTTACATTTTAACTTTAGCATGAAATGTAATTACCTTCTTGAAGTTATATTGTTCGCAACTTTTCCGGATTATCTATATTAAAGTACACATTTATTGGAGTAATGATTGAATGTGGGTGTGTAAGAATATAGATATGCAAAATTTATTTCAGAAATCGCTCAAAATATTTTGATGAGACACAATTTGCCTAGGGTTTTACGAACAAGAAATCAATAATTCTGAGTCTTATATTCGAGACAACTCGTCAAAGGATCAACTTTGAGCCTAGAAATGACTACAGGTCGGAAAGTTTGGGAATCAACGGGAGTTTCAAAGCAGAAACTTCTATTTTACGGTCTATAATATGGGAAAACGTACTGAAAATTACAAAACTTTCACTATGCTGAGCGATAATGTTAAATTTTATTATTCTACCATCCTTTTTAGACTTAATTGTTAGTAATAAAAAATCTCCTGGGTAAATCATGTTATTTCGAGTTTTTTAATCGCTATTTTTAAGATTGGTACCATGGCTATAGCTATTGTTGTTTATTTATGCGAAAGAATGGCATGCAAAAGATGGCTTTCGTGACTGGAGGAGATCAATGGGCAGACTTTCGACGTGTTTTCAATGGCATTCCAAAGGTTAGTATGCTCTGCTTGTGTTATTTGCTCAAGGATTTGCGTAAAGAAAAATTACACAAATAGCGTAGATCGGCCTCCAGGTATTATTGATTATGAGTCAAAATTTGCATCTATGAATGTAACGTTCGCAGAGCAGTTAAAGTTTTTCACACTTTAACCATTCATTTGAAACGTTAAAATATTCATTGATCAACTAGAAGATCGAGGTGGAGTTCATGCCATACAAAGCTAATACGATCGTTAAATCATACATTCAGGAAATGAAGTTTAACATAGAGTTCAGGTTAGGAAGTTAGTTCTGTTGCCACCTCGCCAATCTAGTCTCCTCATTGAGGTTGGTAGGAGGAAAAAACGGTGGCAGAACTTGGGAGGTAGTTGGGTCGAAATTGGTCGTTTTTTCCCATCGTGGAAAGGGTATACCGCTTGATGTGGCAGAGTTTTTCGGAAGGGATCAAGAAGAAGTAAGGCCGATGATGAATGGCCAAGCCCACGGTTGAGCTTGTTCGTGGAGGGAAGAAGATGTTTTTCTCACCCTTTTGTATCGAGACGGAGGGATTTTTAAGACGAGTTAATTCCTCCGAAGAGGGACCTGGAGAAGGTGTTTTTGGTGAGGAGAGGATGCAAAAAGGCGAAATAATAAGATCCAGAGAAGGCGGGGAGAACGGTAGGAAAAAGAAAACGAGACGAGGGAGAAACGAGTGGGTCTTAAGGGTAATGAAAGATTGTACTCGGGAGAGAAAAGTGGTGGTGGCCAACCCATCTAACCGGACGGAAAAAAGGACGAGTTTTGGGCTCGTGGTTTCTGATGGACGCGAATGCAAACATCCCGAAAATAAACGTAATTTCTGAAAGGGAGTTCGCATAAAGAGAATAATTAAGATTTTTTTTATTTGACTGGAGAGATTGCTTCAGTTCACGGGAGAATATTATTTTCCTCCTGGCTATAGCTAGCCCAGCCCATCCCGCCTCTCTCTCATTTTTCTTAAGACCGCTAAGTGTAATAAAGTGGAGTCATTTTAATTAATGATCTTGGCATCGCGGACGGGCCGCGAAAGTTCGAAGCTTTGTGTGGTGTTCGGTGGGTAGGGTGGGAATCTTGGAGTTTAGGGGCGGAGAAGCCGTAGGGTGAGTGGGAGTGAAGGTTTTGCAGGAAATGAGGCGTTGGAAAAAGGGGGGTTGGTTCCACCCTCCCACTCCCTCCCCCTTTCACTCCGCCTCCTTTCACATCCCCTAAATGAATAAATGCTCCACAATAGTCGACTGGTCGACTGAAACATAAACGCTCGAATACACTCGCAAGGAATGGTATAAAAATATATAAACGACTTACGAAACTTGAATGGGCTTATGTTACAGAGGAAACGATAGCGATTTTTATTTTTTCCCTCCTCTCTCGCTTAATTTCTGATGAATAGCATTTATTAGAACGGCAAAAAAATGTGATATACAACGAAGTCCACAGAGAAAATGGTTGATGGCTGAGAAGACGCGGGAATCATATGAAAAAGAGTATTTTCTCTGGATGACGAAATATCATGGGATATATTGAAACTGTGGAGGAAAAATAGGAAAATTTGAGAGAAAATCGGACAAATAAAAATTGGACGATTGAATGAATTGAGGTTTTTCATCAGTTAGCGTGCTATTTTGTCAGTTAAGAATGCCATATTTTCGCTCTTAGACTAATATAATTGTGGCTTAATCTTTCAAACTGCAGGCAAGTAAAAATAATTTTTCTTTTTTTATGCTCAATTTCTCTAAAAAGTGGCGAAAGTTGGGGTGAAATATTATTCCCAAGACTTACCTCCCTTGTAGTTCTAACAGTTATTGGCCCATGAGGTATTATGCTGCAATTCTGCCTTCCCTAGTTTTCCTTGGTTGTTAAAATATATCTTATTTAAAGGGTGGCTGTCCGTTACCTTAATTCACAATATAATTAGAGTTCTAAGTTAAAGTGTCCTCCATTTCAAGTGGCATGTTGAAAGGAAATAGCTATCACAGAAAGAAATAGAAAATACCTGTTATATTGGTATTGGTTTTAAGAGTAAATGTATGAAATCATGGGGAGCTCCGTTTCTTCTCACCCAATATTAGAACAATATGTATTTAGTAATGCAGTATGATATATATTTTATAAAGGTGGACATATTACTTATATTGCAGAAATAATTTTTCATATAATATTTTATGGCTGGGAGGTTCAGAGAAAAAGGTGATATGTAGGTACCACATATGTTCTCCTAAGAATTTTTAAAAGTTAAGCCTATATTCGTTTCTTAATCTGAAATATATATTAAATGTTGAATTTCGGAAATCATTAAAAAGTAGAAAAAATATATAGTGAGGCTAAAGTTTTCTTATTCCGCAACTTTTTTGATAGACATCAGATGAAATGAGGTTTATGCTTCGTCTACGAGATATGTCACCGCCCATTTCAGTCTCCCGCCGGAAATAAAAAGCGTTCAAGTACGGTGAAGTCCCAACCTTATTACATTCCTATTTCCAGAGAAGCGTAGCCAGAGTTGCTTGAAGCCACGGCTCACTCTTGACATAAAGGGTAATACTTTAGCGACGCCTTGACAGCGGGGAACTAGATTGCATTATTCTTCCTCGGAATTCGACTTGAAGAGGGATGTGCATGGAAATGAATGAAATCTTAACAGCCTTATGCTTTTTTCGCTGTGACATTTGACCTTGGCTTCGCAAAAATTTGAAAACGAAGAAATTATTCTAATCAAAGTATAAATTTGATGGACAAGTGATAAATTTTACCTATTTTGTGTCGTATGTATGCGTAACTACTTCCAAATCGTTAAGCTTACTAAATATTGAGAATAAAATTATATTTTGAGGTGATTAAATATAATGGCATTTCAAATTATCTTATGGACCTTTTAGGTGCCAGTTTCACCTTTTGTTGATCTTCAAATAAAATAATTTCAATGAGATGAATTGATTTGTAATCTTGTCGGAATTAAAATGCTATTTTGCATATATCTTGACTCAGCTTGGTAATCGGTGTTACGAAGTCACACCTGTATGCGCCATTTACGACTTTGAACCATGTTCCTCAAAGTTATTATTGTTGTAATCGGAATGCAGCATGCTATATCCAAATTTACAGTCTTGTTATCTCTCATATTGCTGTGATTTTAATATCATCAGCACTGCATTGGCTAAAAATATCATGACCTTATTTAGCTCAGACGGTTCCAATCTTTTCAAACTATATCATTTGTGAGTAAGAAGAACATTTAAGTCAAGTGGAAGTTATCTATGGAAGCTCAAGAACCACCACTGGGCCTGGTTTTGGCCTGTCATGTAGATCATCTTAAAATCAATGAGGTGGTATAACAATGGAGTTAAATCACCTATAATCCATATAAACCATTCATTTTGCGAACATCTTCTGTCTAAGTTCGACGCTCTTTTCGAATTATTTCTCTTTGCGAATAAAATACGTGTATTAAGTTTTTTTCTGTTTTCTTAACTTGGAAGAATGGATGAAATTTGAATAGCAAAACAGATATATGATTGCGAAATGAATTTTGTGAGAGAAAGGAGTACACCTAGAAAGTCATGTTCGAATGCGGTGGAATAAATATAAGTAAAGAAGTACTAGTATTCTAAAGAATAGGTGAGCGTGTATGAAGCAATATATAAGTGTGAGAGAAGCGAAATAGTGACGCAAGGATTGATCATTGTTCTGGAAATCATAAAAAGAGAGCCAGCCTATCAGGCTCAACAATAGTAGCTATTTGTAAATTCTGTGATCTTCCAAAACCTGAAACGAAATATCATGATGGGCAGGTATGTTAGCACACGCTGACTATTATATCTGTATTATTTATTATTCAACTGACTTAACAATAGGATCAACGATACTATCACAGCACTCACAACAACTGAAATCCACATCTGATGTAGACCGTTCCACATTTAGTTGACAATATCGGCCTCACGGAGGACGCTGATGTCAAAACTTAGCTTTTGCGGGAGAGAAGGCTGAGGTTTAAAACTCTCCCCGCAAACTAAATAATCTTATCTATCTTCAAAATAGACCTTACTAACAACGAAGTGTGCAACGCCCATACACACTAGTTATATGGTGATCACTTGCAGTGGTGATTCATGGGACGCGTCAATTCCATTTTGTTAGAGGATTTCTATGATGGAAATGCGGAGGGAAATATATATATTGGGAAACTGGAGAGAGAGCGAGAGATTCGATCGGGAACGCGGAAGAGACGAGTAAGGAGGTGAGCTTGCGGGTAAAAATCAACGAGGCGGAAGACTTCGAGGGTTGTGAAAGGCGGGAGTGCCTTCGCAAAATCTCTCTCTCGATTGGGAACGTTGGAGGAAGTTTCTGGAAACTGCAACGGGGCTTGCGAATGGGAGGATGAGAGAGAGTGGGGAGGGGTAAGTCGACGTGTGCATTGGAATGGGGAGGCGTATAGTGTGAGGAGTGTATCGAATGGCTTTTATCTGTTGCTCTCGAAAGGGAGAGGAGGAACAGGGATGTGACCCGAGGGTATTTGACGATTGAGTGTGTACGTTGCGTGGATGTGTACGGCATAGTAGGGGGACAGGGAGATACAGGGGGGAAGTGCTCCATAAGCTGTTGTCGGATCCGCCCGAGTTATCGACTTGACGTTTTGATTCGCATTCGAGTATTGTCACGAGAGTCATTTGCTTGGTTCGGCGGTTCGCTGCTTCGTCTATGTTTCACCAAAAGGGAAATTTGATCGTTTTAGGAATTGCATTAATCCGTTATCAAGTGCCTTGATGAAAGAGCAGTTTTGCATGAATCTATGAAGTGCTGTGATGTATATAATGTTTTTATCTTGATAAAATTTTATGCTATACCTACCTAGAGATTCTCCTGTATCGTAATTTTTACTTCCATCTGTCAGATTTTTTTTAACTCCACCTGGTTTTCCAAAGATTGAGTAGCAAGTAGTGTTTAGTTTTTCCAAATCTGTATTCTTAATCTCAGAGTCTTTGCTCTATTCATCAATATCTCGGTAGAGTAAATCTGTTTATCCCATTTATGAGTTTTTTATCGTAGAGATCTTGCTAATTAATTTTTCTCATTTGCGAAAGGAAAAGCCTATTTACCATCCGTAATTTGGATTAACTAACGACAACGGAACTAACGATAATACTGCGTTTTTATGTGAAAGTAGCTAGTGATTTACCTAGTATTTTCAATTCTGTAATGGAAAACTTTTTTGTGTTTATGTTTGCCAACTGGTGACTCCGAGGCAGTCTTCTCGTTAGTTCAAGTCAGCGCAGCTCAGGGTATAACCTCAGCACGGTATGAATTCCCGCGGAATTCAGCAGGGATTACGAAGCTCCATTATCACCGCCGAATGATGTCCTTTGAACCGATGCAAATGGTTTCCGTCTCGCGTCCGTGGCCATTGCCACGTTGCCAGCTTAGCATTTTAGCCCATGCTGAATGCAACAATTTGTTGAGCACTCGTTTTGCCAGAGTGATTCCGTGGTGACAATCAAGTGTCGAGTGGCAGCGAGGTCCACGACGCAGGGATTTAATATCGGCTTTTCCGGGGAATCGGCTGCGACCAGAGACACGACCTTGGGATGCGACACTGCGGCGTGTCGCGAAACGTCGATTCCGTTGTTTCGGACGCTACTGCTAGTGCAGAAATCCATTAGCTGCGTCAAATTGCATCGTCACGGAAAGGCCTTTTCGCCGGAGCTTAAAGCAGCGAGGAGACGCCCGACGCGACGCCTGGTGACATTTCGCCGACCTGGATCTGCTTTCCAGTGGCCTCCAAAATTTGCCCTTTCGGTTCTTCCCCTAATTACTATTTTTGGACGGTGTGTGAGAAGGGTAAAAAAAATAAAATCTGTATTCTGTAAAACGAACGAAGCGAATAGAATTTGATTTTCGTCCGCCTTCTTTGTCAGCAGTGGTGAAAAAAATTGGTTCTGAATATCGGGTCAGAAAACCCTTCCCGTGAAATTAGTGACGGAAAGGTCGAGCTACCATCAAACGGGCGTGGGGGGAACTCGCATGTCTCCCGCGCTTTATACGACTTCAGCTCAGAAACGCTGACATTTTAAAACATTTTCCCACCTTTGTTTAAAGCTGATTTTCCCCAACGTAACCGAGTTGTGCATTGCTTATTTTCTTTCACGAATTCTTTGAGTTGGATTTGCATATATAAAAGTACTGAGGGCACACAAACAACGTATCAAAAAGTATTAGACTCCAAATCTTGGTAAAACAGCGAATTTGTACAGAATAAACTAACGGCTACGTTGTATGGGTCAAGTATGAAGACAAAACACCCCGACGCGTATTTACAGGAATTATTACAATGACATGGATTTTTCCAGTGCATACGGGCATTAACTTAAATAAAAAATAGTTTAAAAAAACTCATTTCTTGGCTAAGGTTTTGGTATTATATATATCCCATGTAATTTATTGCCCCCAAAAAAGGGGTCCGTATCGCATTAGAAGACAAATTGTATTCTTGTAAATTATTAATGCTGATGTAATTGAATATGAATGACATGATGCTCTTATTGCATTTGACAGAATTCATCTTACGTTATAATTATCCATTGCACTTTTATTACTAACGGCAGTTATAACTCACATGTTACTCGTAATACCCTATTTCAACGGAACATTGTTGTATAAGTCCTTTGTATATTATCACTTAAAGAAGACATTCTTTTGGAACCGGAATGCGTTCGTGAAATAATTTAGTGTAGCAGAACAGTAGAAATTGTCGTCGGCCTCCCTTGTGAGCTTCTTTGTTTATGGAACATCCTTATTACATATCGTGTGTACTAGCTTAGCTCTAAGAGGCGGTTTGGTTGGTATCAGTTACTCGGTATAAGAATGTATTAATTGTTTGTAGCGCATTGTATTATAATGTAAGCCTTATATTAGGTGAACGATATATCTCCTTGCAAGTAGCCTCTTGCTTTTTTCTTTGCCGCAGAAACGGTGTTTGCTTGAAACATGTAAAGTGCCAATTTTTTTTGCTACGGTATATCCTTTGTCTCCTCCCTGAGTGCTATAATTCCTTCTGCCCTCCCCTTTTGAATTGAGTAAAAATTTTATATCAACCTTGCATCACTCCATTCATGCGAATGCGGAAAGTTCGAAATTTAAATTGGAAATTCATGCCTGACGAGGAAAATGGCGAAAACGAAACGGGGTGTTTCGAATACAAGAGCTTGCTGAATGGGTCCGTTGACCCGAGGAGAAATGGTCCCGTGATTCAATCAATGATGTGCGGCCACTCGTGCCAAACATTTAGTAGGTATACATCTACTCATAAAACTATTGATATTCCGCTATATGTGTATGAGGTAGGTTAGCTGGGATGGGATCACGGTTTCCTTCGCGTTGTCGTTATCGTAATAAAAAGGTCAAACAGTTCTAGAGGAGTATTACTTGAAGTTATTGTCCTTAGAAACACACTCCATCCATTCAAACTGGTTAATTTAAGCAGCTGATGACATTTGACGAATGGCGATCATGTTTTTGTTCGTCTCATGAGTGCAACTGAGAAATTACGAAAACGCGAGTGCACGCGTTATGGAGAACCGTTATCTCGCCCCTGAAGAGACAAAAGATAAATTTAAGTCATTCCACCTTCTAATGGAGTTTTTTTCTCAGGTCACAAATAAAAAATGTAGCATTGGAAATTTGGATTGTTGAATTCACTGTCTAAAATTTTGTCTGAGGCATCAATAGGAAGTAGCTGATGTTATTGACTTCACATTTTGGTGGGAAAACTGCAATTATAATGCTATACGAATAACTGGCGTTTGTATGGTAGAAAATATGTGTATTTAAAGAATGGGTTCCTACGCCGAAAATAGCCAATTGAGAAGGAAACCTTGATGACATATTCGCTCGAAAGTATCATAATTGGATAAGTGCGGGGAAAGTCTGATAATAGTTTGCAGGAAACTTGGAAGAAGACACCGGGCGGTCGGGTAAATTTTAGGCAGGGCTTTCCAAGGACCTTTCATTCACTTGGCTGAATACCCATGATGATACACGGCTAGAAGGAAAATTATAGTCTACACATGTACGCATCACTGAATTTAGCCTGAGAGGGCACAAAGACCCCGAGCCTTAATAGGTTGGGATTTCACCTTTGTCGCATGACTAAGCAAAAGTGTATGGCGAAGTCAGCTAACCCTTGGCTTTCGTTTGCTAGCCAAATTGTGCGATAATGAGTGATATACTGATCGTCATCAGATGTCACCAATCCGAATACTGGTCTGATGGGGCACTCCACTCAATTTTTATCTAACCGCTTTATGAATTTTCAATTACAATTTTCAACTTCCTTGGCCATTTTGCAGACGCAGTTTATCGTTGGTGTCACCGCATACAGTCCTAATTAAATTATGAAACTACAAAAAATTGTAAAATTATTGTATTCATATAGCACATCATTTAAGGAACGACCCACATAGTCATAAACTCTGGTATCAAAAATGTATGTGAATATTGAAAATACACGTAAAAGTATCTATGAAACTCTTTTATTTGTAAAAAGTATATATGAAACTTTGAAACCTTGAGTAGTTAATCCCAAAATTAGAATTGAGTGGTAAAGAATGACTTTTAATAAATATTGGTTCACGGAATTTTGGAAGATGAAAAACTGCGGTGCATATAAGATGTCTTCACGGTGATTTATGACTAAACCCTTGAAAAAATTTTCGAGTTAACTGAGGATTCCTGACCGGAATAAATCAAAAAAGAAGTTCCCTAAGAGATATTTAAGGTAATTTGTACCATATAAGTCGGAAAGTAGATGCCAGATGAAAGGTAGTTCATGTGATGGCGTCACTTTAAAAATACCCCTTAGAAAGACTATGGGGATATCCCCTTAAACTATCATTTTCCTTGAAAATGGATGTCAATCAGAGTGAGGTGAAGGACGTGATCGTTGGAGGATGTTCGGTAGGAAAGAGAATAAGTTCTATGGATGGGATCATGTGGAAGAGACGGATGGCGTGGTAGTAAAAAAATGTGTGGGAAGACTTGAGTTCGCTGATAAACATGTAAAGGATTTAATGGAGTCTTTGCAGGTTTTTCACTAGGTAAGGTATTAGTTGGCAGACTTATCGATGGCAACCACCGCCATCGAAACGTCAGCCAACCAATACCTAGCCATGAAGAAAACCCAAAAGACTTCATTAATAGTATACGCCGGGAAAGAACCAAATCATCCATGTAGAGGATTTTTACATTTTCCGCGAACAATAAGCGACCACAATAAAAACTGAGCTACACTAAATACATTCCAATAATACACGTCACCATTTCGCCTCCCTAAACCTTATCCCTTTCGTCTGTACACGGCTGGTGTCCTAACAATCTCTGCCACACGCCCATGTGGCGGCTCGCGGGGTAGTATGTACATGTAGATGTATCGTAACCGATAGATTTCCCCAGTAATAATTCATTATATAGATATGAGTAAGAGATGAAAACACGGTTAAGAGCTGGAGTTTGGCTCAGTCCAGTAGTCCACCAGACGACTCGCGCGAGTGAGCCACGGGATCCGGGGAAAAACAATGATCCAGTGTAGTGGTGGCGATGGTGCCCGGAGCCGGTGGTGCAAACAAACCCGGTCTCCGGATACCACGAGTGCAGCTGCCACCCTTGAGCCACCCCGCGGACAATGAGTCGATACGACGGAAAGGAGAGAGAGAGGTGGAGGGTGTGGAAGAAGAGAGAATAAAAAAAAGAATGGCGAGAGAGAGCGAATGGGAGTTTGGTGAGAGTGGCGGAGGGGAAGTTAGCCGTTAGGTGCCTCTTTGGCGCGCGCGGAGCGGAGGAAAGCGCAGAGAGCATGAGCATACGGACTCCTCGTCGCTGCTTTTTCTTTCTCTCTCCCTCCATGGCAGAGGATACAAACGGTGTATCCGGCGCTCTTTGTTGCGATGGGTGACGTCAAGATACTACTATCGCGACTAGGATCCAGGCTGTTCTTTTGGTTTTGAAAGGTTTGTAGCGTCACTGGTTCTCACGCAGTGGCGTTGCCGAGTTGGGGATTTGGTGGACTGGTATGTGTTTGGGATTCGCCGTGAAAACTCTGTGATCAGAGGTCGTTTCGATCGTTATTTAAACTGACCTACTTACTATGATAACTTTGGAATATGCCAGTTCTTTTGGAATCATTTCCACCCATTGTAACTTATTAAAGTCAGCTCTATTCTCAGTGGCTAATTTCTGTGATATTTGACGCATCAAAATTGATTCCTTTGATGAAACACCTATACAAAAAATGCTAAATGAACATTTTGCGTGTTAGCAATGGGTTGGAAAGGTGTGGACTGTCGCATCTTCTCACGAGCTAGCGTTGCCATGAGGGTGGTAGGACTATTGTGATTGGAATTCTCTATTAAAAAGCTTTCTATTCATGAGTAATTCAATCGTTATTTAAACTGACCTACTTATACTTAACTGTACATATATTTAGAATTGTAAAGCCGTATGTATTTTACACTTCTAAATGTTTTTGGGATAATACACGAAACGATTTAAGGTCATATGGTAAAGGCAAGGAATAATATGGAGTTAATCTCCATATCTTTGTTTGGATTTGGTCCGCAATTATCCAAATTATCAAATATCTACCAGAAAGAGAGTTCTGCTTCCGAAGGTCCCTATAAACAAAAATTTCTGCCTGCACCAGATTTTATTCTATATCTTGATACAGATGTTAAATTTGCATACTGCTTTTTGAGGAAGTTACAAAATTTACCTAGCTTATTATATTAATTAATAGTTACTTCTTAGTGTATATATGCTGTTCCTTTTAGTGTTATCGAAGAAGGTGACAGAAAAGGCTGCATTGAAACCCTAAGTATACCCTTTTATTTATTTATGATCCATTTAGAAACATGTTTTCATTATATTTTCTTTTTCCATCAATATATCAACAGAGAACTGTAATTGGAAAGGTATCACGACCACTGACAAAAAGCGCTTCCATTTTTCAAGCAGCTAGTGTCAATATGCTAGGTGACATGCTTTAAATAAAGAGTATTGACTGTTTCATTCATGATGCGATCATATTCAAGGTGTTTTGTCTAATTTGCGAGGCTGAAATACAAATTTAGTTTTCCTTTTTATTTTAAAAACTTTCAAGCTTTCATTTTAAAAACAACTTTTAAGTTTTACGCACAATTTTTTCACATGTGAATCAACCCCTTTTCTCGCCATTGACAAGAGGTTGCGCTAATGGGAATGGCGCGCAAGCGTTGAAAGGATGGTTTAGTTCAACATAAGAATAAAATGGTCGGTATAATACTAAGTTGTTCTAATCGTGAACGCCTTTATCATCCAGTTAAGGTTTAGGGAGTTGAAGTTATGCCGAAAGGCATATTGTAATTCTTCGAGGATATTTGGAGAACAGAAGTTTGTTTCTCTCAAACAAAATCACACCATTTGGATTTTAAGCGTGTTTTTCGTGCATTTGAATACATGTTCAGGAGGATTGTGGTAGAATATCTACTCAGATACGCTCAAATTTTAATGTGATTTTACCCGGATCTACACCTGGTTAAAACTGGTAAGATTCAACGAGATTTGATCACTTGATCGAGATTTGAATTCATTTACACCCGGAGAAGCTTCAGCGAGCTTTCAAGTCAGTTTTACTTTGATTTAATTTCTGTTTCATCCATATTTGAACTTGGTTACACTCGGATAATTCCCATTCAGATTTCGAGGAGGTTGCACCCGAATTATGTCCGTTAACGCTCGTATTTGAATTAGTTGTGTCCTGGATAAGTTTTGACAAGGTAATAATCCAGTTTCACCCGGATTTGTACCAAGTTTCACTCGAAGAAGCTTCACACAAATCCAACAAGGTTTCACTCGGATTTGAATTCGGTTTCATTTGGATTTGGATTAAGTTTTACCTGGAGAGATCTCTCCCAGATTTCTGACTAGTTCTTACCCGGAATTTAATACGGTTTCAGCTGGATAGGAATCTCGGTTCACACGGAGAGGTTTTACACAGATATAAACTGTCGCCGGGGTCTGCAGCCTTTATCTTAGTGCCATACCGGAACTTTCTACCTATTTGGTTGCCTAACTGCGCACTACATTCGTGCGTTGGTGACTTTTACGTCCCCGCCAAAGCATACCGAGTGACTGTAAACGAAAACCAATTTTGGTTTTGGAGCGAGCGAGCGGACTCAGCTTCGGGTGGAAAAAACCCGCTCAGCTCGGTTCACATTTGGAAAAAGGCAGCGCCGAAGAATACTTTCGCGGCAGCGGCGGGCGAACTAAAAAAGAACTCCTACCCTCCATCCCTCTCCTCTCTCTCTCTCTCCCTCGTGTGGCACTGGAAAAAACAGTCCTAACTGGCACGTGCGAGAAAATTGGAGAATAAAAAAGGTGAGATTAAAAACAAAAGGGGGCTAAAAAATAATGAAGACAGTGTGAGTTGTCAGAGAGAGGGAGTAATGGATGGCGAATATGTGTGTGTGTGTTAATGTATATATGTGTGAAATATATACGTAATACTGTAGTTATATATATATATATATATATATATATATATATATATATATATATATATATATATATATATATATATATATATATATATATATGTATATATACATAGGAGTGTGTTGGGAGGCTGGGGTGGTAGATGTTGTGTGACGCGGAGGGGAGGTTTGTAAGGAGAAGTGAGTGAAAAAGAGAGAGACTCGGGATTGATTTTTCCAGCAGATAAGAGCGCACGGGGCTGTAGTGGGTTGGCGGAGTTTCAAAGGTGAAAAGGCCTCGGTGCACGGAGGCCGCTGCTGACTGCCGACGATGGGTGAATGGGAGTCGGGGATTTTTTTGGGGGGGAGAAAGGGACCTCAGCGGTAGAAGGGCCGGCATGACGAAGGGCGAGTTGGTCAGAGGGAACGGAGGGGGGTTCGCTATAAACGGAAGTGAATGAAGAAAAGTCGAGGTATTTGGCGTCTCTGGGTTAGGAACCTATGGCAAGCAAGCTTCTACCTTGAGGAGCCGGGATATTTTCCCCATTTTCTTCTTGCAGTTTCTATTAATTTTTTGTTCCAGTCTAACGGGAGATAAAAAAAATTTCCTATGGGATAGAGCGGTACGAACTAACTTTCTTTTTTGTATTTATTCTTGACAGATAGAAATCTTTTTAAGGGTCGTACGATTACGCTCCTGGTCGCAGTTCAGTGCTTCGTGGCACGTGGTTAGGGCATTGCTCAAACGACTGAGATTTATTTGACTGATTTTTTAAAAACTAGTATGTTCACAGACGTGTGTGGTGGAGTGCTTCAGGGGACATAGTCTATCGATTGGCATTTTCTTTCTCAGTTTTATTTTTCGCTCACTAAAGGTTTTCGTACGCGTTATTAGCACCTTTAAAAATTCACTTCACGGTGCAGCTCTTTTTGTCGAGGTCGTGGCATTCAGATCGGCTATTTTTGGTCCGTCGAGTTGAACTTTACATGAGCATTAAATCTTCCAGTGTGCATTGGATGGTCGAAATCATATGACTAATGAATATTCTTCCATAATCACCGTAGTAAGTACACCCAGTAATCCAGCGGATTCAGCGTTATTTGTTTTCCCTAATAACCCAAATCTCTCGACCATCTAGGATCTATTGAAGGGTTTGTTTTTAAGCATTACCGTTAATTGACATTAAGCATTAGAGTCCATCTGCCCATTGTGGACTGGTTATAATGAATGGCAAACATTCCACTAATTAGACTGCTCCAAAGCCTCTCACGTAAAAATATATCTATTGAATTGTGCACAAAATATTTTATTCCTGTCAGTATCGCTTTTCATAAGAACTTTGAGGCGGATGGAAAATAAACTCAATATTCTCATGCGAATGCACACTTTCCGCTTGCTCGTTTTTACATTCTTTGCATCGCAGATAAAATAAAAGCATTGATTGTTTCCTAAAATAAACTTGAAGGTTTCAATGTGACTTTAATAATTAAATCCAAACTGTCGTCATTAAAATCGAAATAAATGTTTTTATTATATTAAATACAATTCTTCTCTAAATGCTGCGAGGAACTCGCTTGTTTCAATGAAAATGACGCCAATTCGTAACTTAAGTTTTCGTTGTCGACTTCTGATGACATTAACAAGTTAAATGAATGTTTTTGTGCTTTAATCTCTAAATTGAGTACAATGTCGTGAAAATATTATAAACTCTCTCGCTATATTCTCTGAAATTTTATTTTTAACCAAGGGGATTTGGGACCAAAAAAAGTCCGTTAAAGACTATTATTTACTATTTTATTGAAGTATTACTTCATACGGGAGGCAACATTTAGCGCAATACGGCTTTAAGCTCTTCATTTTTAGCAATTAGGAATACAAAATGTTCTTAGTTCAAAAAGTTAATATTTTTCATTCTAATAAACCCAACTTGTTCCACTATCAAAAAATCTAATATAAATTGTGTTTTATACTTAACCTCATACTTTTATTGTAATATCATTCTCATTAGTAGCATAAATCAAGTTTCGTGGCCTTAACTTTGCGAAATTTGACGGAAAACTATCGAATGTAATTTTTGAATGTTTGGAATTTTTCATCGATGCATTCATTTACATCATTCTTTTTTATAATTGTTCTCATAAACCTCCATCTTTATCATCCACTTTTCACTTTGTCAAAGTATCAACAGCGTGAATGGAATTCAGGTAATTAATATTTCAGTACTCTCCAAAAAGGATCTTCATGCTTCCAACTGACGTGCTCTAAATTCAACCCTATGAAATAAGGCACGTACTACTTTGAATTTTTTGGGCAAGATAACTTCATTTCAACAGTAATTATGGCAGTAACTTTTTAATGGTGCCCGCAAGGTCGTAAACTGCTCTCTGGTACTATCACATTCAAGATCCTCATCTGTATTGATAAGTCGATTTATCATTACGTTAAAAATGCGTCAGCGAGTGGTGTTATTTCCTTATCCTTCGAAGCTTGTCCTGATTTCTTATTTCTGGACTGCTAAATAATACAGCTATAGTTTGAGTAACTTCACTAAATATATGTATTGCGATTACACGATTCCTAAATTTATTTATTTTGCTTTTTCAAATACGCTTAGGCCATTCTGCTTGTTCGATAAATTACCATCTTAAATCCCTCGTAAATTCTTAATAATTAGATCATGTCCATTTTTTTGCCTTTCGTATAGTTCGATTCTGTAATGAAGCGATATTTATACAGAGGTAAAACCGTTTGATGCGATGAGTACGGTTCTTAAAAAATAATGAGAGATACCACGGTTTAATTACTTTTTTTTAGTAATCGTCAACTTAGGGAAATTGAGGAAAAAGATTCAAAAGTTGACGATTTCGCTTGGTGGAAGGTCAACGTTGTATTTCATTAAACTCTGTATCTTCCACAGTTTTATTGTATAGAGTACAACTATTTTCGGCAGTTACGCATTCATTCAGATTCATCAGATACACTCCATCATTAGGCTCATAAGGTAATTGAGGAAACTTCAGCATAGGAAAATTTAGGAACTGCCTCCTCATTACCTCCTGATAATTTTTACTATAAGGGGGAATTTGTGAGCTTACATCCGTAATAAAAATATATTTTCCTACCATATTTACAGCTTCATGTTGACGAGTACAAGTCAATTTCATAAATGTAGCAGCGTGGTACCGAAGTACATATATCGCTTAATAACCATATTTTTTCATGCAATTCTTTAACTTTTCCTGTCCTGCCACCGCTTTCTGATATCCTTGAGGCTGTTTCCCTCAAGTGCCTATAATTCTGAGTGCAATGAATATCATGCGATAGGCCTTAACGGATATCTCTTCGAAAGGTAATTGATGCTGTAGACTATACAAAGGGAAACTTGTTTTCTAGCTTCAGCTTAGTGCACGGGAACCATTAAAATTAGCGGAAATGACTCAACTTTGTCCCCTTCAAGTCTTTTCCCCTCACCTCTTGATGCCGATATTTTTTCATTCATTATTTCATCCATGTCCTGTTAATCCGATGACCTCAAGCATTCATTTCTCTATCATTTGGCCCATAAATCAATGAAATAAAACTCCATTCAACTTTGTGAAGTTCCATGCTAATTTGTAAAAGTAACTTTTACACTCCACTGGTCAGCTAAAAGATCAATTTTTTGCACAATCCAGATTCCGATGCCTGACATCATCATATTATATTTACTGATTATCTTTTGACCCGTCCCAGAAAAAAAAATGTGATTAGGAAGCTGCATTAGCGTCTTCGCAATTTTCGTGAATTTCGATTAAAATTGTCAAAATTATAGCGAGATTCAAAACCGTATTATTTTCATCAATTTTGTTTATATTTTTTCTAATGACTATCCTCTCAGAATGACACTTTCTGAAGGGAGTTGCATCTTAACTTTGAATTCAAAAATTTACAATCCATTCTACTCCACAGCCATTAAAAACTCGTTATTCGGGTTTTGTTTGCCAGGAAATTGGATTATACTCTGGTAGCGCTATTTGGTAGGTTTTTTTTGTCATCAGAAGTGTTTCACTTTAGTTTGTAGAGTTTCGGGTTTACTTTTCTCTAACATAATTGCCTACATGAAGCAAGTAATTACTGCGCTTTTATGAGATTTTAGGAGAGAATATCTTGTATACAGTATTTTCACTTTGTAACCCTGATTATCTGATTTTTTTAAACAGAGGACAACCACAGTTTTTACTCCTCGTTTTGCAATAGAAAAAACAGCCAGTGGATCTCCGTGATTAGCCTAGTCCTTGCAGAATCACTACCTATCATGAATCACGACGGAAATACTGGTTGGTGCATGATTTCCGAGGTTAAGAACCGTTGGGCTCGTATCGAGCTAGGATGAGCGGTCTTTCAAACCACGTCGGGAGTTATTGCTCCAGTCGGCAAGCGGTAGGCCGTATATACAGAATAAATAACTCTCGAATCTCATTAAATTTAAGACCAAATTAAAAATAAGTTATTTGGAGCGATAATAATTGGTCGTGGAGAGCGCCACTTAAATGATTTTACGAGTAAGTCAATAAAATAGTGGGACTACATTTCGTTTCATTACATCTCTCTATATGGTGTTGGTGACCAAGTGCCTCCTTGCAAACAACGCAATGATGATAAGTCACACATTTTTGCGTTAATATAAGCATACTAAGGCTTGAGATAATCATAGCTAAAAACATCTTTACACTGCTAATTGAATTGTTAAAAAATATATCCCTTGTGCCTTAGGGCTACGTGTTAGAGTTGTGATGAGCTGCTAAACAGTGATATCGGTAAAATGCAATTTCGTTCACTTATATCCAAAGATAATAAATATCTATTAATAACATATATGCGAAGTTTCACGAAGGCCATAGTAAAAACAAAAATCGCTCAAACTACCTCCAAAATTACCAGCCGTGGAGAAGAAATAATTCAACTGTAAATAAGTGAAGATTGATTGATAGGAAAAAAATAATTCGTTCTTTCCCACTACACTGCCTGTTTGCGGTTAATACTGAGTTCCACAACCATCGTATTTTCCTACTGGCAAAAGCAGAACTGCCTACAATGCTCCTTTAACCGAGCGACAAAAGTTCCCACCGCCCCTAATGTACCCATCACCACATTCACGTGGATAATGCAAGAAACACCTGGCCCGGACAATTATCCTCAAAATTACTTCGGTGTCACCTTAGACCAAAAGTTAGAATTCATTGAACATATCACAGCAGTTTCAAAGAAGGCCGTCATCTGTGGGGATTATTTACCAACTCAATGACATTTTCCCTAAAATCTAGATTTCTTGGATGTGTATTACCCATCATTACTTCTCTCCCATCTGGTTGACTGTATCCCCGACTTCACGTAAATTACTCGAACCTTTCTATTTCTTTAAGCTATAGTCCGTCATCGGGCGTAGCTCAAATCAGGGAATTGTATTATCTCAAGGTCTCTCGCACCTTTTTCAGCTACTCCTGACTTTGGACCTAAAATTATTACGCTCTATTATGAACGGATCCCTTCCGCACTGATCATAATGTCTCTTGTATTTCTTTCCACATCGCTTACCCCAATTCCGTCTCTCCACTTCCCCACGATACCTATTCGGCCACCTACTTTTATTATTCAGTGCCCTTGCTGAAAGTCATCCTACGCTTGACCTTTTATCTTCACGTAGCGGCTTTTCCTCGAAACCGAAACGCACTGTGCAGCTGTGTTCTTTTTCCCTGTTTCACACTGGCTGAAATTTTTATTCATTGAATATTGGTATTTCTGATTTACAACTATACTTTACTTTTTTATGCTATTTTTAATTTATGCTGCCCATTGAATCCAATATAAAGGCCTTGATTGCTGTTTTGTGGTTTATGTAAATAAATAAAAATCCATCCTCACCCGTTTACATTGTAATTTTGACGTAAAGAATCAATGGGAAGGATGCATTATTTGAAAGAAATATGATATTTTTAGGTATTTGAATGCCGTATTTTAAATGAACAGAGAATACATTTCATCAAAATGCATTATTGGATCATTGAAATGATTCTCTTTAAAAATTACGCGCGCTTGGCGCCGCTAAAATTCATGTCATCCGAAACACCAAGGTTTATGCCACGGAGCAGTATCGCTAACAGTATATACGACGTTTTTTCTGGTGAACTTTGAGTTGTTTCCCTGCGTTGACGAAATTCCCATGGTCATTTATTTTGCGGGAGATAATGGAGGAGTCCGATTTGATGCTTTGCGTATAAATAGTTGCACGAATGTCACAGAAGTGATGCCGTGCAGTGTCATCTAGCTTACGCGATGGTGCTTTGGAACACATGACTTTCTCTAACATTTTATGCCCTTTGACGGACGATTATTCATTTCTGCGGTTGACGCATACACGTATGGATTATGTTTATTGGAGCCTTGAGGAATATTTATGTCACATAGACTACTCACATATGAGAAATAAATTTTATGCGTGTAGCCAAGTCTTTCTATCGTTTACCTTGCTTGCTACTAGCCAGACCTGGTATTTTTGCAATGCCCTTTCGAAGGCCGATTTTTATTTTCTGCCGTTGACGAATGCACTTATGGAGAATGCCTATTTGAGTCTTAAAGAACATTTTTTTCGTATGGACTACTCGTTTTTGAAACATTTTATGCATGCTGCCAACTCTTTCTATCGTTTACCTTGCTTGGGACCAGCCAGACCAGGTCTTTCCATTTCTTTTCCCAACCATCCTAGTTTATTTTTCACTTTCGTTTACTTCCCCGATGTTTGCGTTATACGATAAGATGGCGGTTGCCTCGGCTTCCTTGTGCCTTGTGTACGAAGTCCCCTCCCACACTTCTCCCTCCATAACACCGGAGCACACCCACGCAAATTGTATCCTTCCCATTTCGCTGAACGCCATCTCTCTCTATTTGGCCAAGTCTCTCCACCCTGCCTTGCCCACTCCACCACGCCCTTTTCCACCCCCGTGTCCCCCACATCCACCCCTTCCCCATCCTCTTTCCCCATCCTTTCCTTACACTCCCCCCTACCCCCCCCTCGGGAGTCCCTTTTTCTTGAAGTGAGTCCTCCTCTCGACACTAGTGCCATCTCGAGGGTGACATGAGAACCTCTCCTCGTGACCCGCTTCAGTCTTGCCACCACCACTACCAACGTGTTCGCTCTCCCTCCTCTCTCTCCCCCACCTCCCCATCCTTATTCCTCCCTCTAGCTCAGCTAACCCTGTTTCTTTTCCCCCCGCCCGCTACCCTTGCTTTTACCCTTAAAAAAAACCCCTCCCTCCATTGTGTCCCTGCGTTCATTCCCTCATCCCCTTCACACATGCCCACCTACTCCATAAACCGTTTCTTCGTCTCTGCCACCCTTTCCCCCGGTCCTGCCTGCCTCCTGCATTGCACCGAGATCCTCTTTTGTCCCTGTCCTTTTATTGTCTACACCTCCCTTCCTGCCGTGTGTATATGTCTCTCTCTCTTTTTCTCTCCCCTCTCTTCTTCCATCTCTTTGTCGTCTGCACATTTTGTTTAAAAACAGCCAAGAGGGAGCAGAAATTGAGACAAAACTATTGGAAGGACTAGACTTTGGGAACCGTTGGAGTCTAAAATCAGACGTTAGTCTTAGGTCTGCAGGAAAACAATCATACCCATCTTAGTTTATTCGCCACGGCGGATGTTATTTTATCACCACGCTACATATTGGAGGCAGAAATGCAATAGCATCAATGCGAATTTTTCCAAGCAAAATTGAGACAATAGTATCCTGCATATAAGAAATGAATTCCTCATAGATAAAAAATAAATCCTTGGCCAATCCACATCATTTTGGACTAAATATGGAGATTGATACTGGGAATGTGTGGTTGAAAAAGCATTAAATTCCATCCTTTTGTTTTTTTTGTTTTAAAACCTTGGCCAATTCACACTAATTTATCATCACATTTACCTCATAAGAGAGACGCTATGCAGATAACCAAGCTTTAGGTTAAAAAAAAGTAACACAAACTCAAACCCGAGGTCAAATTTTTCTGCCAACGAGGACGATAATAGTTGATATACGAGTGATATTCATTCACTCATGAACAGATGCGTCAGAATGCTCTCTTCATCAATCAGTGTTACAGCAATATGACATTGCATTAATATTATCACTAAGAATATCACTTTTTCAATTTTCCCTTTTAAAATCCCTTTCCCTGTATCCTTCTTTGTCCTTCGTTCTTGCCATAACATCCCGTGCCATTTGTTCTTGCGTCGGCTCATGGGGTAGTGACGCTGATCTAGACATGCAAAAAGCAATAAAATAAGAGAAGTTCAGCGTGGAATGTGTGGTTTTTGAGGATTCTGTAATACTACGCATCATTAAGGAGATTCCATTGTAGAATGACTTTAATGTTAGTTAAGGTCGTTTTCTCGATAATTTTCTGTACTCACTATAAAGACTGTATTCATATTCAATTTTTAAATCTAAGCTAATGAAAGTAACGTAAAGAAAATGTTGTAACGGTAATGCGGTAAGACTTGGTTTTAAATCATTAAATTTCTCTGGAATTAACTAAACGTATGTATATATAACGTTCACTCTATACATGTTGCTTCACGCACTACTCTGAAAAGTCCTATGCAACCGAAAACTTTTTTGCAATACTGTAAAAATCCCTTCAGTGAGAAATTTATTAATATGAAAAATGAGCAAGAAGAAATAAAGGAGAAAGTACTGCTCACTTAAATTTCTGACGAGATGCATACCTTTGAAATTCCTTTAAATAAAAAAAAAGTTTTCCCTTAGGTCCATACTCCTACCAGATCCCCTACAAAATGGTATTTGTGGCGGGTATTTGTTCGGCAAATAACTCAAAAAGTACCTAAACTCTTGGCTGAGTTTTGTTACCATGGGGTATAACAGACATTTTTCTCTATGGAGCCAAATTCATGAAATTTTATGTCACGAGGTATCTTATTCAAAATTTAGAAATTCTTACTCCCCTTACTAATGGAGGAAGTGTTCTCTTATCTTAAATGGCAGAAAAATTTTACTTTTCCTCAAGAGTTTTCTTGCAAACTTAGTGTAAAACTACATTTTTTTAAAGTGGAAAAATGGCTGAATAATGAGGAAAACTAGTGCTTTCCTATCTAATATAAATGACATATTTGAGAAAGATTGTTTCATAGATGTAAAAACACCCAAAAATTGTATAAAATTACATATAGGCTCTTCACTATCTTACTTTTTGAGGCATTTGGCTAGTAACTACAGAATTTGACGTCAAAATTCGGTAAATTAGTTGGAATGTCACCTCGGTTGAATCCTGTGGCTGAAAAAGATGGTTTATTGAAACATTATTCGTGGGAAAATGTGCTTAATTTGTGCCTTAGTATTGTTTATGATTGGGAATGGTATATCATCAGTGAAAGCAGAATTTAAAAAACCCGAAATATGGAATGTAATGTTTCTTTCAACCACATAGTCGCGTTAGAGTCTCCTTAAGCGGTGCACAATAATACGGATTGACCAAGTATTTATTTCTTATCAATGAGAAAAACTTCTACCTGTTTATGTGAGAAAAATTTATTTAATTAAATAAAAACAGGCGTGAAACAAATTTGTCAATATATATCCAATTATTTCGTCCTTTCCCTCACCCAGTTCATTCTCCCTCTACCCTATTTAAAGATGACCGCCCGGCACCCCCCACCACACGCTCTTGCGGCGGCGCAGAGGGTTGTAATTAGATGTAGATGTAGATATTTTCACCTTTTTCTCTTCTCTTTTTTGCCTTACTATCCTCTCTCCTCTCTTTCTCTTGCGTGTTCTGTTTTTTCCAACCAATGCATGCTGCTGTGGTCTTTTATTCTGTCTCTCTCTCTCTTACTTGCCCTCTTTTTCTCTTTACCTCTCTCGCTTTTCAAGTCCTTCCTCTTCCCTCCTCCCGGCACTCCAAGATGTTTCAAAACTGCAGGGCGCAGGTAGGAGCCGAGCGAGACCAGGAGGAGTGCTCGCCTAAAAAACTCAAGTGAGAGAGGGGTCGTGTTGTAGGAGGAAGGCGTTAGCATTTAAGGGTACACATTTAGACTCACACGTTGGGTGTACGTTCCCTGGGAAAACCATGTGGCGTTGTTAAATGGCGTTTGCTTTTATTTTCTTTTTCCTTTTAAAAAATGAGTGTTTTCTTTTTGTTGGAAATTTTGCAATAAAAGAGTGCCTACCTACTTGGTTGGCGCGTGTCGCCCTAGTATTTACCGTGAGGAGTTTAATAAGCCTCCCCAGAGTCTGCTGGTACAATGATGGCTGAGGTTTAATAGAGGAGTACTATCCTACAAGGAATAATTGTCCGTCTCACGTTGGAGCGTGCCAAATACTTGCTTGAAATGGTTTTCTAAATAAAAAATATATTTATATTATCAATGATACCCCGAGGTTTTTTCTAGACAGGATTGATGGGGGTCATGTGTTTAAATGTCGTACAGAAGGTTAAAAGTATCTAATTCGTAGACGCAGTTTTGAATAATAAATAGTAATTACACTGAAAAAGTATTTGTGATCATTAATTGGTCATCAAAATGAAGTGGAATAAGCACAGAATAAAACATCTAAGGCGCTGTGTTACGAAGACGAGTATTATTTATTAAGCAAACAGTAGGAAGGTAATGAATGAAAAAGTGATGGAAGGATCTTAATGTTCTCCTGTTGGACTACATCTTAAGTCAGCCGCGAGTATTTGGACCTTACTCAGAAAGAATACACGGTAAGTAAGCGAAAAGCGAAGAGAGTTGAAAGAGCGAGTGTAAAATATCTGATGGAAAGAAAAATTATTCACGTACCCCTCCATGCATTTCGAAATCCATCTTCCTCTGTGATTATTCACATTAATTTGACTTTGAGTTTATTTAGTGATGAGTGATGAATGCGTAATGCAATTGGCCCACACCCATGCTAATTTTTTTTAAAGTTTATCTTTAAATTGAGCTTGGCTTCGTTTTTCTGCTAAGGAGATTTGAGTGAATAGGGACGTTGGAATATTTCCATGTCTTACATATTTAAAGTATTCGGGCAGTGATTGATATTATTATGGATAAAATAATGAGAGTAGGGATTGTGTTTACTGATAAGAAAAGAATACTCTTAGGATTAAGCAAAGAGTATTAGATGTTGCTAAAATAAAAATATGCTTAAGTTATGTAAAACATTAGCCTGTCCAGCTCTACATCTGAAGTTTTAAATATTGGTAGGGGGTTTTGGAAACTGGAGGGGTATTAAAGGTTGTCCCATTAACGAACAAATATAAATTTTCAGTGGAACATGAAACGAATAGCAATGACGGCGCGCCTTAAGTATCCTTCTGTCTTGATATACTTTATCATTAGCTGTCATTATTTTTTAAAACTCATGAAAATTGTTCCTACTTTAAGTTTCTTTCTTCTTCTTCCTCATTTGTGAAACTTCATGTCTTACAGCCTTTATCTAATGGGCTTCGTTGCTTCCGCAACCCGCAAAACTTGCTGATTAATGCTCCTTTTCTACCATCCCCAATCTATTGTCAAAATGTCTATTGTTTTTAAAATGCGTGTTTTAAAGGGTACTATAGTTATAAGCAAATATACCGCAACTGTATAGTATGATGTTTTTTTCCACGAGAAAGGTGTGGTTAGCGTCCACACTGCAGTCGTAATTCCTAATCCAAGCACTCAAATCTGATCATAGTTCCTCTTAGCTCGCCCACTTGGTGCCTGCATCCTCGTGGCATTCGTCATGGCTTGCTGGTTCATAGATACCGACGTATATAATGTCGGTATAATGTCTTATGTATTCAATGTACTAATCGGTGTACAGTTAAAGAAAAATCTCTTAAATGGATTTATTCAAATAAATTTATCGCCCACAAATGTTCTGATGTATATTTCCCGCGTGAAATGAGTGTGTTATCGTAGTGGTCCTCTGTGTAAATGAATACTCTCTACCCTTGGGAATATTTCATATCCGACTGAAATTATGGATTGGACTTTAGTTTTGAAAACTACTGTTTTGAGATATACAGTGAAATCTGCATCCGCAGCCACCTTCCTTATGTACTTACCTCAATTAAGACCGGTTGCAAGCCCATTTAGTAATGGAATCAATAGTTATGATATCCATGAAGTTATAAATCTCATGAAAATATTCTGGTTGCAGGAACACGTCTGCTAGTTAAATAACTTTTTTACCAATAGTTAACACTTTCGGATATTTTATCTATCTTCCGCCGCCGGATAAAATTTAGAAAAATTTAGCCTGCAAATATTTGCTAATGCACGTAATAATTAGTCAGTAAGGATAAACCAAATGGTCATTTGTATCAAAACAATTCCTTTATCTAGTAATTAAGTCTCCAAGTGGTTCATCGCGCAACCGCCATATTGGCTACTTATGGAACTCACAACTCCACATGTAAAACCAATAAATTAACGAATGTTTCTGCAACACTTATTGAATGGCTTCCATGGCTTGTGGGTCCCATAAGTTTATAGACTACATATGAGTCGTTCCTGCAACTGGCCAGCGGCTATTTTTTTCGGAAACTGAATTAATTTCCATATACTTATACGAAATATAAGTTTTATCTCCCTTCAGCAGTCTCCCTCTGCTGCTATCTCATGGGTCCGGTGGTGGCCGCTTAATTCAGATATTACTGTATAGAAGTGTTGATACTTTCGTTAGTATATATTTTAGATTTCTCTGTAGTTTCCTTGCGCTATTTATTATGTTATGTAGTCTATCAGGTTTTCCCTTATTTATCCTAAAAATATGCTAAAATTTAGCAACAACGGTTCCCTATTTTCAATGCGCAGGGCCTAGCCAGAGAACGCGGTGGAGTTTTAAATCCTTGT
The DNA here is from genome assembly GCA_963169105.1 of Ceriagrion tenellum. Classification (NCBI taxonomy): domain Eukaryota; kingdom Metazoa; phylum Arthropoda; class Insecta; order Odonata; family Coenagrionidae; genus Ceriagrion; species Ceriagrion tenellum. The sequence continues at coordinate 79,252,935 of OY720637.1, read as the reverse complement.
TTTTATTAAATACAGTCTCTTCATTGCATTTTAAGTTGACGTGGCCCGAACCTCTCCCCATGGGTAATAAATTCATTGCGCTCTCCTCGGAGAGGGATTTTTCAAGGGTGCTCCACATTCATGCGAATGCCTTTCCCCCACTTCACTTCCGAGGAAAAGGGACTGGATGCTATAGAATCATCCGAATTCCCGTTCGTGCAGCGGAGATAAGCTCTCCGAGCGAGTTAACGAAATTCTCCCGGCTTCTCCCGACCCCCGAGGCTTCTTGCTCCTGCATCCACCTCTGTCTGCTGAAACTCCATTGAAAAAAGGCCTCAAATCGATCGGTCCTTAAGGGAACGCGGGACGAAACTTTGCCTGAAAACGCTCAGACGAAATCTCGTGTCTCGCCGTGGAGGGAAACGTTGAAGCCGGGTTCACTCGCAGGCGAGGTGTACGGTAACTCCTTGGCACTGGCTTCACGGCGACTTAACTGGAGCAACTCCCATGTTCTACACATGGAACGCGTTGACTGGGCAACATGGTTGCTGTGCGTGTTTAAATTTGGTTTGATATGTACCTACTTATTAAAAAAAAACGCCACAAGGGAGTGAGAAAGAAAGATGTGGCTCATGAGCCGAGAGAGTAGAATCGAATAAGTGTTAATAGTGAGTTCATCATGGTTCTTCCGCCATTATGTATCCCAGAGTTCACCTACATTATCCGCCGGGAAAGGGCCACATCCTGTATGAGAATGTTGATATTCCGTAGCCTTAGTCCTCAATAAAGTTTGTTAATAGAAGTACTGTACCGTTTAAGGTAGGTGTTAATGGGAAAAGGAATACCTGCAACAAGTTTTACTGCCATAGAGCATTGTTTTCTTGCTATGTATCATTCTTCAGCTCGGCTTACGAACTACCTATCTTCATCTCATTCATATTCCCTTTTATCTTACTCCCCGCTAACCAGCATCCCTCCCTCTGTCTCTGCCTTCAGCATACCGTCATTCCTCATTCACTTTTTGTACAAATGGCTCTGGCATTAATTAGCGCCAATCCTTTGTAACCTAGTTACAAATACAACTCTGTTACGTGGTTTGGTAACAGAACTATAAAATGGTAATATAGTAGAGAAAAGTGATAACGTTACCGCGTGAATAAGATTAGCTAAAATAACCATTAGTGGCGATTGGGAAGATGAGGATTCAAGAAGCATGAAAGTTGAAGTTTTAAGGAGAAATATGTTCAGATGCAGTAATAAACTCTATCTTTGCCTGTTGGTTATTAATTTTGCTGCGGAAAATTTTAATAGATCTAATGTCTGTCTGCTTGACTTTTTCTCTTTTTATTTCGCTTTGGACTTATTTCACAGTTCTTGATTCCCGACTGATTCTGGTTAATAGCAAGCCCGTGCGATCCTGATTAGCTCATCTTGACTTGTCATGAGGTTTTTCAAAGAGCCAAACAAACAATATTTAACATAAAAACTGATTCATTTGGTGGTAAAAACCCAGGTGAGACTTGACCCAGCGACCCTAGAGTAGGCGTGCACTAGAATCTACCGCCACCGTGATGCCACGAGGAATCAAAAATAGGGTGAATAATTGTTGGGAAAAATATGTAATCTTTATCAGGCTCGAATGAAAGCCATTTGAATTCTTCCAGTTAGTATGATATGGCGTTCAAGCGTTGATTCACCCGTGGACCATACTATCACAATTCCGACAGTGGCGTTGCGTCATAGTCTTTTTGCTTATATGAATTCTAAACACTGCTTTCCCATATATTTTGTTCCGTTCTCGTACAAAATCTTTCTGTACCGTATCCCAAGTGCTCGCAGCATTCTTGAGATCTTACTCAACCAGAGCCAAGTTTTACTATCTTTTAACTCTTTGTAGGATAAATTTCCAAAATTCGAATGCAGAGAAGAAAAACCTGAAAAATGGAATATGGACAAGGAATGAGTTTTACGGATGTGAACGTAGTTGAGTATGTTGTTAAAAGTGTGCCTCTACAATCGCAGAGATATCAATCACGAAGAACTTACGCAGAAACTTATTCTTACGTTTTCCGAGCTTTCACCCTTTTCCCGATAGGTATCAGGTTTGGAGAAATACGAAGTCTCCGACGCTTTATAGTGCGAGCCTTTAGCACGTAAACTACACGATTGTAACTCCAGAGCCGTCTGCTGGTGGAGCCAGCTTTAACCCCCGAAATACGTATCGTGCTCTTACGACGCTCGCTCGAGAGTTTTAGAGGGCCTGAAATATCTCAGTCGGACCGCTTTCCCCTACACTGAATCGGTTGAGGATGCGTCCAGCTGGACACATTTAGCTCAAGTGTACTATTCGTCCCTTTCTCTCTCTCTCCCTCTCTTTGCTCCCCTTTTACGCGACCCCTCTTCCCTGCAGGCTAAAAGCGGACACGGCTATTGCTTCGTCCCTCAAAAAACTACTCGCCGTATTTCAAGCGACTCCTCGTGGATATCCTCTTCCTGTCTCCCGTTTTCATCTTAACCCCCCTCATCTTACACATACCCCTTTCCTGCACTCTAGAACTTTCCTGCACTCTATCTCTTTACATTTATATATACATACTTGCCACGAAGTGTGGCAGTTGCTAAAAACATAACAAATAAAAAGAACACTCCCAAGAATTTGTTTCCAAATTTCCGGCAAGACAATGCTGACCTTCATCTGGGGTGTGTATGTGAACACTATGTTACTACGATCTGAAAATTTGTGAACTTATCTTTCTGTCGGTGAAGAAGGTGATCGCAGTCCGTAGAATGTCTTTTCATCCGTTTCCCTACGTATTTTTTGTTTTTCATTTCACCGCGCCACACCTATGAATTTAAATGTTTTATTTTTATCGCGACTAGTGATTTTTCTTTACTTTGATGAGGAAGTCTTGACTGCCCAATCGTTCGTGAAATTTTCTTGACTGTCCTTCTTCAACTAAACGTCCAAAAAATTGTTTTGAGTGCTCCTTCGTACAAGACATAGTCTAGTCGCGCAATAGAAATACTGTGCGCATTTCCAGCTCTTTTGTCTAATTTCCCAAGTATTTTTGTGCACTTATTTCAACGGGCAACACCTATTAGATTTTCATTTTATTTATCGCGATCTATGATTCTTCTCTTCCGATTAAGACAGTTTAGCCATATGAACGTTTAGAAAACATTCTTTTGAGTATCTTTTTCTTCATTTTTTCTTTCCTGAGTTTTTAAACTTTATTTATTTTCATCTGTATCTTACCAGGAGATTATAGGTCTTCGTTTTTCTAATAAAATGATGAATTAAAAATATACTCGATAGCCGAGGTTTCGCAAAATTTATTTGACTTTTGCCGGAAATGACGGAAGTAAAAACCTAAATTCTGCAAAACGTAGATTCCCTACATTCATTATTTTATAAAAAATCAAGACCTTTCACCTCCTGATGAGATACATATTGTTAAATAAGAGGTCTAGAGTAACTTAACTTCTGAATATATTTACTTTTATGTGCATTATTCTTTGAAACCGTTTTCCTCGACATTTTGTATAATTAAACATATTGTGTATTTTTAAGTACATATTGTTTGCATACATGTGTAAAGTTTTACGTAATTTGTGCATTTTGTTATGTTCTTGGATAATTATTTATTTTTTATGAATTTTATCAAATTTTATGTGTTTCCTCAAAGAAATTTATGTGGCTAAGCATCATCACGGTGGCTTATGCTGTGACGGGTTTTGCGTCCGGGTCTTCTTTCGACATGTCCGTCTTTTCCGTCGTGGGCTTGTTCGTCCGTCCTCCTTGCAGCGGCGAGTCCCGCGGTCACTGGCCGGGGCTCTCTCGAGTGCTCGCCTTCATTAACACAGGGAGAGCGCTGCGGACCGACGGAAGCAAGCCAAAGGCCCCTTCAATCTCGCTGATGGCTCTTGCCACTGTCTCCACCCCACTCCGCGTCCGCCCGTCCCTTTTCCCCGCCTTGCCTTCATATTATCAACCCCACCTTACCGTCCTTGAGAACGCGTATGGTATGGGAATTACATGTCTTCGTGTGTATTCATATTCGAATGTACCCACACGTTCACGTGTATGTCATACAAGCGTAAAATTTACGTGTGCTCTCATGAATTTCAGGATCGTACGTATGCGTGGGAAACCGGTCAAAGGGGGAGAAATGAGATGCCGATTTTTAATATTAGACGTACGTTTCTTTGTTCTTTGAATGAGTATGTTTCATTACTGGCCATTATGAGTGTCCTCGAAGTGCAGTGAGACCCAAGAGAAAATGCGTTCGCCGTTTGGAAAGTTAAATATTTGAGTGCAAGGTTGGGAAGGTAGAAATATTCTTATTTTAGGGTTTAAAATGACTTTTTTGTACCCAGAATCCGTATCATTAGTCTTACCCTGCCAAACTTATGTTTTCCGGTTTTTCCCTCCCTCACTTTTACGTGTAGATTCTGAAATCCAGGGTAGTATATTTCTATCTTGTGACATATCACACATACTTGTATACATTATTAGTAGGAAAGTAGAAAGGTGGCAATGACTAGTTCAATTAAATATTTTTTCAGTATGAATCAGCATCAGCCTTTCAGCCTTACCAGTTTTGTTTTCTGAATTGCGAGCTTACATTAATTAAATAAAAATCTTTAAACCCATGAGATAAAACACCTAGCGTGGGTTGTCAGGGGAGGCGACCAGTAATTGATGTCCTTTTCTGACTTCAAGAACAAGAGGGCTGGATGGTGAGGGAGGTATTGTATGGAGAGAGGAGGAAAGGTGGAGGGAAGCCCGGCATCGGCATTTGCCTGATCTTAACGAGGAGCAACTTAGGTCCAATACGGCTGACGAATCACTATTCTTTAAATGGTCACCACGCAACATACTAATGGAGATCAGGATAGTATTAATAATTATTTTACTCTACCTTTACAAATAATACGGGAATGTAAATTCTTATATTTCATGTGGGTACGTATGCAGGTAGATATAGGCAATCAAAGTATATAGGCACCTTGGAAGAAAAAGGTGCAGTTTAATACTATTTTTACTGAGCGTGTATGGCAGATATAAACTATTTAATTTGTGGGTGAAGAGCGGAATTAAATTTACGGTTAAATTTTTTGAGCTCGAGTTTATCGTATAAATGTGGCAATTTAGAGACCAAATAAATTAACATAGGATTTAATGAAATAATAAATGTTCAATGAAGTCTTCCATATTTTGAGTGGACAAAAGCAATTCTTTCAGGTGCAGTAAAGCTAACTTTTGATAACATTGAAAAAAGTCCACTTCTGATTTCAAATCCGAATCTCGGAATAGGAATCTAGAACCCTAACTAGCTATCCAATCCGTTGTTAATTACTTGTATTGTAAATGTATAAATATTTGGTTTTTCGTGCCTTTGTGCAATGAATTTTATTACCGTGAGATCTCTGGAAAATTTCTTACGTCTGTACAAGTACATACATGCGTGTCCGCTTGCTCTCACGTGTGCTCGTTCTCTCTCTCGGCGAACCAACTCCTGGCTCCATCTTCGTTTTCCGCCCTCGCTTTCCTTCAGCAATAAGGAGGACCTCGGTCCTTTTGTCAACTGTCTATGACTCTCTCCCGTATACGTCCTTCTCTTCTGTATACGTCTTTCCAGTCTCCGCGGCGGCTTTCTCCCCCGCCTCTCCACCCACCTCCGCATCTCCTCCAGCCCTCTTCACTTCATCCCTCGCCCTCTTTACCAATCTCCCCGAAAATATATTCCGATGTTTTTTGCCTCTCTCTCTCTCTCTCTCGAGGTATGTGTAGAGGTGGAAATAGGAACGCGGAGACAGAACGCTGATCCCTGGAATCGCACCGCCGATTCCAAGGAAGGAACGGGGGGGTAGGACAAAGGGGCATTGAGGGGGGGGAGAGAGAGACTCCGGAACAAAAGAGCGGAAAGCGGACGTGCTCTGTGCTCTAGACGGTCGCAATTTTCCCTTCCTTCTCCACTGTTTCGTTTTTTTATTATTATTTTTATAACCCACCGCACGCGAATTGAAATAACGGTGGCCGCCATCGATTCCTCCTCCCGATACCATCATCAATTTATGAAATTTAAACGAAAGAGTGTGCAAGAGTAAAAGAAAACATGTTGGTTGGTCGGAGGGACATACGGTTGTGGAGGTTTTGCAGTGGAAGGTTTTTTTCAGTCCACAAAGGCGGCTTGGTCAGCGCTCTTGAAGCACCGGGGAACTTGTGGGGGGGGGGGGGCGGAGGAAAGGCCTAAATATTTTGGTGAAGATCAATACCTACCGCTTTCCCCACTCAAAGTTGTTTCCATCAACAGTCTCCACATTCCGATGTCAAAGTCATCTAAAAGGACTAAGGATCTCGTGTAAAATAAATAATAATGATCATCACTCGTAGTGAGCCATTTCCGGAATGAGAATTTATGAAAATACGTGTATCCTTGAAAATTTTCAAGTCAAAAATGACATTTCAATGCAACAACATTTTTCCTAGCTGCAATGATACTTCTGGTACGTAATCATATCCCGAAGGAGGACGTTTTTTCATACAAATAATCAGCGTCCATATTATGATGCACTCCACGAGTTTGGACATTAATTCTTCTAAGTGCTAGATGTTCACGGGAATAGATGTGACTCTCTACCCTGTCTTCGCGAGTACTCAGGCTGGTTTTTTCAAGTCACTCTGAATGTTTTGCTAAGAGATTTTTCATTTCCCTAAGTGATATTTAAGGAGAAACAAAGTGCGTGTATATATTTGATTTATATGATTGATTTTTTTATTATTCCCCGGAAATTTCCCTGGCTGTCACGCGAGTGAAAGGCTACTTTTCTGCTCATATATATAAAAATGAGCAGAAAGAAAATATAAATAAATAAATAAATATAAATATAAATAAATATATATATATATATATATATATATATATATATATATATATATATATATATATATATATATATATATACACACATAAATGTTCATACAGAAAGGAAGAAAGAAAGTGGATAGGAACACATAAAATTTACAAAGACAATGGTGGTGTGAAGATGAAATGACATATATATATATATATATAGTTCTTGCGAAGATTCCACGAACGTGGCAAACAATATAAAGCTTCGTCACAGGATGACACTAAACATAAAACATATAAAATGGAAACTCACGAGTTTAAAATTTTCGGTGGGTCGCCCGCACCTTCATCAGTGATAGAAGTTTCATATAAGTTTCTATCACTGATGAAGGTGCGGGCGACCCACCGAAAATTTTAAACTCGTGAGTTTCCATTTTATGTTTTATGTTTAGTGTCACCCTGTGACGAAGCTTTTTATATATATATATATATATATATACACATATATATACACATATATATATATGTGTGTGTGTGTACTTTCTTTCTACCTGTCTATATGAAATTTATGTGAGTGTGTGTATATATATATATATATAAGCTAGCAACAAGGCGTTGAGGTTGGGAAGGGATAGATAGGTATATCAGTGGACACTCACAGAAAGGCGATCTATGGCGACACCGGTGTCCACTGCTCTCGGAAGCTTTCGGGTGAGAACCTTTCCTCAGCGGGAGAGAATCACAACTAAAGAGTGTCACACTGGAGTTGAGGGTAGAGTGTCTATCTAGGTGCGTGGTTAGTTTTTGAGGGAAGTGATTGGTTGAAAGGAAGTGAGGGAGGGAGAAGTAAGAGGAGGGGATACGGAGAAAGCTAGCGGAGGTTAAGCCCGGGAGTATAAATAGATTTTAGTATTGAAATATATGATTGTTCCCAATGGACATTTTGCATCTTGTTTAATTCTAATTACAGACCGTCTACCCAATAAATTCGTTAATCGTTATCTTCCTTCTGTTTCCTCCCCATCTTGTACCACATTTAATATAGTATATATTCTTCTTTGTAAATTATGTACAGCCTTTTACATTGGGCTCTGTAATACCCACCCTCAATATTAGAATTAGCAATCACCGTGCTTCTTGCAATCCTTCTTCAACCAACTTCTCTTTCTCTGTCCCCACACATACTGCCTCCCAAAATGTAAAGTTTGATGACTGCTACAATGTAGCCATTCTGGCATTCCTCCCGCCTTCAGCTACTATAATTAGTTTGAAGACCTTAGAACAAAGTTGCATCCGATATATTAACGCCCTCTGTCCACCTGGCCTCAATCGTTCCCATTAATTTCCCCCCTACTTTTCGCTACATTGTTTCCTTTTTCCCGAATAGGTCTTTGGCTCCTTCCCTCCGTCCTTTTCCCCACCCCTCCTACCTGCTCCTTCCCCTCATCGCCCCTCCTGTACAAATCTTCCTCCTTAATCCTCATTCTATCACTGATGAAGGTGCGGGCGACCAACCGAAATATTTAAAATCGTGAGTTTTTTTTAATATGTTTTATATTTAGTGTCACCCTGTGACGAAGTTTTATAATGTGTTTGCCACGTTCATGCAATCTTCGCAAGAACTCTCTCTATTATTGTATGTATATGATATATATGGTGTACAAACCGAGATAATTTTTAACCAGGGATTACAAAACTAGACGGAGAAGTACATTCTATTCTTGATTGTCAATGCCTTTGTGCAGTATCGACTAACGTTTGTACGAAAAGTGGCTCATGTTTCAATCGGTATGAGTAGTGAGTGTACAACTTATCGCAATTGCTTCTAACCATTACGTTAGAGAGCGGAAAGGAACTTAATGCTCTGAATGATAATGCTGTTACACTTTAAACAGCACTCCGTACCGTGCGGGTGATTTTCGTAGCACTCTAGAGTGTGCGCGCTCATCACAGGTGAAATTAGGAAATGATGAGGCGCAAAAATTTTAGTTTTAAGGCACCGTGGAAGAATGCACGGTCGTGGGTTAGCGGTAAAAATGTTTCGCAGAAGGAGTCCAAATGCGACCCGAGTAAAACCTACCACTGATGCGCAATATTGTTTCCAACCTAAGGGTAAAATGACGTTCGATCGATGAGTTTCTCTAATTAACCAAAGAGAGGTATGGAAATGCCATCAAGAAAGATCGGGTGCCGAAGAAGCGGACGTATTGATCAAGACTCGTCCTTGAGTTCTCCATATTTCTGCGAATTATATCCAGAGATTCGTAAATTCTGAGTTTTACTTCGGAGGAATTAAAGCAAGTGAAAGAATAAAAGCACAAAATAGCATCATACCGAAAGATAAAATATGTTGCGGTATCAAAAGTTGTTTATTTGGGATACAAATCAATGCTATACGAGCATATAGACGTGGAAGTGATCGTGAGAAGCGCAAAAAACAAAATTTTTCCTCTTCTCTGAGAAGGAATATCACTCTTGACTTTTTAAATACATAAGTGGCTTCTAAAAACTGTAAATAGTATAAAATACCTCATATACTACCAAATACGCTGTTATAATCACTTAGAAACACTAGCAATTTGGCTTAATTCTTTGAAATAATTACCTTTTGTGTAACCTGTCATTGCGTTCCGATATACATTAATTTTTTCATTAATGATTCTGATATAAAACAGAGGAATAGTAGCAACGTTCTCATAAAAATACATAGAATTCAATATTTTATGAACATCTTAACATGTTTTAGTTAACAGTAAATATTAAGATCATGCGAGTCATCGGATGACACACAGATATAACTTTTATCCGCCTTTTTTAACTTTAGAACCGACAGAAGTCACCTGAAGAGGTACACTGCCGAGATAATGGATGCAGAACTATCCTGCTACTTACCATTAGTTAATAAGCCAAAATCAGCAGAACAGAGACACTCCACACACAGTTCATTTTCGTCCTCTCCCTTTCTTTCAAATTATTTTCCAATTCCATTTCAATTTTATAGCTGGTATCCTAATACCCGCCACAAGACCTTAGGACGTCTTTCAGGGTAGTAAGTAGAGGCAGAGTTACCCTGCTCGTTCCCCTCCGAAGGTCTACCCAATCACCGAGCGTCTTTTACGACCTCCGTAAACATCCACACCCCTTGTTCACCCTCCAAGAAAACCCTCCGTAGTATAGTGCTTTAGTCCCAACATAAGCTTCCGGCCCCGAGTACTCCATCCGAACAATTTAAATTTCCTCGGACCAACCCCATCATAATCTTTCTCGGGTCCCTGAAGTTAATCCTCACCCGCATCCCACGCATTTTATTTAATTATTTAAACCCCTTATAACCCATGCAGAACACCTTAAATGTGTCCCCCCCCACTACCTCTCTAAGTAGGGAGCTTTCGGCGTGGAAAGTACAACCGCCCTGTTGGCGGGGGAAGTGTGTTTTGGAGTTGTGGTTTGAGGTGATCGACCTCAAAACTCACCCTGCGCATGAACGGATAAGCAGGAGGATAAAAAAGGGTCACAGCCCTTTCCCTAAAATTTCGTGGACATTAAAAAAAATATGCTTTTTGGATAATCCGAGTGAATATTTAAAAATAAGTTTCTTCTCTCCTCCCGCGCTGAAGGATTCTTCAGCACTACGCCAGAGGGATCTTCAGATAGAACCAATATGCTTTACCTTTTCTTAATATTGGCTCAGAAATATCCCGCAAACGAGTTTTTGTATTTATACAGGGCACTAAAAAATTTTACCATCACGTTGGCAAAAATTATTTTCAATTTGAGTAAGATTTGTGGGAATTGCAACTAAAATGAATCGCATCGTATTCGTAAAACCAGGACAGCTTCTTTATATTACACTATAATTTGTATTGGCTGTTGGCTTGCCGGTTTCTCCGAGGCGTCGAAACCGGCCTGACGGTGATAATTAAGAAACTGCAGTCATGTTTGTGGGTCCAAGCGTTGGTATATCCTGTAATAGATTGCGTCTTTGATTTAGTTGATGCATGCGGGCTCTTTAGGATGATCAAATCGCATTATTTGGGGGTAAAAAATTCATCTCAGTGATAATCCTCTAAAAATATCCCTTAATGAGTATATATACCGATTACTGAGGAAAAATACTGTAACTATCTAAAAGTACAGTTTTGTTTTTTTGCCATATAACCTCGCACCTCGTGACGCCAGTGCTTGTTTTTGTATCTGATATTCCATTCCCTCTTAAAATCATGGTTGAAGTAGTCCTGCTCTAATTGCTAATTTGCACTGATTCACTGGTTTCCACACACGGACAAATTTGCTATCGCCCGACTGGTATTATAATCTCTGGTTGAATATTTTCTATCAATAAAATGACTGCAAAATTCATGTTAGACTGGTACGAAATCACGTGCGCGAGTGCGATGACATGCGTAAACCCCAAAAAAGGTGTTTCTTCTAGGGTGCCTATATACCACTATTGTATGCGTACCCGTATTGAATATAAGAACTTATATCCTCGTTGTGAAAACTAGCATACATCCTTATTTAGGCTAATTCACGAAACAACTCTTACATTTTGCCATAAGTTAAAGTAAATACGATGATACCTCACGGTTTAAACTATCCAGATATAAACCGGGGATAAATGTGCTAAAAATTGTATTTCCGATACTTATTTTGGTGGAATCAAATGAAGGAACGAGAGAGAAAAAAAGTTGATGAGGCGTATGGTGTGAGCCAAAACAGATTTCTTTAAGGTGAATATTACTGAATTACGATCTGATGGTAGGGATACGTTACCACTCATTTTAACCGTAACCTAAGTACCCTCTGCTCGTGCGACCTATCACCCAACGGCCCCAATTGACCTGAGTCATAAGTTTTGAACAGTTTCAACTGCCATCCTGCCCCCGGGGTTGATTCATCGGAGGAAATAGGTCGTGCGAGCGGCATACGAGGGAAGGCGTGCGGAAACGCAAGGGTGGCCGTTTGTGGGGGAAGTGCGGAACTTGAATTTCGTTCGTGCCTCTCGACTCGAGGGTGCCACGGGGCACGTGGAAGGAAGTGGATTGGGTGGGGAGGAGGCGAGGATTGCAAATGGATGAGGATCGTTCGATGGGCGGGAAATGAGTCGGATGGGGGAATAGAGGAAGATGTGAGGGATCGTCAGGAAAAGAGGGAGGATATGAGGAGGAAGGGCGTGCGGCGTAAAACTACTACGACCCGAGGAAGGGCACGGAATGTATAACTTGGATGGGATGGGAGCCAAGTTGAGCTAAGAAGTGGGAATGGCGGCATTAATCAGAAACGTAGCAGTCATCCCACCTACATTTAGCTATAGGCTAATCAACAAATCGATGAGAACAGAAATGGGAGCTCATAGGAATTGAGGTTATCAAACGCTCCGCGTGAAATTGCTGATGCAAGCTTCTCACCACCTGTCCTATATGGATGACTTTTTTTTAATATTGTAATTCTGTAGTTTTAGGATATTGAACTTAGCTATGAAAAGCTTGCAAACTTGGATAAAGTTAATCAAAAATATAGGTGGTTTATAGAATGAGTGAGGTTGACATAGAGAAAATGATAGCTCAGTCTTATGAATTCTGAGGCATCTACCATTTTTAACGGGTATCTTTCTTCAGCTCTAAATTGAACATGCCTCCCTCATCAAACTAAATAAACTGTGAATATTTTTACTGATTAATTCAATCAACTCTCGCTTTCGTAGCATAGGCTACATCACAGGATGATCAGGTCGGGTTTCGTCGCCTACGAGGCGCAGTCAATGAAAGCATACAGAGTTTATTTATTTAAGGACCATGAATTTTAACAATTATAAGTCAGAGACGACAAGTTTACCTCTCTTCATCATCCCATCCATTAAGTCACTTCTCTGTCTTCCCATTCCCTGCTTACTCTACATGCCCCCCTCCATCAAGGCCTTCAGAATCCCCTCGTCTCTTATTACCTGTTTCATCCATCTACTCGACCTTCTCCTAATTTCCTCCATCAGCCTTCGCTCCTCAACCACCATTCCAAGTTCCTCCTTGTTTTTCCTTCCCTTCTCTATTATCTTATCCATTTTTCTCAATTTCCAGATCTTAGACTTTCAAAGTATTCAAGTATTCAAGACTTAGAAAATCAAAGTATTTCTTTGTCTTATCAATTTTTTCAAGAAATAAACCGCATAGTTGTGACGTATTGATCATTAAAAGAGACCGTTTTTACGCCTCGTATTATGGCAGGCAACGAAATAAAAGTACCAAATTTCTTGTAACTAAAAGTTATATTCAAGATACCAAAAAACTACATTAAAAGAGATTACACATATTTAAAGCGAACCTCGCAATTTCTAGACGACCTTCCGTATATTTACTTTGAACTAATAAATATTAAACTAAACATAAGTGTAGAAATGCGAAGCCAAGTTCAAAATGCGGCAATGCTGCTTGATTCGATCGAAATATTATTATTATTCTATGTTTTACAAAATTGATATATATTATATTAAATCCAGAATGCATGACATTCGGAAAAATAAATAAATTTCTTTATGATATATAAATTAATGTGATATTTTGAACTTTGATAATTACAATTTATTATCATTTGTGTTAGTCAAAGTACTACCCATATAATTCCAATCCTATTTCCTCTGCATCCAGTTATCTCTTTATAGAGCAGTGCTCTACCTTATATCAGACTTAACCGGGCTTCAATATGCGTATATACGCGTGCATATCTCACCTTGTATATCCTTGCCAAAATTTTCGTCATTAATACCTTCTCTGAGGCGGGCATCCTTTGCTGATGGTACTTATTTCCTAATATTTGTAATACTATGCTCTTTTCTTAAAAATTGCTTTCGTGGTACCTAAATATTTCCTACCTGCTCCATTTAATGACCTCATGGTATTAGTGTCAATTTTGCCTTTGTCCTGAAAAATCACATGACTTAATGTTTTGTAATTCATTCAATACTGTACCGTTTTGAGGAAGTAGACGTTTAAGGTGGATTGTCAGAGTAAAAGGGTCGACCAAAGCTACCATATTTAGCTATCAATTATTAGCGTCGGAGGAAACATTAGTTATTCATGAACATTAGGCTCGCAGACTATGAATTTCACTCAAGTTGAAATTTCTGGCAGTGCCAATTGAAGCTGAATGCGCCGGGAATTTTAATAGGCCACGGAACGCGAAATTAGTACATTTACTCTCTTCTTCCACTTATGATTCGATTAATGAGATAATTTCTCATGGAAATGGAAAAGCCCATGATAAAAAACGTGCGCACATGCGGGAAAAATGCTATAATGGAGTATAACTTGCTAGAAGTTTCGAGGGGAGTTGCATTTTGGGAAAAAAGGAAATTAGCTTCATGAGCTTACCGAAAGGAACTTGATCAATGAAGTTTTTTACCGCAAAACTTATCCATTGGACCCAGCTAATGGAATTGCCGTTTAAAAGCATACGTCAAGTGGGATTATCTGCAGAAACCGCATATTGTTCGGAGGAAACTTCGCTAGCACTTTATGATCCGACCCGCTAAAGGGTTTCCTAACCACTTACGTCGTTCTTAAGGTTACAAAGGATGCCTGACGTTGCCATAGAGGGATGGTAAAAATATCGTCTTGGATGTAAAGACCTGGAGACTCAGCTATATATGACGGAAAATCAGGGAAAGAGCGGGACCAGATAAATAGTTTGATGAGGAATAACTAAGTGAACACATTGGTATCAAATGAATTAGAGACTAAGACGGAGAGATCAGCTCTGGTAAGTCAATAAACACTTGCTAATGTATGTTATCGTATATACGTGGAAATTGTTGCCCAAGGAGTACTGACGAAGGGTCAAAATGCATTAGCTATCAAGGATTCCATTCAGATGCATCATTGACTCACTGCAACGCCAGTGCAATCCATTGATTAATATTTTTCTGCAATGCATTCCTTTAATTAGGTCCTCATATATGAAAGCTATATTATTATCTTAATCAAATAAATCAAAAGAGGTGGTTAAATAAAATGGACATTTTCCCATGAATAACATCGTCCACACCGATGCTCACAAATAGCGGTTTCGTCTTTGGACGCATTCATATCCAAACTGTTTGCTATCGAGTTAAGTTTTTGTACAGTTTGGTGGTTATTAGGCTTTTGTTACAGATTGATAGTCTATTTTTCAAATCACTGAATCGCTTTCGATTTAATCGGTGGCTCTGTTAGAGGCACGTGAAGGTTTATATTCATAATATAGTTCTGATGTATAATTTAAAAGGTTTTTTTTTGCTGCCGGACGATTCTGTTGGCCCGTATGTCCCTGGAATCTCGATAGGCTGCTGAGCCTGTCATCAGGTTTTCCAGGGACCAAACCAACAGAATTTGACACACATCCATGCCCTGGGTGGTGAAAAACCCACCCAGGCGGGACTCGAACCCGCGACCCTCGGTTTAGCAGGCGAGGACTTTACCCCGCCGCCACCGGGGCCGGCATTATTTTAAATGTTTATTATACTAGCTTTTCTTTGCTTATGTTATAGATACTTTTTGCAGGTACTGATTCTTACGTTACGTTACGGCTTTTATTTCTTATATTACCTGCTACAAAAGACATTATATGGAATTGGAAATGTGGCTGGAAACTTTTTGAAATAATATGCAATAATGAATTTTCTCGTAATGCTCGAAATTAAAATAGCACATTTGGTTTGACACTCGGGATGAGAATTTGAGTGTAAGAATAGACAAGTCCCATTGAAATGGGTGAAATCAATAATTTTAAAGGATGGTTTGTTGTATTTAAAAATTAATGCCTTTCATTATTCAAGAAATAAAATTTTTCGAACCCAACTGCCAGAGAATTTTTATCAAACATGTTCGTCTCACATGTACCTTCGGTGAATGTATGTTCTAGATCTTAAAAAATAGCCGCGAATAGAGGGCACCATTACTGGTTAGTTAGGTTTTGGTCGTTTGGCTTGGCAAAATTAAAACATTTCGTGTGGCTACAGCTGACGAGGGTATGGGATGCGATGTGTATTCTCGAAGCTTCACGGAACCTTCCCTTATACCACTCCCTCCATTGTAGGAACTGTCTCTCTCTCTCTTCCCTTCTCTTGAAAAATATGGAAAAACAATGGGTTGTGCATGCTGCAGCATGAGATGCGGACCAAACGAGGGCTGCACCAGCCTTTGTACTCGTCGCCTGCACTCTCTGCATCGCAGCGTGAAACAAAAAATAAAATAATTGAAAAAGAAATTTTATTCACAAATTGCCGGACGAATATTTTTCTTTAAAAAAATTATAATAATGATAATAATGTTAAAATGGGTGACGAAAATGAGAACGGGGCGTGGAAACCAATTATAACGGTGGGAGAGAGGAGATAGAGGGAGGGTGGGATATTAAGAGCGTCACATTGCATGATTCGCCCTCATTGTTGAGAGATTGAGATTTAATCAGGGGCGAAGGGATGTATAAGTGGGAGAGACTGGAAGGACGGTAGGTACGCGGAGGAAGGAAGGCTGCTGAAAGTTCCGAGGAGGGGGAGGATCGGAGGAAGGGGCGCAGAAAGAGGGGTTTTCACGGGCGTTGGTGTCTCGGTTTGGGTGCTTGGCTGGGGAAGAGGAAGAGAGGCAAAGGGTGGAGGGGAAGAGGGGATGAAGTTGTGCCAGGGAGGGACTATGTGGGGAAATTTTAAGGGGATGAGCAAGGCCAATGAACCACGTTAACGCGGGCCCTCGCAACGGGCAGCAGTATCATCATCAGACGCCCGCGCTATTGACGCGCCTCCGCCTATTATTCCGTTCTGCGAGATGAATGCTTCTCCTTCTCCCTTGGCGTTGCGGGGAGACCGCGTCTCT
This sequence comes from Ceriagrion tenellum, assembly GCA_963169105.1. Taxonomy (NCBI): domain Eukaryota; kingdom Metazoa; phylum Arthropoda; class Insecta; order Odonata; family Coenagrionidae; genus Ceriagrion; species Ceriagrion tenellum. The sequence goes on along the minus strand of OY720637.1, from coordinate 79,236,257 downwards.
CGCTCGCCGTTGGGGAAGCGGCCCGAGGAAAACGAGAGTGCATGTTAACGGGCTTTGCCGCTCTCCTCTTCTCTTCGCTTTGCATAGTCCCACGAAAATGTTTTTAAAGCCCTCCCCGCACCACCCGCACCCCCGTTCCCTTAGTTTCATTTGACGTCCTCCCTCTATACTCCTCTTGGCTGAGCTTTCCTCCTTTATTTCGTTTCCCTACTCCCTCGAATCTGGAAGCTCGCATTATTTTCATTACGTTCGCTTCGTGTTTTCCCTCCTCCGTCGACTTTTTTCCCTGATTCCTTTCTCGTTTTATTCGTTCCGTCTTCTTTTCCTCTCGGGCGGCGCTCTTATATCCATTGCTTTTTTGGTGTGACTCACTGGTCTAGTTGAAGCCACGTCTGCATCCCTTAGTTACGACGTAGCTGGTGTTTGATCCGTTTGTTGTTAACGATTTTATGATGGTGTTTGTTCTGCTAACTCTTTACTTACGGTTTCATCGCGATTGTAGTTGAAAACATGCACTGAATTCCATCTTTTTTTTTATTTCATGTGTTTCACAGAACCTGGATTTACTGATTACATGGTTTATTTACTAAATTTAATATTAAATATATAAATAATTAACAAATGCAGATTATTAGTCAATCAAATTTTTAAGTTAAAATATTTTCAGCCATAGTAGGCGACCGCCTTTCTATTGTACTAACGCATTGTGCCTTCAGTTCCTATAGTAATTTGTCTACTCAAAAATGTAGACTGATTGATTTAAAAAAATTGTATTACCATCAATTATTTGGGAGATTTCGCTTTATATCGGAGTGTTTCGCGAAAATGGAATAGATTCTAAGCAGAAAATCAAATTTTACAAATGCTATCTTTACCCATTTCCCATTGCCCAATCTAGTCCAGCCACAAACACCATCTAACTTCTAATCAATTTTCGGAAAATATTGTGCTGAGATAGGATTCCATTTTTCATGTCAAACAGATGGCACGTTTTTTTCTGTATGCAGGCAGAGTATGAATTGAGTGACATTAAAGTCGTCTCACCATGGAAACTTGTTAATTCATTGCTTTTTGACGTAGCTCGCGTAGCCGAAGTTACGACTGCATGCACTGCCTCCCTTATTGAAGGCAGAGCCATCGTTTGTTTCATTGTTTTGATGATATGATTCGATTATCACGTTTTTATATTAATCCTTTGTTTAATGCCGTTTCCGGACACCTTTATCTGGAACCATTTAGTGTTTTGATCTGAACGATAGTCTTTCCTCATTCTCCATTTGACAGTCAATGTGTTCTTTTTATCTCCTGCGGACGATTTTGATGTGGTTACACTCTTCCGTATTCAACTTATGGATTGACCAGTTTGCAAATACTTGAATAAAGAAACCAAGAATTTCACTTTTAGAAAGAGTATCATTTTCTCTATTTCTCATTTTAACGAGATTTAAAATGTAAAAATTACCTTTGACACATTTGATTCAACGTCTTCTAGCATTCATTCATTCATTTGAGTATTCTACTAGCGGATTGGTAGGTTTTAATGATTTAAAGACCTGTATTGTCAGAGCCTTTAGTAACTTGCAGGTCATACTAGCTAAATGGGTAATTTAATAATTAAAATACGGTTTTCAGCATAGTTCAGTAGGACCCTTCATTTGGGTAGTAAAGCTCACAGTGAATTGTTTATCGCTCTTTTTTATTATTTTTGTAGGTGATGGAATAATGATAGCCATAAATGATAAATAACTATTAACTATTGGAATCGTGGCTAAAGTTTGGTGAATATTTACTGCGTTTACTTGTTTATCTGTATGAATAATACCAATAGATGCTCCTCCAATTTTCGCTCACAATTTTATTTTTCTGACTTGCTACATATTGATGATCTAAACAATAGCATGCACGTCATCAGGGCTGTAAATCATATTTCAACGTTTACTTCCAGGTTCATTATGTCCGTTGATAATTTTTTAAATCAAACCTGAAGTTTGTTTACTTTTCTAAGACCTAATTCATGCTCTAGTATTTTATTCGTTGCAATAAAGCCCCATTCCAATTTTTCCTACCATAGCATGATGGCCGAGGCAAATAAATTGTGAAACAAATTCCTTTTACGAATTCGTATTTGTTCCGACGAGTGGAAACGTAACTCTCTCGAGCGCCAATGTTTTCATGTGCTCGGCATCAATCCATTCAAAATTAAATATCCATCTACACGGAAGTTCCAGAAGGGAGCAAACAATAGCGAACATTCCGAATCTCCCAAAATGGCGATATTGGGCGTGCGAAAAAAATTTATATTCCTCAATCCCGAAGAATAGAGTTTTTTTATGCGACTCATTACATTCCGCCTGGTCATTTGGCACACGGTTTTCTATATTTTTCGCTTTCACCAAGTCGCATGAGATATTTTAATTTCCGGGCGAATTACATACGGAAGTAATTCAAACAACCCGGCCATGTCCTCAATTGCCTGTTGGAAAAAAGGAAAGAATGTGAAGAAGCGTCGATGTATGTCTGTGTTTGCTGTCATATTGGAGCCACATTCAGTGTGGTACTCGAGCCAAGGGTTTGGTACTCCAGTTTGGGTCAACTTCCGATCGTGGACACGGTGCGCTGATGGTGGTGTGCCTTATGCAAAGAGCAGTCGCGCGATGTAATTCGATAAGACCATCTCTCGTGCGTGCCTCAACTCGATTACACGTCTCCTTGAATTATTCAAATTTCGCCTGGCTCCGGAACGCTGCATGAGATTGTTCCGGTCCCCTCACACCTTTTCCTCTCAAATCCGAGCAATATATGCAGCTCATTATAAGACCATTTTAAAATCAAGCGTAGTACGCAGGGTACGCCGGTGTTTGAAATTCTTGAACTAAACCTCTTCCTGGAAATTACTAATGGGTGTGCACGTGTGCGTGACTTAGTTTGCCCTGTTCACTGTTATGTAGATTAATTTCATACAGCAATTCTGACTGCCGGAATGCCATCATTCCTTATCTTGGGAGTCATATTAATGTAACTTAAATATTTTGACGATATAATGAGGTCTCAGAATTTCAATTTACTTTTGCTGGGAAAAATTAAGTTTTGGATGCTGGGTTTATACTTTCTTCGCGTTCTTTTCCATTTTCTGTGGTGGAATTAACCTATTGAAAAAGCTGCTCAAAGTATCTGAAACATGAATGAGGATGAGTGGTATTTCACTCGCTGAGTCAAAGTTAGAAATTTTTCTGTGAGAGGGATATGGGAAGAATTAGATGTGGAAGTAACAGTGAGACGACGGCTGATGGAGCCGGTAAGATTCGCAAATGGTCAGGCGTATGTTTTACGGTCTTCCAAGGAATTACAGGCATCCTAAGATGCTTTTGAAAATAAGCGTGTAAAAACCGTATGAAGGTTAATCAAGAAGGAACAATGGTATTGAGATTATCCTGTACAAAGACTTGTCACGAAAGTAGGAGGGCAGAATCTGACTCGAGTGAAACAATCAATAACTATGGTTGGATATGGAAGGAAAATGGGTTTAGTAGCAAAATTATAAGAGGGAAATAGCGATAGCGGATTAGGTGAATGGATGAAAAGTGTCGTGATAGAGAAGTTACGGACCTATACTAGTAAAAACCTGGAGGATTCTTTCTTTCGTCCACTTAAATCTAACTTAACCGGTGGATAACTCCAATCCACCTTTCTCTCAACTAATCTATTTCAACCCTGGTGTATATGCACCCGTGCGAGTGACTTCGTACCACATCATTTGTTAAATGCAATGTTTGGAAATTTAATCTATATCACTTCTTACTTGACTGTGCTATATAGATTATGTAGGTGATTCCGTATTGGGTGGCCTCTCGACCCTGCGGGTTATATTATAAATTAAAATCAAAGCTGTGCAAACATTTGCAGAATTTTTACTAGCCATACTACCCTCTTAACCAGAATTTTTACTGGCCATACTACGCTCTTACCCAGAATTTTTACTAGCCATACTACCCTCTTACCCCCTATAGTTCTCTCTAATATCCTCAGAAACGCCATTAAATCATTTTGTCTTTCTAGAACACGGTTGTGTAATGTCCCTGCTAATTTTCAGATTTTGGCCCGAGTTTACACTTTTTTGAGTCATTATTTCAATTTCCCGCTCATTACTGCGTGTCTTCAGATCTCTCTTAAGTTCCTCAGTATTTACATCAAAAGTATTTTCCCTAATAATTACCTCAACAAATTTCCCATTTTGTTTCCTATTGATGATCTTCATCTCGTCTCCTGAGATGAATCCGCGGTGCTCTCAACCATGATTGCAATTCCTAGCATGACTGGCTGACTCAACCTCGATTATCTGCGAATCAGTCTGGTGGAGGTGGCTGTATTGACGGTAATCTATAATACGGAGGGGAATGGTAGGGGGAGGCAGGCGGGCATCGGGAATAACCTCGCGGTGGAGTCGGTCTGTCGTCCCCCAGGTCATTTGTGACATAGATTTCCCTCCTAGTCTGCGGTTACTCCAAAATGGGTCGTGCCTGACGGAGGAGAGCTAGTTTAGCTTGTTAGAACGGTAGATGAAACATTGAACTTGCATGACCCATAAGTGAATCTTGGGAGTGATACATTTGCACGGAGAGGGGAAAGCTTTTTATTTTTCTGACGGGTTGGAAAATTTCGAATATGGCATTAAAAAATGAGCAAGCGGGTTGAATAGGACTGGTAAAATAATTTTTTGCGTAGAGGATAGGCCAGAGAATGATGCGATCAAATGAAGTGAGTACACCATGCACAGATGATTTGGTATTTTTCTGTGGGTTGTCATCATACTCGCAGACGCATTCAAACAAAGCTAGATTCCCGTTATCTTCTTTCAACCAACTATATAACATTTTTACTAATTTATCTCACACTATAGTTTCTCTCTATCTCTTAGAGAAATCTCTATTTTAATTGAAAAAGTATGCATAAACATTTTATGAATTGATGCGAGTTGAGAAAAATCAGCTTTTATAATGATGGATGTACTTACTATGTAGCGCTGGGATTAGATTCTTGAGTCCTCACTTTTATCTAATTCATTGTCACAAGGTAAGACAACGCGTACAACGTACACTTTTAAAAACAAATACCATATGAATCGGCCTGAAAAAAATTGGAGGGAGATAAAATGCGCCATTTTTAAAAAAAACCTGACAGTCGCTTGTTTAATTTGATTCATTTGCCATATGTTCACAAACTGCCAGCGGTAGCCTTTAAATTGACTACTTACAAAAAAATTGTTGGCAACAACGCAAAATAAAATATGAAACAAAGGAAAGCTGCAATATTTGGAAAGTAAATGAAAGGCAGGAAAAATGGTTAATGTGGTTATTATGTCTCTAAGTTGGTTTATATCACTGCAAAATGGCATGAAGAGGTCTATGAATCACTGGAGTATGTTGAACAATTCAGACATCCAGCTGAGAGACACAGAGAGGGAATTTAGACCCTTGGAAGGGGACAGGTATCTGTGGACGTCTTTGGGAAGATATCAGTCGATCGAGAATCACTGTTAGGGCGGAATGAAGAAGCCTGAGGTCAGATAAAAACCGTACGGATGGAAGAGGATTCAATGATAACGTCGAACTTTATCTCAGTTCGGAATGAGAGTTTATCATGTACTCTCGAATATGCCGGTACTGCGCACGTTTGTTGCCGAAAAACCCCTTTCGAGGAACAATTTACCAAACCAGTGAAACTTTTGTCACGTATTCCTAATGCCTATCCTGTGGTGCGATCTTTCCTGCGTATTACCGTTGTCGTTATTGCTTCCTCGAACTTCGTTTGTTGTGAACTTTACATTGTCACATCTCCTGCTACTCTCTCCAAAAATGAGTGAACGGTGATTATCAAGACTAGTCGTTATGTGAAGAGCGCCTTTCGCATTTTCTCCTCCCTCAAAAGCTTCAAATGACTAAAGATAATGCGAGAGAGTATTGTGAGTAGATCTATAACCAGGCTTCTGATTACAAGTGTGTGAATGAAGTTAGCCCCACGTTTTAATTGGGTTAATGAGTTGTAAATTAAAACGTAAATTCATCGATGCAGAACGAAGACCAGCATTCCCGGGAAGACTATCAAGGAAATAGAATAGTGATGATCTTACTTTGGAGCAGAATCCCTTGACTAAGAGTAATATTCGTTTATTAATCACGTTGCTTCTATTTAAAACTTAAATCAAAGAGTGCGATTACACTTCCATTAACTTTGTATTCCCGTCGGTATTGGTATGCTCAAGTGAAGAAAATGATATAAATCAATCAATGGCCTTTAAAATGCCTCAGAAAAACTTATTGGTTAGTCACATGATTCGTGTTTTCATTATCATTGTAGATAACCCTTTTAGTTACCTTGGTAAAAAATATTATCATTCGCAACTTTCTCACCACTATTTCACTGCTTAATATAAGTGTAATGAGCATGAAAAAGTAGTATGCTTGAGTATTTGTTTATGTATTAAGGTTTAATACTTAAATAAAAAATACTTTAATTTTATTTTCTCTAACTGATACTGCATTTCTTAGTTATTACTTTTTTGTTTTTTGTACACTACCAAAAGGATTTTTAAAATTTGTAGGTTATATCGTTTCTTTTTCACTTTATTTTACATATGTAATGAATGGCTTCTGCTTCTTGATACGGGTATGAGAACACCCGCGATTAAATGTTTGCTCCTCCTCCTTAAATGTTTAACAAAATTTGCTCCCTTAAATGTTTAACAAAATTTGCTCCTAAATTAGCTCTCCTCGTCTGAGAATAACTTTACGTGAAAAATAAGATTATTGTCACTTAAAAACTTTAAAAAGTCTTACTATTTGTACATATTAAGTATGATAGCCCTTGATTTACAAATAGTTCATGGAGTTAAGCTAAATGAGACATTACTTTGCATCAGGGCTAATGCTTTAAAACAGCCCACATGTACGTGAAAAAATGAGAATATTTACAAAAAAATACAAGTGGTACGACCCGCCAGAATCTTTAGCAGAGAGGAAAAACTAGAGTTTTCAAAGCGTTCCTTTGCCTCTTCGCCCCGATAGCCTGTTCCCTACTTCGCCCTCGTAATGTCTCTCAGCTCGTGCGGCCGTTTGCTTTCTCCCGCTACTATTTCTGGCTGACTGAATTCGTTTATTCAGACGAAACCCGGTTCACGGACTGCAGTATTTGTCCCCGCGAGCGACTGAAGCGCACCTCACAGTTGTTGTCGACTCCGCCGCGCGCGCTTGTGAAACTCTCTGCCATTTTTATCCTGACTTCCGGGTATATTTATGATGTCCATGTACTTGGGAAAAATAGCTCTGAGCGTGCTTTCCATATGGACCGCTTGAACCTTCGGTTTAGTTTGCTCAGAAGGTACCTTTAATGAATACTTTTACTTACAACTTTTTCTATGCCGAGATCTAGTTGATTTGCTTCTTCTATTTTGTGCTAATCCTAATCATACCAGAAAGTCAACATTGCATCGGACTTGACATGTGGATAGCACGGACTTAATAAAGGTGGTGCTTTTTTGAGGTAGCATTAACAAAATAATTTTAAAAACGCATTCTTGATGCAATAAAGAAGTTAATAAATGTAAGATAACTGATACATATTGTTTGGCAGACACTACATCCATTATATTTATCCTCATTAAAATTTCATCAGGATTAAGGAAAGCATGACATACTTTTTTCAACGTTCAAGAATAGGTTATAGTTTCGTATTTGAAAGAATGAGGAAGGATTGCTCGATTTAGCTGCCAGCATTTGAGGTCTAACTTAGGAAAATTACATTCAAGTTCTGGAAATGAACTACTGAGAATATTCCCGTTTACAAATGCAATATTGGAGCACAAAAATGTGACGTTTACACTTCGCAATCAGAGATTAGACCCACTGGAAATGTAACGACTTATTTTTAAGCTAAGCCTTGATAAAGAGATGTTTATCGTGCGAGTTTATTTAGGACAATCAGGGCTGCAATATTACCTTTGTATTGTGGGTGAGAACATAACAGCGGAATGGGTGAGGCAGACGGCCGAGCGGATACGCGAAAAGCACTTGTTTATCCCCCACACACCACTCGCGACCGTTTGTACAAACAGAGAGAAACGGTAGCATATCAAAAGACCGACCTCTCTCTTCCGTATTCATCCACTACACTGTCCTGATTCCGTCTCTCTCTTTTTCATGTCTGGTGACCTAACACCCCCTGCCACAGAACCTTGCGGCGGCTTGCATGGTAATGTGTAGATGTAAATGGAAATAGAGTGCATAAAATGCGCTCGTGTCCGTTGTACCTACTACCCGCGTCGTTTTTTAAAAAGGAAATCACTGAAGAAATTTTGTTTATAAACCTTAAACACTTTGTTGTTGAATATAATTCAGAAAATAACTCTCGATAATTTAGTTTATTATGGTGAAATGACTATTATTTTGTAAGGAGATAGGGATGCTTTAAAAACCGCATGGTTTTTTATTCTATTCCATATAAATGCATTGTTACCCGTATATTACTCGGATAATGATTATTGCAGTCTTTAAATATTGTTCACCAAACACGATTTTGACTGGAGACCACCATGCGCAAGATGACAGTGATCAGCATTCCCAAAGTATACGCATGCTCATGCATCAGTCCACGGGAGGAATTGAAGTAAACGATGGATATTCCCCAAAAGGTTAAGCCTAAGTGCATTTGTTTCACATGTTACTCAGTTACAAGTATTTTAATATCTAACTGATAAAGCACTTTTCATTTAGAAGAGCAACTTTTACGGAAAGCTTATTTAATTATTGAAACAGTCATTTACAGGACAAGCGTCCCAGTGTTTCGGCCCACCGTATACAGTTGTGAGTCGCGGGCAACTGTATCTGGGCTACTGTTACTATTACTACTAACTGTAACTGAGCTGGGCAGCTGGCTCTCCAGTTGGTCCTTTTAGAAGGAATTCTAGCACAATATTTTTAAGCTTTGGTTTCTCCTGAGACATATTAACGGAAATGCGCTCAAACTTTTCAGTATCGTCCCGTCGTATCTGTTACGAGGAAAAACTGCACGTGGTGCGAGCGCTGCATTGGCTGGAAACCTTGCATACTGTTGCTTACCTTACTGTTTGCGATCAATGAGTAGCCTCAAAAAGCCAAAATGGGTGACGGTAGCTGTACAAGGTTGACGTCAAGAAACCAAACGTTGACGTACCAAACGGAGCCGGTTTTCCAGGCCTGACTCCAATAGCAAAGTTCTTTTGATTTTACCTTCGGCATGTAATTTTATGTGTGTAAGTGGAGTTGGAAGACAAAATACAAAAAGTGAAGCATATATACATTGACGTCACTCACTCTGGAGATCCGAATTTGCGGAAAACATTACAAATAAATCATTCGTCAGGACCCCTGTTGGGATGGATGATAATGTCTCTGTAAATTTGAGCCATTCTCGAGTCCAAAAGTTTTACAAAATTGCTCACGGTAGCTGTCATCCGTTCTCTTTATCGTACCGGCATACTGTCCCATTCTTATGATCTTTTCTTTATTTAAGGGTATTTTAATGCATTCAGATCTATGCCTCCAAGTGATGTGCATGATACTATTAATCCTTGCAGAAGATCCCCGTTATGCGGTATTTTTATCGAGAAATCATGCAAAAATACTTAAGTTAAATTATATCCATTGCATTTGATAAATATTGCTAAATGCTCACGCATTATTATCAGTACCAGAATTTAGAAAAGTGAGAACAATTTTGAAATAAGATGAGAACTTTTTCGTGGCCTTATCTAATTTTGCTTCAAATAAATGTGTAACAACTCCAAAATTGGCCAGCCTGCTTGAGTAAATGAGACATAAAACGCTCAGACTCGAATGAGTTAATTTTGGAATCCTTGGGCAATTTTTATGAGAAAAATGTGAGTGAATGAGAATAGCAAAACTGCACAGGTATTATCTATTTATCTGTCATATAATGCTCATTCACTGTTATTACTTGTTTGAGATGGTTTCATGCAGAAGTTTGTACTTCGTTTCTCGGCCTCATTATGGTTCTCTGTCGAGCATCTAATGTAACCGACTGTGTTATTTTTTTATTTTCTTTTTTGGGATTCCTTCGTGAATTTCTCGCCTTAAAAATTTCTTTTCGCGCACGTTAAGAAAAAATACACCGTTTCAGGGTGCATTTACTCGCGAGGGTGAAAAATGAGCATTCACATAATAAAAGGGAAATTAATTGAACCAAACGAAGGCGCGATTTACATTAGGCAAGTGCACTTTTGCAATCTTCACACGAGCACGATGCACCTGGGATCCCTCACTCGCTCCCCTCTCAAAACGCTGCAGACGAGTCAAGTGCGACCTCATTGAAGCGCGTACTTTTTTATTCTATATTATGCGTCGTCGTCGTCCCATACTACGCCAACTCCAACCCTTTTTCGAGTGCACCTCCAGACTCCAGAGGGCTCGTGCGTCTGAATCCACGCCGCCACCGCTGACGGCCATTCCCCGTCCCTCATTTAAATATTCTCCCCTCTTCTACCTTAATTCCTCCCCGTCAAAGCTCCCTTCCCACACTCGTAAAATGCTCATTCGGGAAGGGATCATACCGCTCAAGGCGATTGTCGTCTCATCTCCCGCGTTTCCACCCCTCTGCCCCTCGCCCCTTGCTCCAAGTGTTCGCATCGGCAGCAATATGGCGCGCAAACCCATTGTGTCGTCAGGGTTACTACTATTAGTAAAATCCTATAAAACCGGCTCTTCTTAATGATTTGAGATACTTAAGATGAAGTTAAGTCATCATATGAGTACAGCATTATTTCCTGAAGTCTTTAAACTATAACTCACACAGGCCATAAGCCCGGTTAAGCCTTGATGCCATAGCTTGACAAGTTATTTTCGCAGTATGAATACCACTTTTGATGCGCTTTCTCATAATTAATGCTGGATACAACCAAGTGAGATTATTATGTACTTTTTTAAACCCGTATCAGCGGTACGTATCCACCGCATCAGCCTAACCCGTACACCCTCCAACAGTTGATGCTATCTAGACATTTTAAATACAGATCTAAAAGAATGAAAGGTTAAACGTAAAAATTAATGTTCTCTATTGATTCAGTCTACAATAATTTGATGCTGATATGAAAGATATTCTTCTATTCCTGCTTTAAGATTGCTGATGAGATGAAAGTGAGAAAATAAGAGTAGGTATTGATCAGGTTTGTGCGAGAACCATTTCTTTCTCACGCGCTATACCTATATTTTGCACTTTGTCTTTTATGTTCCTTTTTATTTCTAGTCACCTATATCTATCATCCTCCTTTTCCAGACTCATGACCAACACCCCTGACGCATGCCCTTTTTGGCGACACGTATGAAAATATTTTACAGTATACGCGACTACTGACTAAGTCCGGTTGGTCTTCAAAAATGTTTGCCGTATTCCTCCGGGGTAACTCAAAGTCTCGTGATAGCCTTAGTCCTCTTTCATGATTCTGGATGGCTGCATTTATAGCCAGACTAAGGTTATAGCCTGCAAAAATCATGAGGTCTACTGGCACACCGTGAAATCAGTACTAATTAATAAGCTTTTTTTTCATTGTGGCGACCCCGTGATGGGAGGTCATAAAAAGGTTCTAAGGTATGTAGGTGTGTGAGAGCATTCTTGTGTTTACTGCTTGCCTTGCTGCCGTTCCTGCTTGCTATCTTGCAGCGGTACGTTTGGGTTACGCCTTCTAAGCTTTTAGATAGCTCCGGACGTCTACTTTTGCTTTCAATGATATTTTAGGTACATCCGTTTTATTTTATAATGACTTCAATACGAGGTTTGATACTCAAAGACGTCCGGCCAAGTCTGTGGCTGGTATTCATTTCCGCTCGATTTAAATCATATGAGTAAACAAGTATTCAATATTAATATATTGCAGAGTTTTTACACTTTTAAAATTTACCTAGTTCACAAATGAATTAAATTTATTTGATAAGAGGTTATAGCTTGTCCAATGCAGATAAATATACCGATATGCCTCTAATTATGTAAACATTTCAACAAGTTTAGTTAAATGTTTCTTTAGTTAGGCACCACTTACGTTATGCTGTTATCTATATTTGACTATTCTTGCTACGCTGTCTATTCATGCTAAATATTTTTAAATAAACAGATTTTTAAGCTTAATTTGTGGCATGATGATGGATTTTTTAGATGCGATTTGTGAAAGACTGCTCCGTAAAACAAATTTGAAAATTTACACAGCCATTAAAAAAAAACCTAAGCTCCTTGATATAATGCTATTATGCTCTTCCGTTTTTTTATAACTGCTTTCTTATTGACGTTTTTAAGGAGTGCACTGCATGTTTTTGACGAAGCCATATCTTTAATTTCCTTTATTTGCACATCACCTATTGATTGGATACTTTACGAGAATCAGAATGTACGCCTTTTTTAGTGTTATAATTTCCTTTGAAATTCACTACTTAATTTCATCGACACCACCATATGGCTCCAAAGCCCAGCTGAGCCTCCGAGCACTTTTCGAACAAATGTTCCATCGACTTTTCGATCCGTTCTGTCTTCCCCCAAGGCCTTCTTGAATACTATTTCCCTCCCGGCTACTCATCAGGCACCAAGCTTAGTACAAAGTGGAAAAAAAATATTATTGGGTAATACTAATTTTTTTCTGGTTAATTATCTATCATCGACGGTGGGAACAAGTCTAAAATTTCAATAATGAATCATATTAATTTAACAATTGCACACTCGGTATTAATGATACAGTGTATAATTTGCTTCATACGACGTGAAAATTGTTGAAATTTCCATTTTGCTCATGGTCTACTTACTTTGTATTGAAGGGATACCATTAGATTAAAACTTTTTCATGCGCTGCACGATTACGATATAAAATGATTTTACGCGTACGCATCATAATTGAAGCAATAATATATTTTTTAATTAATGAACCGTATGGCCGCTTAGTGATAGTAAATCCAATGGAGGATTAATAGTCAGCACTTTTTTTATGACCAAGCTTTTATTGCCAAGGTCGTGGTGCCCATAAACCCCATTCGGCGGGCTGAATGCCGATTTTATCATTTCTATGCCACTTTGGAGATCAGGCCTGCTCGTGCTTGACCCATTTCATGTGAAGTGACAGTCTGTCCGTAATAATATTTCATGAACTCAATAGAATAAAATATGCGGGGATCACGTAGTAGTAATTGGAGATATACATTTAGCTAGCTCAGCGGTGTTGACCGGTTACACATGCCTGGTGGCTAGTACAGATGCGATCAATATCAGGATATATTAGGTGTTGGAATTACAAGCATTCAGTATGATAGCTCAAAATCCGTTCTCACTCGGCTTGTAAGTGATATATTTACGCGGCGTGGGAGCGGTGAGCAGTTCGCAGGGTATTCTGGTGCGAGAGTGTGGGTACCGTCATTATTTCGAAAGCTTAACCCATTGAGCGTTTGATGCATACTAATGCGGACTCAGGAGGGGCTTAAGTGGCGTCGGATTTTAACGGGCCTAAATTATTGCAGCGCCCGAAAGAGACGAGGCCGCCGCGACGGCAGTCGACCTTTTGATGTCCCACAAGTCTCGCCTATCGATTTGTTATCGGACCCAGTGATAGTCATTCGGAAGGACGGGGCGAGCACTTTTACGGCCCTAGGGTATGAAAAGGAAATTTCTTTTGATTTTTTTTAGCACCCGAGTCCAAGTCGATGATGTTTTCCCAATATATTTTCCCTTAGTTCTTCGACAGAGGTGACGGTAGTATGTAACGTTAACTCTGAGCTTAAGGCGTGTGTAGACCTTTTACTCCTATGGCATTAGATTTTACTCAGTTTAGCTAAGTTTTTAGCTGTCCCTCGAAAAAACAAAGTAAGATCCTAAATCTAGTCTTCATGAATTTTTTAGTCGGAAAAATCGGCCAATTACTGACTTTATTCCTTCCCCACCCCAGTAGCCATATTTCATTCAAATCTCAAGAGCGTTTGTTTAGCTGGGGTGGGAAAGAAAATGACATGAAAAATCAGCGACCATCTCTATACTCCTGGGACTCCCAACCTTCATCAACTTGCGTTTCCCATCGTTGCCCATTTTTCCTTTGCTTACCCTTTAATAACCTTAATCAATTCGACTTCTCGCAGTAATAATAATAATTTATTATTCCAGACTCCGGGCATACATTAATTGTATATACAAATAAAGCTAGGTAGCCAAAAAAGCTATTGGCCTGTATTTGGAATACATTCGGTTGAATAGTACTAAGTGGAAACAGTGAATGTTAGCATGAATGAAAAATATGGCAACTATATTCATTAGATAAATAGTAGTGCGCGAAGGAGAACGCAAGAAAAAATTGATGTGGCTAGCATCGGAAACAGATCCACTAAACTGTGGCGAACGGCAAAAAATAAAAAAATAAGAAGCCTAAGAAACACTTTCAATATTCTACCAGGCCATAAAAATGTTTAACTGATCTATAAGAAATTTGACGGTTACTCAATTATTTTAAACTCTTTAAAAGTGAATTATATAGTTTTGGACCTTGATTTAGTAAATAAAAGTGATATTCCTGCCAAATTTCCGTCAGTACGCAGTGATTCTCACCTACCTTTAAACATAAAGCATATGCCCCCAAGATCACGCCTATGAATGCCATAGGAACCACTGCTATACTTTATGTATCTAAAACGGCTAAAAATGCTCCAAAAGAAATGATTTTGTTACCGAAATTGGTCTTAGTTGGACGGAAAATCCCAAGAATTGATGCGGAAATTATTGCTGAGTTTCATGTGATTGAACCGATGCCGATGGCATTAAAACTAGCACCGATAGAGGAAATGGTCTGCGTGCACCCAAGCCTCTGATTGAATGTAGCTGGTGACGTATTTCTGGAGGCAGAGGCCCTTTCACTGTAGACAGGCTTTTTTGAATAAAGGGACGAGGAGTGCCTTGTTTTGGCGCTTGGGGTGATTTGACTGATAGAGCGTGTTTACGGGAGTGCTTCGTACCTCGAAAATGCGGCGGTAAAAATTGTCCGTCGCGAGTTCGGGTCCGCCCGGCACAAAAGGTTTCATATTTTTCGAGAGCCTGTAATCACTTTCACTCACCGTGATGATTTCCCGGGATTGTATGACACTTTTAAGGCCCGAAGTTTTGAAAAATTTTCTGAACACTTTTCAATACCATTGTCACCAAAAGGTTTTTTATATTTCATGGAGATACTAGTTCCGTTTTGATGTGTTTTCCTTCTTTGGACTGAGTGCTAGACTATTGATATGTCATAACTCTATGTGTTTATTCTGCATTACATTGAATCCCGAAGTACTGAGGGAAAAAGTTGTATTTTTTGCCCCCACGTCGTTACCTAGTCTTCCTTTTTTATGTTCGTTGGGGACTTGTTCTGCTCGTGTGTTGTCCGTATTAGGACTGAGTGTTAGCCTGTATGCGTATTATCTTGCTGGGGGTTGTTTATTTTTTACACATCGGAAGAGTCTTCCTCAAATATCACCGGAGTGGGTTGGTGAGACTGAATTTCCTCTTCGCTTTTTCATTTTTGAGCGGCGTTGCAGCGCAACTGTTGTAGTCATCTTTATTTCTGTTGAGTTAGAGGTTTCACTGAAGATACATATTTGGTTAATTGTGCTCGAGATGCCAACCCAAGCTACCACCCTTAACTAAGAAGGTTTTTGGCCTCAGCGACAACTCACCAACATACAACTTCGTTCTCCATCGTGTCTGTATCTATATTCGCTCGTCTCATATTCTTTTGAATCCCGTCTATCTATCGCATTCGTAGTCATAGTCGCCATCTCTCTACTATTGTCCTCAAAGTTGAATATCAGTCACTTCTCTGCTCGTTTTATTCCCACCTTTAATCCTCTACTTTTTATCTATGCAATGTTACCTGTGTATTTGCTAAGTCTCTAAATTCTTGGTTTACTCTCAATGCCTTCTTCACTAATCGGTCAGTAGGAAAATACCTATTATGTATTCTTCAAGAAAAATGTTCTCAACATGGGGCTTACTCGTTTACGCTCCGCAATACATAGCATTCTTTCTTGCGTGCAGTAACTCTAGGACTAATTAGTACAAGACGTATCACCTGATGGGTCAGTACTCGAACGTGGTCACTTGGGATAGGAATAGTCACCACACAAACCAGATTCCCATGAGAGTTAGACCTTTGCCCTTTCCAAGGATATCACAGTTCTGTTTGCGTAAGCCAGAGAGTAGGAAATGCATTGTGTATGTGAGTGTGTATGTAATGATCCCCTCCAGTTTGATGCCCTTTAAAGGAAGGGTGGCATGTGTGTGTTTGCCGACGTCTTAGTGGCGACATCTTACGACGCGGATGTCGAGCGACAGCGAGCGGAGCCGGGCTTTCAAAGGGAGATCGGAGTTAGGAAGTAGTGGGAGGAGCACAAGAGCTTCCGCGGGAGAGGGGGAAGAAAAAGGAGTTATGTGAGACGGGAGGAGGAATGGGAAGGAATTCTGGGAAAGAGGGAGATCTGGATGCTTTGGATGCGAATGAAATTCAAATTGTATATCGTACCATTCATCCCGGATCGATGAACAGGAATTTAGTTTTCAAATTCACTCTGTCTCCCTCTCTCTCTCTCAGAGCGGTGGAGCAGGAGGTAGAAAAGGGAGATGTGGAACGTATATGGCTCGTGGCTTCCAACTCCCCCTCTCTATATATATCTCGTTTCAATATGCACAACGCTTTCTCAGTTTTTATTCCCTTTACCGTCTTCGGTCTTCTACCCATATCCTTTTAAACTCACTCTCATCTCCGTTGCTCCGGCAAAGAAAGTTTTCCAGCATAATATGAAATGCGAGAAAACAGTCATTCGTATTTGGACTCAGGGAAACACAGGACGAGACCTTAGTTTAAAACATTTTCTCCATTGTTTTCGTAAGAGTTGAACTTTAAAGGAACAGTCAGAGTTCAAGTTAGATGCAATGAAAATGTGAACTTGGGGAATATTTAATAGAAGTGAGAGGTCTTATCCGAGGTCATTTTTGATGGTTTGTAGGCGTGAAGTTACTAACTGGCCAGATTATTTTATGCAGAGCCATTCTTTAAGATCCAGTTATTAATATATTGATAGACAATTTAAGGAGTATTGATGGCCGTTCACAGTTGGACAGAAAAAGAGATACGGATAAAGGACAAAAACTTGGCTTACTAGATAACACATCCTCTCCTCTAGGAAGTGTTCGAGATTTTGGTGATTTTCATGAAATCAGGTTCCTTAGGCGTCTGATTAGTTATTTATTGTGTCTCTAATCGGGATATAAAACTACCTTAATTATATTTTCCTGAGAAAAACTCGATTAAGAAGGCTGCATAAGATTTTTGCAAGCGGTATAATTACACCAAAATCTCGAACCATTTGTGAATGTACCAAGTGTTCGGGATCATAATGAGCGGTCTAAACACATCCCCACAGGAATCAACGAATTGATATGAGAATACACAAATAGAATCCGGACGATGGTCTTCGGTACATATTCCCGTAAATGACGCGTACCTATTTTTACGATTAATTACGGTGAATGCAACTTGCGCATAATACACGCGTCAATACGATAATATCCTATTGATTTGATCGTTCTTGCGGCGGTATTTCGTCGGGCCCTCCCGCAGTGTGTCTTTATAGATATCAGTTACGTCAGTCATGCTTCTACTCGCGATCTAAAGACGCGAGTTGGACAACTAGACAAAAAAACTAAATCTCTTTGTTCAACACCTCATAACTTCTTTGTGTCGCCCTGTTGTCTGAAAAAACACAGCTTAATTAGAAAACCCCACAGATGTGTAGACTTACACGGTAATGTCCTCCGTGTTACCTTAGGTGAATGATGCCTTTGGGTGCGATCACCGTCCTCCATTACACTTAAACTCGTGTAATCGTAATGTTACACCTGCGCTTATGACAGTTAAAATGTCATTCTTCAAATCTTACTTCACATCATTCTCTGTAACTGATAAAATGAGTTCTTTAGGCAGAAACTGTAAGCATTGTCCTTTTAGAATGGTTCTCTTTTTGGATAACGATAGCGACAACGTGACAGAAGTAACAGGAAGGAACAAATCAAAGGTAGAAGACAGATGGAAAGGAAATGATTCCACCCCTAATTATCATAAAAATCTCCAAAAGGTAAAAAGCAACTTAAATAGCAGCAATGGATTGTGAGTATTGAATTGGAAGCGTAATAAAGCGTCTCCTTAGGTACATCACGTTGAGAAGGTGACATCTGTGCTCAAAGACAATCAAATTATGAATAAGGAAACTGAGATTATAGCCGTGTGGAGCGTGGCGGTCTATGGACCGAGAGCATGAACCATTGGAAAAGTATTCCCGAACAGATTTGAAGCTTTCGAAATTGGTGCTGTAGGAGGATGCTGAAGATCAATTGGGCGTATAAAATGAGACAAGAAATAGCTTGCATAAGAGTAGATGAGGAAAAGATCCTATCGAAAACTATACAGCAAAGGAGAACCAGATGGATTGGGCACACCCTGAGGCACAATTGGTTTGTGAAGAAGTAAAATTAAAGGGAAAGTAGAAGAAAATGGCAGTCAACCAATCATAGTCTTGAATGATAAAAGATGATTATTATTACGTAAATGTTTGTAACCCATCCTCATCTCCTTTAGCCACCCCCTAATATCTCCTTCCACGCTTTTTCCGGTTCCACGTTTTCCCATTTTCGTGTACTCATGCTTCCCGAATTTCTCGCACGGCGTTCGAGAAAAGGGTTCTTAAGCTGTTGGGTCCAAGCCGTCTCGGAGAGGTATTCTTCTCCGTGCTTCCTCAGCCTCTTCTCCTTTCCACTTCATCGTGCTGGCTTACAAACACGAACTAAAACCCATCCAACATCTCCCTTCCCCCTATTGGCTGAGTCTTCCATTCCTCCCCCTCCCCACCCACTCCCGTCTCTCCTCACTCTACCATCCCAACCTCCCCCAAGCCTCTTCAGCACTCCCACACATTCAGCCACACACCAATCCATGTCGGTCACATCCCTTTTTAGCGGAGAACCTCTTCTCCCATGTACATGTATGCATTCATGTTGATACGCGAGCTTCTGTGTGTACGAGTAAACTCCAGGAGATGCGCTCTCGGCGGTAATTCAATGCATATATATAGTTAAAAATCAAACAGCATTGTTAATGTGCGTTGTTATGTAAGGATTCATATCTTCGAGGAAAAGGCTATCACCGAACGATACGCTCTAATATGGAAAAATGAAGAATAGAATTGACACATGAAGATAACAAAAGAACGATGACAAAAAATGAAAGTTTCGGCGGTCACACCGTTTCATCAGGTGGAGTAACCCACCACCGACAAAGACTGCTAACTTTTAAAGCGCCTTAAAAAATTTTCAGAGTGCCCTATCTTTTTAATTCCGTTCACCTGTGTTTTTAACTTATTTATTTTTTTAAATAGAAACTTAATTATGCATACTCTACTTCTCAATATTGACTAAGGAGTGCCAAGACTAGTAAAAAATTACTTATGATTAATTGATACGTGGATTTTCGTGTTCTAAATATTTAGTTTACTCCACCCTTGGCTTACTTATTAAATGCGTCAGGTCAAACAGTCATACATTTCTGTATTATACTTCAAATCATAGTTTGCATATATGTATGTGCTATAAATATAATCATAAAGGATTGGTGACAAATACAAGCATTTTGTTAACAACACTAATATTTTCGTTTAAAAACTATATTTATTTAAGGCACATGAATTGTTGAAGCATGGATATTACTCAGAAGAGGAAAGAAAGGGATAGGGAACCGATAAACACACAAATTCGTGAATAATTTTGTCTCACGGGTAAAAATGTACAAAAGAAATACAAAATAATGACGTCAAACGGGAGAGTGAGTGAGCGTATAAGAGAGATGGATAGAAAACGAGAGAAAATCGTGGAAAACTCCTCCTGCACCGATTTTTCTAACTATGGAGAGGGATCTCGGAACACGGGAATGCTGTAAATGAAAAAAGCCGCCTCTCCTCTCTCTTCCATTGAATTAAGCGGCGTTATTTTCAGCCCGAGCTCATCCGTGCTCGCCCAGAATGCTCGAGATTTACAAACGAAGGGATCGCTCCTAAAAAAAATGCCCGTTTTTGCGATCTTATTTTTTTATTATTATTTCCTTATTTTTCATTTTTATATTCTTTTCTCCCTCTCTTCTTCCCGAGATTTTGTTAATCTCTTTAATAATTTTTTTCCTCGTGTGATGCGTGCATTGATGATCTGGAGAGGGAGGTTTTGGGTTTGGGTTGGGTATGGGAGGAGTTTGGGGTAGAGGAGAGGGTGGTTTTTTAAAAGGGGGTTGAAAGGGGAAGGTTGCAGAGGAGGCAGTTGAAGGGGAGGTTTCGATGTGTGGAAGGAAGGGTTGTTGACGACAGAGTTCCCGACGCAAACGCAGCGGCAGCGATCGATTATGAGAGAATTACTCTAGTAGAGGGAGAAAGAGAGTGAGAGCTCTTGAGAGTGATTGTGCTAAATAAATTTTGAAGCTCTCCTTGAAATTTTTCCCGGAAAACTCGTCCGCCGTTTTCATCCGGCGAAAAAAAAAAAAAAAAAAAAAAAAAAAAAAAAAAAATATATATATATATATATATATATATATATATATATATATATATATATATATATATATATATATATATATATATATATATATATATATATATATATGTATGTATATATATATATATATATATATATAAGTATGTATGCATAAATGTGCGCGCGCATAAAAAATGTGATTTTCATACATCATCGCGGGCTGCTCATCTCCAACGTCCATGCACTCGGTCGAGGCTCGCACTGTAAAAAAATTATTAAATGGGAACAGAATAAAAAAGTTATCTCAATTAAAACCACGTTAATTGAAAGTAACGGGTCCGCTCCTACCGAAGGCATTTTTTATCCCCCTCTCCCACCGTACCTTGGAGATAATCGATGGCTTACAGTAATCCCATTACCTAGAACATGTGCACGAGTTCTTTAACGCTCCAGATTGGAGGAAGGTTTTATGCAGTCACGCGATTTGTTGTAAAATCTTCAGACAAACGGTCACGGAAAAATGATGGGAAATGTAGGGGGTTTGGGTGAAGGAGAGGTCTCTGGAATGAAATAAAATTGGGACAGCCTACTCGAATGAGAAAATTAGAAATGATGGTGATGATGACGAAAATGGGACGGATTCAGTCTCATTGTGCATGTCATCTCAGGAAAAATACCGTAATCACATCGAATTAAATGTAATTTGAGAGAATCTTGGGAGAAAATGGGCTAGTAGGCGGGTTAATTTCGCGCAAGCTGCAGAGCCGGAAAACAGTGGTGTACGTGAAGGAGAATGAAAATCCACCCCGATGTGATTGAAGAATACGAGCCGAGAGCTGGGAATTTCCGTCCGCTAATGGAGTTTTAATTTCTCCGCCGCGGACTGCCGTCATATTCCGTGTTCGACCAGAGCTGTCACGTTAACCGAATAGTCTTCTACGTCGCTGAAAACGACCAGTTGTTTGCGCGGAGAGACCAACGCTGAAATATTTCATGATGGACGAAATGACTCATGTCTTTGGAAAGCTGTTAAATGCGAAAGGACACATACAACGAAAATATCTCCGAATATATTTTGATACGATGGACATCACTGAGTGAAATTCTAACGCTGAAATAATTTTTCAATTTTTATTTATTTCAAAATTTATGACTTATATAACTTTTGAAAATTAATGACTTAAATATGGATTTTATGTCCCATTATTATTACTTGGGTATTGAAAATCAAATTCTTTTACGCCAGCATTCATAAGGAGTGAAGTAAATTCCATATTGTGTAAATAATCGATAACGATATCAAATAGAAAACCTGCTCAGAGCCGAGCTGAGCTAAATCCGTGGACACAACCTAGAGTCTTTATTTCTATTGAAAGTCACATTCCATTAGAAGTGACTTTGTTATACCAGAGTTTTTTAGATCTGGGTTTTTTCGTGGAGGTTGGTATGCATTCAATAGATATCTAATGGGTACTCACCTGGCAGTATTCCCTCTCAATGCACGTTCAGTCTCACAAATAGACTTATTCCCACAATTGACTTGGTCAAATGATTTAATTGATGGAGTCTAGGTAATAAAATGAGTTAATTTAATAAATGAAAGATCCTCTTAATCAAGAATATCAAGTCCGAATTTACTCTCATGAATATAACTCTTCATTATACACTGACTATTGCAAAATTATATAAAATGAAATTACTTCGTTTGTAACAAAACATCGAAGTTTGTTCCAGGTGACTTTTTCTTCTAATCTCAAGTGACCCCTGACTTACAATTGCTATATTTTCAGTCCATTATGCCCTGTTTGACGGGATAATCATAGATTATTGATAACCGTCGGCTGCCACACAAGGTGCACTTATCTGCGCATCGCTGCGATTGGAGACAAAATGCGGCACTCAATTCCAGAATCAGTTATCGCCATAAACTTAAGTCACTGAGAGGTTTGTTTCAAAAATGAAAAGTTCAATCCTCTCAGCAATCGGGGATCACCTCGTAAAGTAGGTATCATTTAAAATTTGATGGGATATTCATATAGCAGCATGACCAAAAGCTAAAGCCCCCATCGCTTATTGAACACACCGCGTATGCAAGCCAATGCTCCGTCGTTGAATGCATTACCTCAGTTAATCTAAATAGCTTTAATCGCATTTGGATTTCGCGATGAGGGATCGTGTGCCGTGAGCCTTAAGGGATATCGACGAATTGATTCGTGAGCCGCTGCTGGAGGGAATCATGGTTGGCGTGCACAAGTGCACTCGTGTAATTTTGTTATCTGATCGGATCTATTTCGCCCATCAACTCGCGCATCACAGCATACATTTTAGAAGCACTCCGAGGGAAAAAACGACTGCTTAGAGAAAATTCATATTCATTTCTATCATAATGAGTTCTTTTAAGAACTAGCATATGCGGGATACGAAGCATAATGTTTGGATAGCGTGTAGAGTCGAGATTTATTTAACTTGACAACTTGGATATGATTTGGAGAATATTTTAATGTGGTAAGCGTTCATATTCACTTAGAAATTATACAGTCAACCACGAGAAGTACAGGCAAGTGGTTAAAAGTTGAAATTGATAGATGAAAGTATGACTTAGCTTGCTCCCTTTATTGTGTACATTTTTTAGAGTTAGTATGAACGGAAGGCGATCTATGCTAAAGCGCAGTGTTTGTTATTTATAATCAGGCTGTATTTCACCTTCCATATTGGATCAAACCAAGAAAATATTTAGTTGTGGTTGAGAATTTCTGTTAAGTTGCAATTGAAATTTTGAACCCTTAAAAGATAGCCTTGAGGCTGAATAACTATGCATATACTCAATCCTGCTTGGCGTTAAATCCCAGTGCTGCGACTAAATAATACTTCTATTGTTTTTTATGATGATTTGTTACTTTCGCAATTATTCTCAAGCTCATAAGTTATCAGCTTAAGCGCTGATCCCTCTAAAAAATGGAAGTGCACTCGTGCTAAAATATTGGTGCACCTGAATAATCATTTTGTTCATCACATATATATGTTTAATTAATTTTGCTCATTCTCGATACAATACCTTTCATTCATGCACCAGAATGCCAACTCGACGCTCAGCCTATTCATGGATAAATGACAGAGATTATTTCATTTTTAATCATTAATAAAAATAATTCACAGGTTTTAGTAATGAATCAATATATCCCGATGACAGATCGCTGGTGGACGACGTAGATAAGCTCAATCTGTTAATCAATTGAGCTCAGAAGTTATCTCAATGGACAAATTTATATATTTGGGTGAGATAAAACTTTGGGAGTACAATTGAATTCTTTCAGTTAGATTTTCTCAATCTTTTTGAAAAAAATGCTATATAAACAATCTAGGACTTTTAATAACTTTCAAAGTTAATATATTTCATACATATTTTTAATGTTGCTCGGAAATATAAGATTTTCATCAGTCAAATGATTATTTTAATTTCTTAATAATAGACTAATTTACAAGAGATCTAAGAAAATTATTTTGATTCCAACATGGTTAAATTCCACCCATTGTTAGCAGTCATGGTCGATTTCGTCTTCATGTAGGAGGCACGTGTCACCTTAATGCACTACATCTTTTGCAAAATACCAAGGATGGTTGCATCGTTAAGTTGACTTCCAGAGGTATCTCACAGAGAAGCAGAGTGATATTGCTATTATGGGAAGCTACGCCTAAGTTCAAGGGCCTTGACATGGCATAGTTTCAGTAAATATGGGACATGCCTGACTTCAATTATCTACAGCGAACATATTTCCGTCAAAGTTTGGCCTGTGCGTTGCGCGGCGGCGTGCAAGTTAATGTTATGTCTTTGCACGTCCATCCGTGCACTGCGTAGAAGCGCGACATCTGGACGAAGCAGCAGGGCGATTTAGGGAGAGAACTTCACCAATATGCCGGTATTTCATTAGTAAAGGCTGTGCTCCACTGCGCTGAAATATTTGTCATGACCCGGCCATATGTGACGAAATTTTCATGCATTATTTTTTCATTAATAAAGAAGAAATACTGATAACTCTTGGAGAGGCTGGTGAACAGTTGTTCCAGATGGATGCAAAAGTATTTCTTTTTTTTCCAGAAGTTTATTACGAAATTTATTGTTTGAGTCGATGATATACCCCACCTTTGGTTCCAAATATAGTTGTCTCAATTTCATAATTATAGCTGATGATTTACTCATATTTGCGTTGCAATTGGTCCCATGCTTCTAAAAATTCTTAATTTTGATATCATAGTAAATTTAAGGGTGTGATACTTTTTCAACAACTATCCACCTCTTTTTCTCTCTAAGCTTCGTGCGGTGTGCTTCCAATTTTGTCCTGCTCTCGCAGAACTAATTATTTTGCCTCCTTATTTCTCCCATACAAATGCTTCTTGTTTACTTATGCAGTAGAATATTTTTTTAGAGGGAACGCCCACAACTTTTATTTTGGTACCCTAATGCTAAAAGGCTATGAAGTACGTGTTTGAGCTGTAATTTGTTTCCTAAGTGTCTGCATTGTGGACCTTAGAGACGAAGAAAATTCCTCACAATTCTGTTGGATCCAAAAGAATGGGTTGACTTAGTGAGAACTTCGTCTGGGCATGACTCTCATGGCGTGCGGTGCTGGAAGTATTTAAGATGCATCATTGTATCCCGTGTAGTGAGCGTGAGCGACGTGTCAGACCTTTTAATGAAGCCGCTCTTATTCAAAATACACTGAAGCAACCTCCACTTCTGGTTTCCAAGATTCCAATGCAGCGCTCAAGACATGAAGCTGCAAGAGCTGTGTATGTACTGGGAGTAGGAGGTAAGCAGTGGTATCGAGCTTTCGCGAGAGACAGACATGGCGCGCTTAATCAAGGAGACGATTACTCCGGGGGATACGCAAAACTGCTGTAATTCTCTCTCATTATTTTCCTTCGTTTCCTGCCATTTCCGTATCCATTCTGCTGAAGCGATTGTCGCGGGCATAAGTTTGGGCTACCCCAACCAAGGAGCGTGTGTGTATGAGGAAGGCGGTTCAACTTGCGCCGAATTCCCGAGCTGTCTGCTTCTCCTTCCCTGGGCGGAAATTAATATCCTAAGTACACAACGTTTGTATGCACGCGGGGAGTGTAGTCAACGATGGAGCCGCATTTTCAGCAATAGGAGGAGGAAGATCCACCCATCCCTTGTCTGTCTATACCTTTGCGTGCTCGCGCCCGCCCTGCCTGCCTCTCCGGTCTTACTCCAACCAGGATAACACGTTCCGAAACTCTTCCTATTTCCTGACTCCCGTTTCTCCGACCGGTTTCCCTACGTCTCCTCCCTTCACCACCGCCGCTGCGGCGCGAGCAGCTAAGTTCATTCGCCGTCTTTCCAGCCAGCCCCCGTTTTCGCAGCCCGTGGCTTTCATTTCTCCCTCTCCCTCCCTCCTAGCCCTATGTGCCGGCACAAAAGGCGGCCATTGCGAGGTGTGCGCGCCGAGGCAAACGAAGTTGACTATCGTATTGCCATTCACCCGTTTTCCCACCAGGCGTCGCCACTTTTCCTTCTCTCTCTCTTTTTCCCGCTCTTTTTCGCCTCGTGGTGGCGGTTCTCTCCCTCTCTCTTACCCTACGCCGCCATAATTTCATTTGGAGTGCATTTCCATTTCGTTTGCCGGCAGTTCTTTTGACGCGGCTCCCTGCCTCGACGGGGGATCGACGTTTTGTCGCTACAGGGGCGAAAAATCGCACAAAGTGGTGAAAATGGAGGTCGTAGATGGAATTTGGAATCGTGCGGAGGGAGATCCAAGAATGATGAAAAAAATATTGTGTGCAAGGAGGTAAAAAAAGGGGGCATATGGCGGTAATAAATGATCAAGGATTAATGAAAAGCTTCGTGGTCTGAGAAAAAATTAAGAGAGGTGGGCTCTGCTTTGGTGCAACTAATTAACGCCTCTCTTTAAAACACGCTTTTTTCGTTCTCCTCATTGCCTTATTCCCGCCTTTATTATCCTTCCTTCTTCCCTGAGTTAGTCTCCATTACCCTTCCATGGACTATGATTAACATGAGGATATCGATTTTGCTTCCCATTGGTGACTGAATTCCTCTTTTTTTCACCAATCTAACTCAAAGTTTTTGTTCCGCAGAAAATGTACCACCTCATCTCTGAAACCTTTTAATCTAGGACTAATTAATAGTCATTCATCATAGAGTTCCCACGGTAAAGTATTGTCTAAGGAGCGGATACTAGTGTGCGTAGCACTTTGGCTAGTATTAGATAATAATAATCAAGTTTATTTTACTTCAGTGGCAGCTGTCTTTTTTCTCCGATAACCTAATTTTGGGGAAGTCCTTGATCTATGAACCCAACTTCTACGTTCTTCGGGGATTGAAGTTGCGAAGCTTTGAACATTATCTTAAATTTGCTTGAATTAGGTAATGATTTTGATGGAATGGGTCTGTACAAAAATCCCTCTCGTGACTAGCAACATCTATTGTGATAAAATCTGAAAATTGACGAATTTTGCTGTGCATGGATGAATTTTTGCATTCTCGAGAGCCCTACCATACAAGGTTATTCCGACATTTCCCAGCTTCGTCCGCTTCATTTGCTTTTGACATTGCGTGGTTGAATTAACTGAGGGGATCGGGTTGGTGTGATGGCTAGAGCATTCGCCTACCACACGGGCGGGGCCAGGGTTCAAATCCCTGCAGAGGCGGATGTATTTCAGAGGAACCCGATCCCTACTTGAGTGTCTTGTGGAGGACACTTCAAGTGGAGTACTCCGTCTGTCGGATGAGACTTTAAGCCGTGGTCCCCTTGGCGCCTTTCGTTAAGAGTAGGCTAATGCCGACGCCGGCCTTCCTCCCTTACCTATCCCCTATGGCGCAAATGACTTTAGCCGTCGGTCGCCTCCCCAAATATCAAATCAAATCGAATTAACTGATCAAATAGGCATATATCCAATCATTAAATCCTATGTGAGACTACATGCTTTCTTAAGTATTTACTTAATTTTCGCTCGCTGACTCCTGGATCTACTTTCTTAGGCTTGCAAACTATTCCATTGTTAATAAGAAAGTGATCGTGATAAATCCCTGGAATCAAGCACGGAAATTAACTTTACTTTAATTTTTTTAATACTTGCTCTAAATAGTCAGCTTAACTGTCGTAACTTTGGGGTGAAAATAAAGTTAAAATGTGAAAAATGCTATTGTATAGTTAGTTTTAATACTTTCAGAGCCGTTATAAGAACGATTGAATGCCTTTAAATTGCCTAGTCTCAGAGCTCTACCTCTGTAAGACGTAGAGGTCGTTAATTTACTGTGATAACACATAATTTTCAAAAGTCGGAATAAATGTGTAATGGCTTTCATGGTTCGGATCGTTTTAGTTATTTTTTGCGATGATAATCATCCAATACCGCTGGTTGTTTATGTCTTCCGTTACCGTAAGTTGTCTACATTTTGCCCGTCACATAGAACTTGCAACACATTGAGTGCGATGCACCCACTTCCTCGAAGCTCCTGCGTTTATTTCCCCGAATGTGAGTTTTGTGATAACGACTAAGGGTGGTTGAAAAAATGGACAAGCCGCTGTTTTCGACGACTTATACGTCCACCGAACTGAGATAATGTCGCACTAAAGGCCATTTGGCGCACATGCTTATGCGATATGGTTACCCGCTAAATTTCCTCCTCATTGCCAATTACTTGGAATCCCCATGGTGCGTCTTTTAACGAGAGGTGGAAGCATTATTTACTGCCTTCCAGTTTTGAAATTTTAAGCGTTTTTAACCACTTAGTTATGTCTCACAGTGGCTCCTAATCCCGGGAAGGGAAGTTTTCTGTCTCCTACCTCAAGACCCATGAGATTTCACGCGGTGGAAATGTGAATCCAAGCTTCTGTGGCCATGCACGTTGTAAAATTTTCCCATGATTTTCTTTAATCATGGCGGCCACTTTGTGTTTCCAATGATTCATGGCTCCGGAGAATCCTTCCGCAAGGAAAGGTAAAAAAAAGTGTGGAGTTTCCAGTCGTTGGCGGCTCTCGCTATTAGTTTCCAGTGAAGGCCTTTTTCATGCAGATCCACGTATCAGCGGGATTCGTCACAAAAGTGTTTCGCCTCTTTGTCCGACAGTTGAAAGACGCCCGGTTCACTCAGTGGGTCGAGAACATCGCCAACTGCTCTTTTACCCGTACCTGAAAAAAATTCCTTCCTGCTTTTCCATACATCCTTCACTCATCCTTTATCTGTTTCTTTTCTACTCTGAATTTCGCTTTCATGATAGTGGTCTCAAAACTCAGGGCAAAAAAATTAAGCGCAGTGATGCGCCAACTAAATTGTTAGTGCTTACACATATTGGTAATTCACTCAGTCGCTTTAATCTTTCAGCCATAATATTTACCTAATAGGAAAACATGAAGTATAACTCCGATTAACCTGCAATTCTAAGTATTAGGAGGACAATTTCTCAATTGTATGAAAATGAGTATTCTGCTTATAAAATGTCATTCATGAGTAGGTAATCAAAGGAATAGCTCACGAAATATTTTGAACGTGCTAAAAATGGTATTATAATTCACTATGGAAATCTTTAGATTAGACCGTAATAAAAGCAAAAACATCTCCTGAATCGTAGTTTTATAGAGTTTCAGAAAAGCTCATCTTGTATTCTATGAAAACATCTTGTATTCCCTGTGGAGGAAAATGATTGTCAA
This sequence comes from Ceriagrion tenellum, assembly GCA_963169105.1. Lineage (NCBI taxonomy): Eukaryota > Metazoa > Arthropoda > Insecta > Odonata > Coenagrionidae > Ceriagrion > Ceriagrion tenellum. Next base: position 79,206,960 of record OY720637.1, on the reverse strand, counting down.
TTAATATAAATGAGAGCTCCGAGATTAGAGTAAACTTCAGCATCTTAAAACTGGTATGCAAGTAATTAAAAATTTTATAGTGTAGGTTGCAAAAGACGGGAAATTTGTAAAGTCCTTGATGAGTGGAAGCCTGTTCACTGATAAGCGAAGGTATTTCAATTTACGTCTCACCTTTGCACCTTTTTCACATTTAAATTGCCTTAAATTTATCCTTTAAGATCGAATTGATCGAAATACATATGAGGGTCGAATTAACTATGCAGTATTTTTAACCACAGTTTTCGGTTTGTAACACATATCCTACAGACTATCGAGCATGTCTCTTGAGTTGCCGTGTGGCTTCCTACTTTTAATGTGCTGTTGAAATTTACATTCTAGTCTCCATAGTTTCCTTGATATTTCTTAATAGTATAGTGTGTAACGTTGCTTTTGTCTCACTCTACATCACTTTTTTTCACATCACGAGTTTTCCCTCGTATGATGTTTTATTATTTTTCGACTGTTCCCCGTTTATAGTTAGCCAATAATCAATAAATAATCACTTTCTCATTCACATTTTTGTGTAATAATGATTGTTTGCAGTTAAAATGGTTCATGTATCATAAAATTTTTCCAGTTTCTCTAAACAATGCTCTCGTTAGTATTAGGGTTACTGCCTCATGATGACTCTATTTTTGGTTTAATTGATTTTAAAGTAAGTGTCTTGAAATGAGTACTAATTTTTAGCTTAAGGATCATCATTTTCTTCTGCAACGATTTTCACTATTCTGTAGAACCTTTTCTTCCTTCCTTAATTATAAATTTTTATTTTTCGGGAGAGCTTGAATGTTTTCAAATTTTCAGCGCACATAAACGGCAAGTATCATGTGAAAAGATTGGTGATATGATTCTTGCTGCGTAATGTCCCATTATAACGCTTCTAGGGTAACGCTTTTGTTTCGTCTGGATTCAGTTGTAGTTAAAAAAAACTGTTGTTAATGGGAAAATTAATATTTTAATGCTATCATTTGCCGGATATAAGTTGAATATTTGAGGCTGCAGTTTTAAAACTTAATAAAATAAAATCTTATAATACTTAATAAAATAAAAATCTTAATATCTTTGCAAGATTGCCTACAGTTCATGAATAAATGTACCCGCTCAGCTAAATCCGTTATGTTTCTTTGCCAGAGCTCTGAAATGCTTTTCAATGTGAAAAAAAAGTTGAAGTAAGATTACTGGACATTAGAAAAGGAAAGATAGGATAGGTAAAAGACTGAATAGGCTGGTGAAAGGATTCCTTGCAGAATTTTAAGAAATTACGAGGAAATGATTTCTACTTATAAAAGAATTGGAGAATTTTGTCCAACAAATCAACGTTAATATTTGAAGTTTTCATAGTGGCAATTAAAGGTGATCTTTTAGTTAAGCATCTTATAATTAGTGTAAAAGTGCCAAATGACTAGATAGTATGGGTGAATTACGAATTTATCGTCCATTTTTTACTAGCATAGTCCTCGTTAGTGTCGGCTGACAATATGGATTACATCTTCGCATACAATCGTGGCTCGTTTGCTTAATTTAACAAGGAGACTGAGGAGACATTACATCACTCATCTAAAAAAAATTGCGAGCCGTCTAACAAATTAGAGCACTCGCCTAGTTTTGAGAGTGGAAGCCCTAGGAGATAAGCACGAGGACACAAAAAAATAAGCCTTCCGTACCTCCGTTGGTGGAAAAGTGGGCATTAGCGGAAGATTTCAGAATGGATTCAGCCTTGCAGAGAGCTGCGTATTTTCTAAGCAAATTATTTCTCCCACCCTCCCACCCCTTAATCCACTCCCTCCCGAGAGGGCATAATCTGGACGGAATCGGATTGTCGGAGACTTCTCCCTTTGGCTTTTTCCCTCCGCTGCTGGTACGCGCGTGATTTGGAATGTCTGTGTGGGCAGGAATGTTTTAAGCGTGTGTGGACGAGGGTGGTGTGAACGCTCCGATCGTGGAATCCGAACGCGACATGTCATAACGTTCGGCTAATGAGCGCGGCGGAATAAAAAAATCAATCTTTCAGACGAGCTTTAAAAAATGTACATTTTAAATTTCTTTATTTCTATCTCTCTCCCTCTCTTTATCCTGGGAAAAGAACATTATTCTGGAATAATGCATCTCTCGACGAAAATTTCGAAAAAAAATATATTTAACAAAAATCGCCGATTGGCTCAACGAAATCGTTCATTTTTCTCTATCTCCCCTCGCCTCTCGTACATATATGCGTTAAATATTCCACCAGTGTCTTTTATTCATGTTTTATGTGCTGTAATCAAGCTTTACTTACTTTTCTGGGCTTATGGCTTTCACATAACCTCCTTCTGTCCACGCCCGGCTCATCTTATACCTTCCGCCTAAACCCTCGCCCACATCTCTCAGTGCTTGTTACTCTGTTTTCTCATTTACATTCATCGCTATCTCCACCCGTTGCCACCGCAATTTTCTACAACCCAAAACTACGTCTCATTTAAAGTAGGTGTAAAAGATTTCGTTGAAGGGTACATTTCGTCATCGCCATATTTCCGGTGCTGCAGGTCGATCGAAACACCACTATTGCCTTGAGGGTCTACTGTATTATTTCACACTTGCAAGTCTTTACACATGAAGGAAGGGAAGTCATGTACTTTAAAAAGGAAAAATATTTTAACAGAAGCAAAAAGTTTGAGTGAACTTCAGGTAGAAGCGGAATAAGCCAATCATTGAAACTGTACAAGTTTGGTTTTTTTTCAACCAGCGCAATGGAGCTATTTATTCTTCTTGCACCTTATTGATCTGTCTGTCTATATTTGGAATCAATTGTAGAAAAGTTTCAAGACAACAGAAACAAAGAAACCATTCAAGTGATAAAAGAGTCACAATTTACAACAAATAGGTATTAATCCGTGTCGATGAAAAATATCGCTAAATATTCGACAATGATAAAATATACAGCAATGGATGGGTTAATTTGAAGGTAATTCATATAGAAGTTGAACAAATGATTAATTTACGATTCTTTTTCTGTAATTTGTTAAGGACTTACAGCTATCCTAGTTTTTTGACGAATCATATTCCAGTACAAACATTTCTAAGAGTATGTTGAAAATAAGAAATTGTTCCAAATTAAATAGCTCAAATATTCATTGTATTTCATGTTAAAGTACCATAACTCTTATCGCGTAAGCTATTCGTGCTATGCGTGTAGTCTTGTTTGGTTATTTCGTGTAACGTGATACGTTCTTATGTCTACATGAGGACCATTATAGCTGTGCCACGCAAAGGTATAAGTTTCTTCTGCGTGTGTGCCTGTATGTTTAACTTTTAGCATTCGGAAATGAAGTGGAGGTAGAAAACGGCCTCAAAAAGACGCGTGAACTATTTTAACGAGGAAAACAGGGCGTATGGGGTTATTTTGGCCTAATGTGTGGCCATTTCGTTTGCGAGAACACCAGAAATCGATTTCTGTGGGACATAAACTGTAGATAATCTGAACTTGAGAATATTCTCATGCCCATTTTCCTCAGCTTTAAAGGAGAAATCTACATGTTTATTTCCTGGTGCATATTTGATGTGCTATTAAGGATGAAGTTCCATTTCGAAAACTTTTTTTCTTTAATCTCAGTCTTGCATGGGGCAGGTTTATATCATAACGCTAAACTTTTTAACTGTTTCGAGCCGAATGCAGCGCATCATTTCTTTCCTCTTCGTAGATAGGTTAATTGCCAAAGTTTCCATTTTATAACATCATTACCCTGCCTGCCTCAAATTCTTTTTTTCATTTTCTATTTGCATAAATGATCTCCTCCGTCTTAAAAATTAAATCGGAAATAATTGGGAGGCATGCTGAATCCTGCCCTTGGGCCTTGCATCTCCATTTTGGTGATGGTGACTTAATTTCCATTAATGCCGTTTCATTTACATTGACATCCAGATCTAGCAAAGATAATTGATTTCTAAAAATTGGACTTCGAAGTACTGTAATGTTGAATTATCCTTCAGCGAAGGCTCTGTGCTTGGATAAAAATGATAGCTTTAAAGCATTAAATATTCATCTTTTACATATCCATTCATTTAGTTTTTATCTAAGACCTTTGAGTATCTAAGAACTATTTCCGAGTAGTACTTGTAGTCCATATGGCGATCTGTTCGTAAGCAAAATATGGAAGAGTTTGAATACCTGGCTTATAATCAGTGGTTGAAAAATAATTTTTGTAAACCGTCCTGATATAATATGCTGAATATTCCAAGTTTTATTAAAATTTAAGTTCAGAATTAGCTATTACTTATTTGCCATTATCTAATTACATTAAATTGAAGAAGTTTTTTTCAAGTCGCTAGGGCCTGTCTCTCGATTCTGTCAATCAATTTATAAATCATACAAAAGTCACTAGAGCGGGTATAAAAACTTTAAATTGTGACGCAAGAGGTTTACTCTAATAAAGTGAGGTAATAGGGTTAATTCTATTGAAAAACGAAGTTTTTTTGACTAATATTTGACTAAAAATTATAAATTGATTGGCAGATTTAGGATATGGTCCTCAGATGTTAAGCTTTCCCGTTAACATTGTAATAAAATTCTCTCATTGTTTAATTTTTTTATAATTGTACTTGCTAGAGCTATTTCATTGCGTAAGTCCAAGTCCTTTACCAATTGTCTCCTTATCCGAGAATCAATCACTATTTCTTAGTGTAATTTTATTTAAAAGAGATATTCTTCAACCATCCATTGTATTGAATCTCTAAAATCAAGTCAAGCTTGAACATTGAAGCAAGTGATTCTTTCATTTATTTTCTGAATATTTCGCAAGTAGTTTAAATTAAAAATTGAATGATCTTGTCCTGATAATTTCAATGATATAGTAGCGCAGACACGTTCGGAAGACGTTATTCTTTCAACGTTAAAGCCCATTCTCACAGTAGTTTGGTTGAATTTAATCGTGGATTGATGAAACCTTAGCTTTACCGTTACTCTAGCAGAAAGGTTTTTCCTTGCACAGTACAATATGCCAAAGGTTTAGATTCAAATTTTTTATGCTGGGAAATAAAAAAATAATAGGAGTTTTCTGTAAAGAAAAACAGTGAAGCAGGTTAATTCGGAGTAAAAGTTTTGATGCTTAAGTACAAAGAGAAAGGTTTATCCCTATTTTTGGTTTTTTTTCATCAAATTCCGACCCTACTTCCGAAAAACGTGGTAAAATATTGCAAAAAACATGCTTTGTCACAGTGACGACGAAATAAAATTTCAATGAGTCCAAAAATCGGCAAAAAAGTATGGAAATTTACTCTTTTAAGTTTTACTTTTTTGACTTGGACTTGTAGAATTTGACTTTTAACTGGTAGAAGTTGACTTTAATATTGAACCGTTTTGAACAAAATACCTCGTTCGTGGCAATTAGTATCAAAACGTTCGTACCAATTAATTACTTTTCAAAATTACAAGGATTAAATTGGTGAATCTAAACTTTGAACTGGTACTGTACATCAAACTCCTAGGTATTTTACGCTAGAATTGTGAACAAAAAAACTTGTTAACATTAGATATCACGCTGAGAAAACATTACACTAGATATTGTAAATGAAATAGAAAAACTGTCTTTCCCCCATAATTATTTACACTTCAAATCTTATCAAGTGCCTAGAGATGGAAATCCTGAGTGAATGGTCTCGCTATGAGAACTCTGCAATAGATGCAGCAAGATTTAGCCTACGGCTAATGCCTTTTTTCTTTTTACAAATTAATTGTCTTCGCTTTATTTTAAACTGAAAGACGAAAGACGTTTCGTCGGAAGGATTGACGGGGATGGATACTGCTACCTTATATATACTTCCACGTATATATCAGCAGAGATCTCATCTCCATTCACTCATTCACTCGTTCCACTCTCTCTCTCTCTCTGTCGCTTACGCGTGATTAATGCTCATATCTCTTTCAACACTCATTTGTTCCTCTCTCTCTCTCTCTTTCTAATTCCAAAGATGTCCGATGACGATCGCATGTCGCTCACGACCGCCGTGAGCGACGAGGAAGAAGGAGACTCGGCGCACAATTCCCCGTACCGCGGGGGCGGTGGCGGAGGCGGCGGGGGCGGAGGTGGAGGCGGCGGGAGCGGAGGCGCCGGGGCCGGCGGCGCCGGGAGCGGGACAGGATCCAGGGCGGCTGCGGGCACGGCTTCCGCCTCCTTCAACTGCACGGGGGCCGTGAGGAAGGCAGGGTGAGTAATGTGAGCGTGAGAGCTGAAGGCAGCGAAACTCTTCCCCCCGCTCCCCGTCTCCTCCTCTCCAGCATTACGTTGCCTCCTCCCACTTCTTCGATACCCCGAAAAAAAACCGCCACACCACCCCTCATCACTCGTAACACTCATTCCTCCTGTCCCAATGCACCCACACCTCCCCCGCCTTCCAACCCCCTCCGTTAACTCCTCTCTGCCCCTCCCTTTTCACCCTCCTTTCCTCGCCTCATCCTCCCCCTTTCCTTCGTTGCGCCCGCAACGCTGCCAACCTGCGCGCGTCGGCGAATGAAAAAAAGTCTACGTGTCTGTTACCGGTTGAATAACCAGTCGCAATCGGCAGATTTGGTTTTTTTTATATTTGTGGTGCACTCAGGGATTAGTGGCTTCGTTTTTATCCCTTGGCGCACCAACATAACGGGGAAGAAAAATATTGCCTTTGTTAAAATTTTTATTACCATCGGCCAACGTTTGGTTTTGATACCATTTCACTCATAAATGAAAGTTCTGAATTTCTCTACTTGTAGATCTTACAAAAAGTAAAATTTTGAAATAGCAACTATATTTTGGATATCATCGATTTTAATATTTATAGTTAAGTTTGTTTGTCATGTGCTGCAAACGTACGCGAGGTAGTGAAGGAAAGATAAGGGATTGTGTTGTGGCCATTGCCGTTAAAAAACCTTAAAGAAACCCGTCGCTCTCTTCCGCCTCCATTTTCACCTAAATCTCCTCTGAACCTCTGACCCCTTCTCATTGCTCCTCAATATAGGGTCCAAATTTTGCTACATGATGAAGCAACAATCTAACTGCATTATAATCTTCTCACTGCTTTCTTATTTTATTCGACTTAAGAACAAGTTTTCTTTTGCTTCTGAATGAATATTATGCATTTTTTTTAGAAATATTTTTTAGAAATATTTTGCAAGTTAAGTTCATTTCAATTACGTACGAAATGAATTTGCTAATAAACATAATTATTCATTAATATACTTGTTAAATATGAATGAGAAGCAAGACAAAATTGAAAAAAAAACACTCACTCTTTCGTCAAGAATTCAAAAATTGGCGTATGAATCCATATCTCCTCCTGTTATATTGAGCTTTCTCGCCGAAAAGCTTATTCATCCTAATTTACTGACATTAGTCGTTAGCATTTCCTCGATGGGTGACGCTGGATTAGAATCATTTGATCCGTCCAGTTCAAATACATTTTAAGTAGCAAAGTTATACCGTGCAGTGACTTCAAGCAGTTGAGAAAACATTTTGCATCACATGGCTTTTAAAACTATTTGTTTCTTTTTTAAATATAATATACATTTCATATGCAAATCATCCTTCGAATGATACTGTAGCTATCAATAAATTAATTTGACTTCTGGTCATACAATGTTTTAAGCATGTGGAAAGAGTGAACATAATATATCAACAAAGGCAACATTACAAAGCACGTGTACACAGCAATGTGCGTTATTAATCAAGAGGCGCATGGAACATGTTCTGTGGCTTAACTCAGCTGAGATTGCAATTTAATGTTTCAAATGTTTAAATGTCATTTTTCGTAATTTTATTATGAAAACAAAATGCCCAGCAAAAGTGTTGAAGAGGTCAAAGTTGCAAAGGATATAGTTTCAGGCTTAACTTTGTGGAAGTTATTTATCATGAAAGAATTAAAATAACTTGGTTTGCTTCTCTTCTGATTGTCACGACCTGAGTTTTGAAACTTAAGTGTCATCTTCAGAAGATGATACAAAGTGTTCAAAAGATGATACAAAGTGTTTAAACCCAGGTCATAACAATAAATTGTCACAATTGGAGTAAACAAAGTAATTTAATTCTTCTATGAGGTCCAAGATGGTTATTGTACATTGACTTCTTAAGTGGATGAATGCACATGCTGTTAATCTTCTTATTCTGATTTTAAACGTCTAGCAACCGAAATAAGCCAACACATTTATATCTGTCCACTATTTTTCTTTTCTTATTGTCCAATTCATCTTATCCTTTCGCCTTGTGTTTTTCCTCAACTTGCGTCCACGTAATCTTTCTTTTTATCTTTCCTGGAATCTGGACGCCCATAAAGATTTGTTTCAAACTTCTAAATGTTTACGAATAAATTACCATGAGAACTAAGGCATTATATCGTACGCTATCTATAACTGTTTCAAGTCTTATTTTATCTTTTGAGTTACTTGTTTCCATTACTACACTAATAACATGCATGCAAGGATACTTACCCCTCATGCCATTAACTTTCTGGATGAGCACAGTCAAAGAACTTAGTTATTGGTGTTGGGCTTTGGAAATAGGAAAAATTTGGAAATCGTTCAATAATAAATTCTAGTATTAGAGATCCGTGTTTATCTCTTTCCTTCCTGTTACATTCATTTAAAGGACTTGTAATACTTCGCTTTGGAGTTCCTTCCACCGAATTCGCCGATGATTTTAATGGTCTACTCTTTTCGCTCACATTATTCAATTTACAATTGTATATCTGTTTCATTATTTAATCCCTATTCTTTATCCTTGACCAAATTAACGAAGCTTGCTCCTTTCTTATATATCGATTAATGATCACCCAGCTCGTATTATTTCATGTTCCACTCAATCTCAACACTATCCATCCTAGTTTACCCATAAACATGTCTCCGGTACCCCACTTCCACTGCTTTTAGCCTGCTCATACTCTTGTCCTGAAATAGCCAGATTCTATGTCATGTAATAATGTCAGAAGGCGACAATTATCCTTTACAATCATTGCTCCCCACGACAAATACTCATTCTTTGATACTCTTCACTTAAAATTTGTTTTGTGTGTCTACTGTTGGGTTATTTTTATTGCATACTTTGATTATATTAAAGAGAATTGCAGAACAGTTAATGAATTGAGCACCTATCATCTGCTAGGAATTTATATTTTACAAGGTCTCCATTTGCTCTGCTTTGGTGCATACTAGATTTTTTTTCCGGCAACGAAGTCATGAACGACCCCTTCCCCTTCTGGATGATGGTGTGCATGTCTGCGGTCTTGTGCAGGTTCCCTGCTCCCTCCAACGCATCCGATGGCTCTTCCTTGACCCTCCTTGTGTAGGATTGAGATAACCGCGTGGATTTACCGGAATGGAGCGTACCCGATATCTCGAGCGTCCCCACCCCTGCCCCCGCCAGTCCTTACTGCCCCCAGCTGCAAGGTCGAAATCAATGCATGCGATCCAGCGTCCCTCTTCACATTTTGTTTTTTTTCCTTCTTCTTTTTCTCTGTCAACCGGGCTGCTGAAGGTTATTGCCAGGCCTGGTTCTGGGAATCCATCCCAGAATCAGGTCGAGAATGAGATTGTACGAGGGTGTAAAAAGTTACCACGAGAATTTGGGTCATGTGTGTGTGTCTCTCTCTCGTCTTAAGCGGGCTGTTAATCCCTCTCGAGGAGGCTATGTGAAGTTTTTCCGGGTTTGGCTGGGGTGATATATAAGGGATGATATTTCTCATGACATTACAATTGCAATTAATATTGGTGTTCATTTGATATTTGTCATGAGAATTGTTTTTTTCCTCGGAGAGTAGGTTTGATATACGGGAGAAAGGAGGGTGGGGAGCACGCAAAGATGAAGGAAGAAATTTTATAGGTAGATTAGACCCTGCACATGTAAAAATCTGAAAAATTTTAACTTACTGTCATTTGAACCTATGTTAACTGTTAGATTACCTTAAAAATAAATAAATAACTATCATTGCACTTCTACTTTGGGTATATTTCTTAATCATGTGCTTGCTTGAAAACGGCCGATTAAATTTCAGATCAAATGTTTACCTACATCTACTTACCTACCCTGCAAGCCGCTTTCCAAAGGCGTTAGGCGTAATGGTATGATAGTACACCGGCCACAAAAATGGAATGGAAAAGAGAAAAAGAATGGGAAGAAGGAGAGGACGATAGTGAATACTGAGTTATCAGTTTAACTTGTCTCAGTGTTTCTGTTTTTTCTGTAGGCATATTTATGAATTAAATTTTGTACATCCGACTAGTTCTACGGTGTCACTGTCTCACTTTACCGCTTCTACCAGTTCTAGAGATATAGTGCGGGTTAAAATTATACCCTCAGCGTCATCCTAAATCACGCATTATCTAAATTTTACAAGTAAGCTAAGCGTCCAAACCTCCAACCAGTTGTTACTCTGTTGTTGAAACAAATAGTATTCCTACCGAAATAATTTGCCTTAGTATGAATTATTTTCGTATACTCGGGCTCACTTTTGCGATGCGTGTCATCCCTTGCGTAGTTAGTGAAGAAAATGGATATTTTGTATCTACTGCGATATTTGTGGTGTGTGTAAATCGATTTATAGTTGACTAAGTCTAGATTTGCAGACCCGTATTTCTGGATTGTATATTTGCTTTGAGTGAGGAAATTTATGGTGTTCATCATTTAGTAACCAGCAATTACAAAAATATTCTAACATCATATTAAAAGTATTACGTTTATATTTATGCTCGTGTCTTTGCATTAAAAATATCCTTTTGCGATCTCCTCTTTTCAGTAATTGTGAATTTCAAATCAAATATTGCAAGCTAGAAGGAAAATAATCTTCCTCGCTTTGATAGCTGCTGTGGAAACTAAAATTATACATTATTCTCCCGTGAATCGGGATTCTCGAGCACAGAAGTAACAAATGTCAAGGCGAAACTACTATTCTTGGAATATTATGCATAGCTTCATTCATGTGAGATAAAGTACGCGGATGCTGGCGGATCTTTTTCAAGGGATGAAGATAAACTTCCCATTCATTTCAAGAGTGATTACCATGAAAGGATATTTCACGATACAAGAATCTAACCACATCGTCAACTTTTTTCAACTTCCATGAATTCCATGAAATTTGGTTCATACCTTTGATCACTAACATAGCTCTGCTCAAATGACTTTGAGTTTGAAATATTTTTAGTGATTTATCTGAAGTAAACAAGGAACAAATGGTCATTTTAGACACTTATCCTTTGAAGTTCTCTATGGTGTATTAAGACATTCTAATTCAGTAGTATGGTTGGTTTTAACTCTATTGTATTCATCCCTTTTTGCTTCAAGAGGATTTGCTTTGGAAAATATCATGATTATCAGGTGACCAAACCATTCTAAATGTTTCTAAATATTTAAATCTCGTTATTATAATTTTTGTTGAGGGAATATAGCCAAGGTATCCTAAAGTTACCGAGTCATTCTTCTAGTAAGACATTCCTCGGCAACAAGAGGACGCTTCTGGTAAACATCCTAATGCGTGAAAAAACATGATAATAGTACAAGCTTACTCGCCGAATCTTTATTCTGAGAAGCAAATGTGAGAACGGTTACTTTAATAATGTACCAGTGGTATTAGTGGCTATGGAAATCGCTCATTCTTTTTCATAATTTTACTGTAATTTATTCTCTATTTACCACATCAAAACAGAATAACTATGTTGTTGGTTTAAGTTAAAATCAACGCGATATCAAAAAGGGTTACGGTTTCAAAAACATTAGTAGAAATACTCTAAACCATTCCTGATTCATTGATGTTTTCTCTTAGGTTTTTGCTATTTATAATATCCATTTCAGATTTCCCGTTGACCTCGTTATTGGAAAATGATGACTTAATTTGAAGGCAGAAAATAAATCAAAATGCAGCGTAAAAAAGGCCTCATTTCGTAAAAATGTCTATCTCATGAAAGACTTGTAGGAGACACATTCAGAACAGAGTTGTAGTCTCATTATGCTGAGTTACTTTGGCAACTTAAAGCGGTCCAATCTTGAAAAAAATGAGCAAATTTTATTCCATTATTAAATGTTTATAGATAAGCTAAGCTTTAATTGTTTACGATTTTTATTCTATTGTTCCGAATTGATTTATTTTGTTGTCAACTTCGCGTCGGGTCACTGGAAAGATTTGCCGTACCTTACCCCAGGAAAATGTTTGTAGTCTTGCCAAAGATTATTCGATCTTATATTTTACAGTTTTTTTCTAAAGCCCTGGTTACACAATACCCGTACGAGTTAATGTACGAATGCATGAACGCGTGAATGAACGCGAAAATTCATCGTGTTATCACACTAACTAGTACGAATGCATGAACGCGTGAACAGGGATATGGAACCTGTTCTATTTGGTTCATGCATTCGTTCATGAACTTGTACATGAACACGTACGGGTTAATGTATCGTGTAACCAGGCCTTAAGTTGAGGTAAAGGTTTTAATGATTTTATGAATAAATACCGCGTTGGGTTCGTCCACTGGCGTCAGCAGACATAAATGTTTTCTTGAAAAGACTTTTTTGGAGGGGATAGAGAAAATATTTTCTCTCTCTCCCCTCCATAGTTCATACTCTTTTCATTTGTGTAGATACATTAGCCGACTTGTTTGTGCTGCGTACACAGTAAGAAATTCCGCTTGAAATAAGAAAAACAGTTAGAAATTTGGAGCCCTAAAACGTTAGGATTGCCCGAGATAAATGCACTACAAATAGAAAACTCGTCTACGCTAGCGCTGACTTTTTTATCGGTCTGGGGAAACTCCTGTTAAATATGGGCGTGAACTCGCATAATAATGCTATTTTTACGAGAGCGGGCCCTCTTAAATGTATTTACGGCGCTTTTATTCCGGCGGCTTCTTCCCTGGATTCCGTCGAGGATGCTGAAAAAAATATCATCTTCTTCTCGAATATCAAAATGCCGAGCATCTCAATTAGGTTTTGACGCCTCATTCTCAGCCGCCACCTCCTCTTTTCCCACTGCGATTAAAAATATTTTTGCGGTCAATAATTCTTCATTTCACTCGGGATTTCTGCCTCTCCTTTCTCATCCCTTTTTCCCAGGCTCTCGGTCGTACCCTCAAATCTCTTCACTTCACCCCGCCACAACCCCTTCTCCCCCTTCCTCCACCCGAAGACCCCGCTCTCGCCACCTTCCCCTCTCTCAACTCCTTCCACGACCGACCGACCCTTCGTCAGACCCCTGCCGGAGGGAGGGAGCAAAGGACGAAGGGTCCTGTAAATCCTTTTGAAATATCTCGCCGCCCTTCCTCCACCTTCCTCTATCTCTCACCCGGACGCCTTCGTTTTTTTCCTCTCTCTCTCCATGGTGACACCCATCCCTTCCGCCTGAGTGTTTTCTTCCGATTGCCCCGATGAAAACATTTTCTGCCTTTGTTCTGTGTGCCTCCGTGGCTTTTTGTGTTTTCTCACGGAGGATGTGGTGGCTTTAAGATGGAGTCATATGGATGGAATGGCGTTGAAATTTACTGGAGAGGGGTGAAGTGAAGAGATTTGAGGGTACGACCGAGAGATGCATGTAGAAGTAGCTTGTCACGAATGGGAATGAGGGTCATCTCTTCTTTGACCAAAAGATCGAATACGTAATGGGTTTTTAGGTAATATCAAGTTCTCATGTTTGGGGAAAATATTAGGCCGCGTTTGTGGAGAGGCGTTTAAAATGTAGTGAAGTTTCTTTTATTATAGCTTGTTAATTCACAAACTTAAGACTAGAAGACCACACAATCGTTGAAAAAAACATTGAATTTGTAATTGCATTGAAGGAAGTTTCATGTTCTCAATCTCGGGTAAATTTTTTGGCACCAGTTACTTTTAAATACTTAAAAAAGCTAAGCTTATTTAATTATTGCATGATAATTCACTCTACCCGATATTTGTCCGTTTGCAAAAACGATGGAACAAACCGATGACTGTTTACGATATTTTGTTGAGTAATTCAGCGTGGCAGCGTAGATAAAGGCCCTTCATTTTCAGATTTATCGCTGACGTCACGTTAACCGTTGTCATAATCTTCCAATACATTATTTTTATCATATTTGAAGAAAGAAAGCTTCAGTGAGAACAAAGTTTACCCGCCAATGTTGCTGAATTTTCACCGGATGAAAATTTGGAAAGCGCATTTAGTGTATGTCAACCTCAGTCCTCTATGTAGCATTCTCATCTGTACTCTCTCCTGATTCTGTACCCTCTCACCTACTGATTTTGAATTGGCAATCAAGAAGCTTCTAAATTCAGCCTTGCAAAGATGTCTCTCTTGTGCAAGCATCCAATTTCTATAGTCACAAGATTATAAAAAATCTACGACTGCGCTGGGTTAGTAAAGAAGATAGAAGTTGCATGAAGAGAGACAAAATCTCTCAGGGGGGTATATTTTCATAAGGCAATGTTGTTAGTAAGATTATGAACGGAAGTATATATTATTTGATTTCTTCTCTAAAGTATCATTGATATGCAAGTGCTGTTGGTGAGTGTACTGCCCAATGAGGAAAGATGCAGCGTTCCTCAGATATCTCTCACAAAGTTCATGACAAAAGTCATAAATCTTTTCTCAGCATTGAAACAAAAATCCCCTAGGAAGGGAGCATTAGGCTCTTTTCGAGTTTTTCTAGGGCACCGGAAGATTCAGAGGCATAAAATAAAGCCATAAGAATGTCTCAAGTTCTCTCGCCCCCATGAATCTGCTTTCCAACGAGTAGTTATGAGATTATGCATTAGCGGCTGTGACAGTTAGTTTAATGACCACAAGTTGAAGCTACGAGAGTTAGTCACATTGGTAACGATAGCAGTCATAGGAATATGATATTTAATGACAATTTTAAATCATAATTCTGGACCTAATTGGAGTATTTGTGATAAAGTTTTCTCTGAGAAAAAAATAGCGTTCTTCGTATAAGTTATATAAATGAGACCTCTGATAAAGTTTTCAACTTTTTATCTAGATAAAAACATGCACTATAATGATCACTCATCCTCAGACATAAGTAGCAAGCTGTATGATTGGGCTGAGGTTAGTGAGGACCTATCCGAAGGTAAAGTAATAAATCGTTCATGGTGACTTGTGAGGTTCAAAATTGGTTGACACTTTCCCGAGCGGTAATTTTGATTTTCTTTGGCGTATTTTTTCCCCAGGTTGAGACTTTGTCAGAATATTTGGATTAAAAGCGTATGTTTTTTTGAATGGTTTGCAAGGGTGGTGGGAGCGAGGCAGTATATAATGTGCTGAATAAAGGAAGTGTGCTGCATGAAGTGTATGACTGTGGGAAAGTACCTACGTCTTTGGCTACGTGTAATTACGACGCGTGAAACCAAAAATATTCCAATCTTGAAGTTTTAAGGTTGCTACTGGTCTGGAAATCCTGGAATACCTAGAAAAATCTTATCAATTTATTTTGTTATATGTTCAATTTAAAATGGCTTTATGCTGTATGTGATCCTTTTATCAAATAATTAAATATATAAGAACTTGGAAAAATACTATAATTTCATAATTAACGGTCTGTAGCAGCACTAATAATGGACCGCGTAAGTTTGAAATGAAAGGAAGTTACCGTTAAAGATATTGTCAGGTGTCTAAAATGGGTGCAGCAAAATTCGCTTCTATTAAAATGTACTGTAATCGGAGACTACATCTAAGCCACGGTTTTAAAATCTTCGTTGACGCATTTTC
Organism: Ceriagrion tenellum; assembly: GCA_963169105.1. Lineage (NCBI taxonomy): Eukaryota > Metazoa > Arthropoda > Insecta > Odonata > Coenagrionidae > Ceriagrion > Ceriagrion tenellum. The sequence continues at coordinate 79,191,261 of OY720637.1, read as the reverse complement.
TCAGAGTAAGACCGAATTAAATACGTACACCCCGCCATAATTCTTATACGTAGGAGCTGACAGTTTTTCTAATAGTTAAATAAATACCTATCAGTATGTTCAAACCGAGTTAACGAAAAGGCTGCGTCATCTATCGCTAATATGAATCAGACATGATGGTATAAAGGATGAAAAGAGGAATTAACTTTACCGTGTCAGGCGTCACTTCATAAAAGTGTTTGACATAAGTAACGATCATGAAGTGAAAGTGCGTTTCATAGCTTTGATGTTTTTTTCATACAACGTTTAAACAATTTTATATAATTATCTAAGGTTTTGTATAAATATCTTTGTTATAGATACTCGTTAAAAGAACAAAATTAGCGGAAACACTTCTTAGAGCCATCCCATCTATAATATTCATCTATAATATATCAACTAACCGACAGTCTGATGCAATATACAAATAGCAACCTCTCAGTTAAGTGCATGTTAACGAACGAGCTAAATAGTCTAATGGTTAACGTTAACTGGGCATAAAACGGGATTAGAAGGTTTTTGGTCTCCCGTTTTCGTACCTGCTACCTCTGAATCTGTGTCTCGCTGTAATCGAAATAACTCCTCACAACCACCCTCGGTATCAGTCCCACTAACGCGTGGGATACTATTTTTTTCCTTCCCTCCTCGCGAGCTTTTTCAAATCGTTAATTTGGAAGTTTTTGTCGCAGCCATCCCATCGTTAAAGCCTCTCGTGTAAGTCTTTTGCGTGCTCTCTTGAGACGTCGTCTCGTCACCGTCATTTTCCCTCTCTGCTCTTTCTTCACGTCTCTTCAACTCCAAGACGAAACTCCGTGTGCGTGAGCCATCTTGGCGTTCACGCCGCGGAGATCCTTTTGTGTAGAACTTTTTTTTTCTTCATTCAAGGGGCCTTCACGAATCGTCGCTCGCCGCGACGTTAACGTTCCGAGCGTTAGACCCCACTACCGCTCCGGGATAATCCGCTGGAAATAATTTTTGTTTTTGGTCTCCCATTTCCGCACCTGCTACCTCTGAATCTGTTTTTTTTGTTTCTTTTTATTCCTTCTGCTTCTTCTTCCTCTTCTGGCGCGTTCTTCCTCCACTCCCTAAATGAGGGGTCGGCAAACATAACGAAACGGAAGAGTGCTTCGCGACAAAACAGAAAATTATTCAAGAGCCATAAATATGTTACATCACTCGAAGAGTCACTTTATGAAAACTAGCGTTACTCATATAATGAAGTAAGTTATTGGATTCAAATATTCATATCTATATTTAGCTGAGTCTTTGAGAAATACTGAGGGTGAAGTATAAAACCTTATGGAACCTTAAAATAAAAACATCAGATGAGAATCTTATAAAAACATCAATACATCTACATACTACCCTGCGAGCATGCAAGTGGGCGTGTGGGAGGGGATGTAAATACACCAGCCGTGTAAAGATGAAAGGGATAAGGTTTTGAGAGGTGAAATGTTGACGTGTATAATGGGAGTGTATTTAGTGGAGCTCAGTTTTTATTGTGGTCGCTTATTATGCGCGGAAAGAACGAGTTTTTGTAAAAATCAGTTCGGCAATGTATTTCTCTTATTTTATCACTTCCGTCAGGTCTAGAGGTTTGGTGAAGTGTCATGATAATATTCTCTGTGTCGCTCTGAAACACACCAGTTCTAATTTCTCTAGCAAGCTAAGCCTAGCGTGTAGCCGCGAAGTCTCTAGGGGCTCCCACTTTAATCCCTCTAAAAGTTGTGAAACACTATATGTTCCCTCGTTGCGGTTTTTAACGAAGTGTTTAACAGCTTTTCTGTTTATTTCATTAAATTTTTTGGTTAAATCTTTAAGACTAGGGTCCGAAATGCACGCGGCGTATTCGATGTGTGGCCTAACCAGAGCGTAGTAGGGTCTCTCTTTTACTATTTCATCCGAGGATCTTCCTATTATACGCTTAGCAAAACCTAGTTTCTTTAATGCTGTGTAATAGTTTAAATATCCAGCTCGCTCTCGCCTACAAGAAACTACTACTGTTACTATCTGCAATAAACCAAAAATTTTTATTTTTTTAAATTTTAAATTTTAAAGTTTTTATTAATGGCTCATAATTTGAGCACCCAGTATCAGTATTGGCTCGTGGAACGAAGAGTGTAAAATTTTTGTTCTGTTTTCAAACTTTGTAACACACAATTCATACTAATCCACCAAATAAGAAAAAATTTAAGTTTTGGCCACTTGCGCCATCATCATGGAGCTAAACAGCTCATAATGAGGCAATATTATATAACTGTGCTATAGAACAAAATTTGAGTGGAAAATGTCCTCAAACATCACTTCAGGAGGAACCTGTGCTTCGAAGTACTGTTTTCATAGGATATGCAAAATTTGCTGTAATGAGTAAATTTAAACTCATTCTGCATTTTATTTTTTTATTTCATGCAAATACTTCTTCAGGTAAAGTGCTATGGGATGAAGCTTTAAATCCAATCTTTCAATAGGTCGTGAAAACCAGTAATCCTACTGATTCCAGGCTCCATTGCTTCTTTGACAGGATTTGATATAATGATTTTTTAACGAACTGATGGAAGAGTATAGTTGTATAACTATTTTCAAGCTCAAAACATTTAGCAAAATTTAGCAAACGCCAAATTTTGATGTACATTATAAAATAGATTTTGTAATCAAGGTGAACAGCAGAAGTTTCTTTTGGCAACGTTGCTGCATTCTTCACTGCATGCCGGCTGCGTGTCCCCATGGAAGTCGGAAGTCTGCTATTTAACCCTTAAATACTCGTGTAATATTGTCGATGACCTGTATCGAAAAAAGTATATTAGGTGTATCAATATATTAAAGTATAAGATAAGATTTATTTGCTCTAGGGAGCACCCTTTGAGCATAAAAAAATACAGGTTACTGCTCTGTTTAATCATCTGCTGTATTAAATCAATTAACAGTTTGTTGATAAGAATTAGAAAAACAAAGATTACAAGATTTGCATTTGCAGTGATTTATATAATATTGACAGGAATTTAATATACAATATATAAATGGAACAGCTGAAGCTAAATTACATTCAAAATAAATGTTTAAACAGGAATATACCATAGATTAACAATAAAGAATGAAGTATCATCAACAAATGTGAGAAATACTGGCGATATATGATCTAATATTACTCACTTTGAACATTTAGTAGATATTTGAAGTATTTATTTTAAAAATATAATGAACTTTTGGTATTTTTTCAATCATGTGATAAAGCATTCCATAGATTGGAGCCGGATATAAGGAAAGAATATGCAAAGACTTGCTTGTGAGTTGGAGAAATTAGAGCATCACCAGTAGACCTACTAGTAGAAGGTCGGGTAGTGCGCGTGGATCTAAAATTAAAGAGGTCATACAAATACTGTGGAGTTGTTTGGTATATATCAGTTCATGATATAAAAGTTTTTGAAGAATATTATTCGGGCGGAAATTACGATAATCAAAGTTATGTAAAGAGATGATATCCCCTGCCATTAAAGCAGTGTATTTCAGCGTTATAGTTCACCATTTTTAACCCGATATATCTTCGTTAAATGACCAGTGGTCTAGCAATATTTTTACACTATTTGATAGTAGGAGTCTTACTGTAATATATATGTTAGATTCAACGTAGACCATTGGGGTTGTCTAAAATAAAGGGTTCTCCTTAAACAGTACGGTATTATATGATCCCACTTGAGTGACGGTGCTCTATCAGACTCCCCTTAAAAATAAGTGGCATTCGTTGAACGCTCAAGTGCCCACCCAAATTGACTGTGCAATTTTGATAATATCTGCCACTATCACCTCCTGTATTTACAAATGAATTTTGAGCGCAATATTATTTCAACGCATGATGTTATATCTTATTGATATTCAGTTAAATAAAATTTCAATATACCAAAAATTAAGAGGGCCTGGGAATTCCTTTGAGTAAAAAGGCTGAGAAGGAGGTTAGAATACAATCGGTTATTCGAGTGCGAACGGGAGGAAAGACAGATGGAAATGATCTTTTATCATAATATAGAAGTTCGTTTGTTGTACGAGCACTGAAAATCTCAAAACAATAAAATAGCTGAATATATTTTATTGTGAAGGCATAGTTTATATAATATTGGAATTAAGAAAAATTTTAAGTATTTTCTTTTCAAGCTATGATGTTAATTTTTGTCTTCATTGAATGGCAGTCTCAATAATGGCGTTATAAAATCCTTTGAAATTTCATTAATAAATATGCAATAGTTTTATTTGCGTTTTTCAGTTTTACTATAGGTTTTCATCTGCGTTACAAAGACATGTGACTTAAGAGCGTCGATTTTTTGCACCTTCTTATGTTCAGTTTGAATTCAGCGGTGTAAAAACCTAATATATTTTAATCTCTTCAATGGTGAGCTTACAAATATGAAAAATGTAAGAGCTAAAAATGCATTGCATAACTACTAAGCAAATAAAGTGTGATAAATATTTCACAAATGATAATAAGTTTTATCTTCATTATCTATTTCATGTTTGAGCCGTATGTGCATCGTGGGCAGCGTTTTACCGATGCACAGAGGGAGGGTGATATGAACACTAAGAATTTCATTTCTTCTTCCCCAATTTTTACTTATAATGATTCTGGAAAACCGTAATTAAATGGGCGAAATGACAATGGTTGCTTGTTTTAGAGAGGTGGGGAGCATTCGAGCTGGAAAATGGGATGCAGGTATTTTTAGTCAAACATAAAACTACCACCCGTTGTCCACGAGTTGTCGATTCAATTTCAATATTTTGATTGTGTTGTACACTTTTTGTTGAGGTACGAAGGGAACTGGTGTGGGTAGCTGGTTCGTGGTAGAGGAAAGTTTGAGGCAGAGAAGGGAAAGTGGGATCATTTTAAGATGAAAATGGAAAAACGCCGGACCCTCTACGCGATAGCAATTCACTTTTATTACCTCCATTGCGTTCAATTGATCCTTTTCGCAGCATGGGAGCCGTCTCTGCACCAAGGGGAGAGATTTTGGGGCGAGAAGAGAGATTTCAGAGCTGTGCCACGCTTCTTCCTGCAGTCTTTTCATTGTATTCCAACCAATGAATAAAATAAAATTCTGTGAAAAAGAGTTTATACCTCGCAGAGAGTCCGAATCTATTCCACGTATATTTACTTAAAATACTCTCAGACTGAACCTTCTCGTATCTTGCACATTCACCATCTACCAGTTCCCTTCCTCTGTTAGCATTGTAGATTAATCAGCGAGTTAAGGTTTAAAGCATAAAAGCAGCATTAAAGAAACTAGGTTTTGTTAAACGTATAATAGGAAGGTCCTCGGATGAAAAAGTCTAAGAGAGATGCTACTTCGCTCTGGTTAGGGCACACCTCGAATACGCCGCGAGCATTTGGGACTCTGGTCAAATATATTTAACCAAAAAAAATCAATAAAATACAAAGGAAAGCAACGCGCTTCGTTAAAAACTGCTACGAGCGTACATATAGTGTCTCACAACTTTTAGAGGAATTAAGGTGGGAGCCCCTAGAGATTCGGAGGCTACACGCTAGGTTGCTAGATTAGGTTGCTTGAGAAATTCAGAACTGATATTTTTTAGAGCGACATAGAGAATATTATCATGACTCCTCTCTACATCTCTAGGTCTGACAGATGCGATAAAATAAGAGAGATACACTGCCGTACAGATAAGTACGAAAACTCGTTCTTTCCGCGAACAATAAGTGACCACAGTAAAAATTGAGCTCCACTATATACACTCCTCTAATACATGTCACCAATTAATCTCCAAAAAACGTACACCTTTATACGGCTGGTGACCTAACACCCCCTGCCACACGTCCATGCGGCGGCTCGCGGGGTATTCTGTAGATGTAGATGAAGGTTGGATTAAAAGGAATCCACCAGATTTTTACCGGCGCAGGCCTCTATTTTCCTAAGTTATTTTTTCTTCATGGCTTACAAAACTTGACACTTTACACTCTCTTCTAGGGTACAAATTTCTGCACAGAGTAAGGATTGAGTCCGCTTGATAATATTTTTGGGCGGCCAATAAACATAGGGGACGGGATATACCTTTCTTTAACTCGCGTCACATGTTAGGGAAAACCGTAGCATCACGGGTGACAGAAAAGAAGAGAATGAAATCAGTTGGTATGGGAGAAAGACGATATTAATTCTTTTTCCTTTCCAATAATGCGTATAAGTACTAGTTTTACGTTGATACACCTGTTGATATACGTGTCAAGGTAGGTTTAATTGGAAGAGATTAGAAAATCTTTCAGGCTTCTCTTGAACAAGCAACCTCTGCCCATTCCCTCAATTTTAACTTACGTCATCCCTTAATACGTTGTCCTTTTGCTCATCTCTCCCCTTCATCTGTCTTCACACTCACCACGCCTTATTACCCTCATTTCCGCTAAGTTTATCCTTTTTCCTATCAATATCAGTCATTCATTTCATTTTACTCGTGCCAAATTTTTTGCGTTTATAGAGCATGTTTTTTGAAATTTAGAATAATGCTACTTGATATCTAAAGTCTCAATAAATGGAAAAGAGCAAATAAGGCTTTCTTGTTGTAGAAGTATAAAATAAGATGTAGATAACAAACGATTAAGGCTAATAAAGTAGTGGATTGCATAAGTGATATTATCTGGGAGAATAAGTACATAGAAAAGGAGCAAAAAGCAAAAATCTACCGAGCAACATTCGGATCAATAGTGACCTCTACGGGCGAGGCAGATCAAAGACACTGAAATCTAAATTACTAGGAACAACCAATGAGATTATCTTTTTTCAATCCCTAATTTTATTGAATGGGAAATTACATCAGAAAGCACTGCCAGGTAGAGAATATTGTCACGTGGTTAAATGGAGAAATGTAGTGTTCTTAAACATAAAGTGAGAGATGGAAGAATACATTAAGAATAGTTAAGATATGCCAGATACAGGCTTCCAGGTGGAAGGAGTTGTGTATACAGCCTAAGGAAAAGATTTCGAGACAATTTATAGAAAATAATCTGAGCGTGTATTGAGGAAAACAGGCGCAAACCTAAATAAAGTAAAATAAGAAGGTACCTGCAGGAAATATTTTGCAAATCCTGTTTGAAGCCAATTTCATTGGACCTCTTGATGGTTAAAGCTACGAATATTGGATTTATGAAGAGATGTTTTGGGCATAATAGCAATTTCATTGGTATGCTCAGAATAGAGAATATTTGTTCAACGTATTTAAGTAGGATAAGAGTCACCAAATTCACAAAATCAAAGAAAATCTCTTCAAATATAAAAAATATGTGGTGAGCAACCAAGGAGAGAACGGAAGATGCCTTATGCATTCATTCATCGTCGATCACGAGCTACTAAAAATATCGCTGCGTGTTCCCGCTTACTCGCAATTGAAAGTGAATAATTTTGAAGTCAGAGAAACTCTGTTCCTTACTGTATAAAGTTATTCAGCCATTTTTCGATAAATATTTCCCCGTGCGTAGATCAAACAGCTATGTTTCAAAAATGACTCTGAATGTTTTGTCTGAATATCTTAAAACTTGCATTTCTTAGAAAATTCGCACCATTACCTGCATTTTTCGAAGCCTTAGTACGATGTAAGTTGTAAAGTGAGTTGCTATTTTTTTATTCGGTGATCCACCGATTACCGATTACTGTAGGCTTTACTTACTTACCGGAAGTAAGTAAAATTGCTCAAGACTTTCAGATGTGCTCTGCCTCGTCCACCGATAATATTTCATCTCTGCACTTTGTCTCTTATTATCTACCAACTTGGCTACCACCTAGGTGTCTTCCCTATCTCATCAAAAATTTTCCTTTCCTCACTCACCAAAACATAGTGCTAATATTTTTCCAGTACCTTATTAATCCAGCAAATAGTGTAAAATATTGTGGAAAATTAAAATCAAATAGCTATCTTAATGGTTTCCTTCCTTTCACCTGAAAACTTGCACTTTTCCTTCGTTTAGAAACGTCCCCCTTATACTAGAACACTCTGCTAATCCTCCATTCAACTCCTTTCACTCCCCATTCCTTCATTATCCCTTTATTTCCTGTAAAAATCTTCCATCACAGGTTTTGGCTATAGTTGATCATAGCCTAAAACTTAATTTGCGCATTCAGTATTTACCAAGTCGTTGTACGATATCACTTGTGGTCGTTGTATTCCGATACCTTTTTTACTCGGTAAAAAGACTACATGTAGTAAGAATTATAAAATCAAATTATTGCTTCCTATAGGATTTGAATTTTTAACTGAAAATTCCCACTTTTCTGTCTTTGGCTCGAGTCTTCCCCTCATTTGGACAAGCACTCCCCTGCCAGTCTCCATATTCATTGCATTTTCAGTACCCTATTACTCCAGCAATAAGTTAAAATATAGTGAAAAATTAAAATAAAATAGTTACCTCAATGAGTGCCCGGTTTCCTTCCTTTCAGATAAAAGTTTGCAATTATCCTTCGTTTGAAAGTCTTCCCCTTACTTGCACTAGAACCCCTGATTTCCCCTTAGCTTCCTGTGAAAATAATCTTACGCGGGTTTTGCCTATAGTTGATCAAAGCCGAAGGACTTAATTTGCACATTAAGTATTTTTTTACCAAGCTGTTGTACGATATTACTTGCGGTTGTTGGAACTATTCTTTCGGTACCTTTATAACCCAGTGAAAAGGGCACACGTAGTAAAAATTATAAAATCAAATTTTTACATTCTACAGAGTCTGAATTTTTAGCTGCAAATGCCAGCTTCAAGCTGTTGTACGATATTACTTTTGGCTGTTGTACCTATTATCCCGGTACCTTTTTAACTCAGTGAAGAGGCTGCATGTAGTAAAAATTATAAAACCAAATTGTTGCCTCCTACAGGACCTCCGAATTTTTAACTGAAAATCTCCCCTCCTCCGTGTTTGGCTCGAGCCTTCCCCTCATTTGGACAAGCACTCCCCTGCCATTCTTCCCATTTTTACCCCTCTCACTCTCCTCTCCTTGATTTCTGCAGCAGACCCCTTCCTCTTCCCCATCGCCCCTCATCCCCGCCCACTCACCTCTTTTCCCCTCGATTTCCACCCGGCACTCCCTTGCCACCCCTTCTACTACATCCTTCCGTTTTGCCGCCACCTCCACCACGCCTCTTTCGGTAGGAAGAAGAATGTGAGATATAATAAAAAAATAAAGAGCGGTCCCATTTTTTTCCCTCGAAACCCTTTTCCTCCCTCTCCCTCGCATCGCCCTCCCCTCTCCCCAAACATACCCTGTTGTCCTCGAAATCCTTTTTTTTTTTTGGACCCCTTCAACGCGTTAGGGAGACGATATGCCTTTTCTTGTATTTTTCTCTTCCCCTCCTTTCCCTGAATCCTTCCCCGGTCGGCGCATGGCATGTCTCCAGAGAGAGAAAGAGAGGAGGGTTCTCTATGTATGAATGTGGGTGTGTGCGCGGGCAATCGTGAATAGGACGGTGTATGAAGAGAAAGAGGGAGAGCTAAGGAAGGGAGCAGGAAAAAGGAAGTCTGGAGAATTTATTCATTGCTCACTCTCCCCCCCCCTCTCTCTCTCTCTCTATCTCTCTCTCTCTCTCTCTCACTCTCTCTCTTCAGAAATTTATTTTTTTGGACCGCCTCAGCTGTGTGTTGAGTCGGGCAGTCATTACCGCTCACGAGTTTGAGGGTTAAAGGAGGAAAAGGAAAGAAACCGGCAGGCCTCGGACCACCACCCCCCGCCTTATACCCCTCCCCACTCCCTCTTTGATCACCTCACACCCCCTGCTGCCATTCTCCTTTTGGTCCCCTCACCCACGACCCCTCTCTTTCTGCCTCTCACACCACCTTCCACACACCCTCAACCTCACACACCCCCAGACCGCCCCTACACCACATACTCCTACTTTGGTCGCCTCACACACCCCTGCCATGCACCTCCTTTGATCTTAATGCTCATAAGAGAGGGAGGGTTTGGTTGGCTGGTTATGGCGTCTCAACGGTCGTTCTCTCCCCCCTCTTAAGGTCGTGCGCTCCGTCCGGGTGTATCGCCGGCGTCACGGATTCGTCTCGCACGTGTTTTGTTGAGGTTTACTCTTTTTTCGAAAAAAATGGAATCGGAATTGCGTCGGGGAGTGCAGAGAAAGAAGGGGCGAAAAATTCCGCGTGAGGGACGAGGGAAAATGGAATCCTTCGAGCCTGTGTGGGTCATTCAGAGTAGTCTGAGAAAAATAAAGTAATAAGGGAAATGGAGGAAGGAACGGCGAAAGAAAAATAAATAAACCCTAGCGGTGGCATGGTGCGGGGATAAGCGACGTACGCGAAAAGAAAGACCCATAAGATCGAGGAAATTTAACTCTCGCACGCGGGAAGCAAGAGGACTGTCGCGGCAGGCAGTAAACGTATTAGATGCGCGTCGCCATGCGGAGCGCCGTCTAGGAATCGGAAAGACTTTAAGGGAGAAGTAATAGTTTTTCCCTCGGCTTATTTGACCGTGGACTATTTTTACCTTCAGTCAACCGAGTTCAAGAACTTTTTTTTATGAAGTCGGAGCAATTTGGTCTGCAGTTAACAAGACGTTTTGCAACGCGGAATGTTTGGTATGTACTTTTTTAACATAACTTAATAAAATAAGTATTCATAATGAAGTGAAAACTTTGTTCTTTTTAACGCAATTTTTTTTGTTTGTACGACGCGTCTTGCAGATTTTATAAAACTTTGTACATGACGACGCAGTAAATCTATGAAACAAGTACAATAAAATTTGTGTAAAATAGTACAAAGCTTTCACTTTAATACGGATACTAATGTAAAAATGTAAAATACTTGTACGAAGAGACGCCTGTGGGTATCAAATTAATTGATTAAACAATATTTGCCTTGTAAATGCATACAAAAACACAAAGTACGTGCGTACGCGCGAGTTTTTGTGCATGAATACTTTCCATTATCAACCAGTGAGTACATAAGATATGATTGTACTTACGACTAGTTTTTTTATATATTGGTAAACACCGTGGATAATGGTTTCGGGGAGGATTGAAATTATATAATTTGAATAGAAATTTGTAGTTTTGTATTATCAAATTTTACTTTTGAGTTTTCAAGCATATTATTTGATTTAAATCTATCTTTATCAACTTGGATTAGATTTGCGAGAAATTATAGAAGCATTGGAAACTACTGAATACTTTTTTGTATTCTGCGTGTGACCAAAGAAGAGAACGTTTATCTTGCAAGTTGGAGCCATTTAGTGCACAAAAATAAAACTTCGTAAAACTGGGAAATTTTAATGATGATTTAAGGTAAATTTATAAAAGTATAATTCTGTTATTTTATTTTATACTTGGGAAAATTTGTATCCGCCGCAGTCCAGGCAAGATTATTCTTAAGAGAAGTCAGGGAGTTGGTTGAGTAATGAATAAACGTAAGACGAGAAAAATTATTGTCAACATTGAAAACATCGAAGAACCTCTTTCATGGGTATCCAACTAACGGAAACGTTCTTCTAGACGACGATATACTTCAAAAATTATAATTTTTGAACTCAACATTTTGACAAAGGACATCAGAGGTCAACCACATTTTTGCTTGAAGGTTAAGCCACTTTAACTGCATTAGGACGCGTTATGCAACACGGAATGTTTTATTTTCGTAAGTATTTAAAAATGCCATGTTTACATTTTATATCAAGTGCAAATAATTCGTACACGCCGCACTTTTCATTAAATTATCGAGAGAAGCGTTTGACAAGCTGTATATTTGAAACTAAGATGAGAAACTATGGTATAATTTAAGGCCACGGATACCATAGGCTTAAAATTTATATTATATGAGGAAAAATAATAGTTTTGATATTAACTTTAGATGCTTTCTTAATAAAGGACTGTAGTAATTATTTTCCCAACAGTTTTCTATTTTTCTTGAAAATGAATAATCTTTCTATTTAATCGCAAAACTGGCATATGCCTGGACAACCGTACATCGTTTATTTTTACGCCTTCTAATTAAATACTATCTGCTATTTGCATATCTTTTCCCCTCGATTGCAACAAATCCACAAAAGACTTGTCATTCTATCTTAGATCCTCATGTCGCAGCTAATTACACTCTTGTATTCATAGTCGGAAGTTTATTTCATTAACTGAAGAAAATATAGTGCAAACGGTGACTTTTTATCTCGATATTTTCTTCCAAAAACTGAAAAAATTTTTGTTGCGATTTTAATAATAATAATTTATTTATCCATTGTATGAAACTTACATGTACACATAACATTACAAATAAAAAGGATAAATTAGGAATCCCTTTTAGGCATTACATGTATTTGGTATACCTTATAAACAAATTAAATTTCGACTAATTGAGAAATGAAAAAAACTGAGACGACATACATTACAGAAATATATACATGTACATGAAAAAATATAACAATTCTTGTTTAATCTCAATATGTCGTGTATAATGTTAATAATGAAAGTTAACCATACTATTGACAAAAAACACATCTATATTTTCTAAATCAAATAACCATAGTTTTACTCTGTTCAAAAAAGATATTAAACTAATTGTACCATGTTATATCATCTAACAATCTAAGAAATAATTTTGGCCCTAAATAGATAAATGAGCATTTAAACAGAGACAAATTGGGCTTGTGCAAAATATGCATTGTTGTAGATGTTAGGATCTGAAATCTTATACCAGTATTCTCGGAAATATCATAAAACAGTAATTTGGCTTACATTTGTTAATTATTGTCTTATAATAAGCCACTTTCTGTATTTTCGTTATATTAGAATCATTCCAGAACCTTACTGTAGTATCAGACGCTTTTAATTACCTTACATGAATCGACATAGTAGTGTGATGCTAAAAAGCACTTTAATAGAGATTATATGCTTTTCAAAACACTTAGCTGTGCGTTAGTTAGATTCCGAGTGGTTAGTAACATTCGATTTTAAGTATTTTTTCTAATATTTGAATATAAATCTGTACCCATAGGTTTGAATAAATATCCGTACACCGAGAGGTACGATAAATCAAAACGTCTGTCACATCAGAATATTACAGAATTTATAACCAAAATATTTTACACTTTTACACCGGCAGAAGCGAAATGTTTAACGAATGCCACCTGCAGAGTTGCTAGTTTTTTAGGTGATAAAAATCCAATGCAAACACGTATGCACATACGTAGGCTCTGATTCTTGGTAATAAACTGTGATGCGCAGGGAAGAAAAATTTCATAGTTTTGCACAGAATGATTTATTTTAATGCCACACTTCTGGATTCTTGTAATTCATCAACTGGGACAATTTTAGTTTGCTCAAATACGAGAAATATATGGAGAAACATGTTAGACAACAAAAAGCGTGGTGTTTAACAGTCTCACTGAACATTTTAATCGTTGCAATTATGTTCCAGAACTAAATTCGGCTTCGTATCATAGAAAAAAGCATCAAAATCTCTCACTGTAACAGCAGCTTATCCAATGTCATGCGTGTACAAATTTGATTGCCATAGGCATTTTTAGCGTTTTATTCATCGTTGGCGCATTATATCTGTTCAATATAGCTTAAATTTCAAATATTCAGTGAATGAAGAATTGTAAATGATCGTATGTTCTCGTACCGAATCCTCCAAGAAAATATAGATAAAAATAAGCGTGAATAATATCTGTCCTACACGCTTTTAAAATTTAATTTTTATGTTTCGATCGATTTCTTCATGACCGATGAAAGCCCTTTCAGTACGTATTTCATTACTTTGACTTTTATTCTTTGATATCTATAAAACAATAAAAAAAATACAAACTTAATGATTGTCCTTAACTGGTGGATGACATTTACAATAGAGAGATATATATACATATATTAATTACATTATCACCCCAATCTGTCACTACATATACGATTATTAGTTTTAATTACGCAGTATCAGAAAAAAGGTTAAATACTCAGATTCTCAAGGTTGCAGGCCCAAGCCTCTGGATCCAGGTCTTACAGATGGTAGCCCTAGTTGAATATGAAGGGTTGATTTGACCGCAGGTCCCTTATGAGTGTAAGCAAGTTTGCGTACATTGGTGAATTGCGGGTCGCCGCCTATGCACCCAAAGGCGCCGTAAATATAGGCAGTGGTGCATACACAAATGCTTTGCGGGTCGCCAGCTTGGTTTCCACCAGCAGTGTCTGCGTTCTCTTCAGCGTGTTGGAAATGTTGGGACTTATCCCGTTCCGGAATCACGTCGCTGGAGCGAGATGAAATTTCTCCACAAGAGTTCAATCGCATTACCGGAGGGTTCCAAAGTTTCTCATGTCAAGAGTGGAGTAAAGAATTTCGAAACTTTATTGAAAAAGTTTTCGGGTCTGCCGTTAACTAGAGGGAACTGCACTATAGCTTGAAAATACGCTCCGAAATTAAAAATGAAATACTTAAATCGCCCATTTCAAAAAATCAGCTCATGAAATAAATTTTCCGGCTAAACCTTTTAATAAAATTCCTGCTTAAGTTCCTGAGACTTTTGACAGATTTTTAGTAAACTCCGCATTCAAGCTTTCGTGGCACAGTGAAAATATGTTCTCTGTCCTAAATATTTTGGAGGAAATAAAAGTTATAATTCAAAGTCTGAAATAATATGAGACAGTATATTAAGCAGCATTTTGGCATGGATATTTTTTTGTTTTAGGTTATACATGAAATTTCAGTTTTTAAATATTGTTTTCAATGTATACATAATGGAATAACAATTAGTATAAATTAATATTTTAAACTTATTTAAATTAATTTCAATGTATTTATTAATGTAAACCTCGACGCTAAAGAATAAATATGAAATTAATCTCGTTTCAAGCATGGTAATTGGCATTTTATCCTTTTTTTTCATTGTGAGCTGTTCGTCACTCATTTCAGTGACTGCATCGTATTCTTTCAGAGTTGGTAATCGTTTGTAGGTATTATTAAAAGTTGTATACTCACCATTAGGGCATAGCAGTTCAAAATTGAAAGCCAAAATAATTTATTTTTCACTGTATAACGTGGTGTTTTCTAAATAAATTTATTTTGACTTCTTTTCTACGACATGTTAAGGCATTTTTCTGTCACAAATGAAAAAACGACTTCGTTTCCTTCCACTGATTTATTTTTTTGGTACCAAAAAATAAATCAGTGGAAGGAAACGAAGTCGTTTTTTCATTTGTGAATATCAACTTCCACATAGTTGAGCCTGATACCATTGAACGCATTTTTCTGTTTTTACCTAGACTCCTTCTCAGGCTATTGGAGGGTAGTAAAGCCTTAAATATAGGGCGACTCTTATTATTTCAGTAAACCTCTACCTTTTAAAAGGCTTATTCTTAAACTTACATGAGAAATAGTCACTTAAGTTACATTGAATGCAATATCATTTCACCTTGAAATCAATGAATTTGGTCTTATTATAAAGAAAAATAACTCACTCTTCCAAAAATATCAAACTATCAAACCCTTACCAAACTACTTTCCGAGATTGTTTATGAACAATACCAGCCCTTTTACGTGATAAATGGTACGTATACACTTCAGAAAGACTTTTTTTTTAACTAGGAATTTCCTACGCCTAGATCTCGTCAAATAACTAACAGTGAGTAGTTAGTACGTTTTATCGACTATTTTTGAAAATAAATCATATAGTCACCGCTGTAATTTTTTCGAGCAAAAAAATTGAGTCAAGTTTAATACTAATATTGCAATTTAGTTTCTTAGAATTTTCTTCACACAGAATTAAATTATTGCATCATAAATAATGCAATATTTAATACATGCTTCCTTAGGCTGCTGAAAAAAAACGTATAAATCGAATATGGTCTCTATGATGACTAGAAAACTATCTCGCTCAAACTACCTTAATGTTTTGGTTGAATTATTATGGCTAAAAATTTTTTCCATTCTTTTTAGCCTATCCTATAAAATCATCTCAACTTATATTATTCATTTAGACAACTGTAGCAGAGTCAGAAAATTGGCAAAAATGTCACATAACATTGGTTTAGCTATGCGTCAATTTATTTCCCAATGATAGCGCAACGGAGGTAGTCTGCTTCGGCTGATTCACGAAGAATTCAGATATATTTCTATAAACAAATTATTTGTAAATAGTATGGTATGATGATTAATTTAAAGCGTCATTCAATTAGCTCTAAAATACATAACTGAACTAAATGCTTATCTTGATCATATTGGCTATGAGTTTTAATATTTACAGGCATATAATATTTTTCAAAAATAATTCAAACGGTGCATATTTTAAGTTTTTATACCCATATATGCTATTATCTATCAAAGAAAATCCTCAGTCACCGTTCATGGTCAATCACTAATTACTTACATAAAATGTTTTTCTTATCCTTATGATAGGAACTTATGCGAATATAAGGATATGTATCAACTGCATGGCAAAACACATTACATCACCTTGTTAAACTAAGATCTTATTTTTAATATCATACTATTAAAATTTCATTGCACGAAATTGAGTATATTGGACTCATTTTATTTTTAATCCTTAATTATGTATTAATGGCCTCGTTGGCGTTCATTTATGAATTAATTAATATTTTCATGAATTTTTAAATCCAAGTCGACGTAAAACTGGAGTTCTTTTATTTTAAGCACTATAAATTTGTTATTGGGTTGGAAGTAATATTCTGTAAAATCAAATTTATTCTTGACGTTTATGATTAACCGCGCACATATTTTAGAATTGATTTTGCCGTTTCAATTAATGACTCTGAATCTTTCTCCATTGATAGATTTGCTACACAATATTTTAATTTTAATTCAGTGTCGTGTCCATGAGTAGGAAATTATGGCTTTTTCATAATTTCAGCTTAGGGGGCCATAACCGAAGGACAAGAAGTTGTTGGAATTAGTTGTTTTGGTGTTTGTACTGATTGAGATCCCATGCCCTCGCGGCGCGTTTAAATACTGGTACTACAATGTTTTTCTTATTTTCTGTTTACATTGTAAGTAGATTGCACTTATTTCCATTTACCATATCCTTAAGGACCCGACACTATTTTTTTATTTAAACCAATAAAAAATTTGCCTCACTTTTTTCTAGATTACTTGGCTTTCTTTTCTTATGAGAATATTCAGATCAAGGTATGGGTTAGATTAATTGAAACAGTTCTGCAAAAGGAGTGGAATGTGAGAGTTTTGAAATAATCCTCTTTAACCTCATTTTTTTAAAGTGCATTTCTTCAACGAGATTTTTAAAAATACTATTAAAAGATGCAGATTGCTTGACGAGATGTTCTTATCATAAGTATGTTTGAGTGTCCGTCTGCTGATGAAACTTATGAAACTCCGACGAAACTCATTATTTCATTGAGTGAATCCGAAATGAGATGGACCCTCGGATACATTTCCACCATAATCCTATTGCCCATGATCCCTAAAGCCCTCCCCCCTCCTCCGTGAACCGATTTTAACAGTTTTGCCCTGCCACGACCTCCTTGCAACTCAACCTGCCCTTCCGCATTTCATTCAAGACCGGAGAATCATCTTTTCAACTCGCTTACTCATTCCTCCTCAGCCCACGAGAACCTACTTTACATCCACTCTGCACATCCTATTTCCGGCTCACTTATAATACCTGACCCCGTGTTTCTGAAAATCTTTAAGGGAAATGCCTCGATGAGTATCCTTTTCCTAATTCTATTTCCCTCTTTATCCTTAAGGGAAATTTTTCTCCTCTTTGTCGCGTCCGCATGTTGGCTCTTGAATGCGCCCGCAATTACTAACTGCGTAGAGCTTCGTCCTTTCATTGGATCTTGATTTGAAGCTACCTATCCCAAGCCCATTGAATCTTCAGTTACCGCTTATGATTTGCCCAGGAATAGGGTGCAGGCGTTTGAGATGTGGGGGGTGGATGAGGATTGGTGGTCGGAAAGGAAGACAAACGAGGAAGCGCTTCGTAATTGTGGTGAGGAAAGGAAACTTCTGGGAGAGATTATAGGGAGGAAGAGAGGGAGAAAGGGTTGTTAATACCGAAATAGAGGACACTATGTTGGTTTAGAGGGAAACGGTATAGGAGAAAATAGGTTCAATAACGGGATAAAGAAGGACGGGATGTTTATATGGCGTCTATAGGACAAGATGAAGAGGTGGAGAATATACGCTGAGATGAAGAGACAAACTGTGTTGGTAGTCCTGGTTATGTTAAACAAATGAAAAACCTGTGGTCGCATTCGCGGTTTAAGCGATAGTGTTTCTGTCGTAGCTGGTATCTAACTTACAACCCCACCAACTGTATGATATTTCATATTGAATTACTTCTTCTCCTCGTATTTTCCTAGAACCAACTCTGCATTTTTACCATCCCTGCTACCTAAATATGTATTTTGGTTGAATTTGAATGAATGAAATTCGTAACTTTATTAACTGCGAGTGATGCTTTTGCATGCCAGAACTCCTCAATTCCAATCAAAAAGAGTAATTTTATGAACATCATTTTTAATTTGACCCGTGCATACCCATTCTAGGATGTTTTAGAGGAGTAATTATCTTAATCTGTAACAAGTTTATAATGATTTGGTCTTCCGTACGTGTGTTTATTTCGAAAATGGTGGTATATTATTTCTCAAAAAACCTCCAAATCACTAGGATGCCGTTATTAACAAAAAGCAGTATATAAGCTAAAATATAGATTTCGGCATATTACAATATGTCATAATATTAAAAATGAAGTTCATATGAGTATTTAAAATGGTCTAAATAATTATTTTTCATAAGATGCTAATTTCGGCTTAACTCGGCATAATCTGTAATGTTCTTCATAGTGAAAAAGTAACTTGATCTGCCTCATTTAATTTTCTCTTACCGACCCAAGTTTTGGCATATCATGCCATTTTTAAGGTACATATTTTTTTAGAGGTCCGCTTATATATTTATTGCAAAATAATTGGGGGTGGGGCTGGAATAACAAGAAAGTCGTTCACTGGTTGTCGGAGAAGTGGATTTTATTTTTTATTGTGAACTTACGTGACCTCAACGTCGTTGTGAATTTAGTAACTTCATATTTGGATGAGCGAAAAAATCAGGTTTTTACCCAATTTTTGTGAATGATCATACCGTAGAACAAAATGTCTTTAATTATTCATAAAAATAATGGACATTATTTCGCATTTGATAATTATAACAGAAAAAATCCATTAAATTATCGATCATCCCGACGGCATTAATAACTCCAGTACTAAGTACTTATGTTCTGCTTATATCTGAAACCCCTTCTTCGTACACCTATCCGTTCAAAGATAATCGTAAAGCGAAGTCTTTATGCTATCATTCAAGTCAAACACGGTGCTGAGTAAAGGTCTATTTGCTAAGAGGAATGTTTCACGCAGGGGATTCGAAGCAAAGGTCTTTTTCAGATGTGCAGAGGTATCGATTTGCCGCATAACGCCCGGCGATTAACCATTTTTCATATCTTACGGAAATGGCGGAATCCGTGCCAATTATCCTCAAGAGGATAACATATTGGTGTATTCCTCCTTTAAAAGTCCTGAAAGTCGTACCTTTTTAAGTGCTTATTATTTCGGATAAATGGGAGATCGATAGCTCCACTTTGGTGGACCATTGACTGCCTCCGAGGATACCTATCTCTCTCTCGTGGCCCGTTATCCTCCGTCGCTAACGACCAGTCTGGCCAACCTTGCCTCAAGTTCACTTCCACGAGTTGGACGCGACCGTAGTCACACAAGGCGCGCGAACAGGAAAATTAGTGGCGAAAGAAATGGATCCTCCTCCATTTCTTCATCCCCCTCCATTCGGGCCACGAGGGATGGAGGATGTGATTTTTTCCGTACTCTAGCGAGGAGAAGAAGAAGGAGAGAGAGAATGGTTGGGAACTTGGCCGGACCTTGTTCCTTCCGGACGAAAAGTATGACGGGAGGGAAGTCCGCCATTAGCGACACCAGCGCCTCCAACTCGCGCGTCCGCGAAGTTCTGTTCTTCGCGTCCCTCGACTCTCGTGGAGTGAGGATCGGTTTTCAACTCGGGACTCGATTCCCTCGCGAACGTCTTGGCAGAAAGTAAGTTTGCGTCCGCGGGAAGCCGAAAGAGGAGGCGCGCCATTTCTTTTCCTCGCCCTCCCTACCACCGCCGTTCCTTCCGCCAGGAAAGATACGTTAACGACCGCACTTTCTTCCCATCCCCACCGCAGTGCGTGTTTTGTTTGTCTCTTTCTCTCTCGCTCCTCTCTCTCTCTTCTCTCGACTGTCCTTGCTGGATGTCCCTCTCCTTATCCACTTCCTCCTGTCTACATTTCTCTTTTGCTCTCGTCCCACGGCTTTCGAGTAGATGGACTGTGAACGAACGTTCTCGCAGCCCCTTTTAACGGTACATTTACCCTCAGGCGGGCCATTTTTTTCCTGAGAAGGGTTTGTGTGGTGTATTGCTCCGCATACCCCGAGGAAATATATAGTTCCCGTGATATTTTCTGATGCAATAAATCTCTTTACACCTTGTCACCGACGCGTTGGGCTGTTTGTCCTAAAAATCTCATACATTGGACCTCTGCCTTGAGTAAGTCAAGCTCGTGCGCCGTTATTTTGCGTTGATAGTTCATTGCCACTCTTTGATTATATTTCCTATTTTTTGTGGTCTTATTATTCAAATGAGTTGTAATTTCAAATAGTATGAGAAGTTTAAAATGAATTTTATGTTGGAGAGCTGATTAGTTTTGTAAAATAAACGCTGAATTAAACCAAGAGTTTATGTACATTTCAAATGCTACTTTTCATGGATCAATCAATCTATTGATATATTTTCTGTGATAAGAGTATTATTAAAACTTCCGTTTACACTCACCAATGGAACTTTTGGCATGGCGGGTCAAAAAAAATGTTGATTTTCCCTTTTAGATTGAGTTAAAATCTAACGAGATAAAGTGACTCAAATTTGATTTTTTTAATACCTAATTTTTTTCCGCTTTAGTTTTGATGGTGCGGTTGATGGAATTTTTTTCTTTCATGGCTATATTTTATCTTGCCGTCCAATATCTCCTTTGTTATCCCTTTGTGCATTTTATAGATCCAGAAATTTTTCTACACCAATTCGCTAATAGAGATAATTTTCCTCTCTTGTAAACAGTGTATTACGAGGAATATTTTTTAGACACCCTGTAAATTATTGAATGTAGTTTGTATGAGAATTATCTATCCATAAGTTACAATTCAAAGTTGTGACCGCTAACTTACGCTAACATAAACGCTGTGACACTCTAAATACCTGCCAATCTTTTACTAGGCAAATTTTATTACCAATGTTATACAATTAAATCCTCGCTCACATCGCTAGAAACTTTAAATCTCTCTAGAAGGCTAATAGCACGGATGCTCTTTTCTTATTCGTAAATTCACTATCTTTGCATAAATCTAGATTTTGTACCATTGAGAGATTTTTCCATGATTGGTGAAATTTGTTTAGTAAATTTACCCATGCAGTGGATACGCTGTGAGTTTTTCTCTTTAAGTCAGAAAATTAGGTTTTTGCCTAAAGTCAGTCATAATCGTGCTTGGCCATTAAAATACTCTTATATACATCATAAACAGCAGGTAATTATGATTACTGTGCGGCGCTCGTCATGAATTCTAAAGCTTCAATCTTTTTTGTTTAACATTCACTCGCGCAAAAAAACTACCACTAATAAAACATTTTTTTCATTTTTGGTGAAACAAAATTGCAAAATTTTGGATATTTTACTACGTTGAACACTTTCTAGAAGACATAGTACTACCAAGTTGACGGCTTTTGGCATAAAATTTAATAATTCTGGCTAATTTGTTACACTGTTTTATTAAATTTATGAACAATTTTTCTCGGTGTTATGCGTTCTCTTTCCTATCTGCTCTGAACCTTTATGATACGCGCTTTTAGCTTTGCATTCTGACTTCGCCCTTTTACCGTCTTTAATCCCGTGAAATTTTCTCTGGCTCATCTCACCTCGAAGTCCTCTTAGAGCAGCCTTTTCCAATTTTTCCACGAGTGAACATGCCACCGATCCTCTCATTTTCCCTTCTCTACTCTGCCGTTCCCTTATTCTTCCGTGGCCTCCTCGTATCCCCCATTCTGTCGGCTCTACCTTGACGGAAGGCTTGCTTATTAAAGGACTCGTATTCTCAATATGCCTTAGACCCCCTTAAATCCCTCGTTCCTCGATACCTCGCCGTGTCCCTCTGAGCTTCATTACCTCTCGCCTTTTCATCCCACGCCTGCCCTACGTCTTCTTTTTCCACGTTCCATACTTTTTCCCTCACAAGGCTACGGCCACTTCCCATCTCTGGAATTATCTTTTTTTCGGTCTCGTATGGTTATCTCAGTGCTTTGGCCTTGGTCTAATGATTTTTCGAATGAGTTTTGGGTTTCATGCTCTAAAATTTCTGAATACGCTATATTTTTTACCGGATCTTTTTTCCATCTTTTTACAAGTATTTTACGTGTTTACCATCTTTTGACAGTACCTAAACGTATTTGGAAAGAACTTCAAAGAGGAAATGCATGTCTTTCTTAAGAGCACAATTTTCAAACGCACATATTATCTTCTCTCTTAACGCAATGTTCAAATCAATGTTAGGTGCATCGCCTATTTTTCATGATTTTTCCCGAACTCACAGGTAGAAATCCTTTCATTGAAAATGAAAGGAGTTTTAGAGTTGGCTTTTAGAAGCTCTGCTACTTGGGGTTTTTAACCAGTGTCTTGTCTAAAACTAGTACAACAAGCACGCTCGAGGTGAGATTCAATTTCGTGACTTTTATGTTGCCAGACCGACATCTAGCAACAACCAAACTATATACTGCAGCGGTTTCACTGATATTCAGTTTCCTGAAATGAATTTAACCTGGAGAAGACCTTGTCTTTCTCACAAATTTGGAAAAAATATGTAAATTAGAAATATGAACTTCCAAGTTTTAACTTCAAAGGTAATAGGGAGCTGTGATAAAAGGGGAAATTTCGGGAGAGACAGGGGAGTAGAACACTATGGAAGGTATGCCCCAATGGAGGAAGGCCCCAGAGCAAGACTTATGAAGAAGATCATGAACCAGATTAAAGATTAAAATTAAAGATTAAATTATGTAGGAAGAGTTACCAGGAAGTAAGTTAACTAGCATCAGACCGGGAAGGATGGAGGGCTACAGTCAACCAACCTTAATGGGAGATATGATGAGAGAAATGATGAGGTAATGATGATGGGAGAAAAGAGATGAAGATAGATATTTTCTTTTATGGAGAAGAAAACACTTGAATGGTTCACTGATAATTGGATTTTATGTGATACGACTGCCAAGATTTACATGGTACAGTCTAACCTAAGGCTTTATCCATGAGATAAAATGAACATTTATTCCAAATTCGGAATACATATAGTCGGTTTACGATCTTCCACGTCTTCCAATTCCTAACCTCCATGCCTCACGGTCATTCCTGAGTCCTTCCTCTGATTCTCTTTCTCTCATTTCCTTCTGTACTCCTTCTATCCAACTTTTTCTAAGCCTTCCTCTCCGTCGTCTTCCCTTTGGGTGCCACATCAGAATTTCTTTTGTAAGACTTTCATTTCCAACATTTGCACGTGTCTATACCATCTTAATTGCTATGTTTTTATTGTAGCAATGATCATATTGTTTATATCCATAATTTCTTTAATTTTGTTACCTTATCCTTTCTTTTTTTTGATTTTCCTACTGCTCTTTGCCAAAAGGCCATTTCAGTGGCCAATAATAGTTTTTTTTGGATCTTCCTGAAAGGTAACTTGAGCCAAATTTTACCTAGAAATCAACGTATTTGGTCTCACATTAAATAAAAATATCTCACCCTTCTATAGATGCCAAAATATTAGCCCCTAACTGAACTGCTTTCCAAGATTTTTTACGAAAAATACCAGCCTTTTTACTTGGGAAACGGTACCTACGTTTATGCACTTCAGAGAGATCTTATTTAAAAATAAGGAATTTTAACTTCTAGATCTCGTCAAAATATTAATATTTTGCAGTTTATCTCTTTTATCAACTATTTTTGAAAATTAACAATATTGCCACCGCAGTATTGTTTAATTCTTGAATCTGGCATATTTCATTTAAATTTTATGATAGTTGTACTTTATATCATTTATACCTTCATTGTCTGTCTTTGTAGCATGTAGTGTGCACTCATGTTATGATGGTAGCTTCCCACAGGAGGTCCTTGAAGCTACCGAAAGCTCATTTTTTTAATTCATGTTTGTGTACCTAAAATTGAGCAATAAAATATTTATATATCTATCTAATAATATCTTCGGGATCACATAAATCCTTCCATTTTGAAGAAGTTTAAAGGTACTGCGCGAAAAAATGAGTCAAGTCAAATATTTATTCAGATATTCATTTAATTGCTTAGAATTTTAGACAGATTATTATTATATCACTAAAAACTATATTATTGCATCGCTAAAAATTCAGTATTTAATTTATGTGTCCTACAGCTGGTAAAATTAAGACGTCACAGCTGTAAGTCACTCTGCTGTTTATGATGGTATTGCATGTTCTGTGTTAATTTTCTTTGCAAATCGACTGGTCCCTTAATTTACTGTTCTTTTGACTTATGGCCCAAAGTCGGGTTTTTCCACTCCGAAATCTCTAGGCTGCCGAGTCCGTCGCGTTCCGCGTAGCCAGGTGTCACTACGTAAGTTGCAGGAAAGAGGTGAAATTAAAATTTTAAGTGGATCGACTTGGACCCTCGAATATAACTCGGTGTACCATCCCCTTGGATGCTCCGTTCTTTGAATCGATCCAAGCCAATCCAAACGCGGCCTACACTACCTTTCGAACAAGCCACAGCCCGGGAGAATGAGAGAGAGATATTTCGGAAGATGTTCCCCCGTGAGAGGGCTGGCAAGACTTTGGAGCGAGAAGGAGAAAAAGTAAACTTACTTTTCCCATTTCATTTTCCCTCTCGAAAGCCGACCTCGCTCTCTCTGCTCCTCGTCAACCCATTCACCCCACGTTTCTCTCCATCCTTCCTCTGCAGGTTCTTGAGCGTCAAGAAGTGGCTCCTGCGGAAGAAGCACCAAATCGAGTTGGCGCGGAAGCGGGGCTGGAAGGGCTACTGGGTGTGCCTCAAGGGCACCACCTTGCTCTTCTACCCTTGCGAGTCCCGGGACGAGGGCCGGTCCGTCGAAGCGGCCCCCAAGCACCTGATCATCGTCGACGGGGCCATCATGCAGCCCATCCCCGAGCATCCGAAGAGAGACTACATCTTCTGCCTCAGCACGGCGTTCGGAGACGCTTACTTATTCCAGGTATGTCATGACTTGAGGAGACCCTTGAGAAATGACGGAGCGTTTTCGTCCTGAATTTTTTCTTATTTTTTCCTATACAATTGGACTACTTGAAATTAAAATGGTTTAATTTTTACGTTGAACTGAAAGTTGGCGCCTGTTATGCATTATTTTTTGCGTTTAAATATAATTTTTTTGATTGATTGCGAATTATTTTTTTGCTTTTGAGCGTTCGAATATTAGTTTTTCACTAGACTAGATATCGTGAATTATGGTTTTTAAGCTAAATTCAGACGTAAAAACTCTACTGGCTCAATAAAAAGTTGGATATTTTTTAGAATTTCGATGACATTTTCGTTTAGGTTGCACTTAAAATTATTGAACAAAATAGACTGAGTAAAATCCGACTGAGCTACTTTACAAAAATTAGGATAGCTCCTACGATCATAGCTTGGTCGTGTTAGTCCTGCTAACATATCTGCCTTAAGAGATGATTTTTTAAATCCCGGTCTGTTCAAATGATTTTTATGGATCTACATTATCCTCATTTTGTTGTGATTGAACCATTTTACTTTTTGTCTTACGTCCGACAGCTTTCAGTTGTCAGATTAACATTCAGACCCGGCCCAAGGAAAACCAACCGAGGTAACAGGATTCCATTTTTCCCCAATCTCAAACGTTTAAAGTACAATTCTCAGGAGATTTTGAGAAGATCACCTATATTCTGAAATGTATCCGAGGCGACGAGAAATATGATGTATCCAACATATGACGTAATGACATTAAGACTCCCTGTAATGTATTCTGGAGGTAAAATAGTCTTAAATCTAAGAGGGGAACTACATTCAGTTTGAGCCACCGTAAAAATGAAGAAAAATGGAATACAAATATGGCATCATAAAATAAACTCGTTTCTTTGATGGTGGCTAATGAAATGACCATCTTCCATTCCAAGTGCCAAACCATTTTACAATATAAAACTACTATCATATCACGCCTGAAGCTGGCACATTCCTGTAAAACGTCAATAAGGCTTATTATTTCCCTTTTACCCATAAACTCAGTGTTTAAACTCGTGTTTATGAAGTTAATGTCTAATTTTGCAAAGAACATAGCGCTGAAGTACACAGTTATGATAATGCATTTAAATTGTGAGACTTTGCCATTTTAGAAGTGATGAAGCTCTTGATTAAATACTATATTCCCAGTCTATTCCGACATGGTAGTTAAGCTTGCACTATAACTTTACCTGAAAAAACAAGGTTGGAAGCTACGAGAATGTGCATATCGAAAAATGATTAATATAAAAAGGATGAAGAGATAATCAACAGCCTATTGAGGATACTGCAGGGAGAAATTAGTGGTAAGAATTAATGAGAAATAGAGAGGATGGAATACTTAAGAGAAGTTTAAGGGGAGTTAAAATGAATAATTATGATGAAGTAAAGGAGTAACTCCCTGGAAGATGAGTGGCAAAAAGGAGCTCAAAAATATTCCCTGATTGATGACTCCTAATGATTACTGATGGTCGATTTATTGCGTAGCACTCAATCCTTGCATGTCCAGCCGTTGTCATTTTTTTCCGAATTATTTAAAAAGTAGTCTCGTAGCGTCGTACCTGTCGGAAAAATGAAAGTCCCATGAAAATTCCCCATGTCTATGAGAAATTTCCTCCATATGTCATTGTTACTTGGCGTTTTGGTGGGTGTGAATAGATTTCTGGTCAATTTTTCAAATTGCTTTTCCCTCTCTCAACTAGAACACCTGCGAACCTAAGTTGAGTATAACTCTTCAGTGATGTCCAAGCCTGCGGTCAGAGAGGATGTAAGAATATCGTGTTATTTACCATGTTAAAATTGTTTCTTTTCTTAGAGCGTGACAGAATGAGTTTCATTATGTATTCTTTACTTTATAACTTTGATATAATTTTCCAAAGTCCATTTCGTGGCAAGAACTTACATCAATCTTCTTTCGCATACAATGTTAGTGCTTTATGTATTTACTAATACTTTTTGCGCATTATTATATCTCTTACCTTTTGCTCTCCTCTCAAAATAAATATTTACTGTGACCGAAAATTGTGCGGATGATAATTTATACAGAACTCTATCCTGTGGCGGGAAGTCTTTTGGAGAGGTAGTTCAAGTTGGGTAGTTGTTTGTGTAGACGACCGACAACTGAGATTATTAGTACCGTTCAGAATAATGGGTTAGTTGGCAATGAAAGGATAACTGGGGGTTGAGGATAGTAGGAAGGAAATCTGGTGTCGACATTGGTTTTATCTGGTATGTTGTATATGCCAAGGAGTGGCTTGATATTCCAACCGGCGAACGGAATGCTTGAAGTACTCTCCACTCGATACGCATTCCACTGAAACAAATCTTCGCTACCGCCTAGGTTCGAACCTGGGCCATCGAGGTGGAAATTAAGCACTGCAGCTGCCTCGCCAGCCATCAATCCCTGTTAGTATACGACCTCATGTGCAAAGACCTGAGACTATATATGTAAATCCTTTCCTACGTGCTCTGAGAAGCAATGGTGGACAGTGTTTTAATGAGGGAATTTCAAAGACCTGACACCGAGAACAGGTCATCACATTTGAGGCTCTGCAGGAATCATTGATTTTCATCCAATGTCTCAATTTATTCTCTCTCTCCGTTTTATCTACGAAAGCCTGACAAATGTACCAGAATTTTGATAAAAATTAATTAAATTAACTTTTTAAATTCCACAAAATCTAAATTATATCTTACCTGATGATCCCCTGACGGATGAAACCGATATTGCAGTGTTTTGGGAACAATTTTGAGGTATTTACAAAGTCACTTTACTTTTTTTATCAACATGAGTGGCGGAGTACGATAATAAATATCAGTGGAAAAGTGCTAGGATTGTTTTAATATGGATTCAAACAATAGTCGATTCCTCCAAGGTACACCGAGCAGTATTCATTTTATGGATTCAACTTTATTTTATTTATTCACTTAATGAAACTTCAGCATCTTGCGTATTTCTGTTCACATTCATCACAGTCCCAAATATTTGAAATCTTTTGGTGCTGAGGGTAATTTTCCTCAAGCCTTTTCTTTACCTGTTTACCTTAATGTTTTAAGAAATTGCATAAACTAGCGGTTCGCAGCATATTTACATAAAAAGCTTTGGCACTCCTTTCCAAAATCCCCACGCCTCATATATATTAGAAAAATTTTAATTTTTTGTGGTGATGTAGCTTTACAAAACCTCCACGCCGCATACGCATTAGAAGAATGGTATATTTTGCAGTGGCGTGGCTAGTAAAGCGTACAGTCAAACAAGTTGAATTCTCGGAAATATGTGCCATGTTACCGTATCCTTGCATACCTTAAAGATCCTGGAATAACCTTAACGTCTGATATATCGTGGGGAATGAACAAACAAAGCATATGCGGCACAGCATTAAAGAAACTAGGTTTTGTTAAGCGTATAATAGGAAAGTCCTCGGATGAAAAGTAAAAGAGAGATGCTACATTGTTCTGGTTAAGCCACACCTCGAATAAGCCGCGAATAGTTGGGACCCTGGTCATAGATATTTAACCAAAAAAATTTAATAAAAACTAAGAAAAGGTGCACGCCTCGTTAAAAACTGCTACAAGTGAACATGTAGTGTCTCAAAACTTTTAGAGGGATCAAGGTGGGAGCCCCAGAGACTCGGAGGCTACACGCTAGAGTTAGCTTGCTTGATAAATTCAGAACTGATATTTTTCATAGCGACACAGAGAATATCATCATGACGCCTCACTATACCTCTAGGTCTGACAGAAGCGATCAATAAGATAGATACATTGCCGAACAGATACGTATAAAAACTCGTTTTTCCCGCGCACAATAAGCGACCACAATAAAAACTGAGCTCCACTAAATATACTCCCTTAATACACATCACCATTTCACTTCCCAAAACCTTATCCCTAACATCTGTACACGGCTGGTGTCCTAACACTCCCTGCCACACGCCCATGTGGTGGCTTGCAGGGTTAAATATAGATGTAGATACTTCTTTTGCTTCAGTTACTTTCTCACGCCCTCTTCATGGTCGCTGTCGAATTCTTTCTTTCTAGAGTACTATCCACCGTATCCCCCGAACTTCCGCGGTCTAACCCTTCCTATCATCCTATTCACATTACCGTTTTATATAATCTTCGTTATTCATCACTCGTCCATTATTATCAAGTCGAGAGGGTAACACTTTTAAATAGTACTGAAACTTAGTTTATCCAGTGGTATGTCAATTTGTAAATTACTTAAATATATATCTCTCTTACCACTTGTCGTACATCGGTTGTCAGCGAACCGCCCCTTAAAGAAATATTCAGGTCGCGGATTGCATTGAGGTCCTCAGAGAAATTTTACCTGTTCCAAACTCATTAAGAGCCCACCTACGGGGGCCAACCCTCATTAACCCTGCGAGACCCTTGCTTGATCATCAGGCCCGGAGGCTTCTTTGGCGATCGGTGTACTCACAGCGGGTGGTTAATAACTCCGACACGACGTTTTGCCGACACCATTATATTATCAACAAGTTATTAAAAAAAACCTTGATAAATATGTGATAGTTTTCTATCCATCTGAATAAGAAAATGGTTTCTCTCAAATGAAAATTTGCTGTGAATTTCAAATAAGTTCTTATGACCTGAAACACTTTAGAGAGCTGAATGAAAATGCTTTGGCAAACACTTTTGTTTTCTTCGACTACTCGTTATGTCTGATTTCCTCCAATGGTTTTTCTGCCAAAAGGGACATTTTTACTGAATCAGCACATATTTTGTGTTATCTCTTCCGGCTGTAACTCTGCGTAATTATCGATATCATTGGAAGTTCTTCAAGTTTCTTCTTGAACAATCCCTACTTTAAATTCTACTTATCAAAACCACCTATAAGATCTCGTTTGTAACTTTTTATATCCGCAATCATGTCTATTGCATTTATAAAATGGTATTGAAGACATGATTTGTTCTTATACATCTTCCTCATAAATTACCCTCGTCCTCCCCTAATTTCTTAATCCTCTACGCTTTCTATTTATATCAGCTGTCCTGACAACCTCTGCTTTTCATCTTTACGGTTGCTTGAGGGTTGGTACACATATGTGCAGATACTTTCCCTTTGAGGGGAAGATACTGCGATAAAAATTATGATAATTGGCAGCAGACCTGGAAAACTTGATTTCTGGTTAACTTCCACGATATCCCTTACTCACAAATATATTCAACTCCTTTTGCCATAAATTTTCCTTTGATTGGCATCATGCATTGTATTTTTAGCGAAGGCTCGTAATTGTCCTATTAAGAATATTTTCCGCCTTTTTCTACTACACCTTTTCATTTTTTGTCTTATGATTCTACTACCGCCCTCTATCTCTCTCTCTCTCTCTCTCTCTCTCTCTGCATGAACAAGCCAGCTTATCACAAAACCTCATATAACTGCATATTACCATAAAGTCTATTCTCATTTTTAATGACGCTATTTCGTCACCTTTATCTTCCCTATTCTCACCATTGTTGCTTCTTGAGTAAACCGTTATCAACAGTAGTCATCAGTTTTAACATTGGATGTCTGACATCTCTCACTTGACCTCACCTTTCAGCTAAACGCTTTATTCATTCATGATTCCTTTTTTTAGACATTTGTCAAAATTTTCGTCATCTCCTTCCTTGGTCTTTCATGGAAAATCGTCTCACTTTTTGTTTTATCCTTTATTTTTTTCAGGAATCTGGACTCTGAATATGTCCAGCAAATGTTTTAACCTCACAATCTATTTTGCTAATAGCCATGCATTGCTTTAACTGAATCTTTCAATTTTAACTTCCACGTCACAAAGCTGAGTGCACGTTCATGTGCTGCCACGTAATCATCCCGAGTAATTGCTTTAGTCAGGAAATGAAGCGTTTCGGCAATGGAGAGAGCAAGTGCGACTGCGGTAAAAGTCGATATATAAAATGTTTTACTGTGCATGTCTCTGAAAGAATACAATCCCAACGGTTTTGGTTTGAAAATTACCATCATTTTACCGTAAAAAGTTTTTAGGACCAAAGAATAAACAAAATCAATATTTGTTGTTAAAAAAATGTTATTCTTCCCTTAAGTATCTCTTGTTAGAATGAATTCAAAAATACAGGGAAGGTTCGAACCTCACGGATCTCCTTCCCATTAGCTGCGTCACTATCCCGAGGTAAAAATTCATTATTATAAGTATATTACAAACTACCGGCGGTCTTTCTACATTTGATAGCCTCATTGCCTTGTCGTCAATCTTGCTAATTTTCTTGCACATCCCATGATGGAATGAAAAGTCATATCCCCTAGCATTAGGGGAGCATCCTATATCAGGAGCCTCAGACGAGATAAGCGTTGAACCTACAGGAACACTTATCCTGTCGGCGTAGATAGAGATAGTAAACCGCCTTTTCTCATTCTAACTTTAGAAATATTAAGGCTTTAATTTTGAATTTTTTTCTTCGGGGTATTTGCGTAAAAATTAAAGATAATTCTGCTGACTAACCTAAAGCTTGAGTTTAGTTGGCACTGCAGATTATTTTTTTTGGATTTTCCTATAAAATATCAAAGAACACAATGCAATTCTCTCAAGAGAGTTTTTCCGATTACTGTATACTAACTGTTCTATCTCATGAATTAATCGAAGCTTAATTTTCAGCTATAGCGGCAGTTTTCATCATCTATCTAGCTATTCTTCAGACGCAATTCCATCTGTTTGTTGGAGAAAATTAACAATAAAATATGAAGCATTCGATTAAAATTATCTAGTATTATTATTACATATAATTCATTAATCTCCCGTTTTCTAGTCAAATTTGGTTAAAATCCAAAGTAATGATATAAAAAACTACTGAAGCACATCCCTAAAAAGTCAATTATGTGGGCATTTTGTGCTTCAAAAATATAACACGATGAAATAAGAACGATGGCTTCATTCATTAGTTTGCGTCCTGATTATTTTTCTCCAAGCGCTATTCTTAAAAATTATGAGATGTAGACTCATGTTCTTACTCCGGTGAATGACTCAGACTTCTCAGTAGTGATAAGAACTTAAATTGAAAGGAATCTGGATTACAATTTGGAAGCTTTTGCTAGTTTCATTGACTTTGAGAAGGCTTTGACTGGTGTTAAGTGGAATAAGTTGGTGAACATGCTGAATGAATTAGGGGTTGACTGGAAGAAAAGACGATTGATCTAAAACTTTTGTTTGAATCAGAAAGTGAAAGTTAAAGAAGCAGATAGAGAATCAGGATGCATTATATGTGAGAGTTTGGGCTGTCTAGCGCGAAACCTAATTGAAGACGCGGATAGGAGACAAGTGGCGAATTTGATTGGGAGTGTGGCTTTGAATCTCGCTTTAAGCTGGTACTAAGCGGATGAAGGTAGACTATTAGATATTGAGGTCTGAGTTTCAGCTAGAGTGAAGAAGACGTACTCTTTTCCTTTCTGAGTATCTGTCTATTGACAGGTCTCAATGGAACTGTAGTCTTTAGGCATTTCTGTTTTGAGCGAGTGTCTTCATTGCCCTGTATTTCCCTCCTTTCATCATATCTGTCATCGCACCAAATCTGATCTTTCCTCTTCCTCTCCGTCAATCTTTTATCTAGAATGACTTTCTCTAAGTAATCTCTCCGTAATATGTGGCACATCCAATATGCCTTTCTCTTTTTTACAATTTTCAAGATACTTTGCTCCTCTCTAATCCTTCTCAGTATCTTCTTATTTTTAATCCTATCCGCCCATCGTATATTCTCCGTCTTTCGCCATAGCCACATTTCAAAGCTGTCTAGGAAGTTTTCTTCCCTTTTCCCCATTTTCCACGTTCCCAATCCATGCAAAAACATAGTCTGTATAAAACATTTCTCAAATCTTTTCCTTACACCTATTTTGACGCTCATAGTTGTGAGGAGTTCTCTAACTTTTCCGAATGCTATTTTCCCTGAGCAATCCTACCCTTTATTTCTTGTGTACAGGACGTATTCCAGGTGACTAGGCTTCCCTAGCACTCAAATGATCTTACTTGCTCGATTTCCTTCCCTTCTATCTTGATTTTTTATCTTGACCATCTTTAGAGATCCTTTTATCTTCGATTTTTCAAATAAGTTTTCATTCATTACTTCTCTCCTTCCCTCTTAATCTCCTGTATCATTCGTTGCAGTTCTTCTTCACTTTCTGCAATCACAGCCAGATCATTTGCATATTTGATGGTCTTCAGTTTATTTCCTCTAGTCACTATCCTGCTGATCCCTTTCAAAGCTTCCTCTATCATTTCTCCCCATATATGCTGAACAACAGAGGGGAAACGCACCACCAATGTCGCACTCCTCTTCTCAGAGTAATCTCATCATTCGGGTAAGTTTCAAGTCAGGAATTTTTACCTCTGGTGGTCTTGCCCCATTAAATTGTCATGAAAACGTTTGCGGAGCCATCTGCCCTTCCCTTTACGTTAAACTTTGCCATCATCGTATAACTCTCGGTCGTCCTTAAACTCATTCTTGCTCACAAAAAACAATTCCAAATCTAGCCTCAGAAGTACCCGCCGTTTTCCTCTTTTTTCCGCCCAACTTTTGGATATTCTACTCACTCAGTGATTCTGATGCCGAGATTGTCATCCTCTCCAAAATAAATCGTCGGGCGTGGCTTTTCCCGAACAAACGGATTGCGTAGGATAGCGCAAGGTCGAACCTTGGGACAAGGTTCTTATACCCAGGTCATGACACGCACTTGTCTAATGTAATCCACCATCTTGGATCGAATTTTTGGCGGGGTTCAAATTTTGCATGCAGATGAATGGGATATTTCCTTGAATAATTTAGCCTATGCTATGAAACTGTATAAATTGATAAAAAATGCTAAGAGCCTTTAGAACCCGATTAGATTTCCGGTCTGAGACCTCCCGTTCGACTCCAGGAAAGTCTTAAACATTGTTTCCGACTCCACAATTGAACACTGGTCATAGGCACAAAGATCCACGAATATCTCCCTGAATAATTTAGCCTATGCTATGAAACTTTTTGAGTTGATAATCAATACTAAGCGAGTTTAGAACTCGTTTGTATTTCCGTCCTAAAATCTCCCGTTCGACTCCAGGAAAGTGGTAAACAATGGTTCCGACAGCATAATTCATACATAGTTATAGGGAAAAAGATCCACTTGAATAATCTAGGCTGTCCTAAGAAACTTTTCAAGTTGACATAAACTACATTTAACTTTAAGTAACTTTAGAATTCCTTTGGACTTTTGGCCTGACACCTCCCGTTCGACCCCAGGAAAATAGTAAACAATGCTTACGACTTCATAATTCAAACTTGGGCATAGGCAACTTCAAGTCAGGAATTTTTACCTCTGGTGGTCTTGCACAATTATTTCTATTTATAAATGAGATAATGCAATACATCGTTTGCCAATAATAGGCAAAACTAAGGTGCTTCAGAATTTGTTTAAGCTGCCGGCCTGGGGCCTCCCGTTTGACTTCAGCAAAGTTGCAATTATTGCATTCGATGGAATAATTCAAGTATGGAATAACTAATCTAAGCATGCTCAAACTCTTTCAATGGATTTATGCATTTTTAATATAAATTTTCAGGAGTCTTATGTAGAAATAAGAAATAACTGAAGTAAAAAGGTAGGATTAAGAATTTAAGCAGCGAAAAAGAAAATCCACGCATGGGAACTGACCCGGCGATCATGCCGATAAAAAGAGCAAGCGCTACCCACTACGCGACGGTGTACATGCTGTACTCCGTAGAAATTACACATAGAATTTCAAAATATGGCCCCAGTGGGCTTTCAAGTTTGTTGCTGCCCATTTTTTGGTGGAAAAGTATCTATAAATTCCTTCCGATGATGTCATTTGTACATAACAGCAATTAATATTTGTATGTATCCATTTTGGCTTCATGGATCTGAAGGAAACTAGCTCATTATTCGTAAATTACCATAAATAGTAAAGGACAGTGTCCCCGTCTTGCCTGGTAAGTTTTTGAGTAACATTAATCCGTTATGTTCTTATTTTGCCAAAAATTGACGCTTAATTATAATTATATAGATATATAATTAGGTATAAAGACCTTGCCTTGGGATAGCGCACAGTAGTGACACCTAGCAGTTTCAGTGCAAACTATGAGGATCGCCGCGCCACAGAGTATACTCTGTGGCCCCGCTAGCTAGCTCATGCGCAGCAGAGTGAAAGCGGGAACTTTGCCAGCATAAGCACTTAGGTTCTGCTTATAAATATTCAGATGTGATGCGTAAAAAACCTATAATTAACACATATAAGTTCATTTAAAACATATAAGTTGTATAAACATTGATACTATTTGTTTCTACCGTTACCGTCATCTTCCCATTTCTCCTGTTCCTTTTATAAAATTAGCTAGTATTTTCGCCTTTTTTGGTCAGCAGTTACATCTAGCAAGGCATTCCACTATATTTTAGGCACGTATCACCAGTAAGAGCTGTTCGTACACTTCCCTGGCAACTAAAAACAACTATTCTCGCCAATGAAAGAATTGACCCGTGAAAAGGTACAGCAGTAAGGTGGTGAAGGTAGCTGTAGTTACGGAGAGTCAGGGAATTCCGAAACCAGAGCTATAATATCAAAAGTAAAGCTGTCATGTGGCTCCTATTACGTTTGCACCGCGCTCTGTTTGTTCTTCGCGTTAGCCTATCACCTCAAATCTTGCTACTCGTCTATATGTGGTATATGTTCGCTGGCATAACGAACTAAACTTGCATAAATCCCTTTATTCTCATGGATCAGCGGATGAGTAATGATTTGCATCAGTGCTGACGTGTTTCATCATACAAATATACGATTAGGATCATAAGCTAACCATTGAGCATGAAAGAGGGGATAAGTGTGCTGTAGGGGAAAATACTGGGTAAGCGTGGAAGTGAAGGGAGAGAACATATGTACGAGGTGAAGAGAAGTTGGACATATGCCGAGGTAAAGAATGAAACTTTACAAGAAGATAAAGGTCTGAGGGCTCTAAAAGATAAGTTGAGGTAATTTGTAACCGTCTACCTCAACTACCTTGCATGTCTAAACTGGCAGATTACCTCTTCTAAAAAACATTTGTCTGTGCTACGTCTTTAACTAGTGGATTAGTTTCCGGTTATATTTTAAGTTCTAAATGAAGTTTAGGCATGTTATCTGGAGAACATATTGTAGGCTGTTTTACTTCTGATATGTGATGCATATTTCAACTCATTCAAATTCAATTGGTGGGCAAATGCTATCGATTCGACTGACTGATTCATCTATCACAGATAAAAATAAAAGCTCGTCATTCTTGTTAAATAAATTTCCTTGTTTTGTTCAATATATGGTGCTGGATGAGCATATTTGTCTTCTTCATTTTCGAGTTTGTCTTCCTATGGAACGCGAGGAACATCTACTTTGCTTACATGACTTTCTCTCCTCCCCTTATAGTTTCTTCATTCTTTGGCTGTGTTACTCTTCATTCCTTCTGGCCAGGTTTATTTGGTGTTTTTGTGTGCATTTCTTGGTATGTGCCCCTTTAATCCATCAACCGTACTGCCAAACAAATATTTTCGTTTTCAGTCTACCATCTCTCATTCTGAAGATGTGCCCATAAAACTTCGGTCTTCTCTTGCGCATAGTGCCTGTGATATTCTCCAATTTTGTGTTTAAATCATTATTTATCCTCTTCCGCCAAGTACCATCCTCTCTTTTTCCGGACCAAAGATCTTTCCTTCATTTTTTTATCTTTCTTTATTCTCTAATTCTTCAACTTCCCAGCTCTTATTTAGCATCAGTCATTCTTAACTATGGAGTTCATTCTGACTACAAATAAATGAATATTTTTTGCAATGAAATACTGCGCATTTTTTATGATATCTCCTTCGATATTCGTGCATGTAAGAAAGAATCCTTTGAATTTCGTTTTCCATCCAAATACTGTCATAAATAACCATGTTTGGTGGAAGCTTTTTTCTGTATCTTGATGTGTCTGCAAATACTCCCAGTTACACCCTTAATAGTTTTCGTGAGCTCTCGTCGATATGCTTGAGTGAAGTTGAAACCCCAATGAAGACTTCGAACTCTTATATCCCCGGAAAAAGGTGCAGTTTTGAAGGTTTTCTGGTCAAATACATTGTTTAGAAATCCTCGCTACTTTCATTATCTTCAAATCCACTCGGCGCTATTATGTCGAGAAAGCGATGACGAGTGGAAAATTAAGCAAGAATTTCTGCCAGTAATTACGAGCCATATTTCCAGATTTTATGTGACAGGAATTTGTGATACCCTTCACAAAAACTGTTAGTTCGTATGTCAGAATCAGGTCATTTTTTTTAAATCTTAAAAAAAACGCTTAGGCTGAAGATTATAAGTATGGCATGCACGGTAGGTAATTAAATAAAACCTCAGATTACAGCTTTGGTTTTTTAATGGGAGCACTTTCTCCCTGCACTCTTTCGACTAATCGCGGTAAAATTTAATCGTTTCGGTCGTTATTAATTCTACTCATGGCCGCGACCGCAAGTGGCTAATTCTCCTCACTCTTCTAATGATATTGGATCCTGTTACCACTTAACCTGAATCAAGAATTAAGTAATCTCCGGCAGTTTAAGAAAAAGAAAAAAATACTCGAGTATTTTCTCATATCGCGGAAACGTCCTTTTCGCTCGATTTTCTTTTCAAAGTTTATTCCGCTCCACAATGTACCGCACACTTCCACGACGCTCTTTCACCCGCCTCGTCCACGTCCTGGCCATCGGCGTGCGCTGGGCGATGTTCCGCTGTTTCTTTTCCTTAGGATTGCCCTTCTTTACTCGCGCCCGGAACAGGCATTTGTTACCCAGCCTAGACTGCATTCGAGGAGGGGAGGCGGTGGACAAGCCAAGGGAAGTGGTGTTGAAGAGCACCCTCTGGTTAGGGGTGTGGGGGAGAGAGAGAGAGAGGCAGGCTCTGACTTCTTGAAATCTCTATTTGAATGAGGCCTGCCTCAAGTGATACAGGAAAGTCTCCTTGCCTCACTTTGACGTTCCCTCCCCAGTTCTTCCTAACTGTCCCCTCCCTGCCCCTCTCCCCTACCTCAACCCTTCCCATCCACCCTTATTTTTTTCCTCCTCACTCTTTTTCCACATCTCCATTTGTTTTTTCCTCCCATACCTTTTCCGTGAGAGCGATGTGTGTCTCGCCTTTTCAGTGGGAGATGGATGCGCGAAGACGGCTGCCGAGCCACGCTTCCCGGGCTCGAAATGCAGAAGTGTATATACGTTTTTCCTCTTTCTTCGTCGGTCGCCGCAAGTATTGCGTCGTAACTTGGATCTCCTGAGTTATTATTTTTTTCACTCAAGATATTTCTTGTCGTGGGTTGACATGGTTGAAATAATTCAGAGTCGACCGACAACTTGGGGTGTTCACGCAAATTAAGGATAGATGGTTTGGATGGTGAGGGAAGGATTATTTTGGGAAACGGGTGGAGATTAACTTGGGAGTGTTACTGCCTAAGATTAAAGATAGATGCCTAGGGATCCATAGTTTAGTGTTCAATCTGACGGACGGATTACAGCAGATGCCCTTCGCGTCATTAAGTTAGGAATGGTTGGGTAGGATAACACAAGGCCGGCTGATAAGTCAGAAGCGGATTATGGTGGTTGTAGCGCTAATCGTGAGACTTTGAGTGCATGTTTAAACAACTTTTCAAGGAATGTGAAAAATTCTTGGACCATACTTCACGTGAATACATCTATTTATACGTTACATAAAGAATCACATTTAAACTTATCGTCTCAATAAGAGCATTGGTATCATTTAGATTCAGGGCGCAGAACTCGACATTATCTCTTTATCTCCGCCTCGTGGCCGAGAAAAAAGTCCGGTACCCCGCTGGGCCCGACCCCAATTGAAGAAACACGTACTTGAGCAATTTCTAGCCGAGTGAAAGCTCCGTACGGGGTTAGAAAAGAATTTTAGTGGCATTCGTGAGGGAAGTAGCATTTTCCGACTTGAGGCCCCTTCGCGAAAGGATTAAGCGAAAATCGTATGTAAATATGTTGTTTTATTCTTTATGATAATTTGATATTTAAGAAGAACCATTTAATTTATATGGAATGCATGTTTTCGCGTTTTGGGGAAAATCCGTACATATTTCGTCATCAAATTATTTCGAAATACATGTCAAGTGCCATATGGCTACGTGTTACGATAGGATTAAATTGCCAAGAAACCAAATGCGTAACATGAAATTTCTTCGCTTTAATCTATATATATGACACATAAGTACACGTGCGCAAAGTTTCTCGCAAATCCGTTCGTAGACAAAAATTGCGCTAACCACCATGAAGAGTGGGGTGGCCGCTTCCGTTCCCAGTAACTCTTTGGTGAGTAGAGAAAATTGGTAACCATAAAGGTTTTTTTTTCCCAACGCAGCCTCTGATTTTTAATCAACACGATATGCCTGCAATTTTTGAAAAATAATTTGTAAAAAGTGAAAAAGCCAGTCATAAATGCAGCATCCTTGATGTTTGCCGTTGTACTTTCTGCACATGGAAAACAGTCGCTTTGCGAGCGCGTGGAAAAACGACGACTTTAATTCGCCCCTGAAATAAGAGGAAGGTTTAAGTAATAAAAGGTTGGTGAAGCTTTCATTGGCATTAGACTATCCATTGAGGCATGAAGAGTTCCAGAGTTATGCAATCCATTCGACGAACTGACGACTGCATCTGGGTCCAGTTTTATGATGGGAGCTACTCATTTAAGGTTGAAAATTTACACATATCGGAACACATCAATGCGCTTCAACGCACAAGAAAGACGATCAATGGATCGATTTGCGTAGGCGATACGTTTTCTGTGACCCGCTGGTCACAATTGTTCCGCATGTACACAATAGTCTCGGCTGAACGTATGGTGGACAGCTATAGAAGTTGTTCAAAATACATTTTCAAAAACGTAAGCTGTTCATTATAGTGTAATTAAAAACATGGTATCATCTAATCGTTTGACGCTTAATCCATAAAGCAGCACAAAAGCATCGACAGCGACCGCAATTGTCGAAGTTCTTTCAATGTCTGGTGTACATCAACTCTGCTTCCATTTTGAAGTGCGCTATCTAGTGAGCATGGTCGGAATTGAATGGAAAGTTGTAGGGAAAGTTGTAATGTAAAGTAGGGCGAGAGAAAAGATCCCACTGTTGGGATAAGAATTTTTTAGCATGGTTTTCGATGTGAATATCATAAACCAGCTATAATTACCGATTAAACCAAATTGTCGTCTACAGCACTTTGAATTACTCAACGTCTCTTCAGGCAGTTTGAGCGAGATAGTTCCCTACTCATAATGGAGACCACATTCGAATTCTACGTTTTAATTACAGCAACTGTTGGTACATTTTGTAAAATTAATGGTTCAACAATGTACTTTTATATAGGTACTCTAAATTCTCAAGCATAACGCGCGTGTTATACATGTTTGTTTTGCAAAATTTTCGAAGTTATTTGATGCGCGTTATATATAAGGTGAACGAGTGCGCGTTTTGCATAAGAATTACTTGGTAGGTACTTTCATAAAAATATCTTTAAGCATTCAAATATTTATTCAGTGAAATGATGATATTGCTGAAACCTTTCAAAATTTCCTTCTTTTTGGTCCAAGCCTAACTTTGTTCATAATTTCTGGTATAAACTAGGTGCAATGCAATAAAAAATTAAATGTAAATCTAATTTTAGGTCACTATTATTGAAATTAAAACTAATTCATATCAAAGGCTATATTCGAAGTTAATAGTTTACAAATGTAAACGCAATTACCGACTTACTTTATTTTTAAATGCGATAACGAATTTCTATACATTCACGTAAGAAATAAAATACACAAATTATTCAAAATATTTATTCCTGCTCGATTATTAACTAACAACTCCATCAAAATTTTCTGATTCACTTTCACATTTAATATCATATCATCCAATTTTTTTAAAAAATGAGTCTGGTAAATTTTCTTGCTGCAAAACATCGCTTTCATCAGATGATTAGTCGTATAACCCTCCGTTCACCCCATCAATATCACGGAAATAAATTCCTGATACCCTGAAACCATTGAATATGCATTCATGGGTTACATTGGCCCAACTTTCTACAATCCACAATTTCAGCATAAGAAGCTCGCTGCATCCTTCCAGATTTCGTATAGGTGTGGAAACCATCTACCATACACTTTTCCCATTTCCTCCGTATTTTCGATTTAAAAGATCTGTTTACTGGGATATCCAATGGCTGCAGCTTTTATGTTAGACCTCCAGGAATGACTGCAACCTTGGAATGTTTTCTCAGTAAAGCTTTGGAATCGTTTGCTATGTGTGGTCTTGCTGAATCCAATACAAGCAGCGATTTTGGATTAAAAAATGAGCTCTTCTTTTTTCCCCACACCTCAGTTAACCATGTTCTCAGCATATCGCAGTTCATCCAGCCTTTTGGATTTACACACACAATAATTTCTTTCGGAAATTCCCCTTTGGGAATTGTTTTTCGCTTAAATATCGCCATTGGGGGAAGCTTTTCTCCATCAGCCATCACTGCTAGCACAACAGTAAAGCAACATTTTTCAGATCCAGTGGTGCATATCTTTATGTCTTGAGTGCCTTTAACATCAACTGTAAACTTTGTAGGCATGTCAAAACTCATAGGTACCTCATCCATATTTCCAATCTGGCTTGGTTCAATGCCATTCTTTGCCTGCCCAACAAATAAATTGAACTCTTCCACTCTCACTTGCCAATTTTCTGGTAACTTTTGTCCGGTAGAAGTAATCGCTCGCACTGTCAACCTATTTCGCTTCATAAAACGATGACACCAGCAATTGCTGCCTTTAAAATTGTCAATATTTTTCTCGCGAGTCATTTGCAGTGATTTGCACTTGAGCGACACAGTTGAAACGCCTCTTCCTTCACTCCTTTGCACACAGACCCAATCCTTCAATTCTTCCTCCAGATCTGGCCAAAAATCCTTTCGTTTCCTTCAAGCTCTTTTTGCTGTAGGTAGAGCACTCAACAAATTCCTTTGGGACCGCCACTCTCGAACCCTGGATTCACCCACTTCGAAGAATCGGGCTGCTGACCGATTACCGTGATTCTCGGCGTAATTCAAAATTTCCAACTTTCTCTGCGCCGTGTAAGAATTCCTTCTTTTTGGCATTTTTAAACAGGCTTATTATCCAAGAGTGGGACTAAAATATGAAAATTATGAGCATTATTTATATCGTACTTAATTAGGTTCATTAACTATGTACAGCGTAATAAAAATTACGGAAATACAGTTACAGTGTCTTAAGATATGCAAAAATTACAAAAGTAACACTATATTAAATACGACGACAATGATTTAATGAAAATAATTATATTTAGGTCAACATATCTTTAAAAATACCTCACCTGCTTTGTGTCACAGAGGAACAACGCTGTATTTTCAGCACCTTTCCCAGTTGTCCACAACGTTACAGCCAGACTACTACTCCTCACAAAATGAACAACATACGCAGATTGAGTTGTCCCTCTTGTCTGTGAGTGATCTGTAAGCATGTGTCCTCTCCTCATTCATTCCCTAAATTCCGATTCTCGGACTGTTTACGCTCGCTTTCTCTTGTCCCCTGCTCTAGGCTAGAGGGGTGTGGACCAGTGGGTAAATAGGAACGATTTTCAAAAAGTGCGCCTAAATCCGAAACGGTGCTTCTGAGACTCACAGCGTTACATACAATGTATCCATGTAATCTTATCCTGCTGGGACACTCGAAACGAGAACATTTTGACTGCAATTCTTTTTTTGATACACTGTTTTGTGTAGGCTTTCTACGCGAGGCAGGTGGGAAATTGGATCTTTTTAAAACTTTATATAGGTTTAACCCATGGTGATAATGTAATTATTTCTCGGATTTGATTTTTTTCTTCACTGGAAGTGAAATGAATACAATAGCTACTGCAATATGTTACGTTTTTGTCCCCTGTGTAATTGCTTTGGATTTTCCTGTGCCTTATTGAAAAAATGCGAATTTCAATGGTTCCGAGAATATGAATTTCAGTAGTCAAGGTTCTGCGGGTGTCCTGCGCGTAATATATGAGTGCGCATTATACTTGAAATTTTGGAGACATGCGGATAAACCCAAAGGTTGACCTGCGCGTTATACTTGGGAATTTAGGGTAGCTGTGATTCTCAATAACTAAATTAAAATATCTATATAAGTCTTGAACTTGACTCATTTTTTCACGCGTACGCCTATAACTCCTTCACAACGGAAGGTTTCTTTCCTCATGTGGAAAAAAAACTGGGGTGACTCTGTGATTTATTTTGCTTTAAATAGCTGAAAATGACATACAAAATACATACTTTTTACTTTTTATGAGATCTATGAGCTATCAATTCCTCTTTGTTCAATAACGTCTCTTTAGAGTGCAAACACGCCCTTGTAAATCTCCCATGTCAAATG
This sequence comes from Ceriagrion tenellum, assembly GCA_963169105.1. NCBI lineage: Eukaryota > Metazoa > Arthropoda > Insecta > Odonata > Coenagrionidae > Ceriagrion > Ceriagrion tenellum. Next base: position 79,147,516 of record OY720637.1, on the reverse strand, counting down.
GCTGGCATTTTTTGGCACATGTCTCGGAAAGTAGTGAAGTAAACGGCTGATATTTTGGTATCTTAGGAGGAGTGAGTTATATTTCTTTTAAATGAGACCAAATTCATTGATTTCTGGGTGAAATTATATCTCGCTCAAACCACCTTAATTTAACATCACACTCACGAAGAGGCTACGTTGTTTAATGGTTAAAATTGACCAGGTATTATAAAACCGGCCCTTTAAATTGCTATCTAATTAGCATTCACCTAGCTCAATACCTGGAGCAGATGATGTCCCACGGTAAATTATATCGTAAATGTATTCATGAAAACCATAGTCATAAAATTAATTTTATGAACGTGCATACCTCGATGTCGCACGAGCAGGAAAAATCCATTTATACGGCGCTGACCAGGAATTTTTTGTGGCAAAGAATCTATAATGGATATGCTGTACGAAAAGGGCAATCGCAACGAGTTCTCCTTAGAATCTAACGCCTATGTATAGTAATTACAAATAAATATTCATATCCTGAAGTATAAAGTGCATTTAAAAACATATTGGTACACGGTAATACACTTAGAAACACCTGTATCTCCACAAACGGAATGTAATCCAAGTTAATTTACCAGAGGGAAAAGGTATCCGCTTCTATACTTTGATCGCTATCAAAAGACCCCGTGATTGGAACTCGGCGCAGTTTTTAGGCAAATTTTCCCGGTACCTCTTACCCAGTAATTATTCAGCAGCGAAGTTAATGAGGAGTTTTTGGCGTTGAAACCGTCGATATGAAAAATTAATTCTGTAAAAAAAACATGGATTTGGGTGATGAATAAAAAAGCGGACGAAAAATCTGGACGCTACGTACAATAAAAAATAACGAAGTTTAAATAAACATTGGCACTGTATATAAATACCCAATAACCACGATTGGGTTTACCGGAATGCGGATTAAAAAGGTTGTCCTCGATATAAAAAATACTCGTCTGGAAGTCGTTTTATGACCGCGCCATTTTATAATAAACAGAAAAAAGGGCTTTGATGGCCAATATCAATATATTTTTTTTGTGTTTTGTTCACTTTATTCTCATCCGCCTTAATCACTCCTCTTTCACTCTACCGCCAGCGCACAATATTCCATTAGGTAGCCAATTAATAACTGTTTTCTAAGCATACGATCGGGTTATGCGATACGGACTAACTTGCCCCCTCTATTAGCCAGCCGATCATTGGATCAAACCCCATTCGGAAGGGAAAATGCTTTACAGGTCATCATACCAAACACACACCATGAGCCAGGTTAAATACGCCGTTTCATCTTAATAAATCGTTTGAAAACCGCATAGAAACTTTATCTATCAGATCATGAGTGAACGGTTGTGAATTGAACAATTTAAAAAAATAACCAAATTCTCCACAGCACAGGACAAAGTTAAATCGTTTCTTTCTCTTCCTTTCATGTCATTAAGAGATTCTGTTATGGTCGCTTTATTTTGCATGAGGAGGCAGATCTAGGTCGAATGAATTTTTCGGGAAACGTATATGACTTTCTGAAAGGCGCAATGAGGCTGACGAATATTGCTTATCTGCGTACGATGCCCATAAATGGTCTGACTCCTTGCTTCCACTAAAAGACAGCTTTCTCCATATTATTATTATTATTATTAGTTTGGCGAATATATCTCTATTGTTGAAGTTTTTCCCATAAAGATTCATGAACGTTGTATCAGGATTGCTACTAATCTTTAATTATCCTGTGACTTGATATTAATTTCCAAAACTAAGACAATAATTAGTACTGAATACCCATGCAAATCTCAAGATTAATCAGCCGTCCTTGCCTTTCCATTCATCTCCCATTACTCCACAGTTCACCGCAGGAGTGGGCATTGAATTTAATAATACATTTTATAATCCCCATAAAATGAAATTGGATGGGTGAATATGAGACAAATGTTTCCACATTTGATGAAATTTAATCGGTGAGTTAAAATTGGCAACAAATTCAAAAATAAAATATTCACTCCTGACAATTTGATGGTGCATACGTTGTTGATGTTTGTATTGTAACCGCTTCAAGAATTTGCTGTCGCTGTCTTAAGTAGCTTTTGATATTTCTTTGCCGGTATATTTATCAGCCAATATTCTTTCTATGATGGGAGTTGAGTTTTTTTTTCAACCTTTCAATAAGCTGTTGGCAGTTTTCTCGTTGTTAGAACAATTTAAGTAATTTACATCCCAAAAACAAAGCCGTTTGCTATTTATATTTTATTCCCATGATCAAAAACAGACGACTTTTGACTTTTTACATCTGATGTGATAACCCTATTCTGTATAGTTTATCAGCCAAGAATCACTGTCTTTGATGAACTAACTGAGCATCTAACTAGGCGTTCATCCCCGAGAACGCTTTTCAGTGCACACCGTCAATATTCAAGATATATCTTATTATATATTTAACGCCTTTAATCTCTGAATTATTTACTGATGATAATGCTTTATTTGAAGTAAAAAGGGCTTACCATTGGTTTTAAAAGGAATTACCTCATTTCCTAATTGAGTGCATACGCTCGAATATTTTTTCCAGTAAATAGCATAATAGCATAATACCATCAAACATTTTTTGTATCCGATATAGCCTTCTCGTTTATTAAAAATTAATGTTTCAACTAAGGCTAACCGTTAGTATAGCAGTTTTTGCTATAATCTCATTTATTGAAAGAAGTTTTTGCCGGTGAAATTAACAATAACGGCTCAACATTAACATTAATGGACGATAATCGTAGCTGTGAACGTTTATTATCTTATGATGTTTTCAATGAAGTGTGGAATAGTACCAATGAGTGTTTACTGTTGAGCAATCATCGTCTAAATATATTTGTTTTGTGCAATTGGACGACAAATTTCTTTCTTCAGTGGTTCTCCCTTACCTGTAATTTCTGCGCAGAATAATTCAAGTGGATGTCACAGGAATGTGCGAAATTTACAGTGAAAAAATATACCTGTACTGGGTTCTCACATTCTCTCATTAATTGTATTTGACGCTCTCTTTTTTGCGTGACAGTTATATCGGAGACATGATACACGCTACAATACTTTGGTGCTCGTAATACCTTTAGTTGCTTTAAAAAAATGTGCTTAATCATTCAACGGAATGCGCCGCTGTTAGTGACACATACACATTTATGCGGCTTCCACCTCTTTAGGAATTTACGGAGTGCAACCTCTTTGCGCAAATCTTGTTCCCGAACATGGATCACCCACAGCGAATGTGTCATCGTTTAAATGAATAGCTACCCGAGTTTTGGAATGGCATTCCCGCTTGCTATGCGAGAGCCTCGGGCATTGGCCAATGACTTTTGTGTGCGCGGATCGGCAAAAATTTACCGGGATACAAATGGTTTTCCGTTTGTTTCGTTTTATTCCCGCGGTAATCATCCCCTCCCTTCCCCCCCCCTCCGGTACCCTACCTCCTCCTCCTGACACCTCGTGGTGTTCTCCTCTCGCCCGAATCCTCAGCCAATCGTCTTCCCTCGTCCGCAACGCCCTCGCTTGCCATCTTACCCCCAACCCTCTGGGTCATTTACCGCCTGCCATCGTCCCTATTTCCCTCTCCCCTCAAACTCTCTCCACTGCTCAAATCCAATTCAACCCCCCTTACTGATCCGTTTTCAGGCCATTCCCCTACTGCTTGAGACCCTCAGTATGATCTCTTCACCGGCAGGGAACCCTACCCAGCCACATTGTCCCATGGTATACTCTGCGAGTGCCAATAATGTTGACTGCGGGATATTCTCCAACCCTTGAGAGTCGATTTTAAAGGACTTTAATTTCTATTTCTGCGAGTGCCGAGCTTAATTCTCCTCTTGCGATCAGGTGATTAGTATTTTAGTGAATAATTATAGTACGCATGAGAGTGAGTAATGGTTTACTGATCGTCAACGCTTAAGTTGCTGGCGCTGGATAGGGTTGATGTGAGTTATCTTCCGCTAAAATTTGCTGTGGTGGCTAAAATATTGGCTATCCCGATCAGTGTAGATTCAAATCCTAGGGATGGCGGACTGTGGTTTTTCGATTCCGGTTCCTACTTCGGAATGCTGTGTTTTATTCGTCATATATCCCTCTCGCCGCCTCCCCTCTATTTCCCGAACAAAACTCGCCGGTCTATCCTTGACGGCTCGTCTGTGCCTCCCTAATTAACCAACCAAAAGGCGGTTTTTGAGGTGCACTGGGGAAAAACCCTGTGATATAGAGTCGTGGATGGACTAAAATCACTCCCTAAATCTGAGAGTATCAAGTATGCTAGGTCACATTTGCTGATAGGGACGGTTAAACACTCTCGCTGAGAGGACATTTTTCTTCAGTCTCCTGATCTAAGCCACCATAACATGTTCCCATTTCCCTGGATTCGTTCCGTGCATGTAATTTTCATTCTAAGCCCTTCATTTTTATCTCTTTTGCATTTTTAAGGACGCGAAGATATCGTACTTTAATATAGGCGCGGTCCACTCTTTTTCTCGATCTCGCGATATTTTGTGGTATTGATCAGGGGGAAAGGTATGCACACATATCCGGTCCCGAATTCAATGACTTTATTCTCTCTTTCCGATATTGCAGGCACCATGCCAGGTGGAGCTGGAGAACTGGGTAAACAGTATTCACAGTGCATGTGCGGCCGCGTTTGCTCGTCACAGAGGGAAGACCGGCACACTTCATCTCCTTCAAGAAGAAATATTCCGCCTGGAAAAAGCAATCGAATCGGTAAGTTCCTGTTTTTTGTCCTATGGCTATGAAAATATTTGAACTGAATCTCCCCGAAATATCTTGCTCAAAAGGATAAAAAACTCTTTGAAGATTTATTTGGAGTTCTATCAACTTAACGACCGGTGGCTCATCGAAAAGTTATATTCAGTTTGCCGTCAAACAACGACAAAATAGACCAATGTTACATTAATTGAAAAAGTTAAATCTATAAAAGAATTGGGTGAGCTCTACAATTGTAAATTTACTATAGTGTCTTCTCTCGCAGTTGTGCTGGGTTAGCATTTCCGCTGACTTGCACCTGATACTCACTCCTAAGTTAGAGGAAGTTCGACTATTTTTGCGGAGATCTTATGAGATCCCCCAGGTCAGCAAAAAAACTGCTATGAATTAAGCAAACTGCCCTGGAGTAATTGAATGAATTTGTGTGGGAGTTTCTTGAAACATCGAGAAAGCGAGCGGGATTAGTACTTACTGAAATGCATTGATGGCCGTAGTAAAATTTGTACTTTTACGAGGTAAGTTAACTCCTTCGCATCGCGTTAGGTATGACGGCCCAGATAAAATAATAGCGATGAGCTCTTGGACAGATATATGTGTAAGAGTGATGGATGCAATCTTGCACTGGCTCGTATTTAATTCGGAACTGCTGAAAACCACCTAAAAATTGTAGAATTGATTATTCAGTAAACATTTTCTTAATTTAATATAGCAAAAAAATGGACGGTGACATGACACCTCGTGCTTTTCGCCTGTTTGTCGACTAACGGAATATTGCGTAAATGCGGAATGATCTGAAATGAAGAATACCACCCTGCACAAAATGAGATGAGTTCTTACCAGAGTTTACTTCCGTATCTGAACCTAAATTCTGGTAGCAGCAGTCCAACGATTTACCCCTTTGGCTACCACTCCTACAGTAATTCGCCTTTCGTACTTGATTTTCGTACGTGATTGCAGAATCGTTTCGCCCTCTTATCTTCCATTTTATTTAAGTTAAAAACTTAAAGTTTATTTTTTGAATCGCGAAGATTGCTATTAAGGTTGACTTTCTTAAATGAAAATTAAATATCAGTCAAGTGCTTACAAAACCTTGCGTTAGTTTGGTTACCTCACGATTCCAGCCGTGAAGGCAAAATGGAAATAAAGCCTCTCTTCGGCTGGTTGTGAAACGGCAACAGTTAGCATTCACCACCACGAAAGGTAAGCCACTCAATAAGGCGCCAGCACGACGGGCACTGCGTCACCCCTTGCTTAACGGTTAGGGTTATTTAAGGACAATGGGATAGAGGGACAGCTAATGGACTGTTTTCGACGGACCTCAACGTGCCTACTGGTACTTGCGTCCTTGAATTAGGGAAGAGGTAAACAAAATGTTCTTCCTCGTACTCTTAAAACTTTCTCTCATTGACCATTGCAAGATTATGGGTCATTTTATACTTATATTTAAGTATCGCGTATTATTATAAAATCGTGCTCTCTATTTATCTCGCTTTCTTGAAAATAAAAAATAAATTCCTTTCCGAAGGTATAAAATAGTGAAGACATTCGCGTGACAAATTCATGGCTAGTTCTCATGTGAAAGTTCTTTCACAAGTGAGATTTCAATGCCATGAATGCGTTGGAGGCACACACCTTATTAGAATTCCCGGACATAACCGTGAGGTGACGTCATTCGAATGACAGTTGCCGATCGACTACGCGATAGCTACTGCGCAACTCGCCGCACAGAACAAACAATTTGAATTTTTTGGTGGAAAGCCTGTGATTTATATTGTTGCTTGAGTGATTTAATGATGTCATTTGGTATCATCATGGAAAATGCTGCCACTACAGCATTTCCTACGTAAGCAATCAGTGCTATAAAGTGAAGTTAATTCCTTTATTTGTTTTTGTCATTAATTTTCTGATTGTTTTCATCACCAGGATCAAAAGCTTAAACATATGGCCGAGCTGCAGCAAAGTGTAGTATCAGATCCGGAAACCAAAGCTCAGATTGGATCACAAGTAGTTCAGTGGGAGGAAAATCTTGAAAGACTTCACTGTGAACAGTTCAGACTTCGATGCTACATGGCCTCACTACAGAATGGCGAACTGCCTAATCCTAAGGTAAATCATAAACAATTTCTCTTCCTCTAACGCTTTCGTTAATTTACTACGCCCATATTGAAGTTTGTTTGGAGGTTATCATTGCCTTAACTTTCGTAGGGGTGTCATTTGTTACTTTATTAAGTTGATGTTTATTAAGTTCCTGAGATATTTTTATCTCTCTATGTTGATACATAAAATATCAATTAGAGCAAAACCTGATGGATTTTGATCAGTCATCTCAATGACTGATTTTGATCCTCAATAAACTTATCACTCTCTTGCGAGTATATTTTGTAGGTAACATTTTCCTTTTCATCTTTCCACAGAGTCTACTTACCCATGTATCCCGTGCTACTAAAGGCACACTTAACCGCCTAGGAGTGTTCACAGTGTCTTCCTTTCACGCCTTTATCTGTGCTCGCTCACCTTCTCTGCTCAACAATCTTCTTGCCGGTCGAGGTGCAACCAAACGAAGGGCTCCTGCCTTGGCTGCCCTATCTAGAAGCAACAGTGCTAGTGGAAGTGGAGGAACTTCAGGGAGAAGATCTTTGCAACATGTTGGTGGTGCTGGGAGTGGTTCTTCCACAAATGTGCGGGATGAAAATGATAAAAATGTTAGAGTGTCACTCCCTGATGGCCAGGTAAGTTAAATATACATCTACAGGTAACAAAGTTCCCTGGTAAAGTTCTTGCCATTCTATTCTGTTGCTATTTTCGTATAACTTTGAGTTGTGATAAGTGAGTAGATAGGTATCAATACAAGGGTGGCCTTTTTATGCAAAGCTTATGGCTGAGTGGGATATGTAGTTACTGAGTGCAATGTATATACGTATATAGATCGCAATCATTTCCAAAAGCAATAGCTTGATACCTGCTTTGAGGTTGATTCCCAGATGTATATAAGGATGCTTAGAAAAGCTGTTTTAGGTTAAAGGTTATCTCTACTTGAAGTTTTTCACTTAACTAGGCCGTTGACATCTTTCCTGTCCTATATTGCCATGACAATCTTTCATTTGTTCCATGTTCATTCCATATTTGTAAGCAGTTTCTTGGACACGTGAGGTATAATAGCCTCATCTTTACATGGAACACATGGGGAATTGGTGAGATTGGTGGATATCACCAACCCTTTCCAGTTAAATTGAAGTAAAAACAGGCCCTGATCAATCCTTGAAGAGATGTTTCTGTGGAATGATTTCATGACCCAGAGTGAATTTCATGATTTGTTGTCACCCATGAATAGCATTTTAATTACAATGTGAAAAAGGGAATGTAGTTATAAATGAACTAAAGCTAGTCTTTTGAGTGGCTAATGAAAGCCCATTACATAATGTAGAAACATATGCATGAGGTTAAATTCTGCCAGGTAAAATATCATGCCCTCCACTTACTTTTTCACTTTATCATCCTTGTATTAGATGAACTCATGTCTTTGAAGTGAGTGGCCAGTGTGATACTGGCAAAGATATGTGAGCTTTTATGTTTCAAATTTCTTTGATGAATGTGTTATGCAATTTGGTATCAGAAAGACTCATGTGCTCCTTTCTCCTGAATTTTTTTCTTCTTGATAGTTGATAAAAAATGAAGTTATTCCTTGAATATTTTATTGCTTCATGAATATCAATTATATCCTTATTGAGTTTGCCATTTGCTCTGACAGAGTGCTGTGGTTTTTCTGCGTGAAGCCCTGTCCGTCGAAGAGTTCCTCACTGCAGCTTGTGGTCGTCGGGGGTTGAGTCCTACTGAACATTTTGTTCGTGTGAAAAAACGAAGGGATATGGAGGATACCAACTACTTTGTACCTCATCGTACTGATCTCATTGAAACATATGTATGCATAAATTTACCTTTGAAGCTTTTTGTTGTTAGTAATAGCTTTCCTATTCTTAGTTCCTGTAAGTTTGTGTGATAATTAGTGGTAGTAATATAAACCTGCAGTTTTAATCCATTTGTCTAAGTGTCTGTTTTGCAAAATACTCAATTTTTCTACTTACTTTTCTCATGAGTTCTATTCAAGTTGTTATTTTTGCCAATCTTCTTTTGCTTAATCATGATATTGTATATGATGCTAATGCTGTATTATTTGAACCTCTCGCTTTTGCACCATCCTTATTCATTTATGCAACTGCTTGATACATGCAGTATTCTATCTTTTGGTTCCATGGGAAGGTTTGTTGGAAAGGATCTGATTTAAGAGTTTTTAATGTTTCAATTGCTCTTTCAACTATTGTTAGTTTTGTCTTACTAGCATGTTTTTATTATGGGAGTACATAGTCACCTTATGATAGTGTAAAATTAGTGCCCAATTTGTCTTGGGAAGTCATTTATCAAGTTTAATGTGAAGTTCACGCCTTTTTATGTTTGACTTATATCATGGCATTTGAAAGTTTTCAACCATTTATAAGTTTCTATATTTGCATGCATAAGCTTTAAAACTTTTGATGGATGTTGAGTTTTAATGGTTCCATAATTTGCTTCAAATATTATTCACTTAGTTGCATACACATGAAGTGGTGGAGGTTTGTGCCAAAATCCTGTATCAAGTCGAACTGCAACGCACAACTCTGGAGCACATGTGGGGATTTTCAGTGGAGGCTGAGCTTATGGAAAATGCTGACCGCCAAGATGAGCTTTGTTGTTATGTCAGCAGGGTAGAGGACAAGTCTGTGGCTATGCACAATGGTACGTTTCATGTCCTTGAGCATAATTCACTAGATATGTAGAATTAAGGGAGATGAAATTTTTTATGCACATGGTGGCACCAGAAATGCTTGACAATAACTCGTCTTAAATGGTTTTCCTTTTATTCAATATGATGTATCTCTGAGAGATGAGTGGTTGGCTTTTTTTTACCTGTAATTGTTCTATAAAGTTCAATTGAGGCTTCCTTTATACTTTTGTCCTTGTTGTAGAGTCCAACCTAGATATGTGATATGCTCTATGTATTCTTATGATTGCCATCCCACTGAATCTATTGCTTTCCTTTCTGGTGGATTGCCATTATTTCATTCATTGCTCGCTAACCTGGAGCACGTTCAGAAGTGGCTCTACTGCCTTTTCCAAGCCTAGTTTTTGGTGCATTGTCAAAAAGAGTCCTTAATATTGAAACTGATGAAAATATTGATTAGAATTAATTTTATGGAAGATATATCTAAAGAAATCTCTATCAAGATTTTCAGTTCTTTGATGCATTTGTGATTAAGAATCCTAAAAAAATTATCTCAATGTCCTTGAGCCAAGTAAGCTAATAAAGAAAGCTTATTTAATAATAATGGCTCATGAAAATGTTGCTGTTAATAATTTAAAAAGAATGAAGAAGCAAGTAAACTCATAAAATAATAGTATATACCCGTAATAACTGTGATTTAGCTTGTGTCAACTATTCAAAGTGCCAAACACGCAGTGTTTCTCAACCACATCCAATCAGTGTAAGGCCCACTGTTAGCAATAAAAAGATTTTTAAATTTATCTGCCCAAAAAATCTGTCTTTCACTTGAATTGAAGAAGAAAATACTCAAAATCAAAAGGTGTAGAATATAATTCAACTCTAACATTCAGGATGCTGATGGAAATTCAGTGGAACTGTGCAGGAAACTGCCTTAAATATGTGTAGGTAGTGTTAATAGCTGAACCCATCAACAGATGCTTGCAGTAAGAGAATAGGCATATCAGAGCGACATTTAGTTCATAGCTTTGGCTCTATATCTATGACAGATGTGACATTTGCCAGCCTCTATATCTTAATACAGCAGAGAGTCAATGACACACTTAGCTATAGTGCATTCCATGTTTTCAATTTACCATTGTGCTTACGGACGACAGATTTGCTGGCTCTACCTCGCTTTCTCTCCCCTTTCCTCAAGTTGACGGCTCTTGCACTATTGCTAGCAACATTACCCATAGATATTGACTCATTTATCTATTTATAAATATCATATATTTCATTTAACTTTGGGAGTTTTATGGCAAAGGTGAATCTTACAGAATTTTTACGTGAAGGTCATCAGCTTTAATGCATCTATCATGCATACACAGACATGCAGAGAAACCCCAGTTGATGCCTGGTGTGACCATGCAGGTATGCGAAGTTTATCCGCCCATAACTTCTGAAATTTTGGCTTTCAGTTCGCGAAGGGTTCAAGGGTTAGGTGGCCTTTCCCATAGTGTTTAAAAAATATGCATTAAGAAACCGGAAGGAGATTCTCTGACATTCAACAAAACCTACCTTTACCGGTAGAATACATTTTCTTTTAAATCTTCATCTAAAGGTATACTTTACTAGGGGTACTATGTATCCTGTATGAGGCCATAAAACTTCTATGTGATTGCCAACTGTCAATAATATTTCCATCTGAGGATGCTGGTATTTTGATTTTATTTTTCTTCAATATTTATTATTCACGCCTTGAAAGAATGCATAAGTTTCAGTGGTTAAGGTGTACTCTTAACTATTATAAACATTGAAAGGGGTGATAACTTTCAACTGGAAACTGTTTTATTTACATCTGGTCAGTGAATGGGTCTTCGACTCTCCTCATTAATCTTTGACACTACAGGAAAGATCTTCAAATATGTCCCCTGATGCTAATAAATGGGTGGTCTATTGATGAAAGGAAAAAATTCTCCCGAGCAGAAGCCTTAGGGTGGAGTTCTGGGAAACCCTGACCTCCCTTGGTTGCTCAAACGCTGTGCCTGCACATAAATGTGTCCATATGCAAGATGTACTCCTTCCAATGGCTGTTACTTTCCCATCAAGCAATTTTTGGATAGACTACTATCAGATTATGATTCTATCTCACATCCCTGCCACATATTTATTTCCTTTTCAAGAGTGTTTTAAATGCACATTGTTGTTGAGTTCTCTATGTTAGTGAAATTGTGATTTAGTTTGTCCATCTTAGGTTCTTCCCTTACAGATGTCTTTATCTTTGAACCATCAGATGACTCATTGCCAGGAATTGTGTCCTGAATGAGGAAACTCATGGAAGAATAATAAAGAAGTGACATGTCGGCAAAATGATCTTAGGGGTGAGGGTGAAAATAAATGGGGGAAGTCTGCATCTTTCAGGGGCAATTGGGGGAATATACCCAGGAAGAGAGAATAACTTACTATGCTGCAAATGTGCTTGCAAATTTAAAACAGTTGAGATTTGCAAATCTGTGGGAAAAATATAAGATAAATTTATGAATCTCTGTGTTGACAGAATCAATGCCATGTGAAATAGTCAAAAGAGCTTTGCTTGTGCCTCAGGATAAATTTCAGTCTAATAGATGCAAATTTTGGTGATTTTCTCCATCACTTCGGAGAAAATTCAGAATTAAAAAAAAAAAAATTCCCCAGATATTAAATTCAGTGATTGGCAAATTTTACTTTGTGGAAGTTTGGTTATCATCTATAAAAATGAAAACACTTAGTTCATTTCCTCCAATATATTAAAAACAATTCGACTGGTTTCGGCCTTTTCAGGCCATTATCAAGATTACAATGTAAATTATCGTGGAACGTGCTGTTCCACGATAATTTGCATTAGTTTATATAGAAACCTCAAGGAGAGGGGGGAGGTTAAAAGAAGGGGGGGATGAGAAGCGAGTAAGTTTTGAGGAGGTGATTGAGCAAAACTGCAAGGGAAGGAACAAACAGGTGGTGACGCCAGGCTCAAGGGCTACGGGGATGGAGGTGGGGGCACTGGCACAGAGAACAAGGGTGAGGTGATTGAAGGGATTATGTCATTAAGCATTTATCACCATGCACGTTGTAATGCGACAAAATTTTCCAGGAAGTCCAACTTACCCCCCTTGTCACAAATGTTTAAAAGCTTTGGGGTAAAATTGGATGTATGACCCTCATCAATTAAATGCTCAGCCAAATTTGACTTTTTATCACCGTTGACCCTGGATTAAAAATTCCCCAGGTATTATTTACGTAACTTGCTTATTTTTCATGTAGAGGTACCATGGCCTGACCCTGCAGTAAATCTAAACAATGGATACAGTGTGACCACTTGGATGATCACTTACGGTGCTGGCTAATAGTCTCCACTGTCACTAACGTTTGGAAAGCCCTATCTCTCTTACTTCTTACAATATAAATACTACAAGATTTTCTCTAAAAATAAATTCAATGCTTGCCAGTAATTTTTCTTTGTTCATGTTCCAGGTTATCTCAATCAGGAAAGGTTTTTCTCGCTATTTGAATTTTTCCTTGCCCAAAGGTTAATATTGAACTCATTTTAAGAAATTGATATGATTTTCTAATTTATTAATGACCAGAGTGACATTGTTGCTATTGGAAAGTAAAGAAATTAAGCTATATAGCAGTTTAAAAAAAATACCATTGAGGAATAATCAGCTGAATTATGGCAGTGCAAACAAAAATGTTAGGGAGAATTACCATCTCTAGAAAATTTCTATTGATAAAAACAGTATATTTACAAAGAAAATTTTCATAGTTTTTTAAATATTACCAACCAAAACGAGGCATGTTGTGTGATGGAAATTTCTCAAGCTTATGGTAATGATTTAAATAGACTTGCAAAATACTGTAACCCTCCTGCAGGTTACCTTAGTTATTATTACCTTACACACAATCTTTCAATTACGACACATACACATAAATCATAGGCAAGACATTTCAATTTAATAAAAAAACACTGCTTATCTTTCTTATTCATGCATAGATATAATTTTGATTCATTCAAAAGAAATGATTGGGCCCAATTTACAGCATTTGCATAAAATATATATAGATAAAATAGATTGAAATATTCCTGGATAATTTAACAAGAGTGAGCGTATGTTCTTTAAATTTTATATAAAATTTCCCTGTTCCTTTTACACTTATCGTGATCTAGTAACGGTTATCGGCGTGGATGTTCTGGTTAGCCTCTGGATCTCCCTTTGCGAAGCCGGGCCGGAGTGCACCTTCACATATCTGGTTTCCCTCCATGCCTTTTTGTCTGCACCCATACTGCCGGGCCTGCACCCTTCCACCATACACCGCCAACCTCTTTTCCTTGCTCTCTCCTTTGATTCCCGATCTGCCGGACACGTCTGCACTCTTTGATTCTCAGTCTTACTCTCCCGTTTTTCGTAACCCACGTAATTAACCACGCTCTGCTCACATATTCTTGTCTATTCTTTCGGCCAGGCGCTCTGCCTATTGTTTAGCCAGGTGTAATGCCAACCCTCTGGTGTTTAACGCGTACTGCCTATTGTTTAGCCAGGTGTAATGCCAACCCTTTGGTGTTTAACCCGTGGTGTTACCAACTGTAGGTTTACAATACAAAACATAAGAAAAGAAATAAACTTATAAACCTGGCAACAATGTGCTTCAAATGTCCCATGCTAATACATGGGAAAGATGATGCCACAAGAGCCTATTGTAAAGTGAAAATGTGGAATGCAGTCTAGGATTTAATGTGGAAGAAGATGAATAGGGTGTTAACCATAGCAGGAGACCATCCACAGAATTTGAGTTTTCTACTACTACACTGGAGAATGTATTATTTCTAGTTTCAGTTCTGTTGCCTGGTCAGTTCAATGTTTGGTTTGCCTTTCAGCACTTGCTGCCTTACCTAACTCCTTTTATGTAAAATTCCTGAAGTTACTATGCCTCTACAAATATATGTGAACATTATATTACCATGGTGCTAAATCAATCTTCATATGCCATCTGAATATTTTGTTATGACTCAGAAGAATTCTGAATGCTTTTCTGCACAGCACCACCAGACAAAAGAATCGTAGGCAATTGGATTACAAGTGGGCAGATATCATGCAGAGGAGCAGTTGAGAAACACTGACTAGGAGCCAAAGATGAATGGTGTTCCCTTGTCTCATAACTTTGAGGTGTGAATGCACTGTGCGAACTTTTGCTTGCTTTTTCACCAGGGATCATCAAGGGAGATGAGATAATGGTGATAAATGGTGCTATTGTGAGTGACTTGGACATGATGTACTTAGAATCAGTTCTTCAAGAGGAGCTGGCCCTATGCATGATGATGAGGTCGTCAAGAACTGAGCCTCCCGACCCTGCGGGACTCATGAGAGGAGCCACAGATGACATCATTGACAGTCTAGTTTGCCCTCCTCCACCCACAGATGGTTTGATACCAGAGGAGGTCCTCTCTGGCCTAATTGTCCCTGCGCCTGGTTGGAGTGAGTACTTGGCACTTGAATTTTATGTAATGAAATGGCACATTATCTGCTTATTGATACCTTTCTGATTTTCAGTCGTTGATTATTATTTTTTTAATGTTTAAAGAGATATTTTTTTGGATAGTTTTGATTGATCTTTCTTACCTGATTATGGGTCTTTCCATGGAGTATGTTCTTGGGCTTAAACCCTTTAGCTGCAGGAAATGTATTTGTGCATTAGGCTACTGCATAGAAAACATTCATTTACATGGTACTCTGCAGCCTGCCACTGGGGCATGTAGTAGGGAGTGTTAGTGACACAAGCCATGTAAGGGAAGGGAATGAGGCAAAGGAGGGGGGAGAAGACGGAGTTGAATAGTATCTTAAAGTTGTGTCATGTGAGAGTACCATGCTATTTTTGTTATGTTCATAATGGACCATTGTAAGGAGGATTGTTTGTCTCTCTCAGTTCAGCATTGCATCTGACCTATTTTGTCTCTTGTCTCAGTTCCAGAGATATATAATGATGGGCGAAAGAATGTCCTTTGTGTTGTATTAAGCCTCTCCTTAATTGAAATTTTCAAGTATCTAAGTCTTACAAGTTACCTCTAAATTGCTAGTGGCTTCCGATGCAGTCCTTCCTTCTGATGTGACTTTTTCTGTTTGATTGTAGCAATTTTTAATTGTGCGTGCAGCATTTCTCTCTATTTTATTTGTTATCCGGATTAAATCTTTCTGTGTAGCATCCCTAATGATCATAGCATATGATGTGGCATTCTTGTAAGTGAAGATCAGGATGGTGTGGTGGCTTGAGTGCCAGCTCCCTAGCCTGAGGGATTGGGCTCCCTAAGTGGTGCAGATGACTTCAGGTGTCAGTCACCTATCCAAACAACAAACCAACCAATTCTTTAATATGTTGACAATTACCTTCTTCCTCGTCTGTATCTCTCTGCTAATGTAATGGGCCAACCCTCCCGTGAAATTTTTCAACCAATCATACTCTCTTATTGTCCTTCATTCTGGGGTTATCAGGAAATAGCACATGTTTGGATGAGTTTCTTCCACAATGTATTATTTGCTCATTTAAGGATGTGATTTTGTGGTAAAAAATGGAGGAATTAAATTTTGTATTGGATGAAATAAGTCAGAGGACAGTTTATGAAGTAAATTTTCCCTGTGAATTCAATGGAGGTTTCTTATAAAATGAATCAATTCTTAGCATCACATGTCCACTTGTCCTCAACATGTCCCTACCTTGTAGAATGGGGCTGACTCATACTACTAATTTCACCTTTTGCCAATCACTTGCCTGTGCTTTTAGAATGGAATATCCCCTTGCTTCTGCACACAGTGGTGGTGAAAAAACTTGATAATTCAAGGTTCCTTCAGCTGAAGGGTTATGGACCAATTCTCATACCTAAAATGAGGATATTTATTGTGTTGTGCTCAAAATTAAGAAAGATGGTTGCATTCCATATCATTCTGTGAATGTAAGAAGAATTAGTATTAATTCCACTTTCTCAGGCAAGATGTTGTAGAACAGCATTTTCAACGATACAAAAGATATTGTACTGTCTACCTTTTATTACAATTCAATTGTAATAAAAGTTAGACAGTATGTTTTCTTTTGTGTAGCATTCAATTAGTGTCAAAATTATCTTTGGGATGTATTTATAGTGGCTGGATTTTCTCATAAATATTAACTGAGCTTTTTTGTGTCAAGAAACAGAAACATCACCAGCTCCATCAGGGACTGACACAGCCAAAGCTTCCCGGGCCAATTCCTTTGAAATTGAGAACTTGCTCAAAGTAAGTGCATAGTATTTATTTTCTGTTTTCTATGTGACTTAGAAATCCTTATTGTACATCATAGTTTATAGGTTGTTGTTAATTTTTATTGTTTCATGCTTAGGAAAGATAATCTTGATGTATAGTCTCTATGTACCTATGGTGAAATGAGATTTTAAATAAAAGATCCTTCAATTATTTTTTCTGTGATGCTTTGATGAATTCATTATCATAATTGTAGATGTTTCATTTACATTGGATATTGTAATTTAGACTTTGTCTCTCTCCTACTAACAAATATTTGATCTATCTTGTGCATTCAGACGGCAGAACAAGTGACTGGGTTCTGCCGCTCACCAGCGGAGACTAGAAAGTCAAGTCCGACTGGAAGTGTTGCCAGTGGAGTAGGTGTTGGAGGGAGTAGTGGTGGATTGACTCATCAGCTGTCAACGTCATCTCAAAATCAGCAGCCACTGAGCAGTAGTAATAGCAATGTTAATGTTAATGGGAGTTCCTCTGCCTTGCTAACCCCAAGTAGGCAATTGACAGATGCAGAAAAACTTAGGAAAGTTATTCTGGAACTGGTGGATACTGAGAGAACATATGTTAAGGTAAATGTTTGCAAATTAATTAGAGTGGATTTCCTTGATATCACTTTACCCTTGAGAATGTTGGGTAATTAGTAGTATCTAATCGCCCATTATGGTTTTTTGGTATGGTGGATATGCTGTGACTGGCATTGAGATTTCCCTTTCTTAAAATTTATTCATCTTTAGAGCTATTATTGTTCACATTCCCTCGCAATTCTTTGGAGTTGTGTTAAAAAGCTGCTATTAGCATGTTTGATTTCTGTAATGTTACACATCATCCTGTGTTACTGAACGGTGAATTAGGAGTCACTCAAGAAGAAGATTCTTCATGCTGAGTAATAAACATAAAGAGAATCATGTGCACATTATGCCACTGTGGTGGCATATTTTTTGGCATATTTATTAAACAATAACATATACATGTTATTAATTAGTGCTGTTAGTTCTGTTAAATGGGCTCTTTTAATAATTTCTCCCATATTTGCCTATTTGTACTTTGGTACTTCTTCTGCATTTGCTGCATTCATGGATTACTTCATTCCAGGATTTACACTCTAATTCATGAGACTCCTAAATATTTTTTCTCTTCCGTCACTAAGTCTCTTCTACTATATTCACCCAAGACTTTCTCATTCTATCCCTCCCTCTTATACACTTCTCTATCCTAAATCTATCTTGTTGTTCAGTTTGACAGTCAAAAATGTGTTTAAGATCACATTTTGTTGCCTTTAAAGCAGTTACCTTCGAGAAAACATTTTTTGGAAAATCATATTACATCATTCATATTGAGTGCAGCCTAATTCAAACCATAATGTCATTAGCCTCATGATTCAATCAAAAGTGATAATGAAAAAATTTAACTGTACATTGCTCTCTAATTGTTCTTGATAAGGGATATGTACTTGCATACACAGGCTTTTGGAGAGCAATATTTTACTTTTGTGCAGTGTTTAAGAGACCTCATAGAATGTAACTATGTAGAATGCATTATGTTTTTTATGCATTGATGGAATAATTTTTTACCAGTCTCTTAGTTCACTGTCAATATTGACTGTTTTACCAGTCTCATCTTTTTAGTTTTGAAAATTCTGCAAAGGTATTTTTTGTCAGTAATGGATTAACTTTGAAAAGTTAATATCTGGTCAGTATGAATTGACATCCATGAGGTTTAAATTAGTATTAGTTGTTACTTTATTTGACTGTCTGCAATTATTTTAACCTGATTTCCTCCTTTCTCTTAATTCCAGCATTTAAATAGTTTACTAGAAAATTATCTTGAACCACTTAAGAAAGAGACATTCCTATCGAATGCAGAGGTGACTGCATTATTTGGAAACATTCAGGAAATAGTTGCGTTCCAGCGGCTCTTTTTGCAAAATCTAGATGAAGCTCTCCAATTGGAGCCAGAGTTCAATCATTTTGAGCATCCTGGACAGTTTAAGGTATGTGCCTTGAAGTGTGACAGAATTACTGAGCTGTTAATTATGATTCAACTTATTAATTGATGTTTTTATTTATTTTTTCAGAACGTTTTATTCTCCATTGGCAGTGCCTTTCTTTATTATGTCAACCATTTTAAATTATACAGTTCCTTCTGTGCAAGTCACTCAAAAGCACAAAAGGTCCTCCATCCTAGTAAGTAAAGCATTAGTATTATTGTAATGTTTTTTAAGTTATTTACACATATGTCAAATATTTTAAATGATGGTGCTAGGTTTTATTCTGCTGCTATTACCCTTTGCTTATTACATATTTTATAAATCACATTTACTCCATTTCCTTAGTTGAAAAGTGTGTGATGTAATCTTTATCCAAAGAATCCAAATTTTAGTTGCTCTATAACCATTATTTTAGCTGCTGTTGTCAGACTATCTTGACGGGATTTTTATGCTCAAACGGAGAATTATTTTTCCTTTATTTTCATTGTATTGTCCAATTTGAATTTGAAGAAAACATAAAATGATGATATTCTCTACTTTTGATTAAAGATCATTCTTATTGTTTGGCAGAAACTAGGACTAAGTGGTTACAGTGACAAAGCCTAGCCTTTAGATGATGCTAACGATGTAAAGTTGTTCTATATTAAATATTAATGTTTGAAGTTCACAGCAATGTTTTTTATTGGACATTTTTTGAAATTTCTTATCTTAAAAATCCTTGGAATTTTTTTACTTTATCATCAGTTATTTATTAATCAAGAATGTAAACTTAATAGTCTAGTGTATGGAGCTTGGCAATGTATAGTGCTGGAAAAGTGATGCAGGTTTGTATAAGGAATGAGAGAGTCGAGACGGGCTGAAATGAATGAAGAAGTGCGGGGCATGTTTAGTAGAAATGGAGTTTTCTAGGAGGGAGGGGGGAAAAATAGGCAATTAGTCAGCTTGGACAAGTTATTTGAAGCTTTGAAATGTTAAAACTGTGATAGAGTATGCTATTCGTGGCTAGTGGAGAAGAGTGAGGTAAGTAAAGGTGGACCATTAGAGGAATTGAGGAAAGAATGGAAGAAATGAGGGCAGTGTAATGTAGTATTTGGAAATGGTTTCTGTTTAATGTCCCTCCGAATTTAAGTTCTTTTACAATAGAGTACCCTGAATGAATAAATACTCAATACACAAGGATTATTGTCCTACATTGGAGTGGATGTATAAAATTTTATCAGCAGTGGTGTAAAATTGATTTGTGTGCATGCATGTTAGCCAGCCTTCCTTTTTTAATTTCACCATGCATGAAAGTTTTGTTGTATTGTGACTTGTAGGGAATTCCTGAATTCACTCTGAATTTTACCTTTGCAGATGAGGGTAACCAAGCTCTTCAAGAGTTCTTGCAAGCGCGGAATCCTAGGCAACAGCATTCCTCTACATTAGAATCTTATCTTATTAAGCCAATCCAAAGGATTCTTAAATATCCATTGTTATTGCAGCAGTTAAGGAATCTCACAGATCCACGATCAGATGAGCACACACATTTAGTTGGTAAGTTATTTCAGTTTTTTTAACTTTGGGATATTAGCGACGTATGTAACTTCCAATTTCAGTATTCTTTCTGGCTTAATTTTGGCAGTGTTTATCTTGGGATTTCTCTTCATATTTTCCAGTTATAAAATGAAGTATTGATTGTTCCTTATTATATTTAAATGTGGTTGTGGCATCTAACTGGGATTGAAGGGAAGCATCCTGGGTTTGCACATTTGCTGAATTAAGGCAATGTGTGTTATACAGTGATTTCATATTCATGAAACTGGTCATGGATGAAATATTTTGAGATTTCCTGATGAATTCTGCTTATTTAGTCCTTATGGAATTTTCTTCATATGAGATGATGAATGGCTGCTGGTTTTTATGGCTGGCTTTGTCATCATCATCAGGGTATTGAGTCAATTATTCAATATGGATGGCAGAATTATGCACTTTCCTGAAGAGGATGGCAGATGATTAAGTAATGCCTAAACAATAATAATAATGTTTATTTGCCCAAGGATCTTATACATAAAAAATAGACAATATATAAGGCACATCAAATCATGTACATACACAAACATATCTATTTAAAAGCGCTACCAAAGACAGTTAGAATTATTCATATACAGAGCTGTCTCTGGCATCTTTGAGATATTCTTCAATGGAATAATACATTTTGTTTAGCAAATGTCTTTTCAATTTCAACTCGAAGGAGTTAATATTGCTTACATTTTTTATACACGTATGCAGATTATAATACATCTTGATCCCCATTTAATTAGGCCCCATCTTAGCAATTTTCGTGCTCACAAAGTAGTGATGAATGTCACCTCTTGTTCTTGTATGGTGATTATGAAAAACAGTGTTCACATTAAAATTTGAGAAATTCTTTTTAACATACAAAATAGTTTGGAAAACATATATACATGATATTAGGAGAATGTTCAATTCCTTGTAGATGGGTTTGCAGGGAGATCTAATACCTTTCTGAACTATGATTCTCATTGCACGTTTCTGGAGATGAAATATTTTCATAGCCAGATGGGTAGGTCCCCAAAAAATTATGCTGTATAATACATGGGAATAGAAATCACTATAGTACAGGCTTATCAGAGTTGCTTTTTCCACAGTTGAATTGAGCTATCTCAAAATGTAGCAGCTTGAACTAAGTTTGCTGCTAAGGTAATTAATATGCTCAGTCCAGTACATTTTATAGTTAAGCCATAACCATATCAGCCATACATCATTTCACCTGTTTAAAATCATTAGAGAACTTAATTGGCCATAGGTTTCAGCCTGTTGCCCAATTTGATCTTTGAGAAAGTTTGCATAAAGAAATTAATTTTTTTCATCATGTATAACAAAGCATATTTTCTCTATTTGTTAAAGTTTTAGTAATATGTTTAAGTGTTGACTTTTTAGTTCTTGACCCATGTGCTGCTTGTATTGTGTGATTCTATCTCTTCTAAAAAATATCTCTTTTTTCTGTAATAAACAGAGGCTTTGAAGGGTATGGAGAAGGTAGCAGAACACATCAATGAAATGCAGAGAATTCATGAAGAGTATGGTGCTATATTCGATCATCTTTTTAGGCAACATCAAAAGTCTTGTAAACAGGTAAGATCATGCATTACCTTGGTGCTTGAATAAAGGAATTATTTTTTGCATTGCTTGAGAACAAGCCTTAGAATAAGTTTCTAATTTGATTGTTTTCTCTTTTTTCAGCCTATTGACCTTAGCCCTGGTGACCTTCTTTATTATGGTGGAGTAGAATGGTTAAATATTTCTGACTTTTTGGGAAAGATAAAGAAGGGCTTGGAGCTCCATGCCATGTGTTTCGTTTTCAAATCAGCTGTTGTCTTCCTGTGCAAAGAAAGATTGCGTCAGAAGAAAAAGCTCATGGTGAGTTTGAGTGCACGTGTATTCCATCATTTCTTCTGCTGGGTCATGAAGTAATTCTGTGGTGATACTAATATTTGGCTATGTATTTGACCCTTCATTATCAATCACTCCAATGGAAATAGTTTCTGATAGCCTAAGATCTTTGGTTCAATACCTGGTGTAGGAAACCCTTTCTCCTGTGGTATTCTATGTATTGTGATAGTTGATAAAATCATATGAATGAAATGCTATCCTTAAAATTTCCATAAATAGCATATTCTTGGAATAAATCTATTTATCAAAGTTAAAATAGTTTAGTTGAATTGTGGTAAAGCATATGGGAAATACTGCAGTATTCCAATATTATTTTTGATTATGCCACGCTCTCCTGAAAGTTGTGAAAAGAAAATGCACTTAACCTGGTGGCATTCTACAAATTCATGAAAGTTTACTATAATTTTGAATTTATCCTACAGCTTCTTGATGGTCAATTTAACATGCTTGTTAGTACACTACTTTCATAATATTTCCAGGGTGTGTCCAGCAAAGCTAGTTCTTCAGAGGTGGAGATCATCAGGTATCAAGTTTTGATTCCTGTAACTGAAGTGCAAGTTCGGGCAAGCAGTGCCAAGGATGTTGTGGACTCATCACATTACTTGTGGGAACTCATTCACCTTCGCAGTCAACTTCAAAGGCGCTCAGAAAAAGTATACGTGCTATCAAACAGGTATGCAGGCTATTCATCTGTGTTAACTACCTATAGTACAAGTTACTAGGCTACAGTAAATTCCTAACAGTCGCCTTACTTTCTAGCCTATTGTTTGCATCTGCCTTTGAGACCATATGTGGGTAAAATTCATTCAAAAAACATCCATTTATGTTAACAATTTGTAGGAAGAAAATGGAATTGTTATTTTCTAACAATCACAGTCATATCAAAGTTTTAGTCGTAGATACTCAGAAACCAATGATAAATGAAAAGTGCTCTTAGAGGTTACTGCCACAATGCAATATATGGTGTTGTGTGGAGGTAAGTGCATAATGAAATTTAGCGAAGGTTTAACTAATTGATGGAGATGATAAAATAGAGGAGGTAATGCTGTTGTTTGTGGTGGAGGAGAGAGTGTTGAGTAAGCAGGGAAGGGGAAGAAAGAGAATTGGCATAATGGATGGCATAAAGAGAGGTGGAACATTTGTGAAGCTGAAGCTTTAAGTTGTGTAAGGAGAATTGGACCTAGGCTATAGAAGATCAATAGAGGTAGCCGGTTCATTATATAAACCTACCTTGATGGAAAGATCACCTCCAATGGTCATAATGATGCTAATCACTATTTATCTATTGCCGAGTGTAATAGATCATTGAAATGCTGTGATTGTGCAAAAAACATCATGTTTGTTAATGAGGTGATGACTCAAATCAGTGGAGTGAGCTGTCAATTATCTGATGAAAATTCTGGAAAGTAAAATGTTTTAGCCAAGTGGGCTGAAACATTTTCATTTCTTAAGAATTTGGCAAAAATTATAGGAAAGGTTTGAAGTGATTAAAACTTTTCAAAGATTCTTATCACATAGTGTTATTTTAAATTATCTTTTTCTAAAAATTTCTATTGATGAGACATTCATAGCTCATTAAGATTTCCCCAAAATATAGGTAAGATCAACTTTTTCAATATTGTGCTGAGATAACCCATGCTCTAACTTTGCTCTTTTAGCACTCCAGATTTCCGGAATGCTTTCCTGAAGACAATCAGGCAGATCATTCGAGAAAGTGTTAGGAATATGAGCATTCCAGCCACCAAGCCAGCATCGTCTATGGGCGGCTCGTCAGTTGCATCAGCCACATCATCCAACACAGCCACCCTAGGGAGGCCTGGAACTGGCGGTGCTGCCATCGGCTCATCCACGACAGGTGTAGTTCCAGGAGCTGCAGCTGCGGCAGCAGCAGCTCAGGGCTCCTCTCACACATTAGGGAAACCTTCGAGAAAACCTCCTAAGGGTCCTCAGAGGCACTCTGCTGGGAACATAGACTATGATAACCTAACGGGTAGTGGCGTGCAGTCTGAGGTAATGCCATCATTTAATTCTTGCATGTATACATACCCATACCACCATACCCTTTTGGGGTAGGCTTAGCCAAAAATGATTCATTCTCTATGATAGGCCTTAGTTAGCTCTCCCTTAATATTTTCTTCTTCATACATGCTTCTGTTTCTTTAGTTATCCTCATAGTTTGCTTCATACACACTCCTGTGCATAATACTCGGGGCAATCTTTCTGTTTAAAGTGTCCTCCACCACATTCACCAAGCCTTTCTCAGTCTACTATTTCCTGTCACTCCACGTACTTTACTCATGTGTATCTATTATAATCTCTTGACATGGCCTAAACAAAATACACTTGTTTTTTGTGTGTCCATTACTGGAGAATGTATCCAACATTCTGTAATGATCCAAACATTCCTAACCCTTTCCATCCTACTTCTGCTGAAAATGTTTTTCAGGTAACTGTTTTCCACTTAATTTAGCCTTATGCTTATCTCGTCATACCAATGTTACGCTGTTGTATGCATTTGTTAGGAGGAGAACACTTCTGTGTATCAATTCTCAAAATTATTTTTAAAATTGTTGCAGTTAAAAATTAAGTTTGATATAAATGTGGAATATTTACCTTTCTCCAGAAGACGAAACTAATCAAGAAGTTGTTTTGGTTTTTTAATGTCCTCTGTATTGTTACCTAAATCTCAGATGTGCTGTGTTGATGCTGAAATAATATAAATGTTGTACTGAAGGAAGAATTGGTTACAGATTTTGGAATCATTAAAATTGCTGTAGGGTTTAATGGAAGAGTGTATATAATGTTTAGTTTTTCCTATGAGAGGTTTTGTCTGTGTGTGATTTTAATGAAAGCCTTCCTTACTGGAACAATGCTTTTTAGTCTAAATCAGTATCATCTCAGTATGATGCCTTATGTATTGATAAGTGTATTCATAATCAAATTTTTCCCACCCTCCAGTGTTTCACAAGTTATTTTATAATATATGCCTGTGTGTGTTCTCCATCACTGTATTAAGGCCATGTTTCAGTGCAATATTATAGTGGAATTTATTTGCATATTTTCACTATCAAACAAGTCGCCAATATTTGATATTTCTCATTCTACCGTAATACTTTGCTCTCCACCCGTGTTATTATTCTACAAAATCATGGAAAATAAAGTTCAGTATGTCTCTAATTCTTGGATTGCACAATCTTGTCACTCAAAAAAATGTAAAACTTCCAATCAAGTAATATCTTAAGACTACATAATTAGTACATATGTGCTAATGATTTTTCAGGGTGAAAGAACAGGAGGCCGGGCTTCGGGTGGGTCAACGTCTAGTGCAGCATCAGGGGTAACAGCAGTGTCATCTAGAGAAGATGGTGATGGAGGCAGCTCCAACAACAATGTCAATAGTGGGTCAGGCTCAGCGTTTAGAGCACGAAGTAAAACTGTGAGCGATGTAATAGGTAAGTGGGATACTCTGTTGGAAAGAATTATATGAAATAAGATGATACAAATGTGTGGCAATAGTTTAGGGGGGAATTAAAAAACTTTTCCTTTAGCTTTAAGCAAAGATTAAAAATCCTTACATTGTCGAATTACTTATTTTTGTAACAGAAACTCTCCAATAATTATTTTTGGTGACTTAGTACTTAGTAATGCATTGGTTCAAAAGTTTTAGCAATTCAGATCCTGATTTTGACTCTAGGCATCTCAGCACTCTTGTGAGATCCTTCCTTCATTTTCCTGATGTAATTAACTCATTCCTATCATGATGATCTCCACTAATGTAGCTCTTGTTTTATAATGAAAAAAATCACAGCAAATACTTATTTGCATTATGGCAGTATGCTAATTAAGTTCACTTTAAATTTCAGAACAGGATGAATTCTTTTCTGGATTGCTGATGCTGTAGAATTGTTAAAAATTTTCAATGCTTTTACCATATGTCATTAAGTCTCTCAAGCCCTAAAATCATTTGGCTGTATGGTCACACATTAGATTGATAGATCAAAGATTGTAAAAACAATGGATGACTCGGAAACCATTCAATTAAAATGTCCTGCCACCTAATATCACTTTGTTTTCTGTTTCAAATATTAATTTTAATGTTAACTAGCACTAAAATACCTGTTAAAAGGTAGAATCGTGGTCATACTTGTGACTGTGGTTGGAAATACAGCAATACAGTAAAACCTTGTTAATTGGAAATTGAAGGGACCAAAAAAATTGGACTTCGAATTATGTGGGTTCGAATTAAACGTACTTGCCGAAAATAAATATATTCCGAATTTTCTAGAAAATCATTGTTAAACTACAATTTTTATCAACAGGCACAGAATACACGCAATTAGGAGTAGTTGATTACCACAATTCTTCAATTTCGTGAGAATAAAATATTTAT
Source organism: Ceriagrion tenellum (assembly GCA_963169105.1). Lineage (NCBI taxonomy): Eukaryota > Metazoa > Arthropoda > Insecta > Odonata > Coenagrionidae > Ceriagrion > Ceriagrion tenellum. The sequence goes on along the minus strand of OY720637.1, from coordinate 79,120,886 downwards.
AAGTCCTAAATATTTATAAGTTATAAATCCGACAACGGCAAATTAAGCGATAAAATCGGGAGTCATGGGGCGAAATGCGACTTCGAATTACATATTAAGCGGTATTTTGAATTATCCGTACCATCTGGCACGCAATTCCGTATACCGTTTGCCGGGGACAGCTCACAACTTCGAATTAAGCAGTATTTCGAATTAAGCGGGTTCAAATTAACGAGGTTTTATTGTAATTGGAATCAATTTATCCCCCTAATAATTCTGTACCCAAAACTAAGCGTACAATCAAAGACATGATGGACCATTACACTTAGTTTTGGAAATAAATCATGGTGACATAAATTCTTTTGCTATTTAGATATATATTTCATCGTAATCATAAAATTAGACTCCTTCTTTTGGAATAGTTTGTACAATTTCCAGATTGATATAATAGAAATTTGATAGTGATGATGATTTGTTCCAATGAGTTAGACTATTCAGGAAGTATATAACTTTTGATTTGGTTGTGTTCTGTTAAATTGTGGCAAGTGGTAAGCCAAAGCAGATGTTATGAGGGATCTTATGGTGGGTCATCTATAGGATTGAAAACAAGGATGTGCCAGCAATTGGAGCATTGGGATAAGAACTGTCCAAAAATCTGCCAATCAGCTGGTATAATACTCAGACCAATCAAATTACATAATTGTGGAAGATGGAGGCAGAGAACATGATGAGGACCATTTTAGCCCTGTAACCTGATTTATATTATTGGAAAATTGCTGGAGCATATTGAAGCTAATAGAAGCATGCCTGAACTCTAATTCTGATTTTTTGTAACAATGAACGGAATACATAAAATTATATTGTATCATGACTGCTTCTTTGAAATTAATTCATACATGTCTTCTTGTAGTGACTGAACCCTCAGGCAGTTCTCAAGGCCCTGGCAGTAAAGGAGACGGTGGTGCCAAGTCAGAAGGTGAAGAGGAGATAACACCTGGTGCCAAAACAGCCCCTCCGACCCCCACTCCCCCATCAACAGGTGCCGAAATCACCACCACGAAGTCCTCAACGAATTTATCTGCTCCTACAAGTGGACGAAAAGCTGGTACTCTCGGTCGAACACCAAATCACTTGAGTCTCAGTACGACATCGACCCTTTCAGCGGGCAGTTCGAGTGGAGGAGGAGGCCACCAGGCACGCCTTATCCAGTCCTCACACCAACCGGAGAACTACACACCTCAGCCTGTTAAGGATCTTGGTAAGAAAAGATTATTATTATTAGTGTTGTCTACCAGTTAAGGTAGGTTTAAATTGAAGTCCTCCAGATTTCTTAAATTGCTGGGCCCTATCTATGTGTAATATTTCTTTTTTCATTGCTAGGTGTGTCCTACTCTTCTTCATTCCATTCATAAAACCTTCTCTCTTTCTTCCCCTTTCCTGTTTACCTAACATCCTCCTCTCTATTGCAGCCTTAAGCCACTTTTTGCCCATCATTACCTCTTCCAATCACCGACTTTGCTTCCTTCTTATCTCATCCAGAAGTATTCTCTCCTCACTAGTCATGCCTAGCTTTCCTAGTTTGGCTTCTTTGCCATTCAATGCATTTTCTCTATCGTCCTCCACACCCACTTCTCAAATGCCTGTGGCCTAATCACGTCTTTTCTATGAGTCCATGCTCCTACCCCATACAACAATATTCTCCAGGTCAGGCTCTTCACTGGCCTCATATCCACATCCTTACCTAGGTCCTCATCATCAGCTACCTTCTAATACTGAATTTTCTTTCCCTAGCACTCTTCTCCTTCCAATTTCTTCTCCACTATGCCTATTTTCTTCTAGCATTCCATTCAAGCAATAAATATGCTCTGCATGCTCCAGTTGATGCCATCCTACTTTTATGACCAGCCTTACTCCCTTTGTCCAATAAAATGTCTTTACAAATGTTTTCTTTTGATTTATCTTTGCTCCATATTTTCTACACTGATTTTACTATATTACAGCTAAGGCTTGCAATCCCTCTGGTAATTAACTAACCAACGCCTGGTCGTCTTCCAATTAAACCAACTGTATTATCTGGCCCCTTAGAAAATTAAAAAAAAATTAGTGAAGTGATCAGTATTTGAAGAATTGAAATGATCTTATCAAATCAATTGATTTTATATTTGATTGAATCCTTCAAAATAATCTGTGAATCCTGATTTGGTGGTTGCTTTCTATTTATGAATGGCTATAGCCAACTTTTGACGGCAGCCAATGGCAATCACTGGTTGAACCTTGATGGGAGTGAAAAGCATATCACCTAAAATGAAGTGTCCTCTACAGCTTGATAAACCTTATCAATCAATGTGCTGCCACAGCATTATCATTTCAAGCCATGACATCATTTAAATTCAAAAGTCTTTATAATTTCTTCAAAAATTTACTGCTGAGAATATGTAATTGGAGATTTGAGCATAGTCTGGTGTATCAAATCAGGCAGTTTTATGTGCCTGTAGATAGCTAAAATTGCTGAAGTGCATCGTACTTTTAAATAACTTAAGGAAAGGTATTTGGTTTTATTCTTGAATCATAATATCCTTCTACTATGCTTCTTCAGATGCAATTTTCTTCTAAGTTTAATCTGTATATTAATAGTAAATGCATTTTACTGAATGTCAGACTTTATTTTGAATCATTGAAAATACAGTAGACTCTTGTTATTATGGAGTTCATGGGACCAAAAAATCGGCAGTTTGTAATAGCGTTGTTCGTAACAACGTAGTTTTTATATAAACATTGCAAAAAATATCCATATACTCTTTTTTGACCTTTATAATCTTTTGTGTGTTACACCCGTGCTGTGAAATGATATCAGACATGTGATTAACAATCAAATTATGCACAAAAATGTGAGATCAAACAGTCTAATTTGTTGTTCGAAAATCATGCATCACGCTATTTTTTGTAGTTATCGTCGCAAGCTGGGAAATTCATTCAGCTGGGAGATTAATTCCACAGAAAAACTGCTCGGCTGCCTGTACAACTACTATGCGGCAAAATTAATACAGTAGAATTCCAAATTTAAGTATATCGATTTTATGGAAAATTTGGTTTCATGCAAGATAGTGAGTAGTCCCGCCCGATTCCTTAAGCAATATGGAATTATTATTTGACCTCATTATGAAATCATCATTTGACTTTACGTAAATGCGATGTTACAATTTTACGCATGGCTGTTTCGGTACCCGGTGGAGGTATCGAATTGATTTTATGAAATGATATAACAGAACTTAAAGAAATTCAACATTCAAGACAATTTCTGAGCTTATATTTTCAAGCATTCAACATATTGTCTTAGTAAATCCGCAACGTAAAAAAACAATGGACCATGGACACAGTCTGGCATACCACGAGATGGGGTGCCTAGTTACCCCTGGGACTTTCTTTTGCTTGCTTGTATTCTGCTCAGCCGCAAAGGCTGAGCAGAATGCGTGTTGGCTTGCTGTCCTTGCTCGGCAAAATCTACATCGTTTACTAACGACTTTAGTCTGCCTCCTTTGAAAAATCTGAGGCGTGTGAGTACGGTTGCGTTCCTAGCGAAAGGGAGAAATGTCAAATTTTACCATTCATAATGTTGCTGGAGTTTATTTGCTATGCCTTCTCAATGACGAAATTTAAGACATGTATAACAAATTTTTTTCATCTAAATGGAAGAACTGACATCTTCCTCTCCAGACGAGCGAAAGAGTGTCACAATTTCATAACATTGCAATGCATACGTACAATGTGTAGGGATTTTGAGGCCAGAATTTCAGTACACACGAAGATACTTTTTCAATGATGGAAACATGATTCTGAAACTTCACATGCGGCGTTGTCATTCCCATAAGCCCGAGCAGAGAGTTTTGCCAGGTCATTACGAAGCACTGATAACACTTCGCCAATTCGGACTCGAGTGATTGCCCTGCCGATTGCTAGTGGTAACGCTAAGCTGCCGCTGCCTGAGGGGAAGAGGGACAAATTTCGCCCACAGCACAGTTAAATTGGAAAGGGGGTTGGGAGCTAGGTACGGGAAAAGGGAGTGGGTGGAGAATGGATGGAGGTAAGGCCAGTCTGGGAAGCTGGTTGGGTAGGGAGGATTAGCCGGGAATTGTGCTGGACCCCCTATTGGGCGAGTGACCTTCAGAGGGACAATAGAGGCATGAGATATTGGGGAGGGGTGAAAGGGAAGAAGAAAAGTCCTTATCTTTTGTTTCTTCCCTTTCACCCCTCCTCGACCTCTCATGCTCCCTGAGACTCTTTTCGAAGTGCAGTAACCCAGTGGGAGTTCTGTACCCTCAACCCAGTTAAATAGCTTATGCGAAGTATCCATTGTATATATTTTAGTTCCCAAGCTTTTGGGCACAGTAAGTGTGGCAAAGCTTCCTGATTTATAATGCAGTGTCGTGCATAGCCAAATGAATGCCATTATTTATGTGACAGACTTCATAATAAAGTATTTTTTGTTCCTGTGGGGACCGGGACTAAGGTTCGTTATTTCGTAATATGGTTTCTTTACCGTACATTTAGATACCCATATTGTCGGGACCAACGATTTGGTTCATAAGAACGAAAACTTCGTATAAACGTTGTTTGTAATAAGGAGAGTGTGCTGTATAAAAGCAAAAACTTATATCTCTTCTTATCGCATTGATATCTCATTCCTCCAGCATTCCTGGGCCTGTGTATTAATATTTTGTATGTATTTTCATGGTCATACTATTTCTTGCAGGTTCTCCAGTGTGGAAACCACGCGACCTAGTAGGTGAGGCTACAACTCTTCCTCGCAAGGGAAAGTCTTCCACATCGGATTCCGCGGGGGGCAGCGGCAGTGCTGTTTCAACAACCAGTGGCCGCTTCTTGGTATATGATGATTATAGCTCGACCTCTCTCTACCCCGGGGGTCCCTCCTCTTCCACAACCTCCTCCCCTGCCCCCTCCTCATCGACCGGAAAACGAGATGAGATACCCTCATCGTCGCAGTGATTTGGACATTAATTTTTTTTGGGGCTCGGTCCTGTTAAATGTTTTCTCGTAGTGTTTACCAATCTGCCAAACACAGAGAAGTGTTTCCTAGATATTGCTCGAGGCATATTTGTAAGCACAAACATAAACTTAACAAAGCAACGATGATTTGTATCTCTGTTGATGTTTCTAAACAATTAGTCAAAAGTATGGGTTTCGTGTTTATATATAATTTGAACACAAGACTACCTCTTTACTTTTTCTGCATGGCCTAATTGTTTACACCAATTACCTACTTTGTACTCAAATTCACAGTTAACCTTCTCCTGACAACCTGTGTTTTATATCTCATGACATGCAGCAGCCTGTCATTCTCTACAGGACATGTCAATATAATTTTAACATTCCATTAATATCTCTTGTTATCAGAAGTGGCAGAGACTATTGATTTTTGCTGAAAGAAAAGTTTATGGGGCCTAAATGCATTGCTATCTCACATTCAATGGAATTGACAGTATTAAAGCATAAACATTTTACATTGCCTGATGTATACAGAGAGCCAGAACCTGGTTAAAGTAAATGAATGAATGGGCTAAAGTATAAATGGTAGATAGACAATAGGGAATGGATTGTTGAAGTAGCCCTTCATGCATTTAAAATATTTATATATTCTTTTACACCAGAAATCATAAGAAGAGAAGCCATGAAGATGAGCAGTTCAGATGTTAAAATGTATTTGTGAATAAGAGAGAGTTTAAGATGAGTCAAGTTGTTTGAGGTCAGGTAATTAATTGACTTCTATTTTGTTGTCATAAGTAATGATCCTGAAGGAAAGTTTACATTGGAAATTGTTAGTACTGTTTTTAATATTTTGAATCTGGAGTAGCATTTAGAGAAAAATGCAGTTAATAGCTATGAAAGACTTAAGATATTATGAAGAAATGAAATAGATTGAAAATGAAATTAACTAAAAATAAGAATGAATATATATAGTCACCTAGCTCAATGGCTAATAGCCAGAAACTATATACAATCATCAAGAATTGATATGAACCTTTTAAAAGGAATACTTTACCCAAGGAGCTCATAATGTTTCTTTGGTTTTATCTCTGATTCATAGTTATTTTAATAGGAGATTATTATATGAAAACTCATTAATACTCTGATGCAAAAAAGAGATCTTTTTGACTAATTTAATGTTATGTAACTCAATATTGAAATATCAGGTTCATCAGTAAGCATTTAAAAAGATATCATTACTGAAAAACTGCATTTGTGGGGTGTCCTGTAATGGTTTCAAGGCTGTTGGTCTGCATAGCTCAAACATGGGTGAAAATACTGCGGCAGGTTGTGAAACTAGAGACTTAAATAATTTGTGCAAAGCAAATACTTCTTCAGCATCAAACTTTTAATCATTACCACTCAAACCTTCCATTCCCCTCCCCAAAACCAAACCAGGTGTAAATACGTTTCATCAAATACATAAATTATAGCATTCATTTTCATCATCAGCATAAATTTCTCTTTATAATGTTGGACTGGGATGTTTTCCCATTGAATGGACTACAAATTATAAGGAAGTAGTATTGAAATAACTGTGAGTTTATAAATAAGCAGGGCAATGTTAGTTGTTGAAACCGCACTGCAAATTTTTTTCTCCTTTTGATGTTTGTACTTAGGAAAGGGGTGGCAAATGAGCCAGGGAGTTGAGAAATGATAATGGAAAGTGTACTTCCCAAGGCTGGTCATGAAGACGGAGGACCTGCGTCAATGTGAAAGTGTTTGGAAGCCTTGTATTGTATGTTTGTGGTGAATTGTGTGTATGAAAACATGGGTAAGTGTTAACAATGCAAAACTCATAGAACTCCACTTTGTTTGTGTCACAGATGAAACAAATTCTGAACGTCATTGGACTCTCTTGTGTTATCCGCATTCATTGTAATTGTTTCTTTACTACCATTGGTTGGTATGTATACATATATATATATTGATATAATTCTGGGACTGTGGTATCTCTTGATGGTTTTTGAATAGGTACTACCCAAAAATTCATTCCACTGCAAAGAGTATGTGATGGACTATGGTCTTGTCTTGGATAAAGTATGTAAGTGAAAAAGAAGGCAAGTTGCATTCATATGCAGTGTTTAATTTTTGTTCAAATAGATTGTTTTCTGTTACCATTTTAATCGGTATAACTTATGATGGTTAAAGAATTGCTTAAAGAGATGAGTGTTGTGTTTAGAGATTTTCTAACTCACATGAAATGAAATCATGTCAATGAATTATGAATGCCATGCATTTGTTGAAAATATGTATTGCATGATACTCAGTCAAAAAAAGTTAAAAATGTTTCGATCTCGATAACATATGAAGGGCATAAGGAATTTATTTTTGAGGTTAACAAATATTCAAGTATAAACAATAAGGTAGCATGGAATGCATCAAAATTTGAAAGGGTTATTAATTGGCCTATATCCTCATTGTAGGATTTCATCTTGGCAACAGAAAGGTAAGGTTTGCTCCCTTGAGTATAGTACCAAGTTATGACCTATAGGGAATTTTTAAATGATCTTCAAGTACATTTTACCACCATGTGATACATAACTCATTTGCATATTCATTAAATCATTTTCCCCCCTCAAATGACCCTCAACCATGCCTTTTGCCCATCTGGATGAGATTTGGCTACATCTGTTCAGCTTATTGGGATAAATATATATATAATAATAATATATATAATTATAAGTGAAAATACTTAAAGGCTCACTTTGTTCAAAAACACACACACGTACATTACTTATTAATAATACTTGTTATTATTCAAGGTACTACTAAAAAATGTGTTATTAAATCTGTCAGCTAGCTTGTATTATCAGACCACCTCTTTGTATCTTTACCCTGCTGTGTAGTTGAGAGAGGAAACAACCAAAATTGAAAGTTGTTTGTTGTTATCTTTAAAAACTTGTTTTCCTGTGCATTTGTCTTCTCCAGTGGGTATTGCAGTCAGAATAGCCCTGCTCAGTGATTAATTTGCTTGCATAAAAAATTGACATGATTCCAGCAATGATTTTGGATCTGATGATGTATACATATATGCGTGTATGGTTAGCAATGGTTGTAGCAACTTTTTTAATTTTTCATTTCTTTGGTGTGCCGAGGCAATCCAAATGAGTAATTTTTGTACTGCCATTGCACATGATCTTTGTGTTCTTTCTTAACTGTTAAGGTGCAAAGTTATATTGTGCTTTAAAATGATCATTGATATATACCTATATATACTGCCTGTCTGTGAAATTTTAACAATTAAAATTTTAGTCTGTGACAATTGGTCTTGAGTTGACCACCCTTTTTCTATTTTCTAGGTATTTTCCATTTTTTTTATGGGCAGGCTTGTTTGGAAGTGAAATTTTTATTGTCATGAAATATGCTTTATTGTACATAAATATGCATGTTATAAAGGAGATGTATATTAGTTGAAAAAAGAGAAGCCCCTTTGTAATACCCTTGAAATCAGCCTCTTTGAAACCTTCCATTTCTTCCTTGATTCCAACACTAACACCTTTTTTATCCCCTCCCTCCTATCTCTTCACATAAAACCATACCCCATTCCCAAAGAGCACTCATCTGCATTCTGATTGTTAAGTATTCTTGTTGTGGATGTCAGCTGTACAGAAAAAAAAAGAAAATACTCCCATTCAAACATCTCAATTTTCAGATTGTAGGTATACACATTGATTGCCCTGTAAATAGTATGTGCAAAGCTTTCAAATAAATTATATTGAAGTCATTATTTCCTTCTGTAATTCGTGTTTTGTTGTATGCTAACCCTCCCCTAGATGGCTGAAATTTGCGTGCCGCACCTGTGGTCGTGTTCCAGTCCTCAAACGAAATGCACAACTGTGTGATTCATTGTTACAGATGCAATTCCTTATGATCATATGTACTTCAGTATTGCAAGTTTAACTTGGAAACAAGCATGTATCACAACACTGATCACTCAAGCCCCTTGAAAATGCGAAAAAAATTGTGATCACAGAATGCTTCAGAGTGAGATTGCAGAAGGAGGAGCCAAGCTATTGCACTTTCACTTAGTTTAGACTTAAAATCACCTTGCACCTCAAGTAGGATTTCCAAGTTCATAGAAGCATTTCTTTAATATTTCAATATGAATTCCCTGAAAGTTTCAAAATATTTAGTCAACTCGAATTGGTTCTATACTGTATCTGATGGCATAATAGATGCACATTTTACCTTGAATAATCACTGAAAAATCACACATGGGTCTAACAAGCAGAGGCAAATCCTTAAACAGGCTTTTATCATCTCCAACATTCTATTATTGGCAGATTTTACCCCAGATGGCCTGTGCTACCCAGCCCTTTGCCAAAATATGATTATGTATTTAAAAATGTTGTGATAGTTGTTATTATAACCAGTTTTACGGTTATGAACAGTTCTAGAATGTACATGCATTGCCTTTGTGACTCTGAAGTTATAGAGCAATATCTATTACTTCCCTCTATTATCAGATATCATAACTTAAGATTGGAATACCATATTCTTAGTTATATCTGAGAAAAATGCCTCAAATTTTATAGCACATTATTCAATTCTGGGTTTCAACACACTTTTTATAACTTTACCAATAAGTGTGATTATTATGAATTTTAATGATGATATGAAAATATTTTCCTACTGAAACCATTTTTAGGCCATTTTAAATAGGCCGATTGGCCATTTGAATCCCGAAATCATGTTCTCCCTTTTTGCAGTACCATGATTTTGCATGAACCATGGACTATTTTCTCAAGCCTCAATAAATTTGGTTGCATCTTATGTGCGGTCACAATCAGTATAGGTTTAGAATTTATGCCTCCATTGCACGTCGGCAATCATGTTATAGATGTTTGAGGCTAATAATTAGGTTTGAAAGCTTAAGTTCTGCTCTCCTTAGGCGAAGTTTTGGTTCTGTTGTAAATTTGTTGGTGAAATTTATTCTAGGATCATTATGAGGTCTCTTCAGCATTTTTCATCGTCTCTATTCAGTCTTATACTGGTGCATTGGTTGGTTTTTGGACAGTTATCTCCCCTTCATTTCCAGTTGCCAAAGTGTTTGGGATTTTTACTGGAAGATTTTTTTTCCTATTATGTCAGTAATGAGGCTAATAATGTTGAAGACCTAATTTATTTTGGTTTGGCCTTGAAAATTGGCTCTTTAAATATTTTTTTCAGCAATGCCCTGTCCTATTTGCATACCTCTTTAGCTTCTTTTACATTCATGCATTTTTTCTTACAAACTATGTTATTTTCAATACCTACTCCTTATTTTCCTGCTCATTAGTCTTCAACTACATTCGCTTATGACTCTTGCACCAATTTTCTTCTCACAACCATCAAAATTTATGGCATATAGTTCCAATATACCCAAAAAGTGCGCAGCTGTCACATATCTGTTTCATTATTCAACTTAGGTAGTTACTTAATTAAGGAAATACATTGTTTCCAGGTTTTGCATGAGGCAACACTACTGATGAAAATTTACTCACTGAATCAGCCATCATTATCAGGTTTATGCCTGACTGTAAGGAAAAGAGAAAAATGCTTGCAATTATTCTTCATAGTTGAGCATTGTGCATGACTGCTGATTTTCTCACCACTTCAAATGTACAATTAATAGGTCTACACCAGCACAAACCATTGGCATAATTAATTGCCTTTTAAATGTTGCACACATTTGAAAGTCACCTAATTCAAAATGGCTTATTTGGACATGACTGCTATTTCTTCCTTATTGTATACATATTTCCATGGAAAGGTTCTAATCATATAAGTTCATTTTCTTTCATGAAGGAAATATGAATGATAATATTCTTTAAATTAGAATGAACCAGCTCTGATAAACAAGAAAATGAGTCTTAATACTGAACGTACAGTTCCGTGGCATCTGCCAGATTCTTGATGCCTTAACCCTTAGACACCAGAAAGGGCTTATAATTTTTACCAATAGCTTAATGCATGCTTCAATTTATCCATTCTCCATTTATATTTTTTTACTTCTGTTCCAAATATATTTTAGCATTCCATTCCATATCTAACTCATGCACATCTCTTTGTGGTATTTGCGACCGAATGATGACTCAATTGAATAAAGATTCCATGTGATGACAACAGTTGCGTTATATTTTTTATTCTTCCAAGCAAAGCATTTACCCCTGTTTTCATCATTTGTAAGGATTTGTATTTTTATCAGAAAAATTGTTTTGTAACTTTGTGGAATTTCCATTTAAATGTTAACAAATTTGAAAAAATCACCTGATTTAAAATGGCAAATCATTATTTGGATGTGGCCATACATTATCTCTTCCTCATTGCACACGTATATATGTCTATAAATTAGGATGAACCAGCTCTGATAAACAAGAAAATGAGTCGAGGGAATCAGCTGGAGACAAAGTCAGTGGATGTAGCCATTAGTAATATAGAAGGAAGACAGAGGTTAGAATGTTTTGAAATTGGGGAAGGGGAAGGTAGAGCATAATCTTTATGGATGGAATAGAATATTATTTTACATTTAAAATAGGAATTTTACATTTTCAGTGACAAATGAAATTGATCAAGGTACATAAAAATCATTAGCAAACATGATAACAGGAAAAACAAATCACATAATTAGTAATTGAAATAAATAATTACATTAACTAGTTTTATGCCTTCACATGGTGAATCCTCTCATGAAACACATTAAGATTTATTGGAAATTCATTGAATACTTCACAAGGCAAATTGTCACAAATCCAGTCACATAGTCCTCACCATGAAGGATTCTTGCTCTGTTGGCGGCAGAGAAGATTGCTCTCATCTTGAACTGATGGTCATGATGATGGATGAAAAGGGATAGGAGGTATTCCATGCTGTTGAAGGAGATGAGTGTTGAAAAATTGTTGCCATTTGTTACTGAAGAGCTGATGAGAATACTATATCCATCAAAATGTAGGTACTTCAACTAGTTGTCTATCTATTGTAATATATAATTGTAATGGAAACCTACATACACCCTACAGATAATAATTTGATTCACGTGATCCAGGCTTTGATGCGTATGAATCATTTGGTCAAGCTTTAACTAGGCAGTGGTGGTAACTTCCATTTTTCATTACCTCTGCATGATGGAGAAAAGTATGGCAAGTTTTCTCCCTTGTTACTTCAGTGACTTTATGCATCACTATTTTAAAAGATTGCATTTTATTTATCCATCAATATTGCAGGGATAATGCTTCCAATCAAATAAACACAAAGGTGTAAGATAGTTCAAAAAAGTTTTTATTTCTAAAGCGTGAAATATTTATCCATAGTACCAGCTAAACTTTGGACGTTTTCACAGTTTAATGTTTTTTCGATGAATAACTGTTACCAATACCACTTTTTTATTTAAATTAAGCAACCTGGGTTTCAGTGAATAATCACCATTATCAGGCATTAATTGAGATCTCATGTGATATGTCATGATGTTTTGTCGATGAATAACTGTTACTAATACCACTTTTTTATTTGAATTAAGTGACCTGGGTTTCAGTGAATAATCACCATTATCAGGCATTAATTGAGATCTCAAGGTTCTCCAATTAATGCCTGATGATGGTGATTATTCACTGAAACCCAGGTCGCTTAATTTAAATAAAAAAGTGGTATTAGTAACAGTTATTCATCGACAAAACATTATAATCGAATACCACAAAGTTAAAGATGAACTAGTGAATTTTTTTTTCACAGTTAATTCAATTTTTTTATTTTTTCACCTCAATGAGCCATCTTCTGATGCTTCAGCCACTATAAGTACACAGATGAGTTTTTTCATGATTGGACATGGTGTGAGGCAAGGAAGGAAACTGAAATGATAATTGCATTAATGTAACTTGAAATTATCGAGTGATGAGTCAGGTTCTTTGAGGAATAAGTGAAAGAGAGATACAACTTTGCTCAGTTTAGGCCATATCTCAAATATGCCACAAGGATTTTGGACCCTGTTCAGTAAGATTATTTTGCATTGAAAGTACCTACATTAAATACAAAGGAAAGCGTGCTTTGTTAAGAATTGCAATGATCATAAAGGAAGAGTCACACAGTTGATGGATTAAGGTAGCAACTGTGAGAGACTCAGAGCCTCCATGCTAGCCGTATATTTATTTAAAAAAAAACTCATATCAGGTGAGTTTCAGTGCAATATAGAGTTTTCCCTTATAACGGATTAACGGGCAAACTGATGGATGAAAAATTCCTTCTTTTTTTGAGCCATTAGTGATTTTAACAAAAACAGGGTGACACTATCTTGAGGCACATCATTCTCACCCCTGTCCTCTCTCCATCCTTTTCCCTATTCTCTTCCCCTTTCCATGGTAGGCGTCTTTACACATCCTGCCAAATTCCTTGGGAGAAGCTTGTAGGGTACCATGTGGATACAAATCACCCCGAATTATGAAGAAATTCCTGTCTGTATGTATAGATTGGTTGAATCATCAGACTTTGGCCAGAATTAACAGGTGCCTTGTGCACTGCAGTGCACAAGGCACATACATGTTTAGCTGAGGTGATGAAAAGTCTTGCAAATCATCCCTGGCATATAATCATTCAACCTATTGAAATTTGATAATTTCAAACAATTTACTGGGGTATCCCAGCATTGTATGGTAACTTGGCCCTTTCCTTTCATATTATCCACCTAAATACAGCATAGCTTTGTTGTAGTATATTTTGATAGGTGTTCCACCAATCCTCTCAGCATCACATGAATTATTTTTGTTATACACGTTTTACTTTGTAATTGCAGAGTTAAGGATTCTGACAGGAGGAGATTCAACTGGCAGATGGGTGTATGGTAGTTCCATCAACACAATACTCCTAGTTATCAGAATGGCATGTTGTTGGGTGTGTTATGGTCATCTCTCATTATTGTCATTCAAACCTGAGATTGGTTGACTGCAACCCTCCATCCTTCCCAGCGATTGGTAGTTCCTCTACTTCCTAATAGGCCTTCTTGTCTACTTTCTTCTTTATTAGTCTAATGTTTAAATCCCTCGGCCTTCCTCTTGAGACTTATCTCTATATTTTTCCCTCGATTATATCTTCAAAAACCAATTATGAACCAAAGTGTGCCCAATCCATGTGGTTCTTTGCTGTATAACATTCCTTAGGGTCCTTTCCTCTTCCAATCTTCTGTATGCTTCTTCATTTCTTTTATCAATCAATTTGATTTTCAGCTACTTCCTCCAAAACCAGGCTTTGAAAGCTTCCAGTCTTTTCTGGTTTGCTTTTACAATTGCCCATGCTTCCACCCATGTGAGACGTAACCAACGTAACCTTGTATAATTCCTTCATTAAATTTAGCTTCTATTTATTTCCATCTCTCTTTTGCATTGTGATGACTTGCTTCCTGAATAGTTGGTAGTTAGTCTTCTCTTGGTGTAATCTTTTATGAGTTTTTCCAGCAGCTTGACCATCTTGTTCCACCCAACATTGACAAGGCTTTCTCCGAGTCCACAAATGCCATTTACATTAGCTTGTTCACAAGCTTCATTCTCTCTATCAATACTCTCAGACTGAGTATGGTTTCCCTGGTTCCTCTGATTTTTCTGAACCTAAATTGGTATTCCACGTGGTTGTCATCCATTTTCCTTTCCATCTAACAGCTTATTATATTGGAAGTATTTTTGACACCTGTGACACTAGACTCGGGGTCTTGTGAACCTCACATTTCTTAGTCCTTGTCTTCTTCGATATTGCAATCATTACACTCCTTTGAAAGTCCTCTGGTAGTCTTCTGCTTTAGTAGCTATCTTGGGTTGAGCACCTTGATGGTTTGTTGGTGGATGATGTCTGCTCCAGGAGCTTTGTTTTTCTTGAGATCTTCTTCTGTTCTGTTGAATTCAATTCACTGTGTGACTGGCCCCACCCATCCTAGTCTACCTCGCTGAAGTCTTTCATTAAGTTTTCTTCTAGTGGCCTCTGCCATCGGTATAGTTCTTCAATGTATTTTCCCATTAATGCTCTATATTCACCCTTTGTCAGTGTATTCCTGTTCACATCATTGATATTTCTGCATTTCATTTTCTCTCTCCAATTTGTTTTTTCATTACCTTATATGCTTATGTGCATGTTTTGTTGTTCCCCTTCTTATGTTTTTGTTGATTTCCTCATGGCAGCTTTCAATCCATTCCTTAATGAGAAGTGGCATGTGGTAGAGAATTCAAAAAGTATAAATAGCAGTATATTTCGAAGGATAGATCATCCTCTTCTGTAATGATGATTGGGAAGAAAGAATTCCTAGGCCTATTATTATTATCCGAGTTTATTTATATGAGACTGAATGAAATGATACTTTATACTCTCTTCCCACAACCCATTTACACGGAACACCTATGTCTTTAGAGGAGAAATGTTCCATCCAGGCCGAACTCAAACCCACGACCATTGGGTTAGCAGACAATGACTTCTCCCCATCATCACAGGGGCCAATGCAGCTCTTGTCAGTTTTGTGTCACTTGTGCCTGATGCTCAGATCTACATCCATATCCATGAATACGTTGGCAAGTCACAAGTGTAAGCGGTGAGGGACGACATAACATATAGGGTACATATATATATAGCCATGAATAGATTGACATCCTCAGGTGAGGTGTAGTCGAAGGTTTCATATTATGTTAATTATGAAAATGAAGTAGCACTTTGCCATGAGAAAACTTTTCGGTCACCTGATGATGGCTGAGTGAGTTGAATCAAGTTAAATAATCAACCTTTGCCATTGAAAAAAAAACTTTTTCATATTGGTAACAGCCATTGAAAGGGAAGAGTACGTACAGGGAAGGGAAATGTAAGACTGGAAGGACAAAAGATGATCCTTGCGTAGATCGATTAGTATCTTATTTTGTTTTTTGCATTGATTAATGGGTTGTGAGAAGCAAGAATTCCTATAACTCACTCTCAAGAGGGAATGTCACTTGTTTTTTGCTTTCGTCTGTTCTTAAAATGTAATGTTGGGGTAAAATAAGATCATCTACGTCAACCTGTAACTCTTGAGGAAAAGATATTTCTAGGAGCCTCAGCCTATTGAGCAATATTCGAAACTGTAGTAGCCAAGAGTTGTCCTAACGGTGTTGTTATTTGTTTGCTTGCACAGCTTTCGACGCGAAACAAGGCTTACCATTTAACTGATGGCTGGCCAACACCAAATCACCTTTAAAGCCTGAATCACACGATCATTTTTTCCGTCCCTTTTAAGGGATAGCTCCAATGATAGCTAGTAAATGATCGTGTGACGCGAACAAAGTCAGGGATGGCTCCAGCAATAGGGAACCCTATCGCTTTTTCCATCACTGGGCACGTCCCTTTTTCCGTCCCTGAAGGCATCGCCGACTCCACCATTTAGCCAATCAAAGCGCTAAAGAGCGACGCCACGTTCGGCTTTCAATGGAATCTTTATTGGTAGGCCGTAGGCTAGTGATCACATACCCATATGATGAATAGCGGGCATTTACCTCAGTAACTGTGGTTGCTAGTATGACACATATATTACCCCATGAGGAAAATAAGCAAATTGCGACATTTCTCGTTAATGCTATGGAGATGAAAGTGCTAAATTTCTGAGGACAAAAATTTGAGACGGTATTACATAAATGGACGCATTTCAACCCTCTACTTATCAACAAAGGCATACAGAAGAACCAAAATAACCATCCTCCACTGCAATGAGTAAAATTGCAACGAGTTTACTGAAATAAAAATGCAAAGATGTTTGGCGCGTGAAATGAATCTTTTCATGAAAATGCCGCCACTCTTCTGCGTACCTCGAAGAAAAATGAATGCTGCAATTAACAAACTACAAGCAGAAGACGGAAAATGATAAAATAGGGAAAGAGGTATGAGGAAATGTGTTCGACATACCCAGTTTGAATGCCTTATACAAAACAGGTAAATAATCTTTTAAAGAATGTCGCATCCATTGCAGCGTTGGTTACTAAAGGCATGGCAGCATAAGGTCAAGTTTCTGCTGGCCAAAAGGTTAGCTCGGATATATGTATATCATGTATACTTCGAGGGAATTTACTACCATAGTTTTGTAAAATATTTTGAATTTAATTTGATATTTAAATGAAGTAAGAAAACAAGTTATGTAAACAAGAATAAGGTAAATATATTTAAAATGCCTATTTCGCTGGCCATCTCCGTGAAGTGAAATTTGGCAACACAGGACACTCATATTTAATTTTCATTTGTTTTATGAATTAACTTATAGACGGCGTTAGTATATTCCACCTTGGGAACAAAATGTGCTTGTTATTGAAGTATTTTGAGTGCTGAAGGATTTTCGTTTCTTGTGCTTGGAGTCAATTAAGTCCTCAGTCGGTGTACGTGTAAGTATACAATCGCGGTTGTAATGCATGGCATACTATTTTATGTGATATTGGCAATGATACCGTTGAAAAGCCTTACCCAGTTTAAAAATAGAACCACTGCTTTGTGTTTATGATTGGAATTTATTGCCATTGCATATGATTTGCTGTTTTCAATAATGATTATTGATTTTTTGTAAGTGTAGTGGTTCAAGAATTGAAATTCGTGGTGTCCAAACTGTCTTACATACGCTGTCACGGATCGTGATACAATTTTACCTACCAGGTTGTTAAGAATCCCCCATTTCGCGTCCATCTACCACATAATGTGCTTAGTAGTACGTTTAATCAGATTTATCGTCACCTGGGTGTATTTGATGTCAGTATCGTGATTCTGATATGTGTGGTGCTCGTAGTTGAGGTAAATGATGCTTTGCATCCTGCAATTTGGCCGTGCAAGTTCGTTGTTTTGGATATGGTCATTGTACATTTTTTGTTCAACCTGCCTTTTCATTCGCGTTTTTGTCGCGGCAATGATCAATATAGACGTTTCCCAGCTTTAATAAATGTCTATCCATACTCATGATCTGCAATCTATTTATTTGCTGATCGATGCACCTCTTTAAGTTTATATGCCACTATATACATTGTTGCATGTTTTGAGTACCTTTTTTTGGCCTGCTGTTTTATAGTGGAGCCATGGGGAAACGAGTCTTTCTCCATTGAATTAGTTTTTTAGATGTAAATACTTACTCACTTGGTGTTTCGCCTCATCAATCAGCGCGAATAACCTCCTTTGCTCTGACTGTTAATGGAAGCAGAAATATCCAATGTAATCTGACAATTCGTTTTTAGCCCATGTGGCTTGGGGTACATCCTCGCAGTGGATTAGTCTGGAATTTCTAAACTATCAATTTGCTCAGTTCAAAAACGTATAGCCCCCTCTATATAAGAAAACGGTTTTTTTGACTGGATAAATATGTAGATAACTATAGAGAGGTACTAATGTATGTGTAAATGAGTGTCTGTTCTATTTTGGTTTCTATAAAACATCATTAAAAGAACTTATTTTCAACTTGAGTTTTAGATAGAACATCATTTCTTTCTCTGACTTTCCGGGTAATATAAAATTGAAAAGATAGACTTAATTTTTATGAGACTGTGATGTTACTTTTATTCTAAATTGACTTAAGTAGTTGAAAACTTATTTTTCTGACTATACCCGTGGGAAGCCATCCGTTGCCAAATGAGCTTGTAATCATTTCACTGTCAGAAAATCCCAGGCAGGGTATTTCAAGACCCTTTTTGTGTAGTTTTCAATGTTGTATTTTGTTATTGAACAGCAGATGGTAATTTTATAACCTTAAGATATATATAATCCAGAATTCTTAATAACAGAATTTTGAACCCAAGCAGCATAACTACTTTTGAAGGTTTCTATAACTTGTGCTGTTGAAATAATTTAATGATAAATTTCTAACAAATTCTGAATTCAGTACTTAATGATTGCCTGCTGTTTGAAAGAAGCTATTATTTCTGTTTTATGACTGATGAAGCTTGATTTTCCAGATTTATTGCATGGTACTTTTTTCCAGACAAGTCATTGATTATTGAACTGATTATGGTTTTATTCAGGATACAATTTTTTATTTAAATTCTCATTCATACTTAAATACCTTCCAATTTGCATAGCATATTGGACACGATGGTATTTTTTTGCAGTAGTGCTCTTCTGAAGATTGGTATCCATAAACTGGAAATACCACTATTATGGAATAGGCATTGTCCAGGTCTCTCTGAATAAGAGTTCTTCTTATATATTTCTTCCTTATGTGTACATTTATGACATTTTAAAATGTTTGGTGTACATTTGAGAATTGAGTTGTGAAAAATAATTAATTTATATTGTTGTCGAGTGAGATAGAAATTAAATTAATTGTAGTAATTTATATGCATAAAAATGCTGGCTAGTAATTTGGTTGGAGATTGTTTTCGCCTATTCATTTAGATCTGGTGGATATGCCCACTGCCAGCAAACAGCTTAAATAAGAGTGAAATCAAAGTAGCATATAGTATTATTTTCTAAGCATAATAGTGTTCATGTCATGCATGAGGGCTGATAGTTTACGGTGGTGTATACGTTTCTCTCCTGTTTGGTTTATAATTCACTGTTACGTGGTATGTTGCTAGTAGCAAATATTTGCTGTTTTTACGTCTGCTGTTAAGTTTAAATTTCAATATTCAGTTTTTGGGCCTGATTGGCTACCTCTTTGTATTGGATATAGCTTTTATTTACTTATTTTCTCTAAGCAGTCAGCATTTTGTTGTCCTGAGCATTCGTAGCAAAGCTCTGAATACCCTTGTATCTATCATACTTTGTAGCTATTTGATCCCTTCTTCTGCTGTACAATGGTGATGATTATGGAAATCGTTTAGTTTTTCTAAATTGAGCATTTACATAAAGTTATTGTCTATGGCATCCTCTTAATTTTTTCCCCAATAATTTCAGTACTGCATCAATTATCCTATTCTTGATTTACGCTAGGTTTGTTTTATAGGAGTTGTTGACATTTAATGATGCGACTACCAAACCAATTAAGCTCATGCTAAAGAATGTCACTACTTAACAAAGGATTCAATCGTCATATAAATGGGGATTCACAGCTCAGTTTTTTTCCATTTCTGTGCACTTACAAACTGATATGGCTTAGTGTGGCTGCATCTTATTCTTATCGTACTTAGGACTGGTTTTATAATATCAAGTTAAATATTTCCATGGTAAGTAATCTGAAGTTAATATATGCTCCCATTGTTACTGTTTATGTGAACTAACAAAAGGTATAAGAAGGTTTTAAGCAAGGTGAAGGGTTTGGTGTTATATTTTGTACAAAAAGGCTGCCGCATCTTATGGTTAACATTAATGAGACATTATCAAACCGGTTCTTAATATTCAGTACCCTTCCTTATAATTATTTTTTTATTATCCTCGGTAGCCTCTGTTTTCAGTATTCAGGGTAATGCAGACTGAACTGTATTGGAAATATTTGTGGGGTTGGGCTTCATTGGGCAGTTATAGCTATGTGTGTTAATGTGTGAAATGTGTTTTAAATCTTTCAGCAACCTGTGAGCAATGAGTGGTACACGGTTCATGGTGCAATGGGAGGAGCACCCATCCCATCTGGCCAGCAGACTTGGCCAACTGCTGGAGCACCAGACTTTGGTTGATGTTACACTTATGTGCAACACTCACACTCTCAAAGTGCACAGGGCAGTGCTGGCAGCATGTAGCCCATACTTTGAGGTATTTAGATTATTTTCTTAATTTGTTGCATGCTCCTCCAGATTCATTGAAGGATGTTTTTGAGAAATAATAGATCAACATTTTCAAATATTTTGATCTTGGTCTTGCAAAACAAATAGATCATCTTTGGATGTTCTTTACCCTCTCATTGTTCCATCTACCTACAATCAGAAATACTGTAGTTTACTTTCAAATAAAATGTCACCCTTTAGGAAATAATAATACGTTGAAATGTAATGAGTCAACTTTTATCATATAATATTTGTGCTAAAGATTGAATTAATGTTATTGGCATGAGCCTTTGGATCAACCTTCAGCAAATTTCACTTTGTAAGCCTAAGCTGATGTTTCATTTAGAGACACTCAAAGAGTTAAAGATATTTTCCCTGTGCAAAGATTTGAGTATTAATAAGTTTTCCTATGATTAAGTTTCAATTTTCAGTTCACTTAAAGTTAATTGGATAGTGTGTGTCACAAAAATTGCTGTGTCATGGAAAACCATTAGAAATATGCACCTTATGTGAAATAGTAATGCTTCAGAAAATTATAGAAATTTTTTTAATAAATCAAGTGTGCTTATCATTTCCTCATTTCTCATACAGACGCTGTTGCAGTCCATCTTCCAACGCCAACTTGGGCAGCATCCATTAATTGTCCTGAAAGACATGCAGTTTTCTGTTTTGAAATCTTTGATTGAATTCATGTACTGTGGTGAAACAAATGTCACTGAAGATGATTTAGGAGCTTTACTTCAGGCTGCTAAATTTTTCCAGGTATCTGCTCATTTGTGTGACATCTGTTTATTATTTGGAAAGTGTTTTTAGGGAAATTCTTGGTTAAGTTTGAATCTAAAATCTACTCAAAAGTATGAATTCCCTGCATTTTAATAGTGGCAAATATTTTTATTGTTAATTATTGCCATTATCTTGATACACTTTTACATGGCTTACGTAATGTGACTGCCTGTTGGTTTAACTGAATGGTTGAAGTTAGCATGATGACCAATTTTAGGTGTTCCTGAGGCAGTGTTCTGGATATATATTGTTGTTCAGTGGGATGAAGTAACTAGAGATATATTCTCTTCATGAAAGTAATTGACTAGTATATCCACTCATATCATATCTTGATGCTGATTATGCAGCATCATAAGTTATTCAAGTTTTGTGGCCAAGGGTTCACTTGTGTGAAATACTTGCAATTCCCCCCATCACTTCATAATCATTCATAACCTCATTCCAAGACCTGTAACCATTCACCATATGTATCAATTTTGTAAATAACCAGTGGTTTTATGCACTTTATTTTGCTATTTGATGCATTTTAAATCACTTGTTGGCATAAAGAGCTGATTATTTCAGCATCCCCTGTGAGGCATATGCCTGCTCTTCATACCACAACAACTGCATTCTTTTCCTTATTCTTAGCAGCCGTCAATCCCAGGTTATTTTCACTCTTTGTGGCATCCTTCTTTCTGGTAAATAAATCACTCGTCCTGTTAGTTATGTACCATTTTATAGATACTGCTATGATTAACCATCTCCCAATATTTTACAGGATCATTATCTCACATTCTTGGTGGCATCATTTGCCCCATACTTTTTGTAGCTCCATCTTACTTTCTACCTTCTATTAAAGGGTCCATTGGTCATTATTCCTTCATAAGTGCCTTCTCAAATATGCAAAATATTGGGAAATTCTAGTAGGAACCTTCCATGTAGGGTGCAAGGATGATAAAATGGAAAAGGTTTCAACACTCACTGTACTGAAATTACTGTGCAGCTGTGAGGATAGCTCATTGTGGCCTCTGTGTTGTAAATCAGCCATTCTTCCCCTTTCATTATGTTGGTGCAGTTTTTGGGATGCAAAGTATGGTATATTAGTTGTGTAAGTTTGAATATTTTGATAGTGAGAATGACATGAACATGTATTGAAATTTAGGGAAGTATAGTGTAGGTACAAAGTTGGGAAATCTCAGCTTGCTAGCTCAATTAAGTAAACATACACCTACTCATCTTAAACAGGGTCAAACCTCAGGCACAGTTGTCAGCTGAAAGTGACTGCAATGAGGGGTTTAGTTAGGAATGGCACAGGGAAGAAGGATGATGTGGGATAACCCTGTTAAGTTTGTATTATCACTCTGCATTCCAAAGTTATGCTGCTTGGTAACTATCTACATGGAATGGAGGATTTGTCATTGGCAGTTATATATTGACTTCTGATGTTAAAGTTTTTGTGGAGTGTGTATTCAAATGTTAACAGTCATTCAATTTTGCTAACTTGAAAGCTCCCACCCCAGAGTGACCTGCCAGTGATGGGAGACAGGAGGAGGAACATATCAAAGAGGCTTAAAGCTAACTTTGAGGAAGCTTGTAATGTCCATCTTTATAGGAGGGAAAAGAGGAAAACCCTTGTATACTTAAACACTGATTACAAAACTAAAATGGAACTTCTGCACATTCTCTACAGATTTTGAAAATGAAAATTCATATATTAGCAGAAATACATGTAAACTTATTAGGGCCAGAAGGATCTGTCTTGCTTTACTTTCCTCAATAAAAATAATTACACCTTTAGAACGACCATCATTATTACATTTTGCAAGGACCTTGTAACCAGCAATTGTGTAAAAATTTACCTCATAATCATTAATCCATATTTCAGTTAACACAATAACAGTTGGTTTAAAAAAGAGCACTTGTAAGTGGAGCAAAAAAATGTCAAAATTACTTCTTAAGCTTCTTATGTTTTGTTGAATAATACTAACATTTTTGTTCAAATTCAAGAAGTTCTTATTTATTGCGCTCATAATTTTAAGTAAAAAAAAGTTAGAGCTTACTTAGGTCATCCATACATCAGATCACCAATGCTTTTTGCCTTTCGGAGGTAAATTTTACCGCCACATATCCAGAGGAAGCAGTAATTCTTTGTTTTTTGGCCTCTCTGGCTGCGTTGAAGAGTCTCCCCCTCCCAGGACAAAGTGACTCATTAATGTACACCGGAGATTCAGAAGGGGGAACTCTGTTCAGAGTCAGGTGGAGAAGTTCCTCTTGACTCTCCGCTTTGCCAGCAAGGACTCTTTGATACGTTGGGTGACGAATCTAACATGAATGGTAGTTAAAGACTACCATTAGAACTTAACACAGAAATAGGGACAGGGTATGGCGATGATGATGAAATGCATTAGATTTTAATTCTATCATGTACTGCAGACAAGTGATTCCAAATCCTACACTTATAGTCATTGAAATAACAGTTACCTGTAAAAGAGTGAAATCAGATAAAGGAATATCTTTTGTTACCTGAGGCTTGTCAGCGCTATCAGTGACTATTTTTATGTTCAGAGTTTGAGGAATAATAAGACTTATAAAATTCTCACTTAAAGAGATCCAAAATGGGGACCTTATACCTGTTGAGAAAGGTTGCTAGCATCCAGGCTACAAGACCTTTAGGAATTGATGAGAAAATGGCCAGTTCTTTTCATTCCAGTTATTTATTTTTTGGTGAAATACATTCTTTATGGCGGTCTTATTTGTATGCAAATTCAATTATTATTTGCCTCTGATCATAAACATGGGCAATCTGGGGCCATTGGACCCATATTGTTAATTTTCATTAATTCTCTATAAAGCGGTACTTTTCTCACTTGCAAATATTAGGTAATTATATTTATTAATAATAAAAACTAATACTTTTTTACTTTAACCAGTTTTATTAGAATTATTAACGAGAGAATACTCATTCTATTGTCATAACAAGGCCTAAGCCTTCTCAACAAGAATACTTAAATGAAGATCAGTTTCATTTTACATTTATTTTAAGGAGATTATATTAAATCAATACAAAATATAACGAAAAACATAAAATTGCATCACGTAAAATCCTTAGCATTGTACCGAAGACAGATATTGAACGTAAATAATGGAATAGCAATCGTAAAACTTATACGGAATTTAGTTATCAGCTATACATTCTGTGGTTCACTAGTTTTTTTATCCTTCTCACACTCACAGTTCACTTCACTGTGTTCAATACACACTGATTTTCACAGGTGTTGCACCTTTTCCCCTGCTCACGATTTTTGGAAGAAGGACCAATGTAGCATCTCTTCTTTGTTATTGTTCCTGAATCAGATACTTCAGATGATCCACTTCTTCCTCCATCATAAAGCTCCTTCCCTGATTTTATATTCCTTGATAAACCCAAGGAAAGCCTTATTGTAATGTGGGGCTGAACAAGACTTTCAGCCACGGTTACCAGAAATAATCTCCTGGCATTATGCTTACCAGTGTTCCAATTGGGATGAGTTTCTTTCCAAACAACAAATGCTGCAACATTTAATAGACACTGGCTCAGATCTCTCTATTTTTCCCCGACGACTCCTTAGAGAAAAATGCCCTAAAACAAGTTACAATCTATCAGCAGCTAATGACAGTATTATTTCCACCTTAATTTTGGACTTCGACGGAATTTTCTTTGGCATTTTGTCGTCGCTGATGTGGCAGAACCTATCTTTGGAGCCGACTTCCTCGGACATTCCCATCTCTTGCCTGATATTAAACACGCTCAGCTTATTGATGGTGTCACTCGCCTCTCCTGCCCTGGCTTATGTGCTCCCTCAATAGCGTCAAAACCATTACTGGATCATCTCCATTTCATTTTACCTTAGCGGAATTCCGTGATATTCTGCGCCCCCAAGGAACGCCACGTGAGGCCTTCCACAGGTCGGTTCACTTCATCAAGACTACCCCGGGACCGCCAATCTCTTGCAAGCCACGATGACTCGCTCCCGAATACCTTGGTGCAGCCCAGGCCGATTTTGAGCTCATGATTCAGGAGGGTACCGCTCATCAATCTAAAAGCCAATGGTCTTCGCCACTTCATATGGTGCCGAAGAAAGACAATGGATGGTGGCTGTGCGGCAACTATCGCTCACTCAGTTAGAGGTGGGAATTTTGGTTCATTTTGTGGATTCGGTTCATGGGATTTGATTCGTGGCAATGATTCGGTTCTTTAAATCGTTCATAATGAACCGAATGAACCAAATCCACGAGTGAATCTCGAATCCATGTGAATCTTGAATCCGTGTGAATCTCGAATCCATGTGAACCTCGAATCCAAGTGAATCTCGAATCCATGTAAATCTCGAATCCATGTGAATCTTGAATCCATGTGAATCTCGAATCCATGTGAATCTCGAATCCATATGAACCTCGAATCCAAGTGAATCTCGAATCCATGTAAATCTTGAAATCATGTGAATCTGTTGACTTACTGCATTTCAAATATTAGTGTGCGAAATAACAAACAAAAAAGTGAAGTGTGATGCTCCAATTCCGAAACACAAGACAAGGTGTTTCAAGGGTATCTACAGGGTTCTTACTGAACGATTTGGATTTGGTAGATTCGGAGAATTGCTAGCAGAATCTTCCACACAAATCGTTCAATATGAACGATTTGGATTCGGCGGATTTGAATCTTCCATCAAATCGTTCATTTTGAACGATTCAAGTGGAAAACGTAGATTCGATTCATTCGGTTCATGCCATTGAATCGTTCATTCTGAACGATTCAATGGCATGAACCGTTCATGAATGAATCGTTCATTCTGAACGATTCATTCATGAACGACACAGCTCTACACTCAGTGCTAGAACCATCCCCGACCGTTACCATGTGCGCCAAATTCACGACTTCACCCTGCAACTTCGCGGCTGTACCATTTTCTCGGTTGTAGACTTGGTAAAGGCCTACACACAGATTCCAGTGGACCCATTGGACATTCCAAAGACGGCAGTAACCACGCCATTTGGATTATTTGAATTTCCATTTATGCCGTTTGGTCTCCGAAGCGCCGGTCAAACATTTCAACGCTTCATTGATGAAGTTGTCCACGGTTTGGACTTATGCTTCCCATATATTGACGATATTTTGGTCTTCTCACATGACCCTGCCGTGCATGAAGTTCATCTCCGCACCCTCTTCTGACGCCTGGCCGACTATGGAATAATCATTAATGTTGCGAAGAGTGTATTTGGCTCTCGTGAAGTCACCTTCCTGGGCTACCAAATCTCAGCCGAGGACACACAACCATTACCAGAGCGTGTCAACGCATTGCTGGAATATCCTCGTCCACCCACCGCCCGAGGTTTGCGCCGATTTTTAGGAATGCTAAATTTTTACTGACGCTTTATACCTTCCGCAGCCAATCACCAAGCTCCTCTGCATGCCGCCATCACCGGGCTCCGTGGCAGCCAGACCGTGAATTGGACTCCAGAATTAGACCGAGCCTTCGCTGCCTGCAAGAAAAATCTTGCTCAAGCCACCCTGCTTGCACACCCGGAGAACAACGCCCTAGGCCTGTTCACCGACACTTTCGAGCTCCTCCGTCGGTGCCGCATTACAACAATTCGTGAAAAATGCTTGGCGACCGCTGGCATTCTTCTCCTGGAAGCTGACTCCACGCCAGACGCAGTGGCCGGCCTACTACAGGAAACTTCATGCGGTCTACTCAGCCATTCAACACTTTCGGCATATCCTAGAAGCTCAGCCTTGCACAATATTTACCGAACACAAACCTTTAACCCACGCATTTCTCCAACGACGGGAAAAACTACCTCCAGTGCAGCTCAACCAATTTGAGTTTCATTGCTCAATTCACTACGGACATTCGACACGTGGGCGGCTCTACCAACATCGTTGCAGACGCCTTATCGCGTACCAACGCCACCACTGCTCCCGCTCTGGTCGACCCTCATGAAATAGCTCGCGCACAGGAGGACGACAAAGAGCTCCGCGACCTATTGACAAGCGACTCATCGTCCCTCCGCCTCGAACGCACCAGCATACCAGGATTCGACTTCCAAGTCTACTACAGGTCGTCTCCACACCCGAGGCCCTACATTCCTGCACCGCTGCGACGAAAAATATTTGATACCTTACATAACCTGAGTCACCCAGGAATAAAGGCATCAGCTCGTCTTATCTCGCAGCGTTTCGTTTGGCCTCGCATACGACAAGATTGCCATGCCTGGGCTCGAGCCTGCCAACACTGTCAACGAGCCAAGGTTACGCGCCACATTCATTCCCCCGTGGGATACTTCAATACTCCGTCTTCCCGTTTCCAGCATTTCCACATTGATATTATTGGACCTCTACCGCCTGCAAATTCATTCCTTTATTGCTTAACTGCTGTGGATAGATTCACTCGGTGGCCAGAGGTTTGGCCTTTACCGACAATCACTGCTGAAGAGGTCGCCGAGGCCTTTGTCAACTGCTGGATCTCCCGTTTTGGCTCACCAGTTGGTATCACCACAGATCAGGGTCGCCAATTTGAA
Source organism: Ceriagrion tenellum (assembly GCA_963169105.1). Classification (NCBI taxonomy): domain Eukaryota; kingdom Metazoa; phylum Arthropoda; class Insecta; order Odonata; family Coenagrionidae; genus Ceriagrion; species Ceriagrion tenellum. The sequence goes on along the minus strand of OY720637.1, from coordinate 79,092,906 downwards.
TCAGAATTATTTCGCGCCATAGGCAAAACTTATGGAATGGACCGTTCCCACACCTGCAGTTGGCACGCCTGCACGAATGGCATGGTGGAAGGATTCCACTGATACCTCAAGGCAGCCATCATGTGTCATCCCAGCTTCACCTGGCTCCAGGCCCTGCCTCTCGTCCTACTCGGTCTACGCAGAGCCTTCAAAGACGAACTCAACGCATCATCAGCGGAACTTGTGTATGGAGAGCCATTGCGCCTGCCTGGCGAACTGCTTGCCGCACCCCCAAATCCCGAGGGTCACGAGGACGTCACCAACTTGGTCACACAGCTACGACATCAAATGCCTCGACTCCGACCCTCCCCTGCATCTCGCCACATCATTGATAATTCTTTTGTTTTTCAGGACTTAGCGACTTGTATGCATGTCTTCCTATGTGACGCCGTGGTACGGCAATCCCTACAGCCACCATACAGCGGACCACACCCGGTAGTCAAAAGAAAGGACAAAACCATCACCATAAGGTTTAAGGTCAGAGACTCAACGGTCAGCATCAACCGGGTGAAGCCAGCGTACATCCTACCAGCCACCACAGCCCAGGCTCCACACACTAACGCAGATCAACGTACGCAACCCACCGCCACCCACTACACCACCCGCTACGGCCGGCGTGTACGCTTCAGAGAACCCTGACCTCCGGTCTTCGCGGGTGGCTGGTGCGGCGACCTTGGCCGGCGACTATCATGGCAGTGATGTCACGCATTCGACACGGCAACAAGTCAAGCATTCAATGCAGCCGACGAGGGGCGACTCCAACATTTGAGGCACCAGTTGACGCGGCTGGCAATTCACCATTCCAGAACCTTGTAGACGCCGGAGAATCGGCGCGACCCTGTATATATATACGAGTTGTGTGAGAATAAAGAGAGAGATGTCCTCACGAGAGCAAGGCGAAATCATTTACGCGAGTAACCAAAGGACCCCGCATACTCTTCTTGGTAAAGCCAAATAGTGAGGAGCCGACTGCACAATTTTTACATGCTTGGAAATTATTTGGAATAAATTGTTTATTTTTTCTGACAGTTCCAACCAGCATCAGTCCATTACTTATTAGATTCTGGGGATGCTCCATACCCGTGAAATAATGGTCATACGTTACATTCCTATTTGTCAGTTTGTATGACTCAGTAAGCTGCAGTACAACTCTACGACCCAATCCTGGCCATGCTCTCTCCCCTCCCTCTTTTCCCAGGTAAGGCAGAGAGTTGAGAGGGTCAAAATTTTCTGTATCGCAAGCTCACCACACTTTCATTCCATACTTGTCTGGTTTTTAAGGCATGTAATGTTTGAAGGTGCATTTACCCCAATAAGGAATGAGCTGCTCACCTATAGTGATATTAGGTCCTGGTATGTAATATTTTCTAAAATTGGATTAGAGCTTTTCCTAGACATCCCGAATTGGAGCAAATTTGTCTTTCTGACGACGAACGGATCGGGTAGTTTTATCGTCAAACGAAATAAACACAAGTAAACATTTGAATCGCTTTAGTCCCATGGTGGCTCTAAATATTGGAGGACCATAAAATGCACACCAAAGAACATCATAAATTGAATGGTTTGATTGGAGATGATCAGCAGTGAGTAGTAAACCAAAATATGCTCTAATTTCAGTAGAATCGCAGGATTTCCAACTATTCGTTACTTTTTTTGGTTGCATTCACCCTTTCAGCTTCCTGTTTAGTGAACTGCACTACTTCAGCCACTAGTGAATTCTCAACAAAGAGTGTAAATGCATCAATCGGGTTTTCTAAATGTTTCTCAGGTGGTAAGACTACAGTATTTATAGGACCCTTTATGATTTTGTGCCCTAGCTCGACCTACTGGAAATGGCTTAGAATTCCAAGTGATGCCATCCTTACGGAGAAATGAAATGGGGTATTCTATTTCAGTTACAGTGTCGGTGTCAGAAACATGCTCTGAATTATCATCACTCACTTCAGATGCCTCACTTTCATTTTCATCCTCATTGGTGCTTTTCTTCTCGTCGTCTGGCTGGTAATCTATATCATCGTCGCTCGCTTCATCGTTGTCCAACAAATTTTTTATGTCATCTTGAGACAAATCTTCTGTCGAGACATGGTCTAAGAAAAAAATTATGCTTTAGTGCATAGTGCATGCCAAAAAATATTGCAATATTTTCTTATAGCTACAAACCAACTGAACTTACAAAAATTCCTGGTCTCGTCAATATTTCAGTTCGAAAAAGAAACTTTTACAACTCTGCGATTGCTGTGTAGATCGAATGCTGCAGAAATACACCTTTGGAAAGTTTTATGGCATAAATGTTGATGTAATGGCATAGACTCAGCTATAATCCTTGAATGAATGTCTACACGTACAGTCTGGTAATCAAGAAGGAGAGCTCAGAGATAACTAACCATCAAACAAGGAGAAGAGACTATTTATACCCGCTATATTTTTTTTCAACTACATTATTTCTGAAGTCGTATTCATAACAACAGTGGCTTTTGAGATGAAGCAGATTGAAAATCTAATATTGCAACATTGTTGAAAACTATTGTCATGAGAATTACTCACTATTACTTTGTAAATATTTCTTGAATTCTGTGGATAGATTATAAGAACTCGTCAGTTGAGTCTAATATTCTCTCGCTTTGGGGTGCACTTTACTATATACTCCGAAAAATGAAGAGAGCGACCTTATAATCATTGAATTTACTTGGAATTACCTACACTCTACCTACTAAATGTTGTTCCTAACATTCAAAGGACACATATCACGTCTATATTGGCTACAATTAAACGTTATGATGATGAAAAACTTCATAAATGATGGAGGAAAACATAGCAAACGGGGTCCGGCGGACCGACCCGGCTTGCCCGGTTAAGTTTGAAAGAGTTTCAATTCATTATAGAACACCAAGATTTATTTTGCAAAATCTTTGAGATTTTATGGTGAAATATTGAAGTGTTAACAAAGTCACAGAAATTCAAAGGTACTGAATTGTTAGTTCTCATTTTATGAGTTTTAATATATGACAATTGGTCCATTGGACCCACCTTGCCCGAATAAGGGTTAAATGTAGTAGTTAAGATTATGGGGCCAAAATTTCATCAGTTTTCATGTATTTGGTGCCAAGGCTTCCACGGTGCTCTGTTGTAGTAGGCTGCATTTTTCTTGGGATTTCACCGCATTATTGTTTTTGATGAGGATGGTTTTGCCTGCGTTCCAGCAGGCGTCTTCAGGTCGAAGTGTTGATTCTGGAGAATGGACGGCTTTATATAGCCCTGGCGACCTTTCACTTTCACCTTTTCACTTTCACTTTGGCGAAACCGTTGTCATAAAAAACAACAATGCAGTGAAATTCCAAGAAAAACGCAGCCTACTACAGTTTTCATGTATCTTTTTGTGTTACTGAGATATGGTCCTGTACTATTTGAGCCACCTTCATAGGGTGCCACTCATTGCTGCTCCTCAAGTGTGGAATAACCTGAACCATTCTCTTCCCCTCTGAGACCCTACCCCTCTTTCTCCTTCCTGTACTGGTGCAATGTTAGTCGCCCCTCCCTTTTAATTCAGAGCAGTGAGAGTCTGTTCAGAGTTTTCACAAAAGTTCAAAAATTTTAGCCTGGATATGATGACCCAAAAATTAGTGAATGGCTTTTGGGTATTATTTTTCTGTCATCAGGTGACTAAAATGAACTACTCTGATGCTATTAAAAGTCTAAAAACTTCACCTGTGTATTCTGAGCAAGAAGGTCAGATTTGGTGGTTTTAGTCATTTTTTTCATAACTTAAGGCCTTGTGTGAACTGAAGATCCAATGTATGATTTCCCCATTGATTAGCGTGTTAGTAATTAAGTCAGCTTAATTAGAAATCGTTAATCAAAAAATCAATTTTGTCAACTGACCCTGCTGAACATGTAAAAAATGTAGGAGTTTTAACTACCCTAATCTTATTCTACGCTAGCTGGAAGATCTCCTAATAAGAAATCCTGTATTATCTATGCCTTTGAGGTTTATACGATGGAGACACTTAGGTGAGGGAAAGTGTCTCCAGACCTCCAGATGTGAGACATCATAGGTGGCAATGCTGCCAATAATGCCTATAGTACTCATGTTGAATGGCATTTTTAAATTTAAAAAGTCTCAAAGCTGGAGTTATTGATGCAAGTTTGTAATTTCAATTGAATATTTAATATCTAACTGAGCATTGCTTACATCCCCTATGGTGAAGGTGTCACTAGAGATAATTCTTATTTTTAAATGGATGCACATGGGCTTACTTAACCATTAAAATATTACCTTTGCTTGTAAGACAGAAGTTATTTGTTGTAATTGCATTGTTAATTATTCCTCTATGAAGTGTCTTTAATTTGAAATGAGTATTTGGTGAATAATTCAGGATAAAGCATTACAGTTGTCATTAGAATCCCATGGAAAAACAGAGAAAAATGTTGAAATGAGCTATGACAAACTAGTTAATGGGCTTGCAGCATGCAAAAGCTGTAATTTTAAGACCAATGAGAGAAAAACTTTGAAATCATTGATTCAAAATTAACTTGAAGAAATATTATTTTCTGTTTAAGACGAGGCAGAATGATAATATATTTAGCCTTCACTGCAGAATTGTCAATAATGACCAGGGAAAAGAAAAACTTCAAGCGAAATGAGCTGCATTAGTATAATAACAATATGTATTTCAGAGTCTAAAATCATGCAGTGTAGGTAATGTTTCAGGCTGTAATCAGGCGAATTATTACAGTTCATATCTAACTTGAACTTAACCAAACTTAGAATACAAGACCCATCAGAAGTTGTAATTTAAAGATAGGTTTGCTGTAGCTCTCCACTCCTTCCTACTAAAAATTCAATAGAAAGGAAGTGTGGTAGGGGAGCCAATTATCATCATTGCTTTCCAGTGACTGTTCAAAAGGAATGGTTTGATAGGCATCGAGGGATACAGATGTGAGAATAGAGATAGAAATGAGTTTAGAGAAAAATGACAAAGGTGCAGCCAGTAGATGTATAAGTCCTGTATCAAAGATAATGTTTTCAAAAATAAAGGATATGATATGGTGGGTAGAGGTGTGTCATTTGCAAAGGAGTGGGTCCATGGATTGTACGGTAGGACCGAGGACCAACTTCTATGGAACAACTGTGCCTTTTGGTCCGTCGGTCCTTTTGGTCCTTCATTCCTTATGGTCAGTCATTCCTTTCGGTCCATCAGTCCTTTTGGTCCTCACTCCTATCTTTAAAAGAAAGGATGTTCTTTATAATTCACCAGAAATTCATCTGCTGATGCTTGTGGTGTAATTAACAGTAACTTTTTCTTTACATGTATAAATTAAACCTATTCACGAAACCATGGAAAAAGTTGGGCATGTTGCATTCCATCTTTTATTTCACCTAACATTCTGAAATGCTGTCATTAAGGTATTTAAAGTATTTCCGGGTTTTTCACATTCTTTAAACACCAATGTTAAAAATTAAAATACATGGCCACCAATAAAAAAGGAATGGTGAACGAGTGAAATTGATGTGTCCCAAAAAGAACCTTCAAAGGTCAAAGAAAGGAAGTCCCAGAGTGAATGAGTTCCCAGAAATGAATGGGTGTGCCCATCTATAGTGGTGGATGCTGGGGAAAGAAATCAAGAAAACATAGCTGAAAATTGTAGAATAGTTAATGGCACTATGTGACTCAGAAGCTTGGTCACTAAGGGGAGATAATGTGAGTAAACTGGATGCATGAGAGATTTGTGTTTGGAGAAGATTGTGCAGGGTGAACTGAGTAGTGAGAGAGATATACAAGAGATTGTGATATGGCTGGAGGGGAAAGGACAATGGTGGAGCAGAATCAGAGGAGGGAGGAAAGATGGATGGCCAACATTTTGAAGGGTGAGTGGATGGTGATGACGACAATACACATGGTTGAACATTTGAGAAGTGCGTAAGAGGAGAGAAATTTTAAATGAAATTTGGAGGGACAGGGAAGTAAAGAGACACCCAATGACAAGCAAGTGATTTTCAGGAAAGTGGAAAAGTGTGCCACAATTAGGTTATTTGAGGACAGAACTATCCAAAATATCAGTTAGCATGATGATGATGTATGGACTTAAACTGTCTGTTGGCAGAGTACAAAGCGCTGAGGCAATTTACATTAATGAATAAGTGAATTCAATCATTTCCTTGATTCTTTCTGTTGTAAAAGCACTACCATTCACCCAACTTTCCTGCAAGCAAAGCTGTGGGATTTGCATGTTTTAAGAACACTGTTGAACTTTATTTTAATCCAATCTCTATTACACTGTTAAGAATGGCTATATCTTCATATTATTTTGCTCCATGAGATAAAATGACAGGAACACATAGAATGTGTAACAACTTACAAAACATATTTCTGCCCTATTTCCATTCCTAATGCTATAAAATTAACTGGTCGAGTAGAATACGTAGCAGAAATAGAAATGCACATTTAATACTCGGAGAGCTAGGGTTGTCAGGTGGAAAGAAGGTAAATTTGCAAAACTGTATGCTTTTTGAAAGAATTAATTCTTCCAGATGAATATATTGGCACATGACCTCGTATTTCTGAAAAAGCATCTGGTAAAAAGTCTGATACCTAATACTTTGTATTTGTATCAACCTATCCTAGCCTATATTGTCTTATTTGCTATGGATATGTATTGCTGTGTGTTATGCCAGATGTGTGGCAAGATTGCAAGACCACACAATTGGTATTAAAATGAATTGATGTGAAAATTATAGATGAATGGCTGTAATTGAAGATTTTTTGTATGGCTCGAAATGCTTTCTGATGAATTATTTGTCCAACAAATTTGGGGACTTAATGTTTATTTTTTTATTCCAGGTGAAAGGTCTGTCATCCATGAGCCGTGAAGCCCTTGGCATACCTCCACCAAAAGCCAAGTCAACACTTAATGGTAGCTTTAATTTTCTATTCTTATGCTCTTTAATCTGTAGTTCAAGAATTTCATTGCTATTTGCGGTAGAAATGTGTTATTTTGACTTCATTATTAAAATTGGTTTTTATTGTTAATTACAGTGTATGTCTTAAATTTGAAATAACAAATTGTACGATTATGATAACCCAACTGAGGCTTGAAACTAATTTACTGTGTGTATCCAGTTAGAGAAAGGCCAAACTTAACCTTGATCACTGTTGTCAAGTTGTGGTTTAGACCAGCTATGATAGTGAAATTTTATCATCTGACGAACGTCATCTCTGTAATAATTAGATCCTGAATAAGAAGCATGAGGGATGAATCATTCTTATTGAATTTAATTTTCATGCTAACCTATGTCGCTACATATTTGCAACCCATGATTGTGGTTGTGTTTATCTTTATCAATAGAAATGAGATAATCCTAAATAGCAGTGTGGTTTTTTCTTACTTTCACTTATCCATTATTTAGGTGAGACTGCCAAACCAACTCCTAAAGCCAGAGTGGTTGAACCTGAGCACAAAGTCATTCCCCAGCCACCTGTTGAACATAATCAAGCAGTGTCAGAAGATTCATCTTCCAATGAAAATTTGGTTTCTAGACCAGGGCCTGAAGCTTCAGCAGATACTGCTCAGGTTTGTTCTTTTCATCCATTTTGGAGGAAGACTGATGGTCCATAAAATATGGTCTTTTCTTTGGTAGTATATGCTTCTTACTGTTCAGCACAGTAATACTTCTATCTTATGGACAAGAATAATCCAATAGAATAAGTCCTGTGTCTGAGATGTCCTTTAGCAAGGGAGAGAGTAGTGAAGTATAGTGAAATGCATCATGGTGAAATTTTCGATACAGGGAAATGAATCCGGTGGTTCATTTCACATATTTCACCCGGTGGTTCATTTCACTATATTTCACTCAGTGGTTCATTTCACTCTACCTGCCAATCAGTATAGGCTTGTACGTGCAAAATAATTGACTCTATGCAATCATTTTCAGTTCCCAACTTCAAATTGTATTTGATGTAGTGAAATATTAGATTCAAATTTTTCTTGGCTTCCCAAAATAGCAAGTTTGCTAATCATTTGCTCATAAGGTAGATATCCGAATGTAAACTCCACATTTCTTGCAAAATTTCGATGCCATAAGTGCAAGGACTTGAATTGATTTCAAAACCCCCTTCATGTCATAAAATTGTAAGAGTAAACAAGAATTCACTGTGCACGTTGAATTGGAATGTGTTCGTCAGTGATGGATGAAGTGTAATACAAATATATTATGAAGCAATAATATTGTAAAAGGGAGGATTGTTAGTTGTGTTTCAAAAGCAGCACAATCTCTGGGGTCAACTGTAGTCAATCTTGTCACATTTGATGAATGATGACCATGGTCATAAGGTATATGGGGAAATTTTTTTTATTGAATTGTCCAGGAGATGCCTTTTAAAGTTGCCTATCGGCTATTAATTATGATTGGCAAAGTTTCAGTTCAATTTGATAAAGCTATGGGAAATTTTGTCACCTTGAAGTTTTCCCCTAACAATTTTTTGCTATTACTCATATACGAGGTGTTACCCAAAAGTTCGGGGAATTTTACCATAAAAATAAAATAGCTTGCCAGAACTTCTAATTTCCGCTGTCTCCTTCAAAATTGTTCCCTTGGGCATTGATACAGCGATCCCAGCATTTTTTCCATGATTCCATGCATCCCTGGAAGTCTGCAAGTGTAAGTGTTCCAAGCAAATTCTGCGTTTCTTCCTGGATCTCCTCAATTGTGTTGAAACGATGGCCTTTCAATTGAAATTTCATTTTGGGAAAGAGAAAAAAGTCGCACGGGGCGAGGTCAGGCGAATAGGGTGAGTAGGGAATCACTACCGTGTTTTTGGAATAAAAAAAATTCCAAATGACTAGCGATATGTGTGTGGGTGCGTTGTCATGGTGCAGAACCCAGCTGTTGCTAGCCCACTGTTCTGAACGATTGCGCCTAATGCTTTCACATAACCGCTTCAAAACTTCACTCTAGAACTTCCCATTGACAGTTTGACCAGGAGGAACAAATTACTTGTGGATAATGCCTTTGATGTCAAAGAAAACAATCATCATGGACTTGACGTTGCTGCAAACTTGGCATGCTTTTTTTGGCCGCGGTGAACGTGGTGACTTCCAATGCGACGACTGCTGCTTAGTTTTAGGGTCATAACCGTACACCCATGTCTCATCACTGGTTACGATATTGGAGATGAAGTTAGGGTCATCTCTTGCTGCATTTTTCATTCACTGCAGACAGCTATGCAATTTTCTTTCTGGTCGCTGTTCAACAGTCTCGGTATGAATTTTGCAGCCATGTGTCTCATGTTCAAATTGTCTGACAAGATGTGTTGCACGGACCCGTAGGACGTTTCTACAATTGCAGAAACATCATGTATTGTTCGTCTATGATCTGCAACAATAGCCTCTCGCACTTTTGCGATGTTTGTGGCATTTGTTAAGTCCCGAGTTGACGTCGATGTGACAATGCCGAACCACACCCCCTTGCATGAGAAAGCAATAGACGCACTGAACAGAAAATAAGCCTTCTTTGGAACATACTTGACGAGAGGGAACACCCCTCAGCGAAAATTATTGACCTGCCAGGGATTATTTCTCGGGTGGGGTGAGGGTAGGTTGGGTCTATTGTGTTGGTCCTATCCCGTAAGTGTCGGGAGGCATGGATAGGAAGGTTGGTCGGAAGATGAAGTCGCAAAATTGCCCTTGTTTTCGGAAGCTACCGGAGTGAAAGACAGAACTCAAATATCCATTTCATGTCTTCATTGCCACACAGGAAGCCTCTGAAATTGATAGGTCTTCCTCTTATTAGGCCGCAGAAAGTCTATTACCGTTGTGATAAGAGGTTGAATCCAGTCAAATCGAATGTAGAAATCATTTTTTACGCTTACATTTTTGATAACAACAAGTCGTTGTCTAACATACGATAGATGTTCCATTATCTAGGCAGTAATCGCAGATTGTTATCTGTCGGAGGGTTTGAATCGTGTTGAATTAGATGCATAATCATTCTATTACACTTAAAGAGTTTTGATTTGAGTTTAATATTTTATATGACACATCGTTGAAGTCTGAGACGATAAAAACATGTTAACCACACAGTGTAGCCCTCAAGGAAATCATTTGACAGCATTTCTTTGTCGTAATGGATAAAATTTTAGTAAATTAGAATAATGTAGCTTAAAATAAATAAAATTATGAATCTGCATTAATTTATTTATCATTCAAGTTCTACTCAGCAAATGAATTTGTCTTGCCAAGTCCCCTAAATTGCTTCACGTCTGCTTATACACTTTGAGCAGAGAATTGAGAGGATATTGGTTGTATCCTTCAAGTCATGTTCAATATTTTATCGCCCATCGCTGAATTAGAACGGGTACTCTCAGCTGATTAAACATAATAAACATGCACGACCACCGGTGGTGGAAAGCCCGTGCTGGTTGTAATCGCACATTCACCATTTTACAATTACATTTTTCATTTTTACATTTCATTTTAAAATTGTGTCTCCTAAAAACTCAAGCAGCATTGCATAAATGAACCGTGACAGTTTTATTCATTTGAAATATTCGACTGGATAAGGATTACGCCAGTGTTCAACTTGTAGGAATCCTCAGCGGAAAGGTTTTTCACCTTTCCACTGAGATCCTGTCAGAGATGTCAGCCTGATCAACATTATCCATATTCAGAGTGCTTTTGGTGGTGTGACGGAGGCCTTTCAGATATCAAAATAAAATGCAATATGTATTACATCAGGTCATAAATACTTTTTAACGTTTAAAAATACAATGTGAAAATTATCTCAGAAAGATATACGACGGTGGAGACCAGAGATAGACAACATGGTGTTAGAGAAAGCAGTATTCTATCACCTTGAATGGACATATCCTCTCAGTGTCTTCAAGCTGTTGCGAATGAGGCATCTTGGCATTGTCTAACTTAGCAGATCTGCCCCCTTTCTCCTTCACTAATAAGGAAACAGAAGTCCGAAACAACCCAAATGATTGGAAAAAGCTCAAATACAACACTTCTACGTCATGCCCACTCCCAGCTGAGAAAGAAACCGCAGCCCTGTTTAGGTCACTTTCATGAGAGTGGAGCCTTTTGCACAATCCAAGGTTGTGGGAAGGGCTTTCTTTTTTGCGGAATGTTTATTGCACTCCCAGAAATGTAACCTATATATGGGGTCAACAGGATGCTGCATCAACACAATTGATTTTGGATAATGGAGTGGAGGCTGAACTCACTAATTGAGTGAATTCAAGATAGTATTTACGGCACTTCCTAGTCAAATAAGTGACATCGAGTTGTTTTCAATGGTAGGGACTTAGTGTAAAGGCTACGTGTTTGGTCAATTTCAAAGATTTTCGTCAGAAATAAAATCGAGAAATCGTAAGATCGTTATAAACTAAGTTAAGCAACAAGAAAGTACACGTTATCGGAAAGGCACGACGATTGAATGAATGACTTGTGTAAACAAAACCAGTAATTATTGAGGTTTGTCTAGCCAACCATTTCCATTTGGAAATATTTCCAGTTTATTTTTACTTTGAATATGAATGTTCTGTTTCGATAAGAAGCCAAAGTAGCTATTTCATTTTTACTCATAATCATCTAGACGATATCAGTGTGATTGAATTTAGGGAGGATGTCCATAGAATAATAAAGTTCTTGCGGTGACGTTGTAGAGTTTTGTAAGATGAATTAAATTAAAGAATCGGTGAATTTGGGAGCAGGGAAAATTTATGAATGTATTTACCCTGCCATAATCGCATCTTCCGAGACTAACCATGGCAGAAAACGTGCGATGAGAACTCCAGTGGCCAATGCTCCATTTTTCCATATGCGATGTAAACAATATACCCAACCCAACAACTGGCAAGTTAAGTAGTTGATATTTGAAAGCTGGCCTGGGAAATCAATTTGATTGAGTCCCTTCCTCTCGACCAAAGGTTTTTTTTTAAATTATAAAGTAGAAGGTTACAGTGCAACATACACCGATGAGACGAAGTTGGACCAAGTGTTATCATTGTGTGGCAAAAAGATGTCTCTGCCCTACAAGCAGCGTATTTAATCCCAAATAATTTCTAACGGGAAACAAAAATTGAGTGAGCCCAGAATTCTTTAGATGAGTGGATGGAAGTTGGTTTAAAAGCATTCTAACAGTAGACTTATTGGGTACAGAGTTATTTTAATCCAACTTTGAAGTAATTAATGTTTCTAAGAGGGAGCTATAAAGCTATTTGTGGGAAAAATATCACATTAAAATTCAAAAGATGCATAGTCCCAAAGTTGCAAACGCGGTAGAGGAAACATTTATGATACCGGCTTTGAAAAAAATGTTTGCACAAAAATCGAATCTTAGTCCAGGCAATCAATTCTTCTCTATGAGAATATATTCAATGCGAGTAGTTAATATCATACTCAGATTCCATTTACGCCTGTGACTGTGTAGCGTGCGAGTTAAAATAAACATGTAAGTGAACTTCGTGAACCTCCATTACACATGACAAAGGTTGGGCTTTCCACATATCCTAGCAGTCGTCGTCAACGAGAGATCTTGGTCTCTTGGAGCGACCAAAATGGGCTATCCCCCTTTCATTCTCGCTCACACATTTAGCAAATAGAAGCCTGGGCTCTCCTCCCACCATTGAGAATTTCCTTTCGCAGGTCAAAATTTTCCCTACGAGCATATTCTGCCTCATCCTTCCTCTCCAATTGTGGGGAGGAAGGTCTTCCCATTCCGTTTGTTTATTGCCTTGCTGCACAGGGGGCATGGTTCGACCATGTTGTCACATCGACGTCAACTCGGGACTTAGAAATTTTTCGGCGCCGAGGTGGTAAGTTTTTTTTGGACAGGAGTATACATATAACTGGGTAGTTTTAAGTGAAAAATAAAATGATTAAACTGCGTAAATTTGGTTTTCAGGGGAAATTTAATATGGGAGGGGATGTTTTTGGTGGTCATTTTGGCTATTTCATGGATATTTACAGCAGATGGCCCAGTAATTGTGTGACTTTCACATCTCTTCAAAAGTGCTAGCAGGTTGGTGATTATAAGCATAAATGTAGGAGCCGCAGGCATACAGAAACGTACTTTTTCTAGAAAAAAATCTACCTTGAGCAGGTTGGTGATTATAATTATTGGGTGGGGGGGTTGGGACATATGTTAGAGGTGAAATAGGTAGGGTTCCCTCTGGTGGAAACATTGGAAATAGGGCAATATGGTGTCTAGGCACATGCGAAAAACTGGAAAAAGGGTGGTTTTTGAGGTAAAATTTCGGAGAGAGTACTGGAAAACAGGTAAAAAACGTAATGTAGTAATAAACCCTGATTCTCTTTCTTCAAAAATGAGCCATTAAGTAGCGCAGTAGGTAGTCAGGAATGCTGGTAATAGCAGTTAGTGTTTTGGCTCAACACTATTATATCTACCATCAAGTCCTATATGAGGTGATGCTCTGTGAGAAACCTTGATTGTGTGGGAAGAATATTATTTGTCATATCCTACATTAAGAGGAGGTAACAAAAACCTTAAGTATTTGGATAAAGCATCAACGTGTAACACGTCATGGGCCACTGCAAGCGAAGAAGAAGTTTGTGGCCTTGGTAGTATCAATCGCTTCATGTGTTGAGAATTAATGTGAGAAATGAGAATTGGGGTGGTCAATGACCTTGACTTGTTAACTTCGACCATGGACTGTGTAAGCATGAAGGTTTGTGGGACTCAGAACTCCAAGAAGCTACTTCTCATCCCCATAGAATATACTGGCACAGTCCTGAGAATAAAGTTCACTAATCAGCAGATATTCATTTTGATGGGTGAAATGTTTCTGGAGAGGTTAATGGAATGAATGATTGCCTGATAAAGGAAATGGATGGAAAAAAATGTGTATTTCAATGAAATTTGTACAAAAGACTACAAGTAAGTATGGTGCTAAAGCCAAATGTTTTTATTTTAACAGCAACAAAAATGTTATTTGATGCTAAAATGTTGTTGTCAAATTAGATTGAGATTATGAGCCTGAAGAGACATTAGTTTTAGTTAGTATTTGCTTCATGTTCTAATTATTATTTGTATCTTCTTAAAAAATACAGTATTAAAATGTGCATTCAAAAAGTAATTTTGCATTAAATTAAGGTATCACATTTGGCCATTACTGAAAACTGCTTGTTTTAAGTATGTATTCTGTTTTTCTTACTTCTATTATTACTGTAAGAATGATTCGAGATTTGACATGTTCGAGAACATTTTAGGATTTGGATTGGAGAAAATTTAGAATTTGTCTCACCTCTGGTAACAATCATCCATATTTTTTTCTAATTTCCAATTGGGTCATCCCCTTCAATGACACCAAATAGTGGCACTTAGCTGAACCTACATATTTTCGTGGTATCTAACTGTTGAATATTTTTTATTACAGTGGTGTTGAATGGATGGTCTTATTTTCTGATAATGTAGCTTGATATGTAGCAATTACTTGAAGTTTAAATATATCCTCTAATTGGAAAAAAAACTTATTTATAGACTATGTGAAGGGGCCAGCACTTATTCAGCATGTCATAAAGAAGCCCTTCAATGGGTCATTGTGCAAGATTGAATATTTAGTGTTGTATTTTCAATGCAAGTGGTAAGGTTGTGTTTGTTAACATTTTGGGAGTGGCTTTCTTAATTCAAAGTTTTGCTTACAGCTGATTAAAGTAATGAAAATGCTTCCTAAAAATGAGAAACTATCGCCTTTAGAATGCTAAAATATGACCAAGTGAAAATTTAAAAGTGAGAAATGGTAAAATCAAGAGTTAATAATTAATGTCTTCTTTGTTTCTCAGCCATACACTGTCACTGAGCAAAATTATTGATCTATTTTTATTTCATGACAGGTTCTGCTGTCACTGTCAGGAGACCTTGACACAATACGAGCAAACCAGAAGGAAGAGGAAGCAAAGGTGGAAGCAGAAAGTGCTGCCATGAGTGTTGCCAAGGCTCAGGAAGAGGAAGAGGTTGCTGTGGAAACTGAAGAGGTTTCCAATGCCGTTCATGTTACCAGTCCAGCAACGGCTGCTTCACATGCATCTCAGGTTCCCCCTGGTGGATACCCAATCTACGTCCCTGGGCCACGTAAGAGGGGAAGACCTCTCAAGAGACAAATGAATCTTATTTTCCAGGTAAGAATAGGTGGCACAAATGTTTCCATGATCTTTAACTGTTCAAGTTTGATTGAATTCATTGGTGGCCTTTTAATCACCTTGCTGATTGTCTGTACTTTGGGAAATGAGCTAGACCAAGGTCATTATATCCAGGTCATTACACAATCCTATGATTAAATTTGATTTTTTAAAGGTTTTATTGAGTTTCATTTGTTTGTATGGGTCAATTTTTCTAAACTGAAAGTTGACCTACTTCTAAATCACTTAAGAGCCTGCCAATGACAATGCAATAATCTGAAAAAACAATCACGATAAAAAGTAACAGTAAAACCTCGAATCAAAACTGAAGGGACCGAAATGTTGGCACTTCCATATAGAGAGGGTCACATTAAGGAGGTTAGACTGACTGGCATTTTTAAATGGATATTTGAATAAGTTTGGCAAAACAAAAGAGTCATTATGTAGCAATGGTACTGCACATTACTTTTCAACAAAAAAATAAGTCATCTGAATGTAAGAGTAAATGTTGTTGACCATATAAAAAACTAACTTTTACTAACGATTTTTTTACTAATTTTTAATTAACTAATTTAATTTTTAATTTAAACTAATTTTTAACTAACGATTAATAAGTACTCAAACAAGAACAATAATGCAGAGAAACACTAGTGTGAAAACCTTATGTGGCTGTAAAGTTCTGTTATTAGCTGGTGATGTTTAATACAGACATTTCTACATAATGATCATTCCTATGCAAAACTGCGAAGTACCAAAATTATATGACATAATAAATATAAATATATGTTCAGGATATGGAATTATACATATTAACTTGGTCAAAAGGAATATGGGAGTACTCATCAAAATAAATATGGGATTATGGAAAATATTCAGTTTATTGATTATAGCCCTTATGTTTGCATTTTGTCAAAAAATGTTGCAATGCCTCTCTCTTTCATTTTTAAAATATATTCTGCTCCAACAGCTTTCTGCACTTTATTAAGGAGGCTTAAATTAACACTACTGTTTTTGCTGTTTAGGAAAAAACACTCCAATAGTTCTTAAAGCCTCCTGAACCTCTTTTTCATTTGGAATTGGAATACTATCACTTCGAAGAGTTCTATGTTGCAAGTTTCACCATGAAAAAAGATTGCTATTTTGAAGTAGCAAGATAATGGTTTGCCATGGGGTCAGGTTACCCATTCTATGTATGAAGAATTATGAATAAATGAGGTGCCAAGTAGAGAGGTTTGCCATATTATAATACATTGTGTATGGCTGGAACTTTGCCATCATTTCTATATCAAGAGGTTAATGCAATAAAGAGGTTCAATAGGTCGAGGTTTTACTGTAATTATGTGTATACATAAAGGTTTTCTTGAGAATAAGCTGTTTGTCTTGATCAAATTTTGTAACCAAAATGTGACCAACTTCCCGATGACTCAGAGCTCTGCACCTTTGTCAATTGACCCACCTCTGGTGACATTTCATTAATCAATTAATTCTGACTCTAGTTAATTAATTATGAATTTATATTCAAGAGGTGAACCGTCAATTAGGACTCCCCCCTTCTCCACAATTGTTGCTCTGGTTTATGGACTGTTCCATTCCAAGATCCACTCAATAAGAGATGTAGCATTACCAACACTCCCAAAAACGAATAAACAATTTACATGCATTGGGGTTGAATTCATTACAAAAATCACAGATATACTTTCTAACGTTAAAATACCATTACGAGTAATTGAAAACTAAAAAGTAAAAGAATGATATGACAAAAAATGAAAGGTTTTTATTTGTAGTGGCATGCAGAACCAGGTGTTTGCTGAAAAACATAATTTTTGACTTTTAGGAATGTTTTATTAAACAATTAAACCTTCCTCCTTAAAAGGTCTGTTTTTTGTATTATTCCATGTTGGTACCAGCTCGATGTGTAGCTTTGTTTCTTATCAGTGAGGAAGCAAAAGTATTGAGCCTTATCTATTAATCTTGTCCTTTCAGTTACAAGAGGAGTAGGTAAGCTGTACAAGGTATATTTTGGTGTAAATTAACAAAAAAATGTTTCTAGTGATGTAACAAAAATCATTCCTTTAATCTATATTTTGAGGTGACCTTCCTCAGTATATTTCAGCTTACAATATTTATCCCTGCATATCTACAAATCACTGCCGCTATTCTTAATCATTGTGATGTGTCAGTCGTTGGAACAAAAAGAACTTAATTAGCAAAATTCACTCTTGAGACTTTCCAGGCAGGTTGTGGACACCATTTAAGTATTTAAGATTACAGTGCAACCTCAATAAAACAAGACCTCATGGTGCCCAAGAAAATCCTCGCCTTGGCAAATTATCATCTTACCAGGGGTGGAGCAAATAATTGCCATGAAAACTATAGTCAAAACTTTTCTTGGAATCGGGTTGGTGTGTTGTAGCAAGTATTTCCATCCGGAGAGTCTGAGCACAAATCCCCAAAGAATGGGAATGTTTTCACCGTAATTCATATCCTCATTTAATTTACTAACTAACCAATCATTCATAAGTGCCGTACTAACTCCAAAAGATGCAAAAAGTCACGAATTGGCGGTCATTTTCGCACAACTGACCAAGCTACACTTTTCTCGTGTGTTTACATGTTCATTCTATTATTTTGATTAGTTTCACCATACATTTGAACCATGATTGATGAATCAAATTTGTATCACGTTTATTACTTGCCTTTACTCTTTTGCTTGGTTGAATTTAATGTTTATCGTTAGTACATTCACGTTCTTCGTGACATTTCGTGGAAGCCACTTGGAATAATGGTTCACATTTGTTTTTGAAGACGAAAAGAAACAGTGGAAGGGATTCTGCCTTGGAGAAGGTTTTCTCCATTCCGATGTAATTTCCACATTGAAAAGCATTCTGTTTTAACTTGTGAAAGAATTTCATTGTAATATCGGTGGTATCACAATATGTTCTTTGTTAAGATTTAGTTAAGCCCTCGATGCACTTACAATAATTCTACGTCAGGTGTATGCACGAAACTGCCATGAAAACAATTCCAATCAAACATTCATTATTTTAGAAAAGATATCATTCTCTTGATATCACTTCAGGAAAAATATTGCAAATTTTATATATTACATATATGTCGCTTAAGTTAATCAAAAGAAAGTCACAAAAAGTAATACACCGAAACACATGGGTAGTATGATGTATACAAAGGAATGAAAAAGAATGGATTTAATGAAGAGCCCTCCTTGGCCAACAAATGTGTATTTGATGATATTACTAAATCAAACATCATCATCAAAATATTGATTGATATAATTGCTCATTAATGACAGTGAAACATAGGAAGGAATGAAGACGTATGGAAAGTAAACAAAATATAAGCAAAACATCTTTGACGATAAGACGTGAAAACAGCATAAATGCTTATTCAATTTCAATGAAAACCATTAATAATTTACAAAAGAGTCTAACGTTGTTTGTTTTAGTTTTCCTCCAGTTGCCCACATGACATACTTTTCAATGGCGGAAAATGAAATTAGGTCGTCGGCTGACGTACTGCTTGCCCTGTACACATTGCTTATTAATTCAAGGGCCTTTAGTGCATCTTGTTTCGGAAGGAGGTTAACCACATGGTCCTCTAGATCCTCTGAATCAGAATATGATTCCATACTGTCATTGCACACTGCAAACAGAATTGCATCATCCGTCAGCTCCTCTCGAGAGGGGGCAGAGTCATCAACTTCTAAAATTACATGGACCAAAATGACCCTCTATCTCCTCCCAACCCTCAGGGTCCTATAATGTCAGATGTTTGTTTTGTTCCAAATCCTCTTTATTTTCTTAAAGATACAGTTTCTTTTTGCCTCACTACTTCGAGCCACCTTCCCTTTTATTCTCTCTCTCAATGATCCTCCCTCTCCTCTCATCAACCACCCCCTAACAACATAAACATCAATAACTAAATATCAAACGTTACAGTCCTCAGTATCTTTATTGTCTCCAATTTCGTCTTCAGGGACTCCTTGGACTGAGAAACCAGCGTGTTTGAATCAAGAGGATATTACCTCAGGTGATATTTTGTCCCAGCTAGAAACTACAGCACGCATGGCATTGAGTATGTTCCATTTCATCCTCATCAAGTTTTTAAGTTCCAATTGCCTCACTACGAAATTTACCAGCATGGCTCTATAATTTTGCTTAAGCAATTTTATTATTCCTTGATCAAGTGGTTGCAGTACGCTGGTAGCATTTGGTGGCAGGAAGATTCTGTGTTCCTCAGGTCGATTCGTGGGTGGGCAGGACAGTTGTCAACAAATAAGGCGACTTTTCTATTTTTACCTCCAATTCTTGCATCAAATGCCCTTAGCCACTGAGCAAAAAGTCCAGAAGTCATCCATGCTTTGATATTATGCTCGTAGCAGCATGGGAGAGTCATAATCCCTTTAAAACAGTGAGGCCGAGCGTACTTCCCAATCATCATTGGTTTTATTTCATCAGACCCATCCATATTGGCACAGTAGCACTGTCAAACACTCATTGCTTCTTTTGCCACCTTTGCAAGAATCACCCTGAATCGCTAGGGTTTTGTAAGGGAGAAGGTTGTAAAAAGTCCCGTTTCATCTGAGTTATAAAGGTCACGAAGGGGAATACCTCTTAAGATACTCTCCCAGGATTGAAGTCCAATCTTCCATGGCTTTGGGTTTCACATCACAGGCTTCACCAGAAATTTTATGAAGCAAAATGCCCTTTCGCGCTTTAAATTGGCACAGCCATCCTTTGGAGCACTTGAAGTTCTCAGTTTTTAACTTATCAATAAAATATTCGGCCTTTGCCTTTTGCATTGGCCCACTCACTGGAGTGCCCACATCGAAGTTGGCAAAACCACTCGAACACAGCTTCCAACTCTTCGTGTTCTGCATTCCTCAGGCGCTTTTGCTGTAATGGTCACCCCTCCCGCACCACGGCAGACTTAATATTCTCTTCGTTTTTTAAAATTGTAAAGAGTGAAGAGGAGGATAAATTATGTCTCTTGCCCACTTCACTCTTCGACAATACGCCACTTTCACATTGCTCTATTATTTTCATTATCTTTCTTAGACTAAGTGGTTTGCATTTTTGGGCCATGGTGTCTATCTTTGAAAAGTTCTCAACTCACTGACATGTGAGCCGTGCGAGTGTGCTCTCAACCGCCCAGGGAACGAAAGAAGATTGTATGTTCGCAACTGCCAATGCTGAAGTATTTCCACCAAAATTAAGAATAAACTAAGCGGATGGCAATTTACAACGTGCAGTAGCAACTTAACACTCCATATTAATTGTATTTCTCACAGACCGCAAGCTATTACAGCTGTTGGCCACTCTTGGTGTATGTTTACTACTGATGGAAACTCTTGAAATGGCAGGTGCCAACATCTAAAGGGCCTCGTACAAACCATATTTTTTTACATGGTAATCAAAGGGTCAATTGACAGTGCCCCTGCAATCTCTCGTATTGGCGGGGGTCTCGCAATAGGCCCTACTCGCACTAACGCGGTTCCACTGTATTTATGATCTCTGTGCTATTTTCTGACCCTAAAAGGAAGGGCAAATGCAAATAATAATTTTTTTTGTGCACAAATGCAACCCTCAGAAGGAATATGGAAATAATTTTCCTCCAAAAAATGACTCGTACCAGCTAAAAGCATGGAAGTCTACAGGAGCCATGTCATAGATTACAATATTCTTATTCCCAGCTCTTCCACTAGTTGCCCATAGGCTAGTGGCTAGCGTCCCCACAGTCCAACACTACTGTGGCTTTGTGACTCACTGGCTTTTTTTTCTTGCTATAAAAGTAAAATTGGGTGAAATCACTGTTCTTGGGAGACAGTGGTATTCCCATATTATATGTGTACTACACTTTTTCATGGAGGAAAAAAAATTGTATCTGAGTTACAAGGTCTGTGAGCATAATTGAAGCTCAAAGTAAAAAAAGTGACCGTGTTCACATTACTTTTTGTAGAGAAAAATATGGTTCCACCTTCAAGTATTTTTATATTTTGGCTTTTGGATCTAGCATCTAATCATTGCCTATAGGTTCAGAAGCATTATGAGTACAATTTACTTTGGTAGCATAACTGAATGGAAGTGATATAGAATTCCATTTTTCTAAATTCTGCTTCAATTTCCCATAAATATACTATGCAAACATTCTCTCCATTGATTTATTGCCTCTGACCGAGGCCATTGTCACAACCTGTAATTCTGAATGACTTTACTTAGTCCCACAGTCAATTGAAGGTCTTGTCTCTGGTAGGAATCCTGGCTCAGATGGCATATGAAAACCACTCACTGCACGAAGAAAGACACCATCAGAGAATCCCTTTGGTAATCAAACTTAATGTCTGGATCCCAAGCTGACTAATGCAAGTGGTAAAATGCCAATTAATATATAAATTGTGTTTTAGTTGTGCAGTAGAACATTTATACCCACAACTACTGGGATACTGGCTTTCAGGGGCCTTCCAGCATGGCAAATATGACTGTCATCTTGACACTATCATGGATGGGTTACCAATGATGTCGTTTTCAATTGATGTCTGTCAATGTTGTACTATTTTATTGAATTTGGATTTTAACATCAGTTAATACACGTTTTAACATTGCAAAGTCAACTTTTTAATCTAGAGCAGCAGAAGTGACACATTTCGATTTAAACATATGATTCACCATGATATCACAAGGTTTATGATTCGGTGTGTGTATGGATATCTATGCAGCATACTATTAATGCAAAGTGCTTGCTTATCCTGTAATCCATATTAATGTACGTCTAAACTATATTCATGACAAGGTTATGATCCTTCTTGTAGGCGATGTCATTGGACATAATGTGCCTGCTAGTATTATGATCATTGTTCACATCATGTGATCTGGGTTAGAATTTCATATTTTTTCAAGAGGCATTGTTCATAGTCATTCAGATGTCTGAAATTCTTGTCACCCTCCAAATATGACCACATTTGGATGATTATCAGTTCCATTTATTGTAAGTTGGTAAATCATTCAGAGGAAAGCTAAGAGCTCTCCTTTGGCATAACTATGTTGGCCCAAATAAATTGTTCATCATCAAAAGTAATAATAACCAAAGTGCTCATTATATTTTTAAAAATAATCACGAGACTGAATACTCAATTCAATCAGCTCTGAAGGTATGTTGTCTACTCCTACAGCTTTTCTTGCCCTAATCTCTTTCAATTCTTTCTCTATTTCACTGTCGAGAATCATTGGCCTGATATAATCTTCATCCCGGCTTCCCTCCTCCTCTATATCTAAATTAGTTGGTCTACTATTGCTATCATATAGCTCCTCCACATATTCACGCCATCTTTCTTGAATGTCTTCCTGCTCGATTAATATTCTACCTCTCTTGTCCTTAATCTTTAGCACTGTTTCCCCTTGCTTACCTCCTGATAGCAATTTTACCCTACCGTATAACACTTCCCCCCTTTTTTTTTACTGTTTCTCCATTTCCTCGCATTGCCTTTTCCCCCAATTTTCCTTAGCTCGATTGGTTATTCACCTCAGTTGGTTATTTTGCACCTTGTATTTCACCTACCTATGTTGTTGTTGATGTTTTTCCAATTCCTTCTCTCCTCCATTTTCCTTATCATTTCTTCTGTAACCCACTGCTTCTTTACCCTCCTCATTTCCACTACTCCTATTGTTTTCTCAGCTGCTCTTACAATGCCTGTTTTAATATTATCCCATTTTTCCTTGATTGTACCTATTTTCTTGGTTTCACTTATGTTCCTTTTCACTGTCTCTTGGTATTCCCTCCCCTTTTCCCATTTCGACTCTTCCATATTCCACCTCTTCATCCTCCTACTCTTATTAAGCTTTTTGAATCTTACCTCACAATTCATGATTACTAAATTATGATCCAAGTCTGCATTAGCCCCCGGATAGCTCGGCGAGTTATTCACACTGTTCTGAATCTTTGCCTAACCATAATGTAGTCAATGTGGTATCTCCCAGAGTCTCCTGGCATTTTCCATGTATACCACCTCCTACGATGGTGTTTAAACCAAGTGTTTCTTACCACTACTTTATTTCTCCTACAAAATACTACTGTCTTCTTTCCGCGATCATTTCTCGTTCATAATCCAAACCCTCCCACTTAATACTTGTCTCTCCTTTCCCCCACTACTGCGTTCCAGTCGCCCCTTACTATTAGGTTTTTCTTCTCTGATTATCTCCTCTATCTGTTCATGCACCTCATCCACCTCTTCCTCCGAATGGTTGCTTGTGGGTGTGTACACCTGAACCAAAATGAAATTTGTAGGGCATGATTTTATTTCTACCACTAATATCCTGTCTCTCACATGCTCAATGTATACTACCCTCATTCCTAATTTTACATTCAATACTATAGCTACCCCATGTTGACTCTTTAACCCACCACTATAGATTACCTAGTAACTATCACTTCAGAAGTCCCCATTGTCCTTCCATCTCACCTTGCACAGCCCCAAGGCACTACATTCCCTCTATCCATCTCCCGATTAATATTCTCCAGCTTCCCTGACCTCATCATGGTCCTAACGTTCCAAGTCCCTATTTTTATTGGTGCTTTCCTTCTCCTCTTATTTTTCTCCTTATCTTCCTTGGTCCTTGTATCCTGTGATTGCTCTATTGTGCAAGGATTTCATGAGATGACGACCTTGAGGCTTTGACTCCCGTGTTGCCGGGCCCGACACCAGCCCCAGTGGGCGGCGTCCCGTTGTTGCCAGGATTCATTTCTCTTTGATTGCCATTTATCTTTCAGGGTAGTAAAATAATTGGGAGAGAATCCCACCCCCATTTCCCAACAGAGTTTTTCACGTGATACCATCAATGGACTGCCTTTTGTCTGGCTCCTACCCTTCGACTTATCTGGCATGGGTGGCCCTACTGAAAGCAATTTTAATTGCCCTGCCAGTCCAGCTCTAGGGGCCATTGGAACGTGCAAGCCCTTCCACCACGTCAAGGTTGTAGTCTGAGGGAAAGGACCTATATAATTATCAACGAGAAAATTTATCAGAGTACTATTTATAAAGTTTGAAGAAGATGTCTGCAGTGTTTAGTCTCCGTATTAATGCAGTCAGACATAAATTACACAGGTCAAACTAGCAAACCACTAATAGGAAGAGCTAATTTCCTTCTGAAGCTACTGTTTTTCCTATCGTATGGGAACCTAAAATTAAGTAATAAAGGGCAAAAAGCAACACCAACTTAAGAGGATATAGTGGTTCAATTTGCATTGAGGTAACTATTCTGAACTACGACAGCATTATTAAACTTATGTGAATGCTTTGTCCATTTTTCACAATTTAGAATGTTAACTACAAGTATATAAGTTACTGGGAAGGGCTGATTTGCCAAAATGCCTTTGATGATTAACATCTCTTGAGTCTTATCTCATTAGTGACTTATTTTCTTAAACGAAGCGACGAAGCACTACAACAGGTTAAAGAACTGTACTTTACAATGTTAACTGAATTAAAATCCTAGTGCCTCCATTTTGTACTACTCATAAAACCATTAAAGTCATCATCATGACGGCAAAAAATACACCTAGTTACTTATGGCAACAAAAAAAGTTGAATACCCTATGTCAGTGAAGTCTACTGTTTTGTTGAAAAAAGAGAGGACTAACAATTTAATCAATAGTAGTAAGAAACCCATAGCACAGATCAAAATATGAAGAAATGAAACGTACTGCCATTGGAAATCATATAGCTCATAATTTTTACATAAAACAGTTGAAAAGCATCTTGAAGTTGGTGATGAAGTATGATCTGAATGCAGCATTGCTAAGTTATCTTAGATGGAGTTTCGATAATGTCATCAGAAAAAATCAAGGAAATTCATAAAATGTTGAACTTTTGCTGCTTGTATGATAGATAAAGATGACAAAGATACTTAAATAGTGTGATAGATTAAGGCAAAGATAGTTACCAATATAAGTTTTTCACAATCATGAAAGGTTGAATACAGTGGGGTGTTGAATTATTTCACTAATGGTGGTATCTTTTTGTTGAAAATTATCATCTTTGCTCCTCCAAGTTAATTTGATTGGCTAGGATTGAGATTTGCTGTAAACCTTATATTAGTGGAATGCAGCAATTATTAAAAATGAGGCTCTTTACCTTTCAGTGGCATCTTTGGCTTTCATGAAGTTTTAAGGTGCCTGGAAATCGGTCCATTAGTGCTTCAGATGGTGGTAGGAAAAGAGGCAATACTTTTGGTTGAACATGGGATTCTACTTGTGGTTGGTACTATACATGCAAATACAAACAAGTGACTTGTTAAAATGTCAAGGACTTAATTTCTCTTTCCAGGAGAAGGTGATGACCGATGCGGAAATGGCTCTTAGGAAGGAAGCAGAAGCAAGCAGGAAAGCATTGGAAGCTCTCCAGAAGGAGATGTCTGCCAGAGATACTCCTGCCAATGATCCTCCAACAAATGTCACCACATCTGTGGGAAGACCGAGGGGAACCAGGAACATTGTGCATCAAAGAGTTCAGCAGGTATCACATTTGGGGCAGACAAGACAGGTTGCCCATGCCAGGGAGAGAACCAACACTGGTGGAGCCGGCAGTGTGGTGACAAGCTCATCAAATGCGAACACCATTGCAACAGCAGCGGTCAATGTTAGCAATCCAGCAGCAGGTGGAACTGTAATGACCCAGTACATGGAGGTCTTGAAGGAAGCAGGTTTGCCCACAGATGTGCCAATACTCATGGATAGTGGCGATGGGTCTTTTGTGACGGTGAACGAAGAAGTTCTCATGAACATTGTGAGTGGAGGGGTGATTCAATGTCACGTGGAGGAGGGAGGTAATATAGCAACCTTGACCACAGGGGATGGTTCAGCCGTGGCAGGAGCAGTGCAGGAAGAAGCTGCCGATGTGGTTGAAGGAACAGAGCAGATGGAGGCCCAGGCAGAAGTGGCTAATACTGCTGGAGGAGATATGTCAGGGATGGTCTCTGTTGAGGAGAGAACTAGAGATATGCCAATACAGGAGTCTGGCAGGGGCCATGACATGCCCATTGTTGAAGCAGAGGAGGCAGTAGGAGAAACTAGCATAGCGTTCACAGAGAATGAGACTGTGGTGCAGGAGGTTGAGGGTGCAAAGGAGGCTGAAGCTGGGGAGACGATCTACATGGTTGTGGAGGATGGTGGTGGAGGAGTGGAGGGTCAGCAAGTGGTGGACCAGAATGGTGTGCCGTTGTGCAAAGTGAAAGCTGGAACGGTAGATGGGAAAACTATGTACTTGGTGACGAGAGGTGCCACAAAGACCATGCAGTGTGCCATTAGTGAAGGAGCCTTGGTAGTTTCAGAGGGAGAAATGGTGCAAGGCTTAACTGTCGCTGGTGGAGTTGAGCTGCAGGAGGACAACAAAGCATCATTAGTTACAGTGAGTTAACTCATTTTTACACTCTGAAAGTTATGGGAGGGGTATTTAATACTTGTTAAGACCGTATTGTCGTTCTATGCACTGTGTTGGTGTCATTTGTTGGAAGAGGGGATCATAGATTATCTATTGTTTGGGCTATTATCTATTCATCAAGTATTGACCATCTACTTTTAAATTTCTACATTCCCTATCATATTACCATAAATTAGTCATTGCACATAATTTTTCCCTGTTAACTTCATTGGGAAGTCCAGCTGAGATAGGCTGTTATGAAGCATCATTTAACAATAGCTGGTGCAATATTTTGAATGATATTAGATTTATGTTTTGTATATATCTAATGTGCATTTGGCATGATAATTCAAATAGCTTGTAGGGGTGGTGCTAATAAAGCATAGTAGATCCCTAATTTTTCATGTTATTGGAGGGGGAAGCCAAATAGAATAATGAACAGTGACAGATGGTCCACTCATATTCAGTTTGGTGGCAGTAATGGCCTTGGTTTCAGCACCATACTTTCTCCAAGTTTTAGGCGAACATTTTGATGAAATATTTGTATTCCTGTTATATAATTTCATTTATTTGGCATAGAAATAGAAATATTTTAAAACAAGTACAAATGAGGACTGATCAAAAAGTGCAACCAATGTGTCAGTGACTTAAGAGTAAGGAAAGGGGATATGATATTTACATTTGGATCAGACTGAACAAAATTCAGGGAAAGATGTGAAGTTGTGGCAGAGTGAGAAAACCTTGGTTGTAACCTCAGGTGAGGTGGAAAGTGTGGCCGAAGGATTCATAGCAGCTGAGTATTAGAGAAGGTAGAATGTTCTGGGAGGAGAAAGGATATGATTAGGCGAAATTTACTTTGAAAACATAGGGAATGAGGAAAAAAATGCTGGAGTTTCATAAAAAGTTGTCATTACTAGGTTTAAATTTGGGTTATTTTGTTTGGTGAAATATTTCTAATTGTTTAAGGGCATCCATTTTTAAGTAACTTTTTACCTTTCCTTTACATAAGTATTTCAAATTAAAAGTTTGTAATCACTGCTGTGGTTACAGTTCAGCTAATGTTTCAATAGGAAAGACATTGCATTTTTTAGAAATTCATCCTTCTCAATGAGAGTTGATACATCTGCTAACATGGTTTACATAGCCTGGCATACGGTTGTTACACTAATTTATGAAACCCAAATCACATGAAATACTAATGGGGTGTTTAATATTTTTATGTCAATCCATGTAACCTTTTTCTTTGTAAAATGATTGTGCTTGTTTAAGGACAGTATTTTTATTTTATCAGCAAAAGGCATTGGGCTGAAATGAGCTAACAATGATCGCCTTGTTTATCAGTACATGTTTCAATCACCTGTGCTGGAAGGAGTAAAATATATTAGTACAGGTTCTGGTTCTCATGTTTTTGCTGCCCTGGATCCATTTGGACTAGTTTTTGATCATATGCCTAACACTAGTTTTATTAAAAGATTTCTGTACATTGGAATGTCAGATACCGAATTTCCCTGGCCAAAGGAGCATTTTCAAAGAGAAGGGAATTTATGAAGGGAGGTCTAAGAAGAGATGTTGGGAAAAGACTGGTGAAGGCTCGTGGAGTGTGGCACTGTATTGGTTGGAAACTTGGACTTTGTGAAGGCAGGATGTATGTAAACTTGGGGCATTTAGGATGTGGGTTTGTGGAAGAATGGAGAGGGTGGGCTGGTTGGTGAGGAAGGTGAACGGGGAGGTATTGGATATGGTTGTAAAAGAGGGAAGCCATTGATGGAGGTTCAGAGAAGGCAGAAGGGATGTATGAATGGAGAACATTTTGAGAGGTGAGGGCATGTTGAAGAGGGTAATAGAAGGGGAAAACTAGGGAAGGGTGGCTGAGGAAGGAAGAGGATAGGAATCCTGGACAAAATCGGATTTAGATTCATAGGAATCAATGAGAGATGTGATGGCGAGCCATCCATGAAAGGGAAAGTGAAACGATATCCCAAGTTTTGGTGGGTTAGGATAAGGAGTAATCAGAAATTTACCAATAATCTGATTTTCTTCCCCAATTTATGGTTTATTTCATCGCATGTTTATATAGTAAAGGCTTGATTTTACTTGCCTTGATTTTACATTTCTCTCGATTTTGCATAATGACTTAAAGGTCCAGCAGGGAAGCATAGGGAATATCCATGATGAACTTTTGATGTAACGTAGTATCTTGGCTCTGAATGTTTTGATCTTATGCAGTCATACCTCATCCTTTAAGTCAAGTTTTTCTAATTTTTACAGTTTTTCAGTATTTTTTTAACAATTGCAAGCTAAGCTATTGTAAATGACAGCCATACCTAACTTATTACCAAGCATATCTGATTACTTACCTCATTTTCAGGCTACATGCACAGAAAATATAGCACTAATTAGGTACTCAGTCTTTCAAAATAAATTACATCATTTTGACAAGTGTGTCATTATCCATGTCATATAACATGATTTACATTAGGAGACTTCCGTTAGTTTTGTGTGGTTTTACTATAGTTAGGGGCATTCTATTTCAAAGTCTTTAATGGGGACAATATGATATTCAATGTATTGTTCTTTGATATCATGGAAGCCATCGAAATGGTATACCAAGTATGTTGAAATGTAACTTCCCTTTTTAGCAAAATATTAGTAATCAAGAGGAGAAGGGGAGCTATTTCTGATTTAGAAATTAGATAGCCTCTCGGGAATTCTGTGGCCATTTAGTTAAACTCTATGATAGAAATGGATAGTAATACACTTGTGCAACTCAAAATAGTAAGTAACAAACTATATTTTAAAGAATTAGGTAATAGTTTGTTTTATAATTTCACTAATCTTTCTTTATGTCAATGCTGTTATGTTGTTACTGATCTATGGCAACTCTGTATAGGCCTTATTCAACCTGCAGTCCAGGGGGTGTTGCTCATACTTTTCCACTCAAACTGAGGAGCCTGTCAAAAATAGATATGCAACTGTGCCCTTTTATTCAATGATTTATGAACATTTATATTTCATGACTTCACGCACTTATCATCTCAATTTTCCACCATACTGATGTTTCAATAGACATGCCATAATGTGGAAAATTGCATACATACCACCTTTTTACTGTAGATGAAATCTTGTAATACTTTAAAAAATTGACCATCATATGTTATTCGAAGAAGATTATTGTGAAGGAAGTTCTTGGTATAAAGCAAATATAGGCAGAAATCAAGCATCTATCTTCAAAAATAGAGATATAAATTTCAGGGGAGGGTGAAGCTCATATTTCAATGGGCTGTATTTTGATGTATGTGATTCTGGTGCTGTTTATAATAGAGATGGGACGAATATTGATTTTCTCAAATTTGAATATAATAAAAAACCACAGATGCTTGAATCCTAGATTTATTAATAATTTATTGAATAATTTCAGAAAACTTATTTGCTATTTGTTTTTGAATAAGCTCTAACTTGGATTTAAAGTTTTAGTCATTTACTTCAAAATTTAAATTTACCTAATATATAGTCTAACCATTGAAATAATATACAATAAAATCATTCAGAAATAACTCTGCTGGGCAATTTATTTGGGGGGAGCATTAAGAAATATGAGCAAGAAAGCTATTCTAGAACATTTTATTTTCCATTCTTTCAAAATATTTTGTCATATGAAATCAATTATTTCATATTTGACTTGTATCATACTAAGGATATTGTGCTCATATAAATGAGGGGCATTAGGATTATTACAAAAATATTCAGTAAACAACATAGCAGGCCATTACTTATTCAAGCGAAACTTCTACTTTAATTTGGTGCAGTTGTTATGTTTTAATTTACAGGAAAATAATGATGTGATTTCCAATTTAGTTTTAATGTTCAATGAAACAACACCAATTTAATGGACAGATCTTTCTACCAAATTATATGTTGTCAATATCATTCAATAGTCATGAAGTAATGCCACAGAGACTCTTCAATGAGCAACCATTTGGTAAACATGTAGGATTGTTGCATATTTTTTCATATCTAAGAATTTTGTCTTTTGTTTTTGTTTGGATATTTGAAACGTTGTATGTGCAGAACATCTGCATAACTTCCCAATACAGCATTTTCAAAGTGGGCTCACGTATTCCAGTACATAGCGTCTGCCATATCATTCATGTTTTTGACTGAATAACCCACCATATTTATTTTTGATGTTGAAAAGCTGTTGTAAAATACATATTTCAACATTAAGTCTGTGGTAAAGCATCACTTATGTTAAGCACTATAAGTAGCAACATTTTCACATCTATTTTTGTTGCTCCACTGTGCTGTAATTGTGGGCAACAAATTAAATTTCATATTCTCTGCTTACAGCCATGTGTCATTGCTGTTTGGAAAAATTAAGTTCAACCTAGGATGACCAACTATTTTTGAAGAAAATAAGGGAGATTTCTATATTCTTGACCAGAAATAAGGGAGATTTAGAACACTGCAAAATTTCACAAAAAAGAAAAAACAATGAAGTGTTTGTAAAATAATTAAAAAGAACTTTATTTTAAACTTAAGAAGGCCTAAATATGTTTTGCAACAGATTTTACTTCGGACATTAGTTTGCCATCATTTTTGCAAACTAAAAATTCAGTACAAGAATATGTGAAGTTCATTGCAACTTGCAGTTCTGATTTGATCAGGTTTGTACTGCTCATATACCTAACATCTGACTACTTGTTATTCATAAGAGGAAATACTCTCTTTGTATGAGCATTACTACCCTCTCGCACAGTCCATGCTCCTGTGGCTGAGATAGTGTGGTACTGTGTGGTAAGCCAATGGAAGTTCACCAGCAATAGTTTTTACATTTTCAGGTGTTTAGGTGTTATTTAGGTGTCTACTAAGGTGGGGAGAAGTGAAGAAAGTCGTAATCTTATACAAAGTGCCGACATCTTTTACTTTGTCTTTGTGACCTACAAGAAACCACAAGGAGTTAACTAAGAACTTACGCAATTCGAACAATTTATGCACTGAAGAACAAGATATAACATTTCAGAATGAATAATACTAATTTATTACCTGCAGTGTTTATGTGCTGTATACAGTCGTTCTTGCCGCCATGTGCTATGCTAAACTCACGTTTGCAGATCGAACACCTTGCTTTATAAACATTAGACTGTGCTGGTCCAATTGAGGAATATATACTTTCCCATTTCAAAAGATGTGTACACATTACTTCATTTTCTTTTTTGGTGGCGTTTTAGGCTTCGTCATCACTGCCCATTATTGTATTATTAACTCTTGCCCCAATATGACTCACAGGTGATGTAGAGTAAAACCACTGAAACCAAATCACACCAAAGTATCACCAGCTTAGCAACATAAAGAATGAAAGAAAGGAAGGAAGGAAGTAAGTAAGTACATGTTCATTGGTTTAACAGACAAGAAGATTTAAACTCATCGGTTGGTCATTTCTAAACGAGATAATCGATATGAAAAACTCAATGTAGATTCAACTGTGTCTGCTCTCGAACGTTTAAACGAATTTTGACTGTGTGTGCAAAATTTACCTGATTGAAACAATGATTTTACTTGACAAAAAATACCAGAGAAATTCGCCCAAAGCGACAGAAAATACGGGAGCCGGGAGATTGTGAAAAAATAGGGTCAAATACGGGAGAGTTGGTCACCTTAGTACCACCCTTTCTATGAATTAGTTTAGGAGTTATTAGACTCTAAATATGGACCAAAATTTTAAAAAAAATATAAAAAATAGAAAAAATGAAAGTCATCTTCAGAATATTTGTCTGGAAAATCAAAAGTTAATAGAAATGCATAGTGTGGTCTCTTTATAACATAAATATCATTGTATTAAAAATATGACCTCTAGATCAACATTTTTTTTAGCTAAGTTCGGAACTGTGGCACACCATTTTGTGCTAACTTGTGATATTCGAAGTGCCAAAATTTTGACACTTTTAATTACTGAAAGCTAACATCAGCCTTCTATATTGTATTCTTCCTTATGCCAAAAATTGTGAAAATCTGGTGGTCGATCCACAGCCTCGGTTGAGTTAGCATGGAATCACATATTGTCAAATCTAATAGCTAGCAAAATGTGAAGCAGATCAAAGATATTACCCTAACTCTCTACGATACTTACCTTCTAGGACACTTGCCTTCTAGAGTATCCGCCAAATTAGGTCTACCGCATATACAGTCGAGTGTATTTCATTGGCTACCAAAATTTCTTGAATAGCTATTATTGGTGAAACAATGTAAGATAAATAATGGCATTCAAATTTTCCACGCTGTAAGGATGGCTCTCTCGCAACCTTCAATGCAGGTTGGGTAACTTGAATAAATTTCCAGTCAGTTTGACGTTAAACCGACGCGATGCAATCAAATTCAATCTGTAATTGAAATCAAATTCAATCATCAACATAAATTCATAGAGCTCATGGGTTGATTTAAAATACAATGAAGAGACCTGAAAAATTGATCAATGCATCATGCTTTTTTTATCCACCCTTGATTTTACATACTACTTCTCTTTTGGTTCCTTCAACTGCATGAATTGAGGTTTTACTGTACATTGCATGCCAAAGTGCATATGGTAGCCGGCCCCCTGTGCTGGTCAAATTTAATGGGCACTGAATTACTAAATATTAATGAGATTTTTTTTCATTTTCAGAAAGTAGAGTATGAGAAAATGAATCAGTTGCCCAGTTTGGATGAAAGTGATATCACAGTGCAAAATGCTGAAATATCCAACCCTCCAGAAGAAAAACTACCAGAGGAATGTCCCCCCACATCCCAAGGGAGTGCTGGATGTGAGGAATTGTCTGGGGTCATCCAACAAGAGCCTGTGGCTAAACCTGCGGTCATGAAGACTGAGTTTCCAGAATCTCATCCTCAAAGCAGTGAAGTCCCTGATCAAGTACAACCCTCTGTTGAGTGTCAAGAGTTTGATGTCAGTTCTGCACCCAGTGCTGCAAATGCTAATTCAGGCAAAAGGAAAGCGGAGGAGGATGCAGCACCATCTGTGGTGAAGAAGATGAAGGAAGGTAACATGGAGAAGGAAGAGGACTCAGAGGAGTTCGTGTTGGTCCTCAAAGATGATGACATGGATGAGAGTTCTTCCAGTGTGGTGGAAAACCAAACTGAGTTCATTTTAACATCATCTGCAAATTCAGAGTGCAATCCCAGCCAAAGGGAAGAAATTCATAATTCTCTTCCACCTCATACAGGTAAATATATTTTGCAGTCCTCCTTGCTATGTGTTAGAGCTGTGTAAGTTTATGTTGATCTAGGTGGTGATGTAACTCAGGAATTAGAGTAATCTCCTGGTGGACAAACCCTAGGAATTTCATGGAAATCTCTGTATTGTGTGCTGACAATGGATTAGTATGAAGGGAGTGGCTAAGCAGTGCCATGTTCTTGAAATTATGGAGAAAGTTTCAAAGAATCCTTCAGATAGTGTTAACATTATATTAATTATATTGAATGAACATATGCCATAGCATATAGTTACTTGGTCAAAGTTTTTCAAGTCTTTGGTGATAACATGCGTTCCAAGGAGCTGGGAGGCTGTGAAAGGAATTGGAGATGAGATTGTTTTCAATGTCAAATGAAGCAAATACTGTAAAAGATAACCATACAAACTCACTTATACAACATTGTAACACAGAGATGAAAAGAACATGTGAGTATAAAAGATGAAGCAATATATTATAGGTAATAATAATAACATTAATATTTATTTTTCACTCTGTATATATGTATCTAACTAAATATCTCAATATTTGTCCAAGGTGGTATGGCTTTTTTATACCTTGAGGGGTACAAAAGTCGGACCACTAGCCTCCAAGTGGCCGTTCTGGTAAGTACTTTTGTTGGCCAATGGTGAACGTCTGCATGTGGGGCTAACCACCTCACACCTAGTCTAACTGGTTCTAAAAAGAATAACCAGGAAGGCCACTCATAACTGGCGCCATCCAGATAGGGGCCCTAGTGGAGTTGGGAGTGGCATTCATTAATAACCACCTGAGAAGGGAGCTTGCATGAAGTGGACGGAAGCCCTAAGGGGTGACCTCATCACATTCTATGATGTCAGCAATCCCAATCGCTGGGAGTATTTCACAAGGATGCACACTTTGAGGTGTGAGATGCATCCTGAACACAACCTCCTGTTTCAGCAGAATCAGTGTGACCTTGCCAACCACCAGCAAAATAGTAAACACTCCCTCAACCTCATAGAGGAATACATCACCAGCCAGACCACCCTCCCCAGCAAAGCCAGCCTCTCCACCAGCTGCCATGTCGGTACCCTGGACAAAGAGCTGTCAAGCAAACTTTGAAGTCTGATCACGGTTCTTGAGGGACATTACCTATGATGAAAGGCATACATACTAGGGAGACTGATATCCACTGTAAGATCTCTTTGTGAGGTAACCATCTGACCCAGATGATTGGTTTTATTAACAATATCCTTATGGAGATGATTGACCTCTGGACTGTCAATTGCATAGTCTACGCTGCTGCTACTGTGTTGGTTCACCAAGATGACTTCTTGGTCGCACAATGCAACCAAAGGCTGGAAGTTGCTGGCCAAGATCACAATGCCAGCCATATGCCAGCGTATATAAAACCTATCAATGGCTATGGGAAGGCATTTGATACCACTTTGCCTGTGCTCATTTTAGCTATGCTGAAGTTGGTTAAATTCCTCCCTAAGGCTGTGTATTGCATCGAACATCTGTTACCACTCTGGAAAAGCACTTAGTCCTGACCTCAGACAAGCGGTCAGTTTCAATTGAGTTGGTTACATACCACCATGGAATTTTCCAAGGTGATACCTTGAGCTCCTCACTTCTGCATTTCCCTCCAACCTCCCTCCCTTAAGCTGCCATGAGATTGAGAATACATGTGTGGTGTGCCAGGTGGCTGGAAGAGTAAGACACCCGTTTATTTTACTGGGATACCTGAAGCTCTGTGCTTTGGACGCCAAATACCTTTGTTCTGCCTTGGACACTGTATTGGAGAACAGAGGGACTGTAGGGATGGAGTTCTGATTGGACAAATGTGCATCCACCCACCTGGTGAGAGGAAGATTTTCAGAGAACAAGGAAAATGTGCTACTCGTTGATGGGAGCATCATGTGTCACCTCGAGGACGATGACAGCTGTGAATACCTGTTATCCCTCAATGTGGAAACCGGAGGTTGCAACAATGAAGGAGTCACCATTACATAAGGACTGACGTGCAGAAAGAGCATTCTGAGCTGTGTGGGCTGTATAAGGTTCTTGCCATTAACATGTTTTTTGCAGTTCCTACCCTGCTGCATACCTTTGGATGCATGAAATGGAAAGTCAATGAACTGGAGACCCTCAGTAGGATAACGAGGAAGATGGCCACCTATGGAAGTCTTCATCTGAAGTCTTCCGTTGCCAGATTGTGTCTCCCTCGCAGTGCTTCAAAGCAACTCTAATTTTTCATAATTTAACATACAGAAAATGTATGTTTTTATGAGAATGACCCTTATACTTTCACCTCAAATGCTATGATAGCATTGATGACTCATCTGTACTGTCCAATGCCCCTGGAGATATTGAATCATTTGTGGAGAATGATAAATGAACCTTCTGGTGGTACATTAAATTCACCAATTCCTTTTCCACCTCCAAGTAGTTGGAAGCAACTTAACCTGACATCATTCTCCTTGACCACCTCTTGTACTCTATGTTTGTAATTGACTTTTAAGCTCCAGTAGAAGCAAACAATGATGCTAAGGAGGTGAAAAATTAGTGAAATATCAGGACCAACTCTAAATTGAGCTTTGATAAATGCACCTCAGATACTCTGTTAAACTGGTAGTCATCATGGGTGTGCTCAGTGGGGTTAAGGGCTCCCTGGTAGAGCATTGGGTGCATTTCGTCCTACCTGGCACAGGTGGTATCACATGCAGCTTGCATGCAGAAGGCTGTCATTATGCCTTGGGTCCCTCCATCTACTCCATGTGCATGACCCAATGGCAGAATAGTCACTTAAATGATAGGCGTCAGTAGTGGCTGCAAAAACTGCCCAACCCCTCTTTAAGTCCTCAGCCATTATGAAGGCAATGAAACCTGATGCATGTTGGGGACTCTAAAGGGGAGTGTTACAAAAGTAATGCATTAGTATTTATTTGTCCCTAGTCATTTTGTACTAGCATGAAAGGATAAGTCAAAGTACGTGAAAAATACGACAGTACATAAAAATTTCACCATAAATGATCATGAAAGGTATTGTCATTAAAATAGTCATTAATAGGATAATACTGTCTACCCATTAGGATTTTTTCTGATTATATTTCAATGAAATATTACTTGCATTTTTAAGAGATTGTGAAAGTGTCATATGCCCAATTTAGTTGGACCAATGGCTGTCTTTTTAAAATTATTAGGGAAAAGGTATAGATTAATTTAATATATCGATAAATGGTATTGCATAGACATTATTTTTGTGAGTGAGACACTGTTTTCAAGTGTTATGGTACATGGTATGATACATGGTAAAGGCAGAAAGTTGAGCGACATAAGAAAAGGTTGACGCGATGAGCGAGGAGACATGTCACAAGAATCCTCACTGCTCTCTTTAGGATCTTGAATATTCTTACAGTGTGGGTAGAGGTACCCCAGGAAGGGATACCATGTGTAAAATGAGAATAAAATTCTCCTAATTAAATTGTAGGTTGCACATTTAGATTGACAGACTTCTGTTGGGCATCGTAGTAAAAAACATTATTTACTTAATTTCTAAGATAAATTATTTTTGTATTGTTCCCAGTTTAGACGCATCAAGATTAAGCTTGGAAATTTGTATTCTTGGTTTTTGATGGAATGTTTATTTATCTGACATTGAAGGCTAAGTTTTGATTTCAGGGAAAATTATCATTATTGATTTCACTAGATGAAGTCTGATGAAATAAACATCACACCACTGGACTATATGTTGCGCTATTATCTTACTTTTATCTATTTGGTGGTTTTTGGCTTTGCTTGATAACATTATAATGGTATCATCAGCGTAAAAAACAGTTTGTATGCCATGGATATAGATAAGACATTCAGGCAAGTCATTACTGAAAACCACGGACAATGGTGGCCCCAAAATGGTACCATGTGGTACTCCGATATTTACATTCTTGGTATTATATCTTCCCAGCCAACCATTAGAGTGGATCACAAATTTGGATCTACTGTTATAAAGATACAATTGAATCCAGTCATGTGCCAGTCCTCTTGCTCCATATCTATTAAGTTTAGTAGTTTAGATTTTATTATCAACATGATCAAAAGCTTTGGAAAGTATTGAAATAATCCTAATGTCTCCTATCCATGATCAATGAATGTCAATATGCTTGATATATCACGAATGTAGTGGTTCTATTAGTCCTAAAGTCATTTTGACTAGAGGTTAAAATATTATTTCATCCAAGAAAATCTTCAGATGGCTCTAGAAACTTTCTGAAAAGTTTGGGAACTGGTTGAGTAAGCTGATTGGTTTGCAGTTATTAGCATCATCAGTTTGTCTTTTCTTATATAAATAGGCCTAACTTTGGAACCCAGTAAAAATGATGGAAATGTATCTACTCTGACAGACTCATGGACTAGATATAGCATAGGCTCCTTGATGAAGCTATGTGAGAATATTATACCTACGGCCAGGAATATTCTCAGTGCATAGTTTTTTATGTGATAGTTTTGTAATTGTTATTATTAGTTCTTGTTTCAAGGATGGCTTAAGAGATAGAGTTTAATCTATAATTTGGTAGTGTCATTACATGGGAACTTTCAACTTGATTTGATTGGATTTGCATAAAAAATGAGTCTTGTAATAAGAAGCAATAAAATGTGTTGATCAGAGTTCACACAAAACTCTAAAATTGTCAGAAATATGTCCATTTGACTCTCAAATGATTTTCAAAAATTTGTTGGTTGTGTATGGACTTGTAGATGATTATTTAAAGGCCATATGTTTTAAAATTTTAAGAGTAAGAATTATAATGATTCTAGTCATGAGTATAATTATGCTCTTATATTGCTCTGTGTCAAAATTCCCACCAGAGCTTTGTATATTAGTTAAAAATATTCCAGTCTTGTGGCAAATAGGTGGAAGTTTTGAATGAGTTTGACTTTATGTCTGTCATATCATATCTTTTGAATGTCATAGTGCTCATTATTTTTGTTGTGTTTACTGTTTTTTAGTAAGTTATGTAATTAGTTTGCAGAACAAACTTTAATTTTACAGTAATGAACTAGCCTTCCAATATGTTCATATTATGTTGCATGGGAATCCTGGTGTTGTCAGTACACTCCAAGTACCACTGGGTAGTGGGATGTGGGAATCTTGAGAATAGGAGTGTGTGTGTGTGAAGCACAGCATGTGTGTAAAATAAACGCAAGAGGTTTGTTAGTGCAGGGCACTATGGAAGAAATTATTAAAAGGGAGACAAGTTTGTTGGGAAAATGGCTGTATCTAAATTTTTTGACTTGGCCTACTGTGTGTTTTTACTTACTGGCATATAGCTTTTTCTTTTGAACCAACAGGAAAATCTTGTGTCAACAGCAATATAAGATATTTTTAGTTATATTCTGTCATTCTTTTGCACAATATTTAAAGGTTTTATTGTTACCTCTCGCAGAGTCTTTCAGATTCTTTTTACACCTTGGATATTCAAAGTTATCTTTTTTTATATCAATTAATATGAACGGCCAAAAATATTCATTAATACTGTAAATCATAAGTTTCAAAATGATCGAGCTATGAGAATGTGACCATTTGGTTTTGTTTATATGGATTGACTTGATTGTGAAATAATACTCAATGTATTTTTCAATCTCTCTAGGCAATTCAACACTTAACCTTTAAACGCCAGATTTAACTACCCCTTGAAGTCCCTCCCTGCCTGATTTAAAGTGGCCCTTTAAAGTTTTCCTCCGGTGTCTCAGCAAAAAAACCTCTATCTTTTGAACTACTTGTCAGAATTTGTTCAAATAAAAACAGTTTTCAAGTTTATACATAATGGAAAATGAATATCTGATTGCAATTGGGATATTGAGGGAAAAAGTAATTGAAAAAATAAACCATAAAAGAAGTTAGAGAATACAAATTTATTGGATTTATGTATCCTTTTTTGTACAACTAAAAATATCTCAGTAGGGAATTATTATATCATGTGAAATTCCTCAAAACATTGAAGAATGTATAGTCCAACATCACAAATTTTACACTTTATTTGCATTCTCATGTATTTCCCTCTTTGAACTCACACACAGCATCGGACACGACTTCCCTTCACTGGCCAATGCTTACACTCTCTTGCCTCTAAATGGCGCAGCTCAATTCCCCTCATGCTTGGTCTTCCCCTCTGCGTAGTTATCGAGGGAAGTGCTGACGTGCCTTTCTCTATCAGTTGCCTCACGAGAGCGAGGCGATACTGCCTCTGAGTCATCTGCCCCCCCCCCCACATGGGGCCAAGGTCATACAGCTGTTCAGCACTGCCATATTCAGGAGATGAAAGAAGAGCTTCTTTGTCCACTTCCATGTTCAACGGCTTATACCATAGCTGGTAGCCATACAGTCTCCCTTATCCACATATCCCATGTGTCGATTGTAGTCTTCGACAATGGCTGGCTTGCTTTCCTTTCCAAGTTCATTACAGAAGTTCCCTTCGCCTTTCCAAGTTCATTACAGAAGTTCCCTTCCTTTGGTGGGCTATGCATATTTGTCATCATGAACACTTCTCCTTTGTCTTTCCAAGCTAACGCAGTCAAGTGATTTGTCACTGAAACACGCAAGTCACTGCGCTTCATTCTTAGCGTCTATGTCTATGTAATACCCTGCGAGCCACCACAAGGGTGTGTAGCAGGGGTAGAAGATCACCAGACATGCACTATTGAGCGTCTTGCGGTCAAAGCCTGGTGGCATGCCCTTTTGATTTGGCCGGACGGTGCCGCATGAGTAAATATTCCTCCTCTGGAGATCGTTGAAGAGAGATGGGGAAGAGCAAAAATTGTCCATAAACAATTTATGTCCAACTCCTTCTACTCTCCTTGTCAGCTCTCGAACAGTGGCATGCGTTGCTGTCATTTCCGTAGCCGCAACGAGTCGATCTTTTCCTATGTATACTTTCATATCATACGTGTATCCGGTCTCGTCACACAATTTGTAAATTTTTATTCCAAAGCGTTTGTGTTTTTAAAAAATATGTTGCTAAAAACTACCCTTCCTTTGAATAAAACTATAACTTCGTCCACTGCCAAGTGTTCCGTAGGAAAGTAAAACTTGGCGTAATTTTCGTTGAGCATGTCAAGTAGAGTCCTTATTTTCCAAAGTCTGTCATACTGTTCGTAGTTTCTATTAGGTTCGTTACTGTTGCCCGTGATATGAAGAAAGCGGAGGATATGAATAAATCTGTCTCTCCTCATCGTATTACTGTAGAATGGAGTATGAAACTGATTCAAAAGTGACCAATAGTCTCTGAGAGAATCCCTTACATCATGTCCCATTTGCGATACTATGGGTAAAAATAGGAACATTTCACTCTCTGTCACATCAGGCTGAGGAGATGGTCTCTCATCCATTCTGTCTACATACTGGTGGTAGTATCTATTAGTTTCATCCACCAAGAAATGAATAACTTGCACTAAATAGATAAGAAAAACACTCACAGGCCACGAATCCACATGTATTCCAGGATTCTCGCTAAGATTGAATCCCAGAGTTCTGCCGGAAAACGGTTTGATGTGAGGAATAGTCCTGG
Organism: Ceriagrion tenellum; assembly: GCA_963169105.1. NCBI lineage: Eukaryota > Metazoa > Arthropoda > Insecta > Odonata > Coenagrionidae > Ceriagrion > Ceriagrion tenellum. The sequence goes on along the minus strand of OY720637.1, from coordinate 79,051,531 downwards.
GTTTTCTATCCGGAGATTTCCATTCGGCTCCCGATGAAGAGCTAGATCGCTGAGGATCTTCGTCCTCTGACTCTGACCCTCCTTCCTCAGATGCACTTTCAGGCTCGTAAGCCTCTGAGTCTGAGTTGATGAAAAGCTCATTCTCGATATCGACGTCAGTCATTTTGCACTTAGGGTCCCTTCCTAAAAAATGAGTACACCAGGGAATACAGAAAAATTCGTTATTGCAATGTATGCGTTCAGGAAGATAAGAAAGATATGGAAGTACTTACCTAGCGAAATGTTGCCAAGTATCAGAGGGAGGAAAAAAAGAGCTGGAAATGCACTGTCAGAATTCACGGACCAAAGGTTCAGAAGAAAGTGACTACTCATGACAAATCATACACCGAAGACTGGGTGCGAAAAAAATAACGGTATAAGAAAGCATCTTCCTCTGGACGTGCAAATTTTATGGCACCTCCTCCTCGGAAGAGGGTTAGGGATTAGGATAGAGCAAGGTTGGGGCGCGGTGATGGGCAGACCCTTTTCCCGGCCCTCGGGGTTTCCCAGTATTCATATTCTTGCTATTCCATCCCCTCTGTAGTAATGTGCTTCATCCTTCATATTTCGAGGGATAAGAAGAACAAGATGATTGACACCAAGTTTTATTCCAATAGGAAGCATAATAAACTGTTAAGAGGACTTTAAAATGAACGGGCCAAAATTGGCACTTTCAGCAGTGAGAAGTGCCAAACGGCGGGCCAATATTGGCACTTTCGGCGTTTAAGGGTTAAATTGATCAAGATTTCTTATAGGTAAAGATTGTTCTTAACCCTTTGTTGGTCACGTTGCGTATTATGGTGCAAGTGGTCATCTTTCAGATGCTATTTAGTACTAGTTATAGAAAATACATAGGAAGTGATAGAATTTTTTCAATGGATGTTTCTTATTATCTATTAAGCTATGGCTATATAAGGGGTACAGGGATGAGCATATAGTTTTATACTAATATACATCTTCCTTTGACATACATTTATTCTTCTCTTGCATCTTAATTCATTCAATGTGTTTTATTTTGGACAGTAAATGCAAAAATTTTATAATTATCTAAGCAGATAAAATTGTTATAATGATTACATTTATATTTTGTTGTTGGATTTTTTTCCCATGAAACATGACAGCTCTTTTGGCCGGTGGAATTTTGATGAGTTTCTCTGTCCACATTTTCTTTTCTGATTGTCTTGACAAACCAGTTATATTGATCAGTATTGCCAATCTTTTATCAACATCACAAGGTCTATTCTTCACCTGAAGTTGCGTATAAGATTCCTAACCCTAGTCTTCTTTCTTCGCATTCATTATTGTCAGCTGCTTGCGATACTTCTGAATTGAATGATTCCAATAAAATGCTCTGGACATGGTGAAGATCCTTTTCTAACATCAGTATAGTTAGCGTTTTTCTTTCCATCTAACCAGGATATTGGTAAAATAGAATACAGCCAATCTGGGGGCTGTTTCTCAGAGCTACAAGTCTAAAGTTACAAGTCATGTGACTATTTTCACAAGGTGGATGGGTTACTCAGATATACCTAACCGAAGACTAACTAGTCCAAAAAAATGGTGGGCCTAATGAAGACCATACATTACTTGTATTTTGATGATTACAATACATTTTGAGCGTGCAACTCGCAATATTACCAATTTATAAGTTTGTGGAATGCGTTTGGGTTATTACGAATGATTGAACATGTGCTGAAAAGTAATTTGATATCCCAACTTACCGTGAAAGATCCCAAGCGAACGCGAGTGTTCAGGTAAACCTAACATCATAAGATATAATCCTTTATTTCGCCGTGTTTAAGTATGGGCTCAAAATGGTAGTTATTAATAAACCTATCATTTCAAGATATCATGTTGAGTTGGTTTTATCTTCATTGAACCACTATTAACGGATTTACAACGTAATATTATTATGAAACTTCATGATAACATACCTTATGTCGTCCTTAAGAATATTTATCAGAACTTACAGTTCGTATTTCCACTTAATTATGATTGCATAACTTAATAGAAACTAATTGATAAGTAGTTGTTAATTATTTATAAATTAAAGAGTGAGAAACATCAGCATCAGTATTTGCATACTAGCATGCACAATGCTTGTATGCTCTGAGCGGCATGTAAGAGAGTTAAAATAACTTTTTTTATTTGCTCAAACAAGGACTGTGGTGAACACTGCTGACAAGAAAAAAATTAGTACCTTTGTAAATGTAACACACTTAAATAATACATCAAACAAAAAATAATATCAAAATTTAAATTTCCATGATAAAATAATTTAGCTTTTTCATAGTTATGAAAATAATATTCTTGAAAATTGTCAGGATATTTCTGCATATCTTCGTGCATATCACTAACATCCCACTCCTTATCAATGTATGTACATATCTCCTTATGGAGTGCCTTTTATATAATAATATAATTTTAATGCTCCCATAATGTCCATATGCTAACACAGCAACACTTCATTTATGGAAGCTTTAGGTTTCCCCAAAGATGGGAACCTGTGTGGGGGTAGCCAAAATACTGTACAAAACTTTTATGTATAACAAAAGAGTGATAAGATTACATTGTTATACATGGTGCTTTACAGTTATTTACAAAATTAATTTACAATTTCTTGTCACATGAAACACTTTCATTAATGTTTTTAAATAATAATTCAATATCATAATTCAAACAGCCATTTTTTTATCTTTTATCTACAACTTCACCTCTGTGAATTTCAGAATGGTCCATCATCTTGGCCATTATACTTATAACTATAATTTTTATATCTTTAATTTTTATCTACAACTGCCTGATTGAGATGCTTGAGTCTAGGGAACATAAAGTGATTGTGTGGGTGGTGGCCCATGATGCCGGTTGCCCTTATCTGACATCTGATTTTTCTTCTGATTTGTCAACAAAATGGAACACAAAGTCCAACCATTGTGATTTTCTTGTAAATCTAAGGAGTGTCATTGACTTAGTGGAAATTTCATTTAGGAAAATAATTTAGTTTGTGACTGTTCGAGTGAAATTGAACAAAACTTTCTCATGCCAGATTGGAATTACATTATTTACCATTATAGAACATTGTGTAGTTTATATTTTTTGTGTTGGTTTTCTTTTTTCAAGCTAGGTCCAGCTTCATCACATAAGGACTTAAGACATATATGCAGACAACTTTTATTTAGGTGATTTATTTTGGAAATTAAATGATCACCTGCACAGCTAAGAATGATGAAGGAAATGTAGATGGAAAAAAACCTTTTTAGGCAATGAAGTAACTTAAAGTCCTGAAGGAATGAGAAACATACATGCTTTGAATACAAATAAAGCATATGTTGATATTCCAGCAGTATATTTGAGGACCAAATAAATTTGTTCATAAAAGTCATGTCATTCTAAGTGTGGCATCAATAACATGAGCAAAATATATTTTTTAAATGTATTCATTCTCTTAGTTGTAAACAATGAAAAATGAGACTTGCTGAAAATGTTTTCAATGCATATCACAAAAGTAATGAAGTTACTAATTGTGAGTGGTCGTGTGGCATCTATTAGACTTATAAACATTCTGAAATTTACTGTGCTGTAAATTACGGTGGTGCATGACGTAATTTGCTACAGTGCCTGAAAATTACTGTAATATTTGGTCGTATTCACCTCCGTCTCAGATATTTTGCATACTGATATATTCAAAATATATTATTTTAAGTCAAGTGCATATATATATATTTCACACTATCTTTATTATAAAATAAAGCACGTACAATTCATTTGTGGAATATTTGTGGGGCTATCATTTCAATGATTTGAACAAATTTCTCATACCAACAAAGGGACACCAAGTTGCGTGTGGGCTGCCATATTTGTTTTGAGATTCTCTCCATGTCTAATACATTAATGTACCAATAGTAATGGTTTAGATGTCGTTAACCTCTTACTATTTCTGTTAGATTAACCAATTAAATCCTCTAATAATGGTAATTTTAAAAAAATACTATTATTTTCCTCAAATGAAAATTACGGTCATTTACCTATCTCTAATCAGACTCCAGGGGCCTAATTCTGTAACTCGGAGCTCCGGAGCTAACTCGCCAAAAGAGATTAAATAAGCTCCATGCTCCCGAATCAGATCCTGTAACATGGAGAAAGAGCTAGCCGCTAGCTCCAGGAGCCTAATAAGCTCCTCTAGCTCCAATTCGTATTCTATAGAGCATCACGAAGTGTCTTCCGGCACTCCCATTGTCTCCTACAGGAGCTTCGTGAAGATCCAGCTCAATGCCCGAGCTAGAGCGCTCTCCCATACAGCTACTGGCGGAATTGCTAGTGTTTTGTTGAGTTTTCGTTAAGTGTGTGCACTAGTGTGTTGTTGTGAATCAGCTGATATTATTTTCTCATTAATTGGAGTTTTTATTGAGAGAATTGCATTTTCTACCGCGGTGGAAGAATCAGAACACACCAAAGGATTGATTAAAAACTTGATTATTAATTGATATATTCATCAACAAATCCCTTCACGGCCCACATTGAGAAAATGGAATTTAGTTGTCAAGCCTGCCGGTATACTTGTCATTCTAAGTTCAAATCGTTTATATTAGTCGACATTAACGTGTTTGGCTTTTTCGTCAGGTTATTCGAATGTTTTATACTGTCCAAAGACTTGTGATAATGGTTTTGATATTGATAAAACTGTAGGAAATAGTCAAGTACACAAGCACTTTCCATGTCGCAACATACGTTGTGATGTTTTAGCTTGCATCGGCAGTAAGGATGTAGTTAAATCGCAAGTACTTGATCGTAAAATCCTTTTTGTTTGGTAACCATTTGAGATGATTATTTGGCAAGTCCTTAGTGTGTCGTCTAGTACGATTACTTCGCTTACTTGTGACTATATACTATTCTAGCTACTGCAGTTCAAGGAAATATCCTTTAACTTCACAGTTATTACGAGGAAAAAGGGAAATTACACGATATAATTAATGAAGGCACGTTCAAGGTAATTATAAAAATGACTATATCCATTCGCAACATGATTGCTCATCCAAATAACTGCAATTAAATTGTGTTCTATCTTCTTTATTTTCTCAATCATACTGCCAGTGTTGATGTTATAAAACCATGTACTGTGGTGCATTCTACTCGCATGAGTCGTGGACCATGATAATTTGAGGAAGTGGGTCTTCAGCCAACTTAAATATTTCTCTTTCAAAAGAAAATGGTTAGGTCTATGTGCAATAAACCGTGTAGGACCTATTGCAGACTACTTGTATAAGGTCTTTGTGAATTGTGTATGTTCATAATTCAGTTGTATATTATATAAAAGAATATCTCGTTAGATCTGTGCTTTCCAAGGCAATTGTAAAATGTACAAAGTTCTGAAGTACCTGAGTGATAAGTGTCATCTATCAGTGTAATTATTTAGTAGTCTCTTTCTTTAAGGTACCGTTTGCAATTGGATTATTTATGATGCGTAGTGTACTGTACTTTGAATATCGTTGATTAGGAGATGATAAATTGATGAATATTGTTACATAAGTTAGCTAGTATGTTTCATTATGGAAACGGTAACTTATATATGTAGTTCATAATCTTCGATGAAAAGCGATCTTTAACTTCGCTAACATACCGGTGGTTAGACCTTTGATTCAGCGTATTCACTCCAATTTGTTAGCCCAAGAATTTTAACGCTATCTCTTTGGAATTCTAGTTATTCTGGTGCACCATCATTTCTGAAAAATCTGCTGCAAGTTTCTACTCCCCTTGAAGTTGACTGAAATTTCTTGCTGATAGCAGTTCTATCATTATTTACCAAAACTTCTCCACAAGTTCATTTCAAAGGGTACGATACATAATGTAGCACTCAACTTTTAGTTAAAAACTCATTAGCTATGAAACGTAAATGCTTTGTAGAGCATATGATATGAACGAAGGGCAGTGCAAGTCTGTGGAACGCACAAGAATTCCCATATAATGTTCATTATCAAGCATAGCGAATATATTTGGAAGACTAGTTGTTTATCACAGAAAATATATCAGGACATCAAATTCATTATCACTTATGTCTTGCATCTAGCATCATGTCCTACATCATGGACGATTGGCAATCACCCGTGCCTTAGCAGGTAACCAACAAGTTGAACATATCTGCTAGTCATAAATGAATGCTACTGGTTATTAAGTTTGCATTTTTATCGTACATGATCGTAAGGTAATATTAAATAATTTGAAAATGTAGAAAAATATAAGAGGAAAATCATCTTATTGCCTTCATTTGAATATGTCACTCACGGTAACACGTTTGATCAGCTGCTTAGAATAGACAGTTTTGACATGACTACTTCAATATTTCATCCTCTGTACCAATTATCCAATTGCTGCAGGTAATGATATTCATGATCAAGGTAACGAATTAATGCTTCATTATTCCTCTCTATAAGAACGAACCGGTAAAATCATGTAATTGCATGCATTGAGCTGACGTATTCATAGCTTCCCAGTTACATACACGTTAAACTCGCCAAGGTATGCCTGATTAGTCGTGACTGAGCTTCTGGACATTGTCAAATTGTGGGCACATTGCGTAGAGGTACATCGTGTAATTGTTTAATTCATACAATCATTAAAATCATCAAAACATTAATATGAATAACTTTCTGCTTTTCCGAAGGCTGTCTGCTCTTTTCGAGCATGTTATTATTATTAGGTATTCTACCGGTAAAGGTAGGTTATGTTGAATGTCAGAGAATCCGCTCCCGGTCTTCAATACATTCCGGGTCCTATCTCCCTCTAATATATCCTTTTTCGCCTCTGCGTAAGATCTGCCCTTCTTCATCCCGTCCATGAAACCTATTCTCTTTCTTCCCCTACCCCGCTTGCCCAACATCCTTCCCTCTATCACACTCTTCAGCAACCCATTACCCATTATTACCTCCTTCAGCCATCTACTCTACTTTTCCCGGATTTCATTCAAAAGATTCCTTTCCTCGCCCACCATCTCCAGCACTTTCTCGTTAGTCTTCCTTTCCATCCATCTAACCTTCTCCATTCTTCTCTACACCCACATCTCAAATGCTTGCAACCTATTCTCGTCCTCCTTTCTCAGGGTCCACGTTTCTGCCCCATACAACGCAACGCTCCATATCAAACTCCTCACCAGCCTCTTCTTCACATCCTTACCCAGTGTCCCCGTCATCAGCTCTCTTCTATTACTAAACGCCTCCTTAGCTAGCGCTATTCTCTTCCGTATGTCTTTACTACTATGCCCATTTTCCTCTAGTGTGCTACCTAAGTTGTTCTACTTGCTCTATTTTGTGTCCTCCTACTTTAATCACAAGCTTCGGTTTCTTCATTCTAGAGTATCTCATTACTTTTGTTTTCTTATGATTTATCTTCATTCCGAATATCCCGCACTGCATATCTAAAGCATCTACCAAAGCTTGTAGTCTCTTCAAAGATCCACTAACCAATGCCTGATCGTCCGCGAATCTAACCGATTTTATAAGATGCCCTCCCACTTTGACTCCAATCTCAAGTTCTTCCCATGCCTGTCTTACCATTTCCTAAGCATAAATGTTAAAAAGCAGTGGCGACAACACACCCTTGCCTTACCCCACGACCTAGAATTGCCCACCCTAATTCACCATCACCTGTGCCCTTTGCGTGATATATCAGTTTCGAATTAGTCTCCTGTCTTACCAATCTAGTCCCATTTTCTCTAGCATCTCCATTAGTTTATTCAAATTTATTCTATCGAAAGCCTTTTCAAAATCAATAAAGCATGCGAAAACATCCTGATTATACTCCATGTTTCTTTCTATAAGTGTTCTCATCACCGCTATCGCATCCCGAGTTGACTCTCCCTTCCTGAAACCCAACTGGTCATCGCCTAAGCAGTTTTTGGCCTTTCTCTCCAGCCTTCTATTGATAATTCGAAGTAAAACTTTGGCTGTGTGTGATATTAAACTAATTGTTCTGTAGTCCTTGCATTCTGATGCATTCTTCTTTTTCGGGATAGGAATCAATACTGTTTTCACAAAGTCCTCTGGCCATACTCCTCCTTCATAGATCCTGCATATGAGTTCGAAAAAAGCTTGCCTACCTTTACTTCCTAGACTCTTTAGCAATTCCGAGGGTATGTTATCTACTCCTACAGCTTTTCTTGCCTTCATCTCTTTCAAAGCTTTCTCTATTTCACTGTCGAGAATTTTTGGCCCGAGGTTATCTTCGTCTAGGTTTCCCTCATCCTCTACATCTAAACTAGTTGGTCTACTATTGCTGTAATATAGCTCCTCCACGTATTCTCGCCATCTTTCTAGGATATCTTCCTGCTCGGTTAACATTCTACCTCTCTTGTCCTTAATCTTTGGTACCGTTTGCCCTCTCTTACCTCCCGATAGCAATTTTACCCTAGCGTATAATGCATATATAGCACCCTCTTCCCCTTCCTTTTGCAGTTTCTCCATTTCCTCGCATTGCCTTCTCCACCAATTTTCCTTCTCCCGATTGGTTATTCACCATAGTTGATTATTTAGCTCCTTGTATTTTGCCCTACCCTGGTCGGTGTTGACATTTTTCCAATTTCTTCTCTCCTCCATTTTCCTAATCATTTCTTCCATAACCCACAGCTTCTTTACCCTCGTCAATTCCGCTGCTCCTATTGTTTTCTCAGCTGCTCTTACAATGCTTGTTTTTATACTCTCCCACTTTTCCTCGATTATTCCTGCTTCTTTGGCTTCTCCTATGTTCTCATCCACTATCTCGTGGTAATCCCTCCTTTTCTCCCCCTTCAACGCTTACACTATCACGGGACTACCATTCGTCTGGCTCCTACCCTCGACCGAAATAATTTTCATGAGCTTGTCACAGCAGAATAAGCTCCACTTCCGACACTGGGTTCGAGTAGGCTCCGTCGAGTTAGAGAATACGAGTAGGAGCCAAATCTGGGAGAGAGCCGAAGCTCCTCGCTTCGAGTTACAGAATTATGCCCCAGAAATTTGAAAATACCAATATTTACTCTGATGATGTGATAAAACAGATAAAGGTATAAGTGACTGATACTCAAGCATAAAATAATGAAATACATGAAAGGAGGAATCTGTAAACATGTAAATATGCTGTGAGTGAAGAAAACAATATTGCATAGCATCCAGCATACACCGCATGACCATCGGAGTGTTAAAGGTTACATTGCTTTTATTTTACTGATCAGTTTTCAATGGCGTTAGATGTTGAATTAGTTTTACTTAATTAATCGCTTCTAAATTAGGTAATTCTGAGTCATACTAGAGATGTAAATGCTTAAATTCTCACAGACTAAGGATGTTAGAGACATGAATGCTTCCTAATCTTGGGAGGGGTGACTACCTTACTTGAAAACTTCTCACTTTTTCTGGTATATAGTCAACTATTGAGAAGAAAATGTAATTGTGTGATATGATTCATTTTTTTAAGAAAAATTGTCTCTCTTTGATTGTATTGCACACACAAAAAATGGTTAGTTGCCATCTTTAAATATTATTGCTCTTTAATAAGTAGTCTCTTGTTATCATTTACACTATATCAAGATATTTTGTTATCTTCTAGTGGCAGTTGATGCTGTTGGTGACTTCAAAGGGAAAGTAGAGTTAACCACAGCTCCTGGACGTGAAGGGAAGACTCTTCCAATTCTTCAAGATAGTGATGATGATATCAAATCTAGTACAATGTGATGATGTTCTCCTTAATCTATTGAGTACAAGACTTTTTCTTGAGTGCATGATTGGTTCAGCATTTACAAGTGTTAGTTTTTGAAGCTGTGAATCCCTGTTCAGACAAATGAAGGCAGATTATGAAGGGGATTACAATGGTGTTGATAAGTAAGATGTGTTTTGTGCAGGTTCTGTTATCACACTATATACGCTCAAAAGTTATATGCTGGCAAGATAGACGATTTTAAATGTTGATCCATGTTATTTGACGTTTAGTTAGTTTTCATACGATGAACTTCAGGTGCTTTCACAAGCCTGATTCTTGAAACCTTTGTATAATGGCCGAAAGCTGTCTGTGAGTGGCTAATCTTTCAAACTCTTGATATTTGTATCAATGGAATTTAGTTATTATATCATATTGAAGTGGTATTGATACATGACATATTATAATTGTACATGGACGTTATATTAACTTGTGCTGTTAGTAAGCATATATGAGGTGCGTGTGCTAAATTGACTGCTACAAAATGGGTAATGAAATACCTAGTTTAATCTGGAATGTATTTAAAGTAACCTACTGCCTATGGTATCTGCAGTGATCCCTCTATATAGCTTCCATTTAAATTAAAATATGAGACTGGATTGATAAAATTATTTCCAATCAAATATTTTAAGTTTTTATGCATATTTAGTACTTGGATACATATGGTTATGTAAAGAATATTTTAGAGTAGCAAGTGTAGCCTATTGGTGGCGATATGAATTTATAATTTATAAGCTCAAAAGAATTTTTTTCAATGGAAGAGCATATGTGGTTGTCTGCATGCAGTTGTCTATCTAGGATGGACAGCTTAGATCACATAATTTTGTTTCTTCATGTTAAGCACGTTGTTTGACTTACCTCTAACTCAGTTTTGCAAAACTGCTTTAATGTTAGTCCTGCATAGTTTTCTGTGTTACAACTATAACCTTTGTCTTGTGTAGGCAATAAATATTTTTTTGTGAGAAAATGATACTCTTGTTCTGAATATCAAAAAAGCCTTGTGAGAAGTGGGCTCCTATACATGTCATCGTTTTTCACTCCCCTTACTCCTTATGGTGTCTTGTGGAGGATGCTCTCTCTCAAAGTTAACTAGTGTTACAAGTGAATGTGTGGATCATTATCTGGCTAAATGTTTATCATATTTTCAATGTGACATTGGCTCTGGATATTGATACCATGGAATAATCTTCATATAGTTCTGGTTACTTGTATATGTTGGAAGTCCCATATCAGTCTACTTTGGAAATTAATTGTGAAGAAGAGGTGAGGATGATTTGGGAAAACTGATTCGATTCAGTTGTGAATTATATGAACTATACATGGTTTTTTAAAAATTGCTTGCATTTTGAATGGATGTTATATTTTTCTTAAAGCTCCTTAGACTAGCTCTCAAGTAATGTATTTGGGGGATATTTTTCGCATTGGTCATGCACTAATATGTATAGGCTGCAAATATTGTTTATTGAATACAAAGTATTGCAAAAGTGGATAAAATCAACCTTTAATGAAAATATTTTTGTCAGCTATTTAGGCAAAGATTTGCTCCCAAGTAGTTGCCATCTTCTATTTATTGTTACAATCCTACAAGCATCTTTTATACACCTTTCAGATCAGTGTTGAATTTATTGCTTGCTGGTTTCCAAGACTGCAAGAATGTATTTAATTGCTTTCTGGAAAAAAACATTCATGTGGTCACATTAGTTTCCATTTCTTTTGTAAATAGTACTATCTGTAATTTTGGGAGATAGCTAAGGGGTAGCTGTAATTTAGCTCTAAGATTATTTTCTATTTTAAACCTGTATTTACCTCTGTCTTTATTATCAGAGCAAAGTTTTATCACACATGTATAATTTGTTTAGTATTAAAATGCAGTTTTCTGTCATTACCAAACTTTTATTGCCTTAATTATGGGTGGTATAGTGTGTTCATCCATAAAATGATCTGGGACTCGCATGTGCTAATTGTAAGTTTTCATCAATTTAGTCATTATTGGTGTGGTTCTAGAATATGGCCATTAATGAGTGGGGATAGTACTAGATTGGATACTTTTGAGTAGATCAGGAGGAAGGTTGACCTAATAAGATGATTACTAAATGAGACTCCATTAGAAAAACGGAGTATGAGATGGGATGAACGAATGGAATACCATGTTAATTCTTATGTTCATATTCAATAATGAGGTTTCAAATCAGAGCGTTCTAACTGTACAAATGAGGAAGTTGCTATTATTGGGAACTCAACTTACAGGATGTTTTCACCTGAAGGAGACTTCAGTCTACAGTGTGGTATTTCCTGTTTTGAAGGCCCATCCGGGCATCAGATGGCTCAGGGTAACATGAACTAGCATGGGCAAACCATCTAACTTGAAGCCAGTAGGCCAGTGCCTGCATTCTTCGGGAGGGCCTTTGTTATGAATGGTTTTCTAGGTCTGAATGGCAACGTTCGTTATCTCCAAGAGGTGAGCACGGCTCCCATGTTAAAGTTGATGTAAACCTGATTGCTCATGCTTGATTCAGAGAAAGCCTGAACCAAAAGGTTGGTGGTATGAGAGGTCCCCTGTATTAGTAATGTCTTATTAAAAAGGAGAGTGAATAAAGAAGTAATTGGCATTGGATTAACAAAAAAGTTGCTATAGGAAAATATCTTATTAAAGGAAATGGGGTAAAGAATGTAATGATAGAAGGAGAGGTAGGAATGCATAGAAAATAAGATATATTGCATGGAATGAATTGGAATGGGAAACAATGAGCTGACAAGAAAAATAATTGTGTTGAAGATATTTGAAGAGGGAAAGTTTCATGGAAATGGTTTATCTATACGTATACATAGGTACCTATTATTATCAATTAGACCTTCCTCTCCAAGGAACTTTAGAGCTTTGATCATATAAATTTTCATGTGTGTTGAGGACTTTGGTCTTGGCTTAAAATTTAGGAAGTTACAATGTGACATTCCCAGCAGCAACTTCATTGCAGCAAGACCTGGAAGTTTGAAAATTCAGTTACATTCAGATTTCCATTGCATTTACGCATATTGGCCTATTGTCTCACCCATCCACAACCGGATTGCTGCAGTGCTCTCCCTTTTCCATGTGATCCCACCTTTGCCCAACTGTGCATTTCTTTGTAATTTTAGCCCCTCTTCTCATTTTGTGACCTAAATTCCTCTCCTGGTTTCCCCTCTTTCATTGTTAACTGCCAAGCTATGCTTATTCGTTAGAAGTAGTGCGATAATTTTTATGCCGATAAGAATAGTCTCAATCGTCAGGGTAGCTAGAGTTCTTAGAAACAATAGCGCTGCTTTAACCCACACACCCACTGCTGTTCAGCTTGGATTGCAAATCGGGTTAATTTCTAGCCCACATTGATTTTACTTTGAAAAATTGCCGTTGATCGTACTCCTTGTTTACGAATATAGTTCATCTAATTGAAGATTGACTGTTTTTGTGGAAGGAATAATGTTTGAAAATGGCTTATAAGTAATGGGGTCTTCCGTATAACTTATTTCAAACTTCCGCCGTTGACAGTTGCGGAGCGGAAAAGCAATCCAACCAAATGACTGCGATTTCGCGAGGGAATTTGATTGAAGATCCTTGAATGATCTCACAAGTTGCTAATTTCAACTGGAAGAATTGCGCGTTCTAATACTCGAGTTGGAATTATTTCATGTCTAACAACTTAAATTAGTCAGGTTATCGGCGAGTTAAGATATTTATTACGTTTTGGCGATGTTCTGAAACGTATTCGAACGGCATTACTAGAGAACAAAATTGATCATCTAACTCAATTTAACTGCGCTTCAATTGGCCGTTATTCCTTCAACCTTTCACCAACGAAGGCTCAACAATCAGATATAGCTGCTGAATTGTACGGGAGTTCTAGATGCGATGCACTCCCATTGCCTTATCCTCTTATTTCTTTATTACAGAAAGGATTGAATGATGAGGTAAGTGGTTGATCATAGACAGATTAGTTCAGTTCAGATTCTGTCCAGAACTATTCAGATTAAAGCGGTGGCTATTCTGCGGATCTGATGAATAGTGTCTGTATTACTTAACTTGTGTTAGATGTTTCTTTATTTTAGATCTAAATTCGGCCTTTCGCAGAATTCCTTTGATCAAGGCGTCGAAAAAGATCGCCGATTTGACTCATTTGGCCCACTTAATTATTGCCGAAGATCTCTTCACGCCGATATCGAGTGAATGCTGAGGATCAAAACTTTCTTTGTTCCTGGGAGCTTGAAGGAGGTATCCAGGTCTGTGGAAAAGGAGACAGCTACTACAAATTTATTTAATGGTAAATAGTATTCTTCAATTCCAATTCTAGCAAATTTTTCGATGATAACGTTCCTTGTCGCTGGTCTGCGGCGGAGAATTAGGCAGTTTTATGATTGTTGATAACTTGTCCCTTCTGATTTTGTACCCATGGTGAATCAACGATTTCTCTTGTTCATTGATGGCTTTGATCCCTCTATTGGTGTGAGATTTCAAATGAATTGTGAGAATTATAGTCCATTGATGCTTCTTTATCGGCCGTTTCACCACAATTTTGTGAGACTATGACCACAGAGAATTTATCTGCCTTGTCAAACAGACAACCCTTAATATGACTTGGTTTAAGTCCTAGAATTCTTATGAGAGATAACACTTACATACGATGAATTTGATGTGCAGGATATTATGCTACATGGAAAGTACAAAGTTACTATTACACCATCATAATTTTCTATCCCTTATAGGTTACTACACATTTTGATGCATATTGTTCCTCAGCAACAGCTTTCCTCAATGAACCTCGTCATAATGTGGCAATACTACAACCTTATGAAATTGGGCATGATCCTTTCAACAACATTTGAGCATTAGCTTTTATCCAATATGTGTACTAACCTTTCAGCAACAACAATCTTGCAGTCTCATTAAACAATTGAAAATTCTACAACTTGGTAATTTTAAGCTTGCTACAACATTGCTTTATTAACCTTAGAGTTGAAATTGTCATGTTAAATTTGCTACATTATTACAAGTTGTCATTAGTGGCCTTACTGTGAGCTGCCACTTAATTATACCTCAAAAATGTTGCATTGCTGTTAGGCTACAATGCTGCCACTGCATCATGACTGTAGTACTGCTACCAGCTCCGTGTGTTGCTTGGGTACTTGGTCGTTTAAGGACAACTTGGATATTGTATGGATGTGCTCACAGTGTAATTGGGTGAAAAGTGGAGATTGTGTGGGTATCATCATTGGAAATTATCGATATTGTATTGATATCAGTTTCTGTTAGGGTGTTGAACCAAGTCATGCAGTTGCCAGACGTAATTTATGTTTCATTCATTAAAATGTAGGCATCACTACAAAGGCCCCTCTATTGGGATCTGATCCCTCTTTTGCAGATACAATACTTGATGAACCTACCCTTTATGCTCTATCTTTCATAGGGACTCTGAACAATCCTAACTAAATTCTAAACTAAATCATCCAATAATAAATATTACATTCCCAAGATTCTATTGAACAACTTGAAATTGTCCTAGATTTATTGTAAAAGTTGATATTCCGAAGAAGCTAAGTTGTGGCTGTGGCTTGGCTATCCTCAATTCCTACAATTTTTTTATGCAAAAAACACTTTGCAAAATATCAGCCCTTAATATTAGTCAGTTTTAAAGCTTTTAGGTACTGAGTTGGTGTTAGGTTGAAATGAAAAAGTTTGTTTAGTCCTCATTTATTTATTTATCTTCATTATCCCAAATACAGCCCAATGGGCCAATTTATGTCGGGTAAATAACACACCCATGTCCTGGGCAGAAAATATTCTACCCAGGCGGGACTCGAACCTGCGACCCTCTGGTTAGCAGGCAAGGACTTTACTCCGCCGCCACCGGGGCCAACAAATACAAGATTTACAAACACAGGATTTAAATGATTACCTACCTAGGTTTTATCATCAAGTGGAGCTTTATTGTTGGACTCTTAAGTTCATAGTCATATATTCTCTTCTCTATTTGTTATTTGGAATGAAATCCCCTCTTTACTTAACGTACCTTATTTCCTAATGAATTCAAAAAGATATGGTATTTGTCCACAGTTTTTTATTCCAAGTCAACCGGTTTCGTCGCATAGGCGACATTATCAGGTGGTCGCAGAAGTGACATAATCAGGGCCTGATGATGTTGCCTATGTGATGAAACCGGTTGACTTGGAATAAAAAACTGTTAAAAAAGTACCATATTTTTTGGAATTCATTTGAATGGATATTCACAAAGTAAAGCCGTAAACCATAGAGTTGAACCTTATTTCCTCTTTAACATAACTTTATGTAAGCCTCAAATTTTTGTGTGTTTATCATACCAAAAATATATGCAGATTTTAAAGGAAATTCAATGAAAATGGAGGAATGAATGGCAATTAGACCCTAGAAAAATATAGCAATTTGCCTGGCAAAACTCAGGAGGAAAAATCTAAATTTGCTGGACCCTGCACCCTGATAATGATTTAATACATTTTTCCGTGTGGATTTCCAGGTAGTAGTTCATAGATAAAGCATGGCACTGTACACAAATGTTTTATTTTATTGTCACTTGTTAGTCTTCCACATTATTTGAGTTTTTGATTATCTGAGTTTGTTCCAGTTCACATTACCTTGGATAATTGAGACTACACTGTACAACCATACCAAAGAACTTGTAAAATTGAATACAACGTAGTAACATCTACACAAAACACTTTTTCTCCTTGGGCATAGCACAAGCATAACTGTTGTCCATACTCCTCCTGCTACTCAACCTTGTTTCAGTTTGCAAGGTAGAACAATAATGTATATGTACCTTTGAACATACACATCAAGTGTAACCGTAATTGGGGCTAATATTGCCATATCCCCTACTATCCTTGGCCAACAGACATGACCTAGGCCCTCTCATGCCTGTACTTTTCCATCCATGAGTTCTTTTCCATCCATGAGTTCTTTTCCATCAGGGTTAGCAAGCATAAATCTCTTGCAAAATTCATGCAACAACTCGACTGATTTACATACTTGAATTTGCATGAAGAGGATGACAATTTTTCACCCTAAATGGGAGTTGACTTAATTTCAATGGCATATGGGTAGTGCCTCATGAGAGGGGACATCTACCCCTCCCGCTACTGTTAGAACCTCTATTTTGGCATAGCTGAAATAAGTACACAACTCTGTGTTTTCCTCTGATTTATTTGATTGAACACAACAGGTTTCAGTAATGATGCAATCATCAAGTGCACAGTATCCAATAAAAAAGTCTGTTCTATTACTGTCAGTAAGTAAAAAAGATTTTAGGTAGGGGACAGTAAAAATAATGGGATCAGGAGTTTGGAAAGCATGTTGTACTCTTGACTCAAGTTGTTGGGTCATTTGGTGGAAGTTGGGAAGATGGGGTGGGACTGGGGTGAGGTTGCCTCTTGTGAGACGGGTGTTGGATTGATAACAGAGGGGAGAGGCTGAGAAAGCTTATGTCATTTAGTAATAACTGGTCTTTTTGCAAAGGCCGCTTTCTATTTGCTCTGATGCATCCATTGTTCGGCCTTTTGAAACAAGAAACAGTATATCGAGTTTGAAGGTACAGCTGTGGTCTTCCTATATTACGTGCCGGGCAATGCTTGACATGACATCTTCAGTGCTATGACAGTTTTTATATTCTTTACACCTTGTTGAAAAACTTCAGTTTAACCAATATGGAAGTATCTGCACTGATCAAACCTAGTTTGTGCACACCACTTTTGGTTTGGGCATTAATATTGTCTTTTTAAATGCACAGCAGTTATACCAATGTATTTAGGATATAAAAGCAATCCTTGTATGTCTCCCTGGGGATGACCTTTGATACGGAGTATGCTATTTCACCAACAAAATTAATTTTGTAGTGAGTTTTCTGAGGTTGAATATGAGTCTGAATAGGGAGCAGGTATATTGCACACTTATAGGAATGGTGTTTTAGTCTTTTAATTAAAATTTTTTCAATTATGGAAAAGGCAACCATTTTTAGAAACAAATTGTTCTTAAATTTGAAGCTCATTATTGAAATGAAAACTAGACCATGCACCATAGTATGACAATACCCATGCCTGTGTGCTAAAGGATGATTAGAATCATTAGGAATAATCAAGTCCGTTTGAGTTGGCTTCTGATTTATAGTGAATTGGTGCTTATCATTCTCGATGGAAATAGTCATTAAAAGTTTAAAATTGGTACCCCATATTCCACTTTTAAATGAATTTTAGGATGAATGGAGTTTAAAAATGTTAAAAAAGTTCTTAGCTGTCTTTCACTACCTGTCTACAAACTAAGGATGTCATCAGCATATCTGTACTAGTAGAGTATATTATTTATAAAAATATTATTACTCCTAAAGAGACATATTTCCCCTTCATCCATAAAAGTAGGTGGTAGAAGGGTTGATTAAGGGCAGCCCATTGCAAGCCTGTCTTTTTGCTCGTAGATACAAATGGAGATCTTTCAAGCTACACAGATTTCTGAACTTCTATATTTTTTGAACCCAGCTCCTCTTTGGATCTTCTGGACTGAGTGGGGACTGCTGATATGTCATAACTAAGACGAATAAAAATGTCTCCAATTTAAATTATCCTTTGTTTGAAGGAAAATGGCTTTTGTGGTAAGGGGTTGTCCATTATCCATGCAGACACCAAACAGGGGTGGAGGGGTACGAGGGTTATCAGCGAAGGTCCACGTTAGGGGGTGGAGGGTTGGAGGGATGTCTACGTAGACAATGGTCGACACAACAAGGCCAGAGTGACATTGCCACGGCACACTGTTGCGAACGGTTGTGAGGATGCTGTGTCGGTGGCCGGTGCTGTCCGCTCGGTGCCAGCTTAGCACGGCATAGCCTGGCTTCTCAGTTGGCACTGGCATGTCTCGCTGTCTTGCAGGAAAAGTCTTAAGTGGACAGCCCGGGGGGAGGGGTAAGGGAGTCCGGATGAAGTCTACGAGTGTCCACAATGTGGGGTGAGGGGGTCAAAAAGTGGCCTATTTTTGTGTACGTGGATTAAGGACAGCCCTTAAGCAATTCAGATATAAATTTGCACTAGCCTGGGAAGCATTTTCAAAGAGCAGGGAACTAATGAGGGTACTCTGAGCTAGAGGCATAAAGAAAGAGATTTCAAATAAAGGTGAGTACTCAAAAATGAACCATGGCATAGTTTGGAACTTGTTCTTTAATGGAGGAGGATGAGCACTGGCAAAGTATTCTTGGAATTTTACTATCTTTCATTTTTGAAGAGTCCTAGTCCTGTTCATCCAATACCCTCCTCATTATTTCTTTAGCTACAAACCATAGTGTTGATTATGAAGTCTGTATTTTTTTCTCTGTCCATTTTACTCTTCCCAGCTGAACTTCTTCAGAACTTAACAAGTTTCATCAGGATCTCTAAAGGGTTAAACTCTGAATTGTCGCAGTTTTTAACCAGGGAGGATGTCTTTGAAACTAACTAGCTAGGGCATAACCAGGATTTTGTCAATGAGAGGTCTGAGGTGTGACTGAAATTATCTCTTACAAAGGCTCTTGTTTTATTTATATTCTGAAAAAGCCTTTATTTTATTTATGTCACTTTGTTTCAGGGAATTATAGTTTGATTTCATTCAAAATGAATTCAATAGGTGGTAAAATAAATTTTATCACAGTTATGTTATATTTTCTGGTGTATTTTGTTAAGACCATTAGGGGGGCCTGGACCCCTCCATTGGTTATATCCTTGTGTTGAGAATGCGAGCAAGTTTCTGTGAATCTCCAGTTTAAAAATTTTTCAGAATATAATTAAGATAACTGCAGTTTTCTGGATTGATTTTTCAGAACTTGTAAAAAGAAATATCGCCAAGTATCCAAGTCTGTTTGAGGAACATTCCATAATCCATCAATTCCATTGCCATACTCAGACGTTCATCATTGCTAGCAAGTTTTATGAACAGTTTTTTTGCTTGTGAGGACCTAGAATTTGTCACTTAATTTTGCCAATTGATTGCTATGTCTTCTGTCAACCCTGCCTATACTTTCATAGTAACAGTCTTTTTTTATCCCTCCTAATGGAGGTTGTCCTTTAGGCTTGATAAAACTTTCATGTCGTACTTTTTCCCTACCCTGCCAATTTTTGCTTGCATTAAACACATGAAAGAATTTTGCTGTGATTGTGTATAATAGTGAATATTTTCCATGACACCTCTTACTTTGACCTCCATGTGTTTTGACTTTAGGAGTAAAATGTACACTGTTGCAAGAAAATCACTGGTTCCATACTCACGTAGAGATTCCTCTTGGTACATTCTAATTTATTTTTTCCGATGATTTTTATATTTTGGTAGGAGTATACCTTTGTCCACTTCATGATTTTACTGTCCGGTATAGTTGGACATCCGACCGCATACAATCGTTTTTCTATTTCAATTGTTTCACTATCAGCTGTAGAAAAGGCAACTATACCTCAGACTTTGATGGAACAATCCAGGAAAGAGGCATGAGATCGCAGACCATGAAGCAATGGTCGATGAGAAGGCCAAGGAACCCTTCGTTCTTTTATCTATCCATCTATTCCATGCTTTCTTCTTCCTATCTTGAACGCTCTACTCCAGCCGTTGCCACCAAGTTCAGCGATAAATATATGTGAAAAAAATAGTTGTACCCCGAAGGAAATGTTGAGAATTCAAATTTTCAAGTAATTTTTAAGCAATGACCAATGAGCAATAAATTGTATTCGACTTGAAAAACCTGCACTGTAAATTCGCATTTTCAAGTCGAAAACAATGTGGTGCTCACTCGCGTAAAAATTAAGAAAAGCTCTCTACCGGCGACATATTTGGAGTTAACACAAAGCGAATCTTTTTGTCTACAAATCCTAGCTAGCTAGCTACCAACATATCGCTCATCGAACTCCACTGAAAGATTTTTAGATACTCGCCGATGTTTTCCAATCAATTGTTTGTGCTGGGAAACAAATCATCGGCTGTTTTTCGAACAGTATGTATCATCGTCATCTCATTTTAGAACTAAATGCGCTGGATAATTGGTACTCAACGCTATTGAATTTCGAGCCCTCCGAAAAGGGTGAAAAGGTGACGCCTTGTAATACCCTTTGTGTTTCCTCAGGTACGTATTTTCCACATTTTTGCCCTTTCATATCTGAGAGAGGGTAGCTGCCGTTCACCCTCCGATTTGATCGATGTTCTTACGATGCATGTCCCTCGGCCTTAGATGTGAGTTGTTATTTGACTTCATTGCCAAAATTTTCTTTGTTATAAATTGTGGTCTGAGTCACAATCGAGTGAAATATTCGAGCCATCTATTATGTGAGGTAATACCGATTCATTTTTCGTTGTTTCCATCAGAGTTTAATTTCTCTTTGTATCCAAATTTATTTTCGATTTGAATTGTAAGTTTCGCAGTGTCAATGGGGAGTCATTACAGATCTGTAATGGGCTCCAGCATTACTTACCGTATCAAAATCCGTGAGTTGCCGTCCTTGGCTTCCGATCTCGGGGTGGGGTATTATTTATCCTATTCATTCCGAATCGGAAGATATACTTGGTTTCTAACCGATATGATTTCGAAGCATGGAAAACAAACAGTTGACATCTGCATTTACTGGCACGGTTTGGACAAAACGTTACTCTGTAACGTAGAAAACGAATTATAGCTTAGGATCGATCGGTATGAGGGTAACATTTTTTATTGCCTTCTGAGAAGCATTCTTGTGTTACCTCAACCTCAGTTGCAATTTTATATAATAGAAATCTTATGAGAAACCATCAATTAAGTCGGGCTGCCGACTTTTATGCTCCAAAAACGATCATTTTTTCAAACGTACATGTTTAATTAAAAAATCCGAAAAAACGGTGGGAAAAAATCTGAACGTACATGAATGAAAGTTCTATCGTATTCAATTATTTAATTAAAATTCGTAGTCTCTACTTTAAGTCGTTTGACTCTATGGACTTAACTTTTTTAACAGGCATGAAGTTTCCCACGCACACTTGCCACGCTGTATGCTAATTTTTATAATGCTAGTTTGCCTTAATAGGTGGGTAGCTTGTGATTATAAAGGGCTACCTCAGAACGTTTTACAATTATTTCCTAATATTTAATTTTAACCTTAAGTTTCAAGAAGTATCAAAAACATTCACCGATTATGAAGTCACCGTATAAACATCACTGTAATTCATACTTTGCAGATTTTTTTTCAACTTCCCCTTTTTTTTAGCCTTACCTTTGAATATAATTTATCCCTTTTTTTAAATCATCATTTAAAATATGGTTAATAATAATAAAGGATCATCATCATTGGTCGATCTCTCCTAAGACTGGCTGACTTCACCCATCCACCCTTCCCTATCTAATGCCAATTCTCTTTCTTCCTGGTAACTCGGCCCATTTACTTTCCTCTTTATTTAGTTCATGAGCTTATTCCTGGGTCTTCCTCTGTAGAATTTTCCCTCTATTTTACCTACAGTTACGTTATTCACAAATAATAGAGGATAGTGGCCAATAACTGGCTGGGATGGGTTATCAGTGCACATAAATATGTCCCACCACAATGCATATTATTTCAGCAGATTACGCGAAACGTTGTATGATAATTCATAGAAAAACAAAAGCCGAAAAAAATCATCAAAATGTTAATTGTGTCTTTTGAAAACCATACAAATAAATTAATCAACTCGTTTACGTATTTGTGTACGTGATAGACACAAGTAAATCGCTTGTGTATTCCCACTCACGTTGTTCCGTACTATGTATTGTACTTTCTATATTGGGGGAGGGAAGGATGAGCATGGGTGGGCGTTGCGTGGGAGGGGTTGGGAAGGAGGGGAGATGAGAGGGGAAGGGGGACGGGGAAAGAAAGAAGAGGGGCTGGGGGAGGTGGGGTGGGGATGAGGCGATCCTGAACTGGGACTCACTCTGCCGTGCTGTTTTCGCTGCATTATTTTCCACACCAGTTCCCTTCCACCGTTTTCCCTCTTTCTCTCCCTCGCCCCTGTTTATTTTCCATTCCTACGTTATGCTCGGGGTATGCTCGGGGTGTTTACCCCCGAGGGTGACCCTGGCGTTCACGAGTGTGCCTGCCCCCCCCGTGTTGCGAACTGGGAGAGGGCAAGGGAGTAGTGAGGGGAGTAGTGAGGGGGGAAGAGGTAGGGGGAGTGTGGGAAAACGCCCATGGTGTCGGCAAAAGGACGGGACTCGCGCATATTATGACGAGCGGGAGCACGCGGTAGGTTTTTAAGTCGCGGCGTCGTGGTCCACCTGGGTCTCTGATTGGAATCTACCCATACCTGCGTACTCCACTTCAGAGGTCTATGGCCGGTGATGTTAGAATGGCAGTCGTGGAAATAGGAGAGAATGGGGAAAAGGAAAGTGGGGATGAATTGATACAAAATGAGATGCGTTTTTGTAAGTTAGCAACTAGCTCTGTATTTATTATTCTAGTGAGTGATGGGTGGAGTGAGAGAATTCTCGCTGAAAGTTGTGAATTGACGGGGGGAGCGATAGACACCAATTCGAGGATTCTGGAATTAATGGAGCTCATGGTATATTGAGCATTGAAATAGTGACACGTTTGAAGTCACGGTGTTGTGGTATACATGGACCTCTGATGGGAATCTGCCCTCTCCTGTCAACATTTCAGAGTTTTGAGGCGGGTGATGTTAGGATGGCAGTCCTGGAAATGGAAGGGAATAGGAAAAAGAAAGTAGGAAAGAGACTATACAAAATGGGACACGTTTTTGAGAATTATTGGGAGCTTTCCATTCGCTCTAGTGCGCAGCTCTCTTCACAGCGCAGTAGAGCACTTGCTTTACATTCGTTTCACACGCTGCGCACTTGGCATCGTAATAAAAAATAGATATTTCTTGTGCGTAATGTGCGTTAATCAACAAAACAATGTCGATAATCGCATCGGCGATCATTCTTTTGCGCTAATTTTCAGTGTTGGCTCCGAGCATGAATTATGTTAAGCTTTTTATAACTCCGCGATAAAATGCTTGCATTGGGAAACGTACATTTTCAGCGAATTCCGTAACTATGCCCAAAACATTGAGCCGTGACTGTTGCTTACACGCCGAGTGCTATTTTCCGGCAGGTTACCAAACGTTTCTTCAGTCCATATCGTACCCAACGTCATTCATGTGCGCTAAAGATCGCTGGTGTGTTCCGATATGTGCCAACTTCGCAATGAAAATGAATAGAAAGTTCCCTGTATCTCGCACAGTTTTTGTTGTATTAGTGCATGGTTAGTGGTATGAGAGAATTCTTGCTAAAACTTTTCATTTGACGAGTAGAGCGTCAAATGATAATTCGTAGGTGCTGGAGCGGATGGAGCCTATGCTCTTTTGAACTTTTAAATTAAGTCATTTCTGTAGAAATTCATGCTAATAATGAAGTAAAGAATTTTATTTAAAATATTCCATACCAATTCATCCATTTCCTAGTCAGATTGGTTGACTGAGCAATGATTCTTTAGGGAATTGTACCTCACAATTTTTGGGCGTCAAGGAAAGCATTATTTTTTTTAACGAATCGGTTCTCTTGTTATATTGGTTGAAATATTTGTAGGAAGTCATCTTCTAGATAGCTATTGTAAACTTGGATAGTTTTCTTTGTGAACTTAAGCCAGTAGTCTAAAATTATCGAGAACGATTACACCTCCCACCATTAGAGTTCTATAATTAGGATGGGTTGGGTAATTCTTGGGTGAATATGGTCAAAATATTCATGGAATTAGTGGTAAAGCGATCATTAAGAGTAAACGTGTGTGCATGAAGTTCGCGGAGTTAATGAATATAGCATAATGTAAGATTTAATATAGCATTGTTGAACCCTACTAATTATACTTATCAAAGCGCTCCGGGTTTTAGGAAAAATCATTGGTGGCGTTTTCAACGTTATTTTCATTCCGTCTGCAATGGATAACTTCCATTAAATAAATCCTGAAACTGTTTTCTCCATGCATGAAGTTGGCGATTCGTGCATGTAAGGAAAGGGGTGGTGAAGTATGTATGTATTCAAATTCTTATTTGCAAAAACCCGGAGAGATGTGTGCGAACGACTGTTAGGACAGCGCCAATGAAAAAGGAAGAGGGTAGGAAAAAGTAGTTGCGAACCCGGAGGTACAACATGTGATGAGGGGACAAAATGTAATTTGGCCTTTAAGTATTTAGCTCTGTTTGTGCTGTCCTCGTGAATGGTACGTACAGAACAAAGTATAACACCCAAATCCTTCCCGCCGTGCGTATTTCCTGTTTTGTCGCTTTTGTCTGATCTATAGAGGTGCAGAGGTTTAAAAAAAATTACGGCAAATGACGCGTAGCCACTTATTCTTCTCAAGGTTTTCTAGTTCCTCTTGTATGCATATCTGGTGTTGTTGGTTTCGCGCCACAACTTATTCAGTCGCGTGTAAATACGCATTCAAAGGCAAGAGCCGAGAATCTGTTAGTATAATGCACATTAATTATTATCTTTTCGTACCCCTTTGGTAAAATAATTCGCGCCTGCGGAGTTGTAATTTAGTAGTCTTCCTTCTCTTGTGTTGCCATATCCGTTATATTTGCAGTTTATTTCTCGGAACAATCCATAGTTAATAATGAAGTCCGGTAAACCTTTGTTAGTAGTAGCCTATAAAACATGTCACTATCATGTATCACATACACAAGGTGGGCCTTTCTCGTGACCAGAATGAGTCTGTTTGGCGCATGATGTTATCCGTGTGATACAAGCAGTCGACGGCCCGATAATTAGAGTTGGAATAATGGATGAAAGCCATAAGTTAGTTTTTAGCTACGACAGAATGGAGTGAAGTAGATATGTACGCCCTTAATTGCTGATGTATAACATTTTTGATCGGTTATAATGACTAAATGTGTATAAAATAAATGGTTGAAGGCATACCTTAGTGGAAAATTGTCACGGACATGACGATTAAAATATCTGGGTATATTCCACACTTAATTGTGGAATATACTAAGATATTGTTAACTGTGGAATATACTAAGATATTTTTTTCGTCATGGCTAAATGTGTACTTTGAAAAAGCTATCTTCTCAACAGCGGAAATAACCCTAGTAACAATTTATTTACAAATGAAAGTTGAAACTCTTAATGTCTAAAAAAATCTCTTCCCTCAATCTCAAATATTTCTTCGCACTGCTGTTGTATCTAAATACTGCACAGCAATGAAATACACGATGGACTCCATGCGTAGCTAATCCTTGATGTAATCCAAACTACGTCACAGCGTCGGTCATACATGATGCACAGCAATCTACCTTGTATTAGTAATACCATTCCCTGTAATTATTGGCAAAAATAGTATTTTGTGTATCCAGCGAAACGTGCTCAACTTAAACATTTATGATAGCATAAGCCTTGGAAGTAACTCATGAGTCTGGCAGATCCCATCCAAGACCCTCCAATTTAAGCAGAGTGAGGTGGCGGACGAGAGTTGAAGGTGAACCAGTGGGAGTCAGTGGTTGATGATCTGTATGATGTACCGAAGGACTGCCAAGTGAATCTCTGGTTGCACCTATTGTATGTTTTCCTCTCCTTGACGTCATGATCTTCACAAGCGAGTTCCTCTTAGTTCTGGCTCTCTGTTCGCTCGGAACAGCGTTGCCATGACAAAACGCACAGATCTCTTTTGTATTCATTTTATTACGCGATGATTAGTAAAAATAACTTTTACATTCCACTGGTCAGTTCACAGATCAATTTCTTGCACAGACTGGATTTCGATGCCTGGCATCATCTTCAGATTCTCACAAGTAGAGATAGTATTGCGAAGGTTACCTGTATGAACCTTCGCAATACCTTCGTGGTATATCTCCCCCCCCCTTCTACGATGACTTCCTAAAACTGTCCCATCCCGTATTCCCCCAATCCACCTTCCTTTACCCTATAAAACTCCGCAATACCTTCTTCATTTGTCAGTGGGAGCCTGAAGAAGATTCCAGGCATCGAAATCCGGATTGTGCTAGAAATTGATCTATGAACTGACCTGTGAAGTATAAAAGATATTTTTACTGATTAATATGGAACTCCACAAATTTGAACCGAGTTTTATTTCAATTATTACGTAATCCTTTTTTGGGTCGTAATTGTGGAAACTAACGAAAAATACTCGACGTTAGGTCTTACTGGAGCGAAGTAGCGTCTGTCTTTCACGTCTCCGTGTATTTTCTCGCCATTCATTCGGTGAATGTCTAATTCTGTGTGATACAGAGCTGCAAATGTTCGAACTTTTCTCAAGATAGGTCATGGCGAAGTACCAACGTTTCCGCTTTTAATTCCGCCGCTCAGCTAGTGAGGTCTCCATGGTGGGGTGGCTCGCGAATGCCTTTATGCGAAATCTTTTGGTGTACGCATTTTAATGTCGTTTGAAGGGAAAGAGCTCGACCGCCTCCATACGCTCCTGCTTGGTCCCTGCCTGTAGCAGATGTTGTTCACGTATCTTTTGTTCGTCATTTTTCGATGAAAGGTTCTTAAACTTGTATCATGGACTGCATGGATTTTTAAAATTTTTTTTACATCCGAATAAATTCCTGTTATCATTGCCGCTTTTAAGTTTTTTTGGAAAAAGCTCTCTCCCTTCATTATAGGTGCAAAGAAGACCCTTTCTACGCATAAGTATGCATATGTACCCGTTTCCTGCATTGAGATTAGACAGTACTAATCAGACGTTTAGATTAAACTAAGTAATTCTGAAAATAAATATCTGACTTCAGTTTCAAGGTAAGAATTACTTCGAAACACGTTAAATTGTAGGAATAAGGTTCGATGATAAATTTAAAGCTTAATTTGTTTGTGAAAATTAGGACTAAATGTCGTATCTGTTGATAAATGATTTAGTCCGACAGCGTGACCAAAAAGTTCAAACATTCTGCCATCTCTTTCGAACGTATTGACGTGAATTCCCAATATTGATTTATGTTAACGTTTTCAGTTGCGTTGTGAGCTGGAAGAGCCACAAACAAACTTCCGACTGCGTATGAACACGTTTTTTGGGAAAGCGATATCAAGGCTATTGCTCCTCCCCGGTTTTTTCGTCGAGGATGTGGTTCCAAGTCACCATTTAAAGATTTCATTTCTATTGTTGACAGAATTATGGCTCCAACTTCAACGAAAATTAAGGGTGTTTGTGTCCAGAAATGGGAAAAATTATTTTAGTGAATTTATATTGGGTCATGGCAAATCACGGTAAATTTGAAATAACTGACTATAATAAGGTGATTTCCTGAAATATATTCAACCTCCCTCCAAGATCAACTGCCTTAATAATCTAGTTTTCCCTGATGCCTATTTCACCGGTGGAATTACGTTACCTTGGTTCAATTGACCATTGATTGTGGCTTCAGTATGATACAGCTGGTTCTTCTTTTCTGTATGGTGCTCCATATGGTCCTTTTCTATTCTACTTTTCTGTACACTGCATCATTTCTTATTCTGCCGTCCATTTTATATTCAGCAATCTCCTCCAACACCAGGTTTCGAAGGATTCTATTCTTTTCTGGTCAGCTTTTCCAATGGCCAGGCTTCTGATCCATAGAGTGCCACGCTCCACACAAAGCTTTTTACATACTGTTTCCTGGTTTGTAGTCAAGTCTTCTTTGAACATAGTAGTTGTCTTTTTTCTTGAACGCCATCTTAGCTTTTGCTATTCTCCGGTTGATGTCTGTTGAATTTCTTCCGTCTCACGTGATGGTACTTCCGTGATAGGTGAAGGAATCTACTTGCTCTAATTTCTCTCTTCTCAGGGTGGCTTCTGCATCCATCTTCTCTCTTCCGCATACTAGGATTTTAGTCTTCGCCTTACTTATTTCTATGTTGTACTCTTGTAGAGCTTGGTCCATTACGTTTAGTGTTCTTTGAAGGTCGATTTCCAGCTGTGACTGCGATATCATCTGCGGAGCGGAGCATGTTTATTTCTTCTCCGTTTGTCTTTATTTCCGCTCTCTCCAATGTCTCCGCTCAGTCCAATTTCTTGTGTCTCTCTTATGGCTTCTAAGTACATGCTAAACAGTGCTGGAGTTAATTTGTCATTGACCATAAAATGATAGTTTTTCCAGAAATCAAGAGTTCTCGGGTTTCCTGAGGGGTAATGGTGTAGGCGCTGCTAAATGCTGCTCCGAAGTTTCCTTGACGAGGTACTTAACGTTATGATTTAAATAGTTACCAAATACCATTAACATATAAAATTATTTTTTTATATAGAAATACTTTTTTTACAATTGGTGTCATGCTAATTGAAAGAAAATTAATGAAATGCACCAAAATAGCTCTCCATCTCCCATCATCTTTAGCCCCTCTAGTCTCCATGTCCAGATCCTATCAGGTGCACAAAATATTTTGAGCGATGACCCGTTTCTATTGTACCAGGCATACGTATCGACTTACTTCTGTTTTTCGGCCGATAAAATCAAATATTTAGAATCTTCACACCGTGGCTTGAGTGATTCAGTGTCGACAGTAATGGGTGTGAAGTACAAGCTTGCGGATGCAAATAGAGGCAAGTGTTTGTCGGAAATTATTTAACTCTTTGAGTAAAGATGTAGGCCTCAAGTTAAAGAGTGAAGAATCTCAAATTCTTAGTGTAAACTATTAGAGAAAGTATCAAAAATTTTGCATAAATACCGTTTAGCTAAGTGGCTACTTTTAAATTTATCCTCATAGCAGCGTGCGATAATCATTTTATGTATAAGCGTATGTTGAGCGACCATAGCATATCCTTCATATGGAGAAAATAGATATGTATCATATTGAATTCCCCTGAATGTCATGTTCCTATCGAAGAAATGAAAATTAATTAAGATTTGTGAAACTTAGTCAATATTTTACGTGATTTTGAAACATAAAACCTGTTTTTAAGGATTAATATTTTTACTTTACTTTTCTCTAACCGTAACCACTATAGGGATTTGTTGGTAACTGTTATAACAAATTATAGGTATTGATATTTTTTAATCAGCCTCTAGTTGTAATTATATACGAAGGAAAACAAAAATGTAACAGTATTATTTTGAAAATACTACTAGTAATTTCTCCATAAAATTATTATTTTCCTCATAAGGTCCTTATTCGGATATTTTCTAAGTCCTTTTTTCATAAAAAATAACCCTGTAATATGTACAAAGAATTCATGAAACTATTTTGGTGCTTCCTTTGTAATTTTTACTTTAATTTTGTAACATACATAATCACGAAAATAATTAAAATCTTCATTTAGACTGACTTTTTTCAAAAATATTTTAAACTCTTTAGGAGACTTTTTCGTAAATTTAAGGACTTTTTCCGCGGTCTAGTCAATAGAAGTCTAAAAAATTTTATTCAGCTTTCTTCCATAGTGTCCAATCGATTTCTTTGTGTGTCATCTTTGTCATTCCTTATGTTTTTATCATCTATGTTGTCTTTTAAATTCTCGGATATCTTTATATTTAACAATGGTGTAAACACTTGACGCTAATTACTTTAGTATAATCTTCATGTTTGTTATTTTATTAGAAATGTACGGCATTAAATATGATGAGGATGATGTAATAATTAAATATTTTTGTAAGGCATACTCATGGAGACCAAGCCACAAACTCATGTAGGAGAATACTCCACGAATTTTTTGTTACTTTATAAATAGGTGTATGAAAATGCTCAAATTAATTATTAATTACATTCCTTCTTTATCGTAAAAAATAAAATAGAATGCTGGCATTGTGGTGCCGTCGAAGTTTATGCTGTGGAAATTCATTTCTTTTCTTAGTATGATGGAGTAGACTCGCTGTTCTCGGTAGTGCTTAATATGTAAATTAATTGTATCTATGCATTGTTTGATGAACAGTGTTATGACAGCATCATTATTTTTTGTTCTCTCTTTTGAACTTTCTCTGCGGAAAGAACTGAATCCGGTCGGATTTTGTTGAAAAATTGTGCTTATGAGAGTGTCAAACTTAAACAGGAAGTTCCTTCCGGGAGCAATGTTGAAACGTAATTATGTATTCTGTCCCTCGTGTGTAAATGTTCATTTTATTCTTTTCACCTTTGAATTTAGTATTGGAGGGTGATTTTTAACTGTTGCAAACAAGCAAAACCATTCAGGAAAAATGGAATTTTGGAAAAGTTAAACAAGGAAGAAGAAAAAGCTCTGCGTTTGTCGCGGTTAAAAATCTTGTTTATTCGTTTATGTGCCGTTTATCTAGGGTTACTGTATTTTGCGACTACTCATTTTCCATCTCCGATTTTGCGTTTTGTGGAACTATTAATCCCAGGGTAACCCACTGTCACTCCAAGGTGACACCAGGACTTGGCCCGGCATAATTGACCTGTCCTTTGTAAATCTTACTCGTGTTTTATCATTTTCTCTAAAGATCGCTCCTATTACTGATCTTCTTTTCGCTGTAACCCGTAGAATCCTTTTAGCATTTGGATTCACCAACCATGAAAACTAATTAAGGCGTAGCTTCAGACCAGTAAAAGGATTCCTCGTTGGCCGAGAAATGCTAGTCAAAGCAAATGTTTATTTTACTATGAATTTCGCACAAAGATGCGAAAGAATTTAACCAATTAAACAAGTATTAAAAAAGTCATTTTTGCTGACATTTTCAAACGTTTCGCTCATTTCGAAGTATTCACCCCGAGGTACCACTTTACGCCTGGAAATAAGCTCTAGTGTTCCAGAACTTATTGTAGAGTGTTGTAATAAGCACACATTGTTAAAAAATAAAGGAATGGCTACTACAGCAATATTCAGTGGATTTTTTTCAAATAGGAAACTTAAATGCTTTAAATAATGAAATGATGAACACAAGAGGTATTCGTTTCGTTTTAAATTCTTTTCTTTTTCGTGAAAAATCCAAATTATTGATTTTTTAAAATATGATATATACGGAGTGCTTAAGATTGACTTTTTTGATTTTGAAGTTTGCCTGATGTTTCATTTTTTCCAGTAACCTCAACACAACATGTTATTGTTTATGAGATATACTACATTCATGTAACTTAATATTTCCATTTATTGTAATTATGCCGTTATAGTGTATTTATTGCGTTTGTAAATTACTGAATTAATAAAAAAATCGACGACGGTTTGTGAGTGGAGAGGAGGTCTTGGATGGTTAAAAAGGGAATTTTTTCCAGGGTTTTAAACGTTTTTAACGTTAGGTCCATGTTTAGTTTTACAATTCTATGCACGTTAGACGACTGCGCGCTGAGAGAGGAGTTAAAATATGAGACCAATGACAGTGAGGAAACGTCATGCGAAGAAGGGAACATGGATGGCAAAAAACAACTTATTCTTACGTGTGAATGGTTTTTAAACGTTTAGTTCATGTTGTGGTATACAACTCCACGTGCTTCAGAGCACTTTTTGACAGATTGGTGGCAAGAAAGAAGAAGAGGTGAAGAGAAGATGTGGGAGGGTAGAGGGAAGAGAATCGGGTAGGAGAGGGGGACTAAAGGAGGACAGGGTTAGAGGGAAAGGAGGAACAGGGGTGGCGTGTGGTTTGAGGGACCCTGTGTATCCTTCCCCTGCGAGCCCCCGAGACCGTACCTCTTCCCCACAAAATCTCCTCAACCGCGTCGCTCAAAACGGACGACTCCCCAAGTGTTGTCAATGGGATTTCTGCATAATTAACGTAGCTAACGCCGGGGTCCCGTTGAATATGCAAACGTCACTGCGAGACCCACTCGTGAAGGTGGTGTGGAGAGATGTTTGTGGAATCATTACTGCGGGAAAGAAGGGTCGGAAGGGAGGGAGGAGAGAGAGACAGAAGGAAAAGGGTTTGGGGGAGTACGTAGGGAGAAAAGACGTGGAGAGAACGAGAGGACCAGCTGTGGGGAGGGTGCCGCACCCTAGGGGTAAAGAAAGTGGAGACAAGGGGTTTTGCGGAGCAAGGGTATGACGGAGAAAGGAGGTTGATAAGGAAATGTGGTGGGAGGCATAACAACGTCCCGGTACGTTGTTTACGGGCACGCCAGGAGCACGAGCTTGGACTATCGAGTACAAAAGACGAGCACGTCGCGCATAGCCATGAAAGGTGACGTCCCAAAATACACCGGAGGGCTTTTTTGTTTTTAAAATATTCAACGCCCGACCTTTGCAGCCTCACTCTTCCAGAAGTGATCTTTAGTTCCCCGGTAACCAATTTTACCTCGACCCTTGCGGTCTCGATGGAATGATTGTCACGGTATTAGCGGCACATGCAAGTCTCGTGTTCAGCATGGTCGTGAACGTTGTTTTTTTTACGGCGAGCGAATGGCCTTGCTTGCATCTTCATGCAAGTGCAAATCTAATTGTCATCAGCTGTCAAAAGTGCGAAGATTGGTTAGATATAGCTATTCGCACGGTTATCTTTTCAGCTGATCGTATTCTACCCCGATGAATCTTCATTTGTATATCAGTCATAATATGCTTAAGTATTCCTGCCTTTATCATTTTCCTTAATTTTGCCGTTCGCGTCTCCTTCCGTTATTCTTTTCAGGACGTTATAGTCTTGTAATGTGCCCAACAAGTTTGCCTCATGCTCACGGATTTTTCATTTAACGTCGTCTACTTAATAGGGTCTCTTGATGATCTGGTTTTGAAGTGATAGTCTAACGAAACTAGTCGTTTTCGAATAACGGTGTCAATGGTGAAACATTTAAATAAATCATGTGGAATAGAGGTTTTCGCTCGCCAGTCTTTTCGACAGATGTCTGAATGATTTTCAGAATAGGGCCTCCACCAGAATAGATAAGCATAGAAAGTGCTTAGGTCACATAAAAAGGAACACAAACGATATATGAGTAAATATACGCTTATTCTTAATATTCGTTATCATCTGGTAACTTGGCAAGTATTTATTCGTATTTCCGTCTCCCAGGCATTGATCTTTTCGGCGATACCTCTTAGATCTGTTAAGTCTGGGTACTTGAACTGATTAACTTGGGACAGTGAAAGTAAAGAGTTAGCATCGCAGAAAATGAGAAAGTTCGTTTGATTTAGATGGTCTTGCTTTTACCGATGTCAGCCATCTATCCTAGGTGGACACAGTTGCAATGACTAAGAATGAGAATAGCGCCAGCGTTAGAAGTGTTAGTAATAGGAGGGAGCTGATGACCTTGGTTTAACATTTAAGAGGCTGGCAAAAAGCTAAATGTGGAGTAGAGTTGGCGCAGAAACGAAAATCCTGGAGCAAATGGGCGAGTTTAGAATCCTGAATATTGAGACATGGGTGGGTAGAAGAGTTGACGGTGGAATGGCGGTGTGCTGAAAGGAAGCTAACGAGGAGGTTCTCGGTATGGGCGGTGAGGTAAGAAAACATGTGGAGAAGATTGGGAGGAGGCAAAGTAGGTGGTTGGAATTAGTAGCGAAGAGTTGTTTCAGGTGGTGATTGGTGGGAGAAGGTTGAGTTAGAGGAGAGGGGGAAGGAAAAGAATTATGGTCGCAGTGAAGAAGGCTGTACCATATGCTAAGGTGAAGAAAAAATATTATCGAGTTAGGGTTCCGCTCACATGAAATTCTAGAGGTTTTTTTTCTCTCTTTCATTCAAACCTACCTCTTAACCGTTGGGTTACGTAGTAATAATATTCAGAATACTTTTATTTATTTTTGTTCATTTTTATTGGACGAGATAAAGAGGTGCTGTGGTGCAGAAAGCAATTTTTGTTGGTTGGAAGGGGTAAACGCTGGAGAAAAACTGAAGGATTCCTACTCTAAAACGTATTTATTAAACCTGCATTAGCCGGTAGATTCCCCTAATTCAAAATATTGAACCTGATAACAAGGTTTTATGTTCAATAACGCCTTCCATATCTGGGTAAGTGCTTAGGGAGGAGGCCTAAGACTGAGAGCACTGGCATTAATGATCTGGCTGTAATCCCTGGAAGCCTTGGAAAACGGATAAAGGACTACCTTTTTGGTTTGTAATCACTGGTTTCGCCTCGCTTTGTCCTAGCATCTTTGCCAATAATTTACGATCACGTAAAGGAAGGAATCATCCGCGAAGGTCATTTGCCGTTCGGTAGTTATCTTGGTAAAAAAGAGTTGAATTCACCTTTCTATTGAATCTGTCGATTTTTGTTCTTATAACCGCTTTGAAAAAAAATTATTAAAGAAAAGAATAGGTGAAAGCCACAAGATACAATAGCGCAAAGGGATATTGGAGCCATTAAAATGGGAAACTGACCACATTGAATGGATTAGTTGTGCATTTAATGCGTCGAAATCAGGAATTTTTCGGAATCGTCGACAATTTATTTGAAAAATGCAAATTGGGAATAACTTCCAAATAAACAGTGGATTATGTATAAAATCATTGATAACTTTCGCGCGATAGCCATGTTAGGTGGACCTTTTTCACAAAAACTAGGCTTCTTTGACATGGTCCAAAATGCTATTCCATCTCTTACTCTCTTCTCTAATATTTAGTTACAGACCGGAGTTTGACCAGACCAAACCTCTGGACCCGAGAGACGCTAGTAACATTCGACGCAGCTATATTTAACCGCGACCACTCAGGGAAATTGAATCGCATCGACTCGCATTGCAGAATAAGGATATTCGACTGCTTAAGACAGGAGAAGGTTAAGGTGGGGTGCACTGGGGATTGGGCAGATGGAAAATTCTCCCCTCCCTGCAATTCCTAGTAAAATACGCACTATCATAATCATGTAGTGTTCTATAATCCCCAGATCCCCCGAAAGTTGCAATAAGCGCCCCCCCACGAAACAACGGTCATAAATCGCCCCTGGCGGAAGAGTACGTACTTTCATCATTCTCATGAATTGGAAGCAGGCTTTTAAGTACAATGTGAACAATTCGATTTTTAGCTGTCAAAATTGGTGAAACTAGACAAAAAAGACCATTGTAGCAATGAGAATTATTATAGAATTTTTTCCAAATGGGTAATCAATAAAATAATTAGTCAGTAATCCTTTGTTACCCCCACGTTTGTAGATGAGAGGAGAATCATTTCTTTGGTCCGTTTCTTACTCATTAGAATGCCAACCTTCTCCATGACTGAGGTTTCCATTGATAATTGGTTTAAATAAGCTGAAGATGATGCATGTATATGTAAAGCACTGAGTATTTTGCGCGATTACCCTCCGGCCTATGGAAATGCTTGGAATATCGCAGGATGCTCGTCTCTATTATCAGATATGCTAACACTTCCTGTTATGACTGATCTTACCTTAAACATTTTGCGCTAGTTGGTGTCCTTTGATGAGCTTTCGGCTGGTAAAGGTCAAATTGCTCATTAGGCTTGCCCAATCGACCGTTACAATTGCAGGTGGGAGTCGCTGTATTAGGACAGCTGCTATGGTAAGGTAGGGAAAAGGAATTGGAAGAGGGAAAGAATAAATGTGAACTACATGTTACCTGAATTTCTCGGCGTTTCTCTCTGGTTATGATGCCTGGTAGGATGGAATTTTTGTAGTTATCCGTTTGGCAGTGCACCTCAAATTCTCATTTCGCCCACGAGATATAGTCTAACTTAAGTGAAGTTACATCTCTTTTTACTTTTCATCCGAGGGTCATCCTAATAATCGTTTTATTCATCCTAGTGTCCATTTAAATCCCAGTCTCCAATATCTTTTCCCAGAAATGGGACGAGAGCTGGGTAGTTCGGAGAAAAATATTCAATCATATGCTACTGCCACAGAAAATATAACTGGAGAGATTCATTTTTTAGCATGAATTAGCTTGTTATCCACGGGTCGCTCGCGGGTATTGCTTCATGTGTCTTATGTTTTATAGAGAACGCGTGGAACTATTTTCTAAGTGTTTCTAGCATCGTGTCGAATTTGGTAAAGTTTTTTGGCGTATAATGAAATTTGTTTTAGGACGATTTATTTTAGCAGCTGCTACCGATCGCGTTATACCGTTCAATTCTTTGACACTTTGTAATTCCCTCTTCCTTTTGAAGCTTTTTGATCGGCTCCTATTGTACTTTTTATTTATGTTTCACCATCACATCGGGGTTTGGTGAATTTTATTTCACGATGAGAAATGAAGAATTATTGTAGGTAGTTTTGTAGTTTTTTCAGTGCTTACCATGTAAGTCGGAGTCCCCCTGTGAAACAGGTTGGAAAATTAAAAAACTCCCTGCTGAGGAGGATATTTTTCAGAGGAATCCAATCCCTACTTGGGTGTCTTGTGGAGGGCACTTAAGTACAATACTCCGTCTGTCGGGTGAGACGTTAAATCGTTGTTCCCTTGGCTCCTTTCGTTAAGAATAGGCTAATGCCGATGCCGGGTTCCCATCCACCCTTCTTCCCTTACCTGTCCCCAATGGCGCAAATGACCTTAGCTGTCGGTCGCCTCCCCAAAATCCAATCCTATCTCTGAACATTTCAGTTACTTAAGTGTAATTATGGAAGAAAATCAGACACAATGGCTGGCGTATCAGAAGCAGAATTGAGTTAGCGAAGGATACGTTTACCACTGGGAGAAAAATGATGACGGGGCATTGAGATAGAATCTAAAGAAAATAATGGGGAAGTGTCTAACTCGGAGTGTTGCGTTGCATAGTGCAGCCTCGTGGACTTTGAGTAAGAAATATTTGTGAGTGGAATATTATACTTTCTACACCTATTACCCTTTCAAGTTTATCTCAGGCTTCTCGTATTTATTTTAATACAAAATTTATTGCCGTATTTTTTACAGCTAATTCGAAATACAGCATTTTATGGTACGGTGGCTACATGTGTTGTAATGGAAATAGTTCTTGAAAAGCGGTCGAACTATTGTGAGAATAAAATTTCGGTTAAATAACTTTCAATTGAACGGAAAATATTTTTATATGCCTTATAAACTCAAAATATTGTACATTTTTTAATAGAAATTTTTTTAACGAAACCCGCAGTCTTCGCCCACAATTTTGTCATTAGGAGTGTTATTTGTTATTGTAAGATCAGACTCATAGCGCTACTTATTTTCGAATAAAGTAATGCTATAGCTGAGGTCAATTGAATGATAAGTAGCAAATAGGTTTGAATTATCGCTTAATCTAAGCAGTAGACATGTGGTTCTGGATCCTCTCTGTACACTAACTACGTGTTGAATTTAAATGAATGCTTTTCAGGTATTCAGGTTAAGAGAAAGTTTTGTAATCTTGTTGATTGAATGTTTGGCAGCCACCAACATGACGTTTGTCCTTACGTTTTGCGTGTTATTTGACCGAGTGGAAATTTTCGTACTTCATTTCTCCTTTTAATAGTTTCTATTAAAATTTTAAAAAATTGACGAGATCTTGTCGTGCATGTTTCCCAAAACATGTTTTTGTTTTTTTAAAAATCGTCATTACTAACTCCAACTCTCCTTTCACTCGCCACGTACAGAGCACTTGCGGTAATGTCGTCCCCCGCGAGCTCTTTCGCGGCTTTTATATTTCACATAATGTTATGTGAAGAGTTAACCTTATACACTCTTTTTAACACGGCGAAAACGCGTCTCATGAGAATCAAGATCGTTGTTGTAACATTGACGTGAAAAAAAACTAATTTTTGCCGCTGAAAAATTTTCTATGACGTTTTGATGGGCGTGGCGGAGTGTCTCGGCGTGTGCGTCGAGGGCTTGCGGTTAGTTCAGGCATTCATTTTATCGTGAGAGCGCAGGAACGGGGGAGAGACTCCAGCTTCACTCGAGCGGCGTGCTTGCGGTTGTTTCTCTAATTGGTGGACGTTGCCTCATCCCACGCATTATCCGTCCCCCTTCGTTTCCACCCCTCTAATCCTCCCACTCTCCACCGTGGAACATAACTTCTCTTTCCTTCGTGTTCCTCCATTTTTGTCCACACTTCTGCTAGAAAAAAATGTTATGACATTATTTTTGCTCCACCTCATAATTTCTTAGCGTTCGATATATTATAATCGTCTTTAATTTTTGACTTGTTTCCTGTTTAATTTTTGACCTTATATTACGATAAGGGTAGATAGTATGCCAGGGAAAAAAATTATACTAGAGATAGACCTTGAAATTGTTCTAAACCGGGAGGAGTTTCTTTGACTTTCAAAATACGTACCGTATACCTTTTATGAAGTTTAGCGTATAAGGCGATATTTTGCGGAAATGGAGTACAGATGTCATGATCTCACAATAAGAGTTGTTGTTCACGTTCCACGGAATTTTATTCACCGACCAAGGTTTCGACATAAGCTATGTAATGGATGGAAAAATTTCTAGATTGAAAATGTTCTTGATTAAAATTAGATGATAGATAGAAAAATTCTAGATTGCAAATCTATATCTTGAAAATGACAGCCAATAAAATTCTGTGGAAAGTAAACAACAAGTGAGTTCGTGCCATCTACCTTCTACCGGTAAAATACTTAAAAAAGACATCGATGAGGATATTGAGTATCATTACCAAATCGTCCCAAGTTTTGCGTTTATTATGTGGGAAAAGTCGATATTTGTTAAGAAGAACCAGTAATGCAGCATGCTATCTCAATGATTATTGAAAAACGTAGTAATTTTTCAGTATAACTCTATTTATACCGCAATGCCAAAGAAAACAGTCTGCATTTCCGGTAATCGTTACTCATTTGTTTTTTAACTAATCGCACATGTTCTTCTGGCTGGTCCCAGTCCAAAACTCCATCGTGAACAATTGTCGCGAAACGATTCGCCAATAACTGAGCTAGCTCTCATATCGCCCGCTTTTCAGAAAAGAGTTAATAATCCGTTTGCGGCACTGCAAAATAATCCCCCAAGAGAAGGTGTCTTCGTCAGCCATTCCCTATTTTGCTTATGCCCGTTGAATTCAGCTGTACGCTTTCGTCAACTCGCTTTTAGATGCAATAATTAGTGAGTAGGTTGACCGGCGTACACCTATCGCATACTGCCCGTGCCCAATGCTGGTTCGTGTTGTAATTTTTATTCTTAAATCCCGCGCATTAGCGGCAACAGAATAAAACCTTCAAGTATACAAATACGCATTTATACTCTTAAATCACATTTTATATTCCTGAAGATACTCCTTCACCTCTCTCCCATCTACTTCTCATTTGTATTGAAAAATAAAGGTCACTCTAGGAAATGTTTACTGAACTACAGTCCACATAGTTAATCTACTAGCTTAAGCTGTTATCTTCGGTGGCAGTTAAATCGTCCACCCTAAGGCTGAAAACTAACATATCTATAAAAAATAATTAGGTACTGTTAACATTGACTCATTTGCAATATCTCAGGTCTGCTTACAGCCAACGGCCAAAAACTATTACGGATTTTTCGTGTTGGATGTGGGTGATGTACTTACTCCGAAAGAAGTATCAGCTGCTTCTTCTTATAGTATAAAAACGACGTTCTTCTTCCGGTTGTACCTGAGATAATTGAAGTTACTTTTTTCGGGGGAGTTTAAGGAATTGTTTTAAACAGTAGTATGACACCTTTCAATAAATACATCAGTGTAACTTTCCAACCTATATCAACATTTTGTGTCCTTTATGATTGCTCTTACATATTTTTGTTGACTTTAATTGTTTGACGTATTGCCGCCTTGGTTACCCATAAGACTCATGTTAAAAATTTGACTTGGAGTAATTTTAAAAAAGTAAGTAAAATAAAATTATTTTCTTAAAAAATAGAACCGTTTTCAATCATACTTTATCGTCCAATTCAATGCATACCAACATTTAGTCAAAATCGTTAGTCGTTTTCGAGAATAAAATGAAATAAACACACAGAAAGAGCTAAAATGAATCGGCAAGAAAACTCGAAGAGAACGCGAATTTCTCATTCAAATTCTACAACATTGCATTTGCTCTTTTTAAAGCAAAACGAAAGTTAAAACAAAGTATTCAAACCGCTAATTGCCTTTCTTCAAATAACTGGTTTGTAAAAATTCGAATTTCCTCGTTTGAACGCCTAAAAATGCTCGACTTTTAATTCTCTATGCATAAATCAGGTGTTGCTAGATCTCGGTCACCTGCAACTTTGTGTGTGAAATTACAAAAATCGTCCACTCTCCGGCTCAATACTAACACATCTATCAAAATAATTACTAAAAACATTGGCTCATTCGTTACATCTCATGTCTGCGCGCATCCAACGCCCAAATACTATAACGTGGATTCAAATGAGCAGTATATTCTAATTGTTGTTAATACAAGTGTTGCCGCCAGGTGGCTAACGGAAGGGTCTCATCGTTCGCGAATAACTTGCTGAACGATTTATTTTTCTCGTGGTGTAAATCGCGGAAACTGATAGGTCTTGAAATATGATAAAGTCATTATTGGATTGCATTAAGTAAATTTTAATTCGAATTTTGGAATTTTAATTCGACTGTCTGTGAGTGTAGAGTCCTCTTAGTTAATTTCAAGTAAGGATGATTCATATAGAATCGGTCGTTGGTGACCCGACTATCTCTAGTCCTTATTTCTTTTCCAATGCTTTGTCCTCGCCTCTCCGTGCATCACCGAAGACTACTCATGTCAAAAAATAAAGCAAAGTTAACTATGGCGCTTAAGGTTGCATTCATCATTGGTCGTTCAATACTATGATTGGTTGACTGTAGCCCTCCACCCTCCCCTATCAAATGCTAGTTCCCTTACCTCCTGGTATCTCTTAATGTGTACTTTCCTCTTTATTTGATCCATGAATTTATTCCTTGGTCTTCCTCTGAGGACTTTTCCCTCTATTTTACCATCAATTATGTTCTTCACAAACCTATTGTGTCTTGGGATGTTTCCAATCCCTCTTGTTCTTCTTTTCTGTATAGTGTTCCATATGGTCCTTTTCTCTTCTACTCCTGTGTAATCTTCATCATTTCTTATATTATCCCTCCATTGACCTTCAGCTTCCTCCTCCAGCCCCAGGTTTGGAAGGCTTCTAGTCGATTTTGGTCAGCTTTCCCAATGGTCCATGCTTCCGATCCATGGAGTGCTACGCTCCACACGAATGTTTTCACATACTGTTTCCAAACAGCTTGCATTAACACAGTGGATTAATCATCGTCAAGGGGTAGTATCCTGTCAGCTGATTGGTTATCTGCATTGGCGATTCTCTCCGACCATGTGATCTTCATTAGTCAGCGATAGCACTACAGTTCCGATGATTCCAATCTCCTTGGATATGTTGCTGTGGTTATCCAAGCTTCTCGGCTACATTTTCAGTCTATCATATATGCCCTCCAGTCTCATGTTTTGTGGTATGTTTCCTTTCTGACTTTATTTTAACTTCTTTTATAACTGTTTACTTGTATTTCATCGGTTGTCTTCCTTGGTAAATCTTCCACGTCGCTAACCCGTCCTTAGGTAATTGTTGTGGAGGGGCTAGGGCTGAACCTAATCCTGTTATATGACGATACCTATCCTTGAAATGTGGAAAAGGTTCATTCGAAATGATGGTAGCGATGGCATTATTTGACACCTCGGCAGCTCACAATTCGCCGAATCTATGAGAGACTACTATGAAAACCACACGCTACCGTTTTGATACCTGATGTGCAGTGAAGCCGGCACAAGGGCATCTACAGAGCAAAAAGTAATGGAAGCACCGATAATGTGGTGTGAACGATTAATGATGAGGATCAAATGGACGGAAAGAGTCACTACTGAAAAGTCCTCTGGAGATCTGGAGTGAGATTATGGTGAAAACTCATGAGAGGAAGAATAAGAATTCATTTGACTCAATTTGCGATGCCACAGCCTCTGGAAAACTGTAATGTAAGAAGATATAAATGAGATAATGAGGAAAACGCATGCGAATCAGAAGAAAGAAATTAATTCGACACGTTTTGCGATACTATAGCCTTTAAGAAACAGTGATGTAAGAAGAAATAAATGGAAGAACTACCAAATAAAACCAAGGATCGGGTGTATCAGGGATATTTGAAGCACGTCGAAGAGAAGCAGAGAACTTGTGTGGGATTGAAGTGGTTAGCTTAAAGGATAGTGTAGTGGAGAGTTACCGCAAACTAATCTTCGGATACGCCTGAGGAGCCTTCGGTACCTGATGATGACGTCTTTGCGTCGAAACTAGTTGTACCATTGAAAATAAATTGTGGAAAAATACAAAGTGTTCATGTCGTCGTTATCTTCGGATTGATAAAAAACTGACAATGACCGTTGGATTCTGGGGAAATATTCTCGTGGCTTACGGTAATAACCATAGTTTTCAGGGTCCTCAAACTCATCTTAATCGCCGAAAAGCCATGTCCATTCTATTGGTAATGTGTTTTTAATTTTTTATATGAAATGAGTTTTATTTCTCAGGGTTGCCATGTCTGCATTTTCCTTTTCCTCGCGCCCTCTCTCCCTCCACCCCCCCCATTCCAAAGTTTTTCCTCCACCCTCTCCAATCTCTCTCTATATCCTCTCCCTCTCCCCTCCCACTCCCGCCTCCTATCCCCCTCCCCTCCAGCCGGAGCGTGTGTTATTGGTTTTTTTGAAGCGGTTGCTATGAGGTTCATATTGAGTGTGACACCGCCTCATTTCCAAGTATGATGAGAGAGCTTCCCTTTCCCCCGCGTCCTTCCCCACCCCCCTCCCCCCCCACATCCCCCTCCCCTACACCCTCTCGCGACCCTTAACCCCTCCCCATCCTCCTTCCCCCCTCCCTCGCCCTCTCCTCCCCTCCAACCCCCCCTCATCCCTTTCCATTCCACCCCGTTGCATAACCTCTCTAACCTCTTCTACACATTACCCTCCCACCTTCCCCATTCCTGCCCTCTCCTATCTCTCCTTCCTCCCGTTCCTTTTCCGTTGACGTTGCGACACCTCCGTGCGCCTCGGGTTTCGGCCGAGCTCGAGCACATTCGACCTGCGAAAGGATATTTCAAAATTACGGCAATGCTAATAGTGTTATAAGACTAATGTCACCGTTGTAAATGCCGTAAACAGTTGTGTTAGTTGGCCGAAATCGAATGCATAAGACCTGCAAA
The DNA here is from genome assembly GCA_963169105.1 of Ceriagrion tenellum. Classification (NCBI taxonomy): domain Eukaryota; kingdom Metazoa; phylum Arthropoda; class Insecta; order Odonata; family Coenagrionidae; genus Ceriagrion; species Ceriagrion tenellum. The sequence goes on along the minus strand of OY720637.1, from coordinate 79,007,898 downwards.
TGGATATTTCAAGATGACGACATTGTTAATAATATTATTAAACAAATGTCTCAAACGTAAATGTCGTAAATAGTTATACTAGTAGTCTGAAATCAAACGTTTTAGACCTGCGAATGGTATTTTAAAATTTCTTCAATGGTAATAATGTTATAAGACATGTCTATTATGGAAATGCTGTAAATACTTATGCTAGTACTGTTAATCGAACGAATTAGTCGTACGAAGGGATATTTTATAATTTAAACAATGAGGATAATATAATGACCCGAACGTCACTTGCACAAAAGTCTCAAACAATTGTTACTACGCCGAGCTCGAGCACATTCGACCTGTGAAAGGATATTTCAAAATTACGACAATGCTAAAAGTACCATGATAAGACTAATGTCATCATCGTAAATACCGTAAACAGTTGTGTCGGTTGGCTGAAATCGATCGCATAGGACCTTCGAAGGGATATTTCAAAATATAGACAATGCTAATAATGTTATGAAACTATGTCTCAAACGTAAATGTCCCGTTGTAAATATTTGTTGTGAACAAGTGCTGTGATGTGATAACATTTTTGCAATGGGGTGACATGTTTTTAATGTGATTGTTACTATTTTTGCCTGAGTTGTAATTACGCATTCCTGCTCCGAAGTAAATTATTCCTAGGGCCAATAAGTATCATTATTATTAAATAGTTCTAATAGTAGTATTAAATCGAACGTATTTGACCTGCGAAGGTATATTTCAAAATAACCTGATTGACCTGCGAAGGTATATTTCAAAATGACGGCAAGGCAAATGATGTTATTTGACTATGTATCAACCGTAAATGTAAATAGTTCTAATAGTAGTATTAAATCAAACGTATCAGACCTGCGAAGGGATATTTAAAAATAACGACAATGCTGATAATGTTGTTAGACTAATGTCTCAAACATAAAAGCTGAAAATAGTTATACTAGAAGTCTTAAATCGAACGTATTAGACATGCGAATGGATATTTCAAAATCACGTCAATGCTAATAGTATTTTAAATCTAATGTCACTGACGTTAGTGCCGTAAATAGTTCTTTTAGCAGTTGTTAATCGAATTCATTCTTGTAGTTGGGTTGTAAATGAGGTAGACAGAACCGAGTGAGATCGCGTGCGGTGAAGATCGTTATCAAATCAAAACTCGTAGTTTCAGGGAAAATGTAGTGTAAAGCATGTAGGTGAAAACTCGACCCCTGCCTCCCATACTCTTGGTGTGGCTTGAAGGGGATTGAGTGCATATAGCCCTGAGCCGTTTTTCGTCCTGAACAAGGCAAAACGTGCGAAGACTGTTGGAAAAATGTCTTAATATCCCATGCGGCCAAAGTAATATTACAAATAGAAGAATAGTGACCAAGGCTAACAAGCAAGACCTGCTCACTACAGTTTGGGTGTAGGAGAGGGACGGATACGCGGAATCCTGTAGAGCAATGAGGACGCTAGTTGAAAGAAACATAGAATTTGGACTAAATGCTTTTTCTTGCTTTGCAGAGTTTGAGTGGGTGTTTGATGCGATGGAATGGATGAAATTAATGAAGAGATGAAGAAACTCGGGTTTGATTGAAGGAACAGAAGTATCAGGTTAGGTTAGCTAATAGAGAATCGAGACGGCCGTGGTAGGACGGGGAGTGCGGCAGGGGTGCACTATCGTCATTGCTTTTTCAATTTTATTTTGAAGAAAAGGCGAGGGAGACAAGAGGGAAGATGAAGGTAGGAGAGGATCTGAAAATTCAGTGAGATTTGAAGATGATTAGGCGTTGGTTTGTTAGTCAGCCAAGGGTTACAATCAATGAGGGAATCGTTAGAGATGCAATACGAGAGGTATTGGATGAAGGTAAATCACGAAAATACCAAAGTGATGATATTACATAGAAGTTAAAAGGTGAAGGAGGAGTGGGAGGGCGCAATATAGAGCTGGTTGAGCAGTTTCAGTACCTGGAGGAAAATGGCTATAGCCGTAGGATTAACAGGTGTAGCATTGCCCTGGCCTTGGGAGCATTTTCATAGAGAAGAGAATTGAGAGGGAGACGCAAAGAAAGGTAGGAGAAAACACTAATATGGAGCGTAGCGATGTATGGGTCAGAAAATTGATTGTTACAAAAGGATGATCTACGTAGATTCGAGGCATTTGAGCTGTGGGTTTGTTTGTGGATGGAGAGGATGAGCTGGAAGGAGAGGAAGATATACGTAGACATACATACCAATCACGCCATTCCCTTCTGGGGTAGGCAGAGTCACTAAGTTTCACTCATAAATACATATTTGTACACCTAACTCTGCGTCAATTATTTCCTCCATTATGACCTATCCTTGCAAACCTCTTTTGCTTCATTTACCCCCATACACTGCTTCATACACGCTCTCCTGTTTTTAATACTCCTAATATTCCTCCTCTTAAGAATTTCCTCAACCACATTCAACCAAAACTTTCTCGGCCTACCTCTACCTCTCGCACCATTAATTTCACTCTTATATATCTGTTTCGTTATTTGACTCTCATCCATTCTCTCAGCATGGCCAAACCAACGAAGCACACTCCTTTCATATATGTCCATTACTGGAGCATTCATTCATGACCCACTCATTCCTGACCCTATCCATCCTACTTTTGCTGCAAACACTCGTCAGATAACTCATACCCACGGCGTTTACTCTACTCTTATGCCAATCCTGACATACCCATGTTTCACTACCATACAACAAAGTGGGGAGAAGTACACTTTCGTACACGGCGATTTTTGCTTCCTTAGACAGGCACTCATGCCTTGATATGCTCCACTTGCTACCTACCACTTTCCTTACAGCATTCGCACGTCTCTTTATCTCCTCATCTATCCGTCCATCTTTCGCAAACATCTTGCCTAAGTACACAAAATCATCCACTTGCTCAATAACTTCACCATTCGCCCTCATCATACAGTTATTCTCCCCATTCTCCTTATCAAAAACTACTACTTTAGTCTTGTACGCATGTAACCTCAATTCCATTCTCTCTGTTGATTCACAAAACTTATCTAGCAGCTTGTGCAATCCCTGTTGGCTCTCTGAGATCAAAACAGCGTCATCCGCATATAGTAGAACTCACACGTTTACATTTCCAATCAGAACATCGTCGTTTTCGCTACATGCATCTCTAACACATCCATAAATACATTAAGCAGCCATGGTGACATTACACATCCTTGCTTTACGCCCTGTTTTATTTCAAACCGATCACTCAAAACCCCGTTAACTCTCACACTTGCCTTACTATTATCATACATTGCCGTCATAACATTCAATAACTGGCCACTCACCCCATAGTCCTTCTAAATCCTCCACAACTTCTTTCTATTTACCCTATTTTAGGCCTTGTCTAGATTAACAAATGAACAATACACTTTCTTTCGGATGCCCATACATTTTTCTATCACTTGCTGAAGCGCGAAAGCTGGTCTTTGCATGCTCTCCCAGGCATAAACCCACACTGCACACCCCATATTCTGTCATAAATAATATTCCTCACTCTTTTGATTCAAAGTTTTCTGAACACTTTTCCCGGAATGCTCAATAAACTAATGGCCCGATAATTATTATATTCGGTCTTTCCTCCCTTCCCTTTGCACAATGGAACGATTATTGCATTCTTCCAATCCACTGGAACAACAGAAGCCTGTAAGCATAAACTATATAGTTCACACAGCCGACAAATGAGTAAATTGAGCACCCCTCATCACTCTCGTGTCCCCCACTAACTCCCTCAACATCTCATCATATATTACGAAATCAATGATGCTTTTACAATCACCCCTTTGCCAAGTATACATATATATTATCTTATGTTTAAACCATGTATTCGACACAAACAATCCTTTTTCCAAGCACACACTCACCCAGTTTTTATCTTTATCATTCATTCGAGGGTCACCAAATGTCCCAACCACTTTCTCAGATGCATTCCGCCACACACCAACCCAGCCATTTCACCTCATTCATGTCACCTAGTACAATTATTCTCTCACCAGGGTCACATTCATTCAAAACCTCTCTCAGTTTTTCCCAAAACTCATCTTTCACACTGTCACTCTCTCCATCCAGTGGTGCATTGCACGCCGCAATCACAACTCTCCTAATACCTACTTTCATGCGAGCCCAGAGCAATCTAGGGGATACTAACTCGTACTTCATTACCAGTGACTTAGCTCTCTCATTAATAATGAGTCCAACACCTTGACTGCCGTGTACATTATCTTCAACTCCTGACCACAGTGCCAGACCACCTACAGTACCTACAGACCATCTACAGTAACAACATCCCGCCCCTAGCGCTTAGTTTCACATACAAGTACACTCAAAACTTCCAGTCGTCCCACTTTCATTTCATTCTACAACTCATGCTCCTTTCCATATACTCCTCTCACATTCCAAGTATGGACTATCGGTGCTTGGAATGTGAGAGGAAGACAAACGAGATATTGGATACGGCTGAAGAGGAGAGGTAGCCGGTGGCGAAGGTTCGAAGAAGGCAGAAGTGATGGATGTAGGACATTTTGAAGGGCGAGGGCATGTGGAAGATGAAGGTAGAAGGGTGAACGCTGGGGAAGCGTGCAAGAGGATAGGGATTGAGGACGAAATGAGAAGATGTAGATGAAATGAGGAATTTAAGAGGAATCTGTTGATGAGCCCTCTATTTAGGAGGGAAGAACATGGTATCGCAGATTTTGGGGGGTCAGGATGAGCACTGAGGTGACTGACAAATGAGGTGACTGACAGATGAGACTGAGCAAGCTGAGAATCTTCCAAATTATGGTATACTGCGAATTTGCGTAAAAGATTCAACTGACTTCCATTTGATGGTTTTTTTTGAGCTTGTGTTTGGGCTTTTTTATCAGGTGTGTCTTATTATAGTTCCTTACTACTTCATCCAAAGTTATATTGATTGGTAAAACATACGTTAGGATACTGAATTTAATTATTTAACTCCTGCGTCATCATCCTTTTCACAAGTTTTTCAATGTCCGGGGACTCATAAGATTACAGGCAATCAACAGGTTGAAACGGAGTTGAAATAGGCTAATGCTAATTACACGCTATATGCCTGAGCACGTTATCAAACTATTACTAACTTCTTAACGCCGAAAAGCTTGCTGGTATAAAGTTCAATTGTTTTCTGCAACATTTTTTGCTATTAAATATTAATTTTTAAATTCATTTACGAATGGTCAGAGACTTGGAAACCATATTCAAGATTTATGGTTGGTCAGGAATGCGATTGAGGCATGACATTGTTTGCCATTAATCACTTTTAAACTGTGTTTTTTATTATAATCTGCTCTGGTGCATCATCTGGTTTTCTTCTACTTGTTGTTTTCCTTGAAGGAGACAGTAATTAAATAAAAATTTAGTACGAAATGAATGCAACGTTGTCATGTTCTTTCATCGTTCAAATCGATCGACATGGTGTTCTATTTTCGTGTATTATGTTTTTCAATTCAGATATTAGAAATCCTTAAATAATTGTTACGCCGGATTCAGTACATGTTTTTAAGTTAGTGTTATGTTAGTATCGTTTGGTTACTATTAGTAGAAAATGAAAATTTACATGCTTGCCCCTGCGCAGAGACCTGTACCCTGATCAAGTAGACAACTGGCTTGCTGATGTGGATGCGGAGTAGGATAGAGAGAGTGGACGGAAATGAAGACAAACGAGAAAGTGCTTGGTATGTTTAATTAGGAAAGGAAACTGCTGGGGGAGATTAGGAGTCAGAGTAGGTAGTTGGAATGGGTTAAAAAGGAGGAGGTATGCTGAAGGCTGTGATAGAGGGGGGGATATTGGGTTCTCAGAACCACTGAGATGAAGACACTGCAACCCATGATAGGAAAAACACTACGGGACAGAATACGGAATGAAGAGATCTGTAAAACCTGCAACGTGGAAGATATTGTAAGTGGGGGCAGAAAGAGAACATGCTTTTGGAGAGATCATGTGGAAAGGATGGATGACTCAAGATTGTGTTACACGGAATTCCAGAGGGTCACTGTCTGTCAGGAAGACCAGCTAAGAGATGGAGAGATTGCTGAACCTCTTCACCAAAGAACCAGGTGTAGGAGAAATTATTTCTTGAAAAAAACAGTCTAAGATCTATTCAAAGAAGGAGTTTGGCACTATTTTTGTGGGCACCACGTAGATACTCATTCCTGCACGGAACTGTGTCATGTGCAAGTACATACTGCTTATTAGTGGCCCTATTCTTTTGGTCTACGTGAAAAATGTAGTTTTGTTATTTCTATTTATGGCTCCTGCCAGGAACTAGTAATAGTGCCGTGTTGATTTTTAATTACGACATTCGAACTAATTTATCAGCTATCGTACGTAGCATGTGGGTTTTAGACTCATCAATTGGTTGCATGGTGTAATCTTGATTTAGCTTCGATTCGCATGTTAAAGGAGATCAGTACAGTCATGCATTGTGTGGTGTAGGTACTACGAAAAGCATTCGCAAACGTGGTTTAACGCTTAGTTTATATGTTAACTTCATTGATTATTGATTGTATAATCATTGTCCATTAAGTTGGTGCGTTGATTTTATTACCATTATGTGATAATTTACCACATAAGTTCTAGGGAATACAATTCGTGGATTATAAATAACTGCCTTGGTTCTTAGTTAGTGTTACCTAACTTTTTCGCTAGATCTAGTGACTTTTGTGAGCCCTTGGACAAAAATATTTTTTTTGAGACTAGTGAAAAGTCTGACTACTGATCTAAGAAAATGTGTATTTCGCGACAAATCTAGTGACTATGGCCGATTTTTCAGAATACTAGAAATTTGTAGAGTTCGTGGAAGTAAACGTTCGCTCGTAACTCTGTTTGTTATATGAGAGGAAAATAAAACAAAAAATTAAAACTATAGTTAAAAAATCAATAAATTACTATTCTCAATAGCTTACCTGTCAAAATCACGAAAAAAACCCACGCAGAACCCCAATTTTTCCCACGCTTGTCAAAGTGTTTCAAAGCGAGATGCAATGAATTGACGCTCTAATGATCCTATTAAATGGCCTCAAAATTTGCTTTTGTGATTGGAATGGGGATGCAAAAGTTTGAAGTAAACTGCGAATATGGAAGTAGCATTAAAATGTTGAGGACGACAAGCGGAGTCATGATATCGATGTCCTATTGTTACTTGTTTACATCAAAGATTTTACTCCTGGAATAACTCAGAAATTGGATTTTATTGCTGAAGATGTGGTTAATTACCATGAAAAATGTTCAACTCAGACTTCTGTTGCTGGAAAATTTTCATTTTCTTGGTATTTTGATCAATACCAATTATTTTTTTTCCATTTCTGAAGGTATTCGATAATCTTACGTACTTAGGCACTTGCCTGAAGAGAGGAAAGATGTATATTTTCGTTAAGAAGAGTCTGGTGCCAAAAAATTGGGATTTTCGACATACGCCGACAGGTACATAGATTTCACTCACTCTCGAAAAGGGGCGGGTTGGAATGGAGAAACAATGATTCTGTCTCCGAAAAGAATCTTCCTCAGATAAGCACGCACTCCGTAAATACTCCAGTGCAATCAAAGGAGACGGAGACGAGGTTAAAACAAACCCATCGAGACCAGTCGATATCAAACCGAGTGGCGGAGGAACGACCAGAAGTTTCCGCTAGCGTAATCAAATAATTCTGATTCTCATATCGTCCTCCCGGGGCTTAACTAACCCTCTTTTGTTCTGGAATCCTTCCCCGATAAGTTGACTCTCCGGAAATATTCCGGCGAAATCAAAGACAGAGGGGAAAAACTTATAGAGGCGAGTCGATATCCGATAGAGTGACAGCGAAGCGACCGTAAGTTACCGCGAGTACAATCAAATAATTCCTATCCTCATATCATTCCCTCTGTGCCTCCAAAATCCCGTCTGATCTCTGCCACACCTCGCACTTTCAGCGTTCCGCCGTCACATCTGTGCGCCCACTCCCCCCCTTACCCTCGGGAGCAGTAGGAGGAGGACTTGGAATTTAGGCAAAGGGACAGATGGAGCGGAGAAACAGGGAAAGGGAGTGGAATAGGATAGGGAACCCCTTTTTGGGTAGGAGCAGGGGAAACATTCGAAGCAATAACACATCCCCTCACACACACACATGGGGACAAGGATTGGGGAATGGAAAGTGGAAAGGGCGAGGCTTCGTGGGGGTGGTGGAAGTGGAAGATGAAGGGTTGACGGGCAGCAGAATTGAAGGGAACATCGCAGGGAGTGGAAGGAAAAACAAAAAAGAGAGCCGGAAAAATAATGACGGTGGCATAAAAGTATAAAAATACACGGAGCCTGAGCAAGATAAGGAATTGGTAGCAGCCGGAGACAGAGTGGAAAAATGGAAAAAAAGAGAGGTGACGTTACAAGATAAGGATGTTCCAGCATTCGGTTTTTCGGCAGGACCAGAATGCTTCCTGCCTCTCTGACTCCCAAACGCCCCCTATCTTTACTTTTATGGAAACAAAACTCTGGAAAAACAAAGCTTGAATCCTTTCCGCATGTGAAGAAAACTCTGTAGGACTCTAGGTGAGAAGTAGGAAGCACGATTTCCTTATTTTTAATCATTCGCGGTGTTATGGCTCGGCAAGACAACTTTTTCTTATATTTCGACCCGCCAAAAAGTATTAATCGTCGTTCTGTGTACCGCCCTAGAAGTATAGTATTTTTTCGTGCCACAACTATACAAATATTTGGCGTAACATTCCGTATCGCATTTTCTTATTTGATTACTTATCAAATTGTTCCCTTACTGGAAAAAGAAGTGAACCAATTGTGTTAGGTATAGAAAACTGTGTTTTAACTATTTCTACCTCGCTGCCCTTTACGTGCTAAGCTTTTCGTTACTGTGAAAGGATGAGAATTTGCAGGAGGATATGTATTTCTTTGACACTCAAATACTGTATACTTATCGTAAATTTAAATGCCGTATAGCTATCTTATGTTGGAACACATTTTTTTTAAATGCCGAATCAAACTTTAGCAGCGTAAACTCCGTATGGCTCGCTTGTTTGGCCTAGCTATGCATCGCAAGGCTGTAGAATACGGAAATGAAAAGCATTTTCCGCAATAAATATCTTGCAGGTTTTTATATAGAAGTAACCGCCTTTTTTGAAGTATTGGATTTCGGATGTTGGGGAACCCATTAGAATTTCGGATATAATAGATACGCTTTGCTGAAATGGTGATTTGAAACGCTGAGACAGAAAGAACAAACGAAAAAGTACGAAAGAAGTTGCGAGAGAAGAATCAGAATTATATCCCGACTTCGTCTCCCATGGACTACAGCCTTGACCGCGGTAGATGGGCTGGTGGGAACAATGATAATTGTTCCAACTAGAGCCACCCACGTCATATAGTTCATATGGTTCACCGAAACAGGATTCACCCGCAACTGTTATTTTTCAGAACATGAAAGTCAATCCCAGAAAATAGAGTTCTGGCAACCACGAGACAGGAGGGGGGTGGCATTCCCTGCTAGCAAGCGGGTGAAGCAAGGCCTCCGGAGTCGTCATCACGCGAAATCCTTGTGCAACAAAGTCATCTAGAAAGGACAAAGAATAAGAGCGAGGAAAGTAGTGGTAAAAATAGGAACTTCGAACGCAAGGGCAATGGTGAGGGCTGGAAAGCTAGAAGGTATTGAACGGAAAATGAGAAACGGAAGCTATACGCTTTCAGCCTGTGCAACGTGAGATGGAGGAATAGCAATAGAATAGGAAGGTGCAACTGGAGTTATAGTTAACGGGTATATGTACTATAGTGGGCAGATGAGGGTCGACGTTGGGTAGCTATGTTACTGAATTAAAAATGAGGAATAGGTTAGTGAACACTAAATGCGTGAGTGAACGTAGCTACTCCACATCTTTTAGGTTTGTAGCAATTATTTTAACATCATAAGCTGGGCTAAGGGTATGTGGGTCGACGACCGTGGGCGGTTTACTCTCGCAATATTAGAATGGAATTGTAATAGAACACGGGCATGTAATAATTAAAATGATAAGCAAAAATATGTACCTGAGCAAATATTGGGCGAGCAAACCAAACAAAACCAGCAATAGCGACAAAATGTTTTAGCTATAAGTACTGGGTACTGGGGAGAGTAAGGGAATTCGATCAGGAGATATTGAACGGAGGAATTCGAGGAGGTGATAGAGTACGGGGATTCGACGAGGAGGCAGTGGTCCGATACAGTCAATCAGGAGACAGTAATCAGTACGACGAATACCAGCTGAGAGTTAGATTTGTGTGCGGTAATCCCACCAACCCTTGACAACCGAAAATATATAGCAAATAGACTGAGTGGACTTAACCCGGGACCATCCGTCAGGAGATCAGTGCTCATTACATCGATAGAAGGGAAATATTGCCTGATGCATGTGTGTCATTGGGACAACTATATTTCATAGTAAATTATTATCAAGGGGATATCATTTATGAAATGGAAAGGTAATAAATATTGAATAAGATAAGTGCATGTATATTCTCAGCAATTGATATTCTAGTGCTAATATTGATAACTTACTAATGAACACTATTAAGGGTGATTTTACCTTGCTTGTGATATATCTACAAGCCATTTTTTTATTGGACATTTATCTAATGTGAAACCTAGGAAAAAGGTATTATATATGTGTTTTGTGGAATTAACCTGTTTGTTGAAGAATATTCATGTGTCTCGAAGTTTGTATCTGAGCAGCCGAGGTAAGTTTTAGAGTGTCCAAAACGCATCTTCGATACCACCACCCTTTGCGTGTAACACAAGGTAATGGTGGTAGAAATAAAATCACGTCACATCCCATTAATTTGGTGTGGGTAGTAGCCAAGTTACTATAATATGGAAGAGGTTGATGACATTAACGAAAAACTAGAATAAATGAAAACATCCTGGGGAAGGAAAACCTGATGGTGTTGGGCGATTGGAATGTAGTAGAAGGGAAGGGAGGGATAGACAAAAGAGGGGGAGAATAAGTTAGGGACGAGGAGTGACCTCGATGATGAAGTGGTGTTTTGCAGGAATCATGAGACAATATTACCTAACACTTAATCTATCCATTTCAAGCCATTCTTTAAATGTATGCCATTTAAATCTAATCAAATTCAACGAGTTATTTCACCTGAACCAAGATTGAATCTCTTACTAAATATGATTAAGACTTAATATGTGAATATAATTAATTATGTGATTAAAACTGAATCTCATAGTCGCTTATCCTTAGACTCATTCCTTATCTTCAGTCTACTTAGCTTAATTAGTAATATTAGACTAAGGGTATCGGGTTGGTGTGGTGGCTAGAGTACTGGCTAACCATACGGACGGCCAGAGTTCAAATCCCTGCAGAGGAGGATGTTTTTCAGAGGAAACCCGATCCCTACTTGAATGTCTTGTGGAGGGCACTTCAAGTACACTAATCCGTCTGTCGGGTGAGACGTTAAACCGTGGTCCCCTTGGCGCCTGTCGTTAAGAGCAGGCTAATGCCGACGCCGGGTTTCTATCCATCCATCCTCCATTACCTGTCCCCTATGGCGCAAATAATTTTAGCTGTCGGTCGCTTACCCTATGATCCAATCCAAATAAATATTAGAATAACTAATTATTAACTTATGTGAGCCACCATCTATTGTCGCATTGTAAGTATATCATTTAAATCTAATCAGATTCAACGAGTAATGTCACCTGAACCAAGATTACCAGGTTTTTATAATCCCTAGATTGGTTTAATCGTAAAAGATGCAATAGATATACATTCGCTTGTGTTCTATGCTTACAATGCGGCAATAGATGGTGGTTCACATAAGTTAATAATTAGTTATTCTAATATTAGTATTAAAGCTGTGTAGACTGAAGATATGGAATGAGTCTAAGGATAGGAAGTTATGAGATTCAGATTTAGTAAATAGCTATAATTCAAGTGCGTTAAGTTGTAATTTATATACAGATACATAAATATAACATGCTCTATGCACTTATCTGTGATTTAAATAAGTTATGGTTCTGGTAATCATTATTTATCAATTAATTGTAGGTGATTTAAGTGAAGACTCGTGTAATAATAAATATAATAATAATAATAAACAGTACTTGAGCCTAATCCCTTTGGTGCCTTGCACCCAGGGTAGGTGAATGTTTCCCAGCCCTTAAAAAGGCTGAGAAGTGAAGAATTCAATAATAATAATAACAATGTAGTAATGGTCTACTTATGCCATGGGTAAGCTTGACCTAAGCGCAAATTTGAGTCTCGCAGTGCTATAAAAAATCATTAAAAATTATCATATTTTTAGTAACCTTGTGATTGATATCCGAGTGCATACTCGGTACTTTAAAATTCGTGGGCTTTCATGGAAGAGTATTTTTATTTATTAATTAATGAATTTTCAGATGATAACGGTAGTTTTGGTGGTAAGTGACATGGGCAAAACATTATTTTTGAAAGAAACTCTTATTTTTGTAATTTTTCCAATTCAAAATTTTGAATAAATTTCATAAATTTTGGAGTGAGTTATTTTGTTGATGTTTTAACCCTTGTATTGCCACGATTGTCTCATTTTGTTGAATGCTCAACGAGCGTTCATTGATCAATTTGCATTCGATATTTTTGGCAGCTGTTGTAAAATATATTTCCCACGAAGGATATATTTTTTGTTTTAGCTTTTAAGCTATATTTATGTGCTCTCGTTCATGTCAAAACGAACTCTCTTGGCCATGCTTCAACTAATATATCGAATGCCGAGCATTCAAAGCGGGTTCATCGTAAGTCCGGAGAGTCTCCAGTTAACGCCCCCGACGCTTTCAAAATTTTGAGACAATATTGGTAGTGAAATAATTCAGAGTAGAGAAAGTAAGGTGACTATTAAACTGAATGGGCGTTTATGAGAGTAGATGGACTAATTTTTTAACATCTATCCGGCAAATTAAATGTATTCTTTATCCGGCCCCCCTTGAAGCGTGAAAATGAATTGTAAACCCAATTAAAAAACCTGATATGTATTAAAAAATTTCATTATTTTGTGCCCATAGATTTATTTGAAATACTTTCGTCCGATCGTGTTTAAAATCACATGCATGTCCAGTGCTCGGTTTTCAAGTTATGGGCGTTCTAAATGGCTCAACCGTTTTTCCAGTGGCAAAAACCGTGAATTTTCTCAAGCAAATCCTCATTAGCAGTATTAAACTAATGCTGACTCAGAAGTTTCTACGGCGTCGATCCTAAGATTTTCTCTCCGTGGTTGCTGGGCCTTCACCTCGTGGGAAAAGTCTTGGGGACAACGTTTTCGCCGGTATTCCGGTAAGCGTCTTCAGGCCGACGTTTCTTAACAATGCTGGTTGTAAAAGTGAAGACGCTGATTTAAATACCAGCAAAAATATTGTCCCTTGGACTGCTTGCGCAGTGAAGAGCTGGAAATGATAGAGAGAAAATAATATTAAACTAATGTTTTAAAATTTTTCTTGCCAATCACGGAACGTAAGACCAAATCGCCTTTCACATGAAGTACATTAGGTTGGTAGGATAATTGGATATTGAGGTGTAGCGAATTGTCTGTCTGCAGAATTTTGGCGGAAACTGGATTTTAGCAGCATACACAAGGAGAAGAATTGCTCAGCTCAAAGAAAGTATTACTGTAGGAAGGGAAAGGAAATTGCTAAGAGGTGCTCTGAGTTGCGTCCTTGATTAGCGAAGAGTTTGATGTACATTTGACCTTATTTGGTGGCCAAACTTAGACATCGGTAAGGTAGAACGAGAGTAAATTGAAGGCTTTTAAGATTTTGGTGAAGGATGGCTACAGCACGATAGAGAAGACGAAAGATTAGAGTATCGGTTGGTCATATGGGGAGACGATCGGCTGTTACGTTCATTTGGACCATTCTGACTCTGAAGTAAGAGAGTAAGGGGAGGATGGAGAGAAACCTGGAGTTAGCATTGTCTAATATTTACCAACCATCAATATGCATCAGTGTTTTCTCTGAAAGTATATTTCTACTACATTTCTTTCTTTTCAGCTTTGTGCGACGGTAAGATGCGGAGTTATCCTTTATGTTGACTATACTTATGAGAAATGATATCTCATTACAATTTTATCTTGCCGTCAAAATGATCGGTTTTTATATAGTTACATTGAGTAACATGCTTTAGATTGACTTTGTGGACATATATGTCTTTGCCTTTGTACCCAACCTGATCTTTGCAGAATATGTAAATTAAGATACTTAAATTTGATATCCCGCTTATTGGAAATAATCAATCATTAAGATCTATGTGGATGTATATATCTAAGAACAAAATAAAATTGGAAAAATAGGTACCTAGTGAGTGCATGTACAGAACTTCTTTAATTTGGCCCCCTGTGATCGAAAAACATACGCTGGAGAATAGCCTAATTTCCTCTGCGGTAGATATAATGCTATTTCTCATTTGAAGAAATGTTAATGCGTATCATTTTTATCTAATTCCTCGTAATTCATCTTAACTACTGAAAATAAAAAATACTAAATTACCGATCGTAATATAATCGATTTACCAAATCGAAATATAATACGCGCCAAGTGAATACATAATAGTTTTATGATTTTTGCTACAATTTTGATAGATCAAAGGCTCTGTGCTAGCTTCTTTCTGTGCTTTGAAGATTATAAAATAGTTTGAATAAACTAAGTTCAGAGTTTTCCAGTTTTAAGTTATTTTTTAGGCATTCAGAGAAACGTTCCATCTTTTGTACCAAAAGATGTGTTTTAGAAAACATGTCATGTCTTAAAAAAAACGTCAAATAACTAACCGCAGTAATGCTTCGAACTATTCATCGCCGATATTGCCTCTTTTTCCCGTTTAACGCATTGAAATCTCCAAGCCGCTTGCGAAATGGCGAGGAAAAAGAGAAAGTTTTAAGGAAAAAATTTCAAAAAACAGTAAACAAATGTTTGCAGTTGAGAGGCCACCCTGGCCAAAGTTATTGCGAAGTAAATTATGTCTAAGCCATGTCACACGTTTTGGTGCAATATTTGTACATTGTGGCTGGTACCTATATTTTATAGTGTGGCTTATTTGGTAAAACATAATCCACTAGTCTACCGGTTATGGTAAGTTTTAATGATTGTCGGTTAAAATTACCTTGAGATTTACATGTCCTGATCCTGATACAGCTCTTGTATTTTTTCTTAATATCAACGTACGTACTACTCTTTTTCATCCACAAAATCTATTCTCTTCTTCCCCTTTCCCACTTGTCTGACATCCTTTCCTCTCTCACGGCCCTATACAACCTACCTCCCCTCATTACCTCTTCCAGGCATTTATTCTGCCTCCCGGTATTCTTATCCTAGAGTTCCTTGTCCACATCAGCCATGTGTAGCTCCTCGTCATCTGCCTGACCTTTCCGTCCGCCTTACCTTCTCCATTCTCCTCCACGCCCACATGGAATAACGTCTGCAGCCTATTCTTGTCTTCTTTTCTCAGAGTACCTGTTGGAAAAACACGGGTTTGACCGCTACTTAAGTTAATTGCTTTGGTAGCACAGAGTAAATCTTGTGATGACTGTTCCCATGCATATTATTGTTTTCATTTTCCTTATGGGAGCTGGAGTTGGATATTACAGCGGTGTTCCCCACGTACTTGGTGACTTTTAAGGTAAAGGTTGATTCTTCCGTTTTTCGGGGATTCCGTCGCGTTGTTTCATCTCGACGATATTTCACCGGCTATCCTGCAGGCTTCTTCAGGTCCTGAGGCTTTCCTCATCGATGTCACTTGAACCTCAGGTCACTTGGACCTGAGGAAGCCTGCAGGATAGCCGGCGAAATATCATCAAGATGAAACAACGCGGCGGAAACTCCGAAAAACGAAAGAATCAACCTTCATCCAAACCCCGCGGAAGCCCGAATCGTGACGTTTAAGGTAGTTTGAGCCAGGGGCGGATCCAGGTATAAAGTTGGGGGGGGGGGGAATTCCCGGAACGGCCGTAGCAAGTGGGGGGGAGTTAAGGGGTGCAACCCCTTGACCCCCCCCCCACTTATAAGTGAAATTACTTATAAAACATATTTTCAATCACTACTACTAAAATTTACCACTCAAAAATAATAAAAAATTGCAATTTTGGAAAAAACTTTTGCAATAAGTAAAGCTGTAAAAAATACCTATTTGTTAGTATAAATATTACTACGAAAGGAAATCTTTCACGAAAATATTTATGACGGTTAACTGGCTATAAACTAGAACTAACCTTGCAAAATTAACTGAAATTGCCAGTTCGCAGGAAAAAAGTGGAGGTCGAAGCCGAATCCGACGCGTACTCTCAGCTGTCTGATGGGACACTAAAATGAACTTAGCTTCAGTCGTTCGAGGGAGAAGAGGAGTAGACAAAGTAGAACGAACACACCCTTCGAGTGCAAAGCAGTCGCCGATTTCAAACATTGTTTCTTCCTTACAACGAGGCGATACGATGTAGTCTCGCGGTCGGCACCGCCACCGCATGCGACTGAGTGGCGGCTACGGCCGCGTCCAGTGGTGCGTATAATTTAGTGCCCGCTACTTGTGAGAACTCCTCCATTTGAAACAATGTTCAGCTACGATTGGCGCGACTCGGAAGCACCACTGAGTGGCCTCGTGTGAAGGGACACCGAGAGCATGCGGCAACATTAACTCCGACAACCGTCACGCGTCATCTATAGATGACGCTCGGTTTATAAGTATTAAATTATTGGCCTCGGAAAAAAAATATTCTTTTGGATTTGGGGGAAATTTACCCCTTCCCCCCCCCCTGGATCCGCCACTGGTTTGAGCGTGGTATCATTTCGCGGAGAATTCGTAAAATTCGGTCTTAGCATAAAGAAAAATATCTCATCTTTCCAGAGAGATGAACAACGGACCACTCTCCGGACTACTATTCGAGTTATTTACCATATTATAGAATCCGTTTACCATGCAAATGATACGCGCAAATACTCCCGAGAGACTTGTTTAAAAAATGGTGCATTTACAATGTATATATTTCTTCAGATTTGTAAATTATTGCAGTTTTTATGTTTTCTCAACTATGGAAAAACCTGCTGCGAATGCTTTTTCGCTATTGGGTGTGTAAAGAACTGGTCACGCTAAACACTTATGTAGACATTATTATTTCATTACAGAAAACTTCTGTCGTATAAAGCAATACTTTTGTGCATTGCTATTGCAATATTTACTTCATGCCAAAAATTCTAAAATAAAAACGTTATGTTCATGTTACGTTACCATAATATTTAAGAATGTTTGACTCTGAAGTGTTCCACTTATGTTACGCCTGAGACTTTTACTATCGTTCACTTCATTCTTCTTCAACAGCTGAAGAATGAAAAATAATAAAATTCGAATATGGTCGCAATTGTGACCAAGGAAAAACTTCGCTCTAACCACTTTAAATCACTGATCGGGGTAATGATATAAACGCGGGATCACGTTTTCCAGGCTCGGCCCCCCATACCTCACTGTGGGTGGCAAACCGCTCATCATCCTCCGTGCACAGCCTCCCAGCTCCTATACGCAATTGGCGCGAGGGAGCGAAAGCCAGGGGGTGGCGCTTTTGTCACGGGAGAGCGTAGGAGAGGGGGCGCAATAATATTGTGAGGGTGGGGGACTTAGAAAGGAGGTAGGGGAGAGAAGCTTTGGGGTTATCCCTCACTCGAAACACCCCCCGCCCCCGCTTCCCGGCACCTCTTCTGAACGCCGGCTTCTTCCTTCCGCCTTGCAGGGGTCGGCACACGACCGGTGCTTCCGCTCGGCTTCCGGTGGCGCGTGCGTTGGGGGAGAAGCGGCGTGGCCGTGACGTAACTTCCTGCGGCGCTCCGGCGAAATGATAGTTGAATGGGGCCCGGCAGGAAAAAAAGAGGAGGAAAAATGGATATGTTGAGATATATGTGTGTGTATCCAAAGCGTCCGGGATAAAAAAGGCAGTGGATAAAGGGAGGGCTTTTTTTATTATTCGCGTGCAGTGAGGGGAGAAGCGGAGGTTTTGAAGGGGGGACGATGGAGATAGATATTGGAGCGGGGCAGGATTATATAAAGTTTTAGCGGGAGGTCATGGTGACGTTGGCCGAAAGGAGATACGGGTTTGGAGCGGAGGTGGTCGTACCTAATGATGCGAGGAAAAGCGGGGTCGGAAGAATTGAGTGGAGGGGACGGATGAGCGGATGGATATAATGACTTTATTGCGCTGGGACAGGACTCATCAGGTTCTCTTTTACCGCTTAATCTCAAGAGTCTTCTACTGGGTTTTTCTGAAGTGTCTCCTTAGCCGTTATTGGCATTATTAGTGCAAGTAATAGTAACGAATTGCATAGATTAATCTCGTCCAATCGCGATGCACTCCTTAGCACCATACTTTGATGCATTTTCACCGACTCCTTTTTGGTTTAGAAATAAATTGTCAGAATAACACAGAAAGGGCACTTTCCAACTTCTGAAATGCCGGTAGTCTACGCGAATCCTCTTTTCGCAATGATAAAGTTTCCGATCCATACAGCGCCATGCTTTCTATTCAGCGCCAGTTTTCGCTCTTTTTCTTCTTTCATTTACGTCTCTACTCAGCAATTCCCATCTCTTCGAAAATCCTTATATTCCAGAGAAATATCTATGGAAATTAGTGTAGATCAAGAGGGGTAAAGTCGCGATGGTTAAATCGTTTTGCTTGACCAGGATTAGAACGCAGTTTTCCTAATTGCTGCCCAGGTTCGTTTGACAGTTACATCAAGAAGCCATGAAATTCGTATTGAATTAAGATGTCTTGGTCTTGTAACTAGCTAACATACGTTATCGGATATAGGGAGATTCGGGTGCGAATCCCGGTTGAGTAAAATATAATTTTCATGGCGAATATTATCCCTTTGGTGCATATATTGATATCCATCCGCATGACTGCGTTTCATGCCATTAGTAAAATCGTAATGATTAGAAAATTTGTGTAGAGTGTATAATAATGGTACATAAATAAAATTTATTGCCTTTCTTTCGTTTTATTATTAATTAAAATTTATTTTAATTAATTTTATTATAATAATTAATTAATTAATAATTAATTATTAATTTATTTTAATTATAATGTATTTTTTATAATTATATATATATATTATAATAATATAATAAATATATAATATATATATTTATTATATATAATATATATATTTATTATATATTATATATATAATATATATATATAATAAATAGTATAATAAAATAATAATAAAATAAAAAAATATAATATAATATAAATAATAATTTAGTAATATAAAAAAATAATTAATAATAATAAAAAAATTAATAAATTAAAAAAATATTAATTAAAAACTTTCGTTCGGCTTAAATACTCTTGACTTTTTTGGTATAAAAAGTATGAAGAAACGTCTCCTGTGTTTGGTTTCCAACAATAATGTAATGGAATGTGTTGTTCATACCGAAGGCCTAATAGCTCTTTCCTTATGATTACTCCCACAGATTCCCCAATATCTGGTAAATGGAAGGTTTGAGACTTGCAATAGGTAGTCCACACACCGTCTTTTACTTTGTGATGCGGCTGCAAAGGCTCTCCAGTAATTATCTCCTGTAATAATCAAATGGAAAAAGGTGGATTAGAAATTTTGGCTACAGTTTTGTTTACAATTCGCTACTCATAAACTAAAATCGGGTCGTTACAGGTGGTGATAATATAGGAGTGGTATTTTTCAGTTTAGCGTGCTCTGGAAGCTGAGGTCAAGTCGTACTTACTATCCATCATTTGCAGACACGGACACCAGCTTCAGGAAGTCTTGGACGAGTGGCCGTATAGCAAAAGCAAAAGAACCTGGCGCACTTCAGCGCGGCGGAGGGGAAAGGTAAAATGGATTGAGTAAAGGGAACGGACGGAGGGGAAGGTAGAGAAGGGGACAGCAGAGAACGAGGCAGGGGAGCCAAACTATTTTGCCAGGCACACACACACATAGCTAATAGGCAAGTGGTTTTGCTTCATCGATGTCATGCTTTACTCGTGAACTTCCCTCTCACGTGCAAGGAGTGGTATTACGAATAACATGCAGCAAACCGGGCGCCAGGTAGCTGTAACTAATGGAATTTACCGAGGCGCTAAGATTGGCAGCAACTAGAAAAGGTTTGCTAACTGACGCTCCACAATTTACAGCCTTCCTCCCCCGCCAGGCAGGGTTTTGGAAGTTCTGAGGTCCGTGTCCCAAAATCGTCCACAGCGCAGTGCCAGTTTCTTTTGAGACTGCTATACAAGTTCGCGGGGAACTCGACGGTGCTCAACTTCATTTTCCGAACAGGTACTGGTGTGTTTATCGCTGCAAACGGCTGATATCCTAAAAGTTATGTTATTAGGAGAATGGGGAGGAGGAGGGAATCAATAGATTTTTTGTATCATATAAATGTATAAAAATATCCTGAGCTTTAGAATTCATTAGTGGTAGGATTACAATGAGAGGTACGTTCAGTGAATAATGCAGCATTTTTTTACCATGACAAGTTAGTGTTACAGCAGTTGACATGGAAAATATTGTTTCTCTATTTCTAATACCAATACTCTATTTTTCAACATAATATTCATTCATGTCTATTGCCATGCGCTGCGATAATGTGAGTGCGTCTATGCTTCCATGGTACTACCCTGCTATCCTGGCCGCAACTGCCTTACTTCACCTATCATTTTCTCATATTGGCCATGCACGTTTCCTCCGGGTTGTGTTTTCATCCGCTTATATATAGCTACATATATTCTGCCGGTGCGTGTGAATGGTTCTCTTAGGCTTGTTGTCCGCCGTAAGGAATTTGATTTTGTTTGGATCATATCTCAGTCATAGACGCCGTGGTGGAAGCTGATAGTTTCTCAGCCATCCATCGGAATTGAATGGAAATACGTGAATGCGGGTGTGTGTTTATAATTTGCGCATCAGATTACTTATTATTTGAATGATAAATGAAACAAAAAAAGAGTCGGTTGCATTAATTATTGAATACCAAGCGGAGATTACGGTGATCTTCTTGGAAGTATTTCAGGATGCACCCAGAGTTTTTAAATATAGGGACGCTACTGAATATTAGGTGGTTCTCATACTTGAAGAGGTTCTATATTATACATACCTATAAACCCTCTAAGGTAACGTAGTACTAACTCTCCACTTATTCCATACGTGACAAGCGGAGTAATTAATGAACCCGTTCAAAAAACCAGGAAAATAAAATAATGATCGCTAAGTGAGTATCATAATTTGATAGTATCATTTTACCCCAAAGCAATAATGTGCAATGATATTTGGAGCAGTATTCTCCTCTTTAAAAATTTCATCCCCAACGTTCTCCACTGCGTACTACCTGCGAAAGACTTCAGAGTGGTGAATCATATCTCACGTTCTACCCTCATTTCATCCCCATATTCTTTATTGCCTATCCCCTTTTCCGCGGTGTTTCCCCTCGAATCGCCAATATACGAAAATTCAAGACACTGTTTTATTGTTTCAACTTTGAGGAATTAGCTGGTGGATTGTTATTATTGAGTATACTTATTAATAAATATTTCCAAATTTATGTCACTTTATTATAGGTTTGAACTATCCTCCAGTTTCCCTCTTTCAAATAAATGAAAAGGTGGCAGAGACGGTTAAATAAAACGGCTGAGACGGCTTGAGGTAATTTTGGCGTGATACGACCACTCGTACAATTCAATGACTTTGCCCTCATCGTAAAGAGACCATCTCATTTTTCCATCCGTCTTGAAGATGGAGAAACACAGGTATAATTTCCGCCCGTATATATTTTTCACCCGTGTTTCCCTACCTTCAAGATATATCGTGTACTCAAGCTCGGTCCACTCTTTCATATGCTCATATTTCTAATTATACCTCAATTTTTGTCGCTTGCCGCTCTACTTTCAGAGATATTTGCCAAGAGAAAAGTCATTTCAATCATGAAGGTGTGTACTTTGTATGCTTTCTCTTTTATTTTCAATGAATACTACACATCTTCACACTGTTTATACAATCACAAAATAACCTTCGGTTTTGATGACGTTTTCGTCGTACGGCGAGAAATAAATACGTAAAAATCCTAAGTATGTATACTTTGATAATGAATTTAAAGTACAGCTATGTACAATTTAGTTCTTGTGTTATTAATGATACTTCGTTCATTTGAAGCTTCTCACTAGCTTAAATTAATAAAATAAAATTTGAACATGGTCTCTATTGAGGCTGGAGAAAAATATCGATCAAACTTCCACAGATATAGCCATAGTGGCAAATATTTACGCTTGGCTCCTGGCACGTATCCGAATTCCTTTCCGTTGAAGTTTACCTTTCCATTCATCGTGGAAATGAGACTGCGGGCGTGTTCCGAAATTGACCGCCTGCGCTGCCGTGAAACGTCTCACTAATTTGTTCGTTTTAACATTTCTTCAATACAGATTTGTCCATTGCTGTAATAATATGTCTTACTTCATTCAATTGCAAATATATACCTTTTAGAATGACCGGTAATTATTTATGGGCAATAGCGGTATTGTTTTCGTAGTGAGCCGGTATGAGACTTAATTATCTGATAAAAGAGTTCTGTGAGCCCGTTTATTTCTACTGACCATTTATGATGAGCATTTGTAAATGAGTAAAGGTAATACATACACATGTATTGTATCTATCGGTCGGCAAATGAACTTGATGATCAAAGCAATGGCTAATGGGAGATGAAATACGGAAGTGAAGATCCTTGCAACCTGAATACAGTCACGAGATCCATAACAATATGGAGCTCATAACTACCCATTCCCTTGCTAAATGCGAAACTATACGGAGAAAAAATTATTTATCTTGTCCGGGACTCGTACTCAGATCCCTCGATACCTCGCTGCGTGTTTGAGCAGTTTAGCAAACCCAGTGGATTTCTAATGTACGGCTAAAGCACGCCGTGCGATATCGAGGGATCCGGGTGCGAGTACCGGTCAAGGTAATTGAGTTGTTCTCCGTGGAATTACGCACTGAGGCGCACGTGCGGGTGACTCTGTTATGACAATACCGTGAGTAGTCTCGGTATTCTCAAAAGGTATAATCGCTAAATATTTGGTCAATCAGCGACTAATATCTCTAATTATTTTAACTACTGTAGATTGGTGTGATTAGTTGGTTTTAGTGGATTGCGATCTCTATGTGTTCTCGGAGCCATGGTTATATCGAAATTCTAGTGTATTCCTTGAACGTGATTTTTATAATGCGCGCGGTATCATAAGTGGAATCCGGCAGATGGCGTTGTTTACGCCCTCCGCGCTCCGTTGTCTGTGGAGGTGCTTTACTCCTACCGGCGCATTTTAAATTTGGCCTCCGAGGCCGGTTTTGAGTAACTGTACTATTTGAAAAACTACTGGTTTAAGTTCTGCCTCGAGAATCGGTACAGCGTACCTTAAAAACTTGCCTTGTGCGTTCCAACCCTTGTCCCTTCTTGGTCACAGCGCATCAAAGACCATCATTACCCTAGTTTATTACCATATTAGTGGTGGTTTCATGTGGAATGAACCTAGTTGTAGTTTACTAAACTGATAATGTCAATTTTAAATCTGATGAGAGTTAACAAGAGCTGGTATATTTTACACTACATGCATTATCTCCTTTTCTTTATTAGGGCATTTGATAGTGGTTTCACCTCATCATTTGTAAAAAAAGGCTCTCAAAGTATTCTTATGGGGAAATATTTTGGGAAGGTATTGTTTTCCATTGTATCACACAGTATACACCTTTTGGTGTAAAGAGTTGTTTTTTGTTTTTAGGTCTCTTCAGCTCCTTTAGTTGCAAGCCAATGGAGAATCTCCTGACGATACTATTATGTGGAATGAAACAGGATCAAGCGCTGCAATAGGCGACAGTTTCTTTGGTTAATGTTCATATTTTCCTTGAGCGCACATCATAATATGGAAACGGAATCACTGGTCGTTCAATCCTAAGATTGGTTGACTGCAGCCCTTTCCTATCTAATGCTAGTTCTCTTACCTACTGGTATCTTTTCCTATATTCTTTCCTCTTTATTTAGTCCATAAACGTATTACTGGGTTTTCCTCTATGGACTTTTCCCTCTATTTTCCCTCTATTTCCCTCTATTGCCTTCAATCATGTTATTCACAAATGGAAACGGATATTCTCCTATTATAAGGAGTGATACAGAGTCAAACTCTGCAATATCCGACAGTTTCTTTGGTTAATGTTCATATTTTATTTGAGCACACATCTTTGTATGGAAATGGATATGCTCCTATAATGTGGAGTGAAACAGAATCAAACGCTGCAGTAGCGACAACATCTTTGATAAATGTTCATATTATTCTTGAACGAACATTTTTATATGGAAACGGAGAACGCAACAAGTTAAAATTACTCTATCTTAATGGGAAACGAAACACTTAACATTTCTAACGGGGCATGAAACCGTGCCAGTTCGCAGTTGCTACTCTCAGCTCTTTTTGTGGGGCTAAGGAGGAGGAAGGGGAGTTCTGGTAGCATAAGAAATGAAACCTGGCTGTTTTCTGTTAGAACCTCGATAGAAATAAAACCTGGCGTAACTAGGTTAGGATACATAAGTACAGTTTCGGGAGTGTGTATTTTTTTGTAAAGTGATACGAGTGGATTCGGCGAAGGGAGGTTGTGAAGTTATGATGGGAGTGTGGGTGAGATGGGGTGGGAAGGGAGTGAGTGAATTGAGAGGGAAAGGGTCGCCTGAGGCCGTGAGAGCTGGCCGGGGGAGGGATATCTGGCGCAAAGGGGAAAGTTTTCACCCCTTATAAAGATATATATGTAATTATCACTCCGTGAGCCGCTAAGTGGCGTTGCCCCTGGGCTCCATGAAAAATGCATAAAGTGGGAGAGAGGGAATGCGGTCTCATATAAATATAGATTGCCCCGAGGGGAGGAGATGCGAGAGCGGGGGTGTGGCTTTCCAAGAAACTTAAGTCTCTCGGAAGAAATGCCCCTGGGCTGCCGGAGATAAAAGCGGGTGGTGTTCGGCGGTTGGAAGATCCGGGGGTGTCGTTGGGAGGGAGGAGGTGGCGGGTGGTGGTTTAGGAGGGAGGCTGTGGAAATTGAGAGTTGTTGTGGGCATCTCTTAATGCCCTCTTCTCGCGGCAATGAGCCCAGAGCTCGCGGGGCGGAGAGGGCGCTGAAAGTTGGAATACTCAAGAATACGTCGGTTGTATATGAACCTCGATAGGAACACGAGCGATTGTGGATTTGTATATAGTTTACGATAGTGGTCAGTTGAGTGCGAAGGCATTTTACAGTCATGGTTGTAATTTGCGAGTTTAATTATTATATTTTAGTATACAACAGAAGTAGCTGTTAGTTCTTTTACACCATTTCTTTTTCTTTTACATCAAAATAAGAAATGATAAATTGTACGGAGGAATAGAAGAGGAAAGGACCATATGGAACTCGATAGAGAAAAGAAGAACAAGATGGATTGGACACACCTTGAGACACAATGAGTTTGTGAAGAACATAATTGAAAGCTAAATAGAGGGAAATGTCCCCAGAGGAAGACCTAGGAATAAGTTCATGGACCAATTAAAGAGAAAAGTACATAGCAAGAGATACCAGGAATGAATGAATTCTTTTACATTGGGTTTATTCGAATTAATTAATTTATATGAGCTAAAATAAAGCCTCCAACTATAGCAAAAGGTGGAGGTAACAAAACAACACAGTAAAAGCAGATGGTTAGCTATTCATGGGATGAATTTGGTTGTAAAAGGAAGCATTTTGGTGAGGGATTAAAGATGTTGCTTAGAGTGAAGAGGTCTAGTGAAGAATCTTTGCTAAGGAGGAAGATAAAAAGGAATGGCATTTGATGAAAAAGGGTTCTTAATGGAATAAATTAGCGGAAATAGGATGAGTGAAGAAAACTTCAGTTTCCAGTGGTGGGAGAAAGTATGGAGCCCGTATGTGATGTGAGGAGTTCGGGGGATCGGAAGTAATCTTTTAAGATATGGTGACGGAACTTCTTGTCCGAAATCTGTCTTTGGAGTGGTGGTTGCGAAATACGTGGAGATGGCAGTATTTTGTCACGCGAGCCAGGAGTGAGAGCGGCGGTTATGAATCTATAGTGAATCCAAACATGTTAATTTAATGGATTTGGATTAAACTAAGATAAATGGCTCTGCCCATACCAGTTGATCCTGTGGGTAGCATCTTGAACAGTTGTCCTCAAGGTCTTGAGTTTGCCGTTTCATTGTATTTATTACATTTCCACATTTCATATCTTCGTACTTACTCTAATATTTCACGCACAAGTTTCCTCCAATAAGATTTGAGGAAAAGATTTTCTAAATGTTTTATTTGGAGTGCTGTGCTTTATGGAGCAGAAACATGGACAGTCCGGAGGAAAGAGGAGAAATATCTAGAGAGTTTTTAAATATGGCTATGGAGAAGAATGAAAACATTAAAAGGAAGTGATAAAGTGAGAAGCGTGGAGGTGCTAGCAAGGATGAATGAGAAAAGGTATATTTTAAGAACAATAAGAAAGAGGAAGGCGGATGGGGCACGTCCTGAGGAAAGATTGCCCGCTTAAAAGAATATTAGAAGGAAATATCGATTGAATGATAGAAAGAAGAAATAATATGTTGACTGTTATTATTAATGGACGGAGTAACGAAGAGTTGAGGGATGCAGCACAGGATAGACGAGCATTGAGTTCAATTGAAATGTGTCTGAGGGCAGATTCACCCTAGAAGATGAAGTTTCTGCCGAAGGACAAGGTATTATTACTTGGCCTCATGTGTTTTAAAACAATAATGCGAATATCAACGTGGAACCCAGAGCTTATAAGATTCTTAATCTGACAATCTATGTGCTCTTGCTTCAATCTTGACTGACTGAGTTCTTCCGTCAATACTCCTTGTCCACAGCTTTAAAAAAATTCCAAAAGATTTTAGAGAGAATGTCGAAATCTTCCTCGTTAAGATAGAAGAAAGGGTGCCTACTGTCAGATATTTTTATTGCTTATTCAACCTAGTCCTTTTAACGAACATATAAGTATCTGGTGCTTCGCATATCTAAGGTATTGTAACTTTGTGACGAAAACTTTAAAGAATTTTTTGCTGTAGCCCTTGCGCAGGAAAATACTCGAAATATTTTACTCGCTAATGAGACCTAGTAAGTGTATGATGCATGAAATTACAAGACTGAGTACCAGTGAAAAGAGATTTTGGCATGGATTTTAACACGCCGTACATTTTAAACAAGTTCGATGAAATCCTAAGAAAGGTTGATGATTCACGTTCCAATTTCCTGCGGGTGGCGGAAGCTCATGGATGCACATGTGTGGATGGTGATTGTGACGGAAGCAAAAGCTCGAGAAAAGATTACGCCAATAAAATCGAAAGAAACTACTCCTTTTCATGGAAACTCGACGCGGTGAATATATCGGTTTAAATTGGAAACTATTATCTTCTACGATCCTCGGAAGTTTACGAGTGTCACCATTTGGGTGGTTGTTGCTTTAAAATCACGAAACCTCATGAAAATGCTTTACAGCGGAGATGAATACGTTGTCTTCCATTTGGTATGCGCTAAAACTCTTCCATTGAACACAGGAAAACGTGGGGAAGTAGAGTTTTTCTTCTACTATAGTATTCACGCTAAGGGTGCGAGAATCGTGGGTAATGGGTATTTCGCCTAAAAAGGATGAAGACGGAGGTAGGTTTAAATGTATGGAAAATGCGTGTCACACTCTCTTTCTCCATATAAGGACGTTTTAGGAGAATGGGCAGTTGAGGAGGAATGGAAATCGTGCAAGGGAATTGCTGATCTAGCGCATATTTTTTAAATTAATTGAGGTAATCGTCGTTCCTTCTTTCGTTCGTTGTTTAACAACGAATAATGCAAGTGTTTTCATAGCGTATTTGATGCTTATAACAGCTGTGGATATACATTTAGCGTTCCTCTACAAAGCTCTATTGATAGTTGAAGTTAATAGACGTTTGCGTTTGCACCGCATACTAATATTTCCTTTGAATGGGCATCTATTTTACAGGAGAAGGATCCAGTACCACCATTTGCCTAGCGTTTAATTAATTGTAAGGCCGAATTGTATTTATGACACCATCCGGGAGTTCAGTTGATTAATCATGCATGCATATGGTCTTAAGAAGTTATGTCACGGTACCGTAGCCTTGATTTCGCTCTGGGGGAGCTGCCTCTGAGCGACCAATCTGCGTCTGTGCACAGCCCATTCGTACTCATGCGTCAAGTTGATAATCGCTCTAACTTAGCAGTGATGCTTTTTGTGCGTAGAATATATTCTCCAAATTCAATACGTTTAATGCTATGCATCACGTTAATTGAATAATATACTTTATTTTTAGTCACACGAAACCACCATATAGCTTATCATATCTATTTTCTCCATTGTTATGCCTCAGCTACGCAATGCTCTATTGTTATTAATAATGAGGGCTATATGGAGAACACTGTTGACAAACATACAAAAAGTTTACTCATCGATAGATCGCGTGGGCAACCATTTCTAGGCCCGCGCTGAGTTTAAACGAGTCACCGTAGCGTATAATATTTGCATACCGGATGGGTGGTTAGTATCCTCAAAGAGAATAGCTATACGTAATTTTCTTGCTTTTAATGGCAAAATCCCACCGCGGCATTAAGATAGTTTGAGCGAAAAATAGTTTTACCTTTAAATCGATTAATTTGGTCTCATTTTAAAGAAAAATGTCTCACCCTACAAACCATTCCAAAATATCAACACCTTACCGAACTACTTACCGAAATTTTGGACGAGAAACACCAGCCCTTCTTCATGGGAAATGGTGCATGCATGCACTCCCGAGAGACCTCAATTTAAAAAAAACGAGGAATTTCTAACGCCTAGATGTCGTCAAAAAACTAGCAGCGTGTAGTTTGTATGTTTTCTCAACATTTTTTTTTAATCGCATTGCCACCGCAGTAATGTTTTCAGAATCACAAAAAAACCTTCCGTTGTGAAGGAGCTTAAACGTACTGCGTGGAAAAACGATTCAAATTAAATACTTATGTACTTGATATTTTTATTTAATTACTTAGAATTTCAGCTATAAAAAGTATGTTATTGAACCATTAATTGTGCAATATTTAATTCATGTTTCATGCAGCTGCTGAAATTAAAACGTATAATTCGGATATGGTCTCCGTTATGACCAGGGAACTATCTCGCTCAAACTACCTTAAACAGATTTACACGGGAAACGAATCTCCATCAGAGCCCATGCAATATACTAATCGTAGGATGCCCCATGTTTTCGAAAGGGTAAGCATTACTGTTGCCAACGAATTCAAGAATGTTGGTGGAAAATGGTCGTACAGTATGATATAAATGTTTATACTTTTCAAGGTGCTCAAGTTGAATTCTGCCTTTTAAGAGAGGGACATATTCTAGGACTAATCCGTAAATCCATCTGGCCAAAATGTTGGTTTGTTGGTAATGAGGTATCGTTTTCTCTGTTGGAGAATATGCATGGAAGACAGTCTTGAGTCCTCTCTCTCCTCTCAGGTCGCACATTCTTCACTTCATAATTTCAGAATTAACTGCACGCCCTCTTATCCGCTATGTATTTCCTCGTTTCCACCTAAAAGCATAATAGAGAGAGCCACTTAAGATTACCCCTTCATTCTTTAGCCAGAATTCCTTATCGCTCCCGCCGCTTCCTTATTGCGTCGCCAAATAGCTCCGCGACCGCTGCCATCCCGCCTCCGTAACTGCTGCCTTATGAGGTTGAGATTTAGGGCGCGAGACTCCTCTTGACAGTCCTGAATAATTACTCTCCGGGGAATAGCGTTTTTCCCGACTTAGTGACCTCAGCAATTTGGAAGGATTATTGAACCCGCTCAGTGAGCGATGCTACGTCAGCTGTTGTTCCCGTAATTGTCGGTAGATTTTTTTTAGACACTTCTACTAGCCAATTATGAGCTTAGCGTAAACTTAATTCCGTAGTTATATCCTCTGAAATAGTAATGTGTAAATCAATTTTAAATAAAATGGATGGCTGTTTAGTGTGGCTCGTACCATGTGTAGCCACAGTTGTCTGAAATAGTTTGCTATTATAATAGAAAAAAGTACGACTCCGTGGGATTGGTTGAGGGGTACGAAAAGCATATACGACTTACTCTGAATTTGGTTCCTATGACTGGAAAAAGAGCTCATCGCTACGACATTTGTCGATAAATCTGCAATTTTTTTCTGATTGCTCAGGTATGTAATGAGGCAAAGCATTAATGCCCAGGCATTGCAAAAGAGGTTAGAAACAATTGAGTGATGGTGCTACCTAAGAATTATAAAGACCAAATAGGCGAAGAGAATCGTGGCCGTCTGCTGATTATGAGACAGGGCAATTTAATTCAGTTTTATTTTGACTTTCTCAGTCATGTTGAAAACTTCTTATATCAGATTAGTCACTGTGTACACTAATATCGACTGGTGAAATATGACTCAGAAAATTGTAACCTTAGCATTGTAAGTGTCCTTTTTGGTTGTAGATTGAGTTTAGATTGGTTGCTATGAGAAATGAAAATAGAGTAGATGGGGGACAGGTACATTCGTTTTATAGG
Source organism: Ceriagrion tenellum (assembly GCA_963169105.1). Taxonomy (NCBI): domain Eukaryota; kingdom Metazoa; phylum Arthropoda; class Insecta; order Odonata; family Coenagrionidae; genus Ceriagrion; species Ceriagrion tenellum. Next base: position 78,977,292 of record OY720637.1, on the reverse strand, counting down.
CAACAGTGTGCCTCTTCAAATCCTTCCATCCTCATTAACTCCTTGCTTTGCATAATGCTGTCCCAGGACTGATGGGGTGGAATATAATGACGGAGAAACTGCAATGAGTTTTTTCTCTTTCTCTTGCTAGAACGGGTAGAGTGCTATAAATATTTTGTTATTCATAGGTTTTGTTATTATTGAGGAAATCTATTGGATAGGGTATCTTTAAATAGACGAGAGCTAAAATCCTCTTTATTTTTTTCAATCGCCTACCTATCCCCTACCCTCACACCTCTTACAGATTATGGTAGATTTTTGATGGATTATTACTACTGTCTTCTACTACCTTCATGGGGTTGCCAACATGAATAGATAAATGAATTAGAAGGCGAGGCCTGAAAATGCAGCCGCAGATATTTTGGACAAGGTTCCCGCCCAATATCTCCCCGTACTCTAGTTTGACTTAGGTTGCGTGGAGTAACGTGCCTAGCTAAGGTTTTGTCAACAATGAACTAATGACGACATTTCTTTCTTGAAAGCGAACGGCACTGGCCATGTCAACCACGGGGATTCGATATAAATGTTGTACGTATCTGGTCACGTACGAAAGATGAATATTATAGCTTCTGCTTGGAAGTGACTGTCATTCAGAAAGAACCACCTTTCTCCTTAAGAAAATGACGAGAGCCTGTATTTATCCCGTGAACAGAAATCGCTCCTCTACAATTTGAAGATGGTCGAGGACGCCGTGGAGCGAATGACTATACCGGTTTAACTGGGATCATAAACGTGCTGAAAAGCATACAAACAAAAAAATCTGGGTTAGTGAATGTATTAAGCAAAATTATCAACATTAATGCCTTTCTGACTCGCCAATCGCGTTCAAGGTACCAACTGGTGACCACCGTGGAGCAAAGTTTTAACTTGATCAACATGTCAACTACTCATCAATGGCCCTGACGGTTCCTTTAATCGTTGCTTGTTCATATTCCTCGCTTATATTTGTATTTCCTCTCTGCCGAGGTAGAGATTTTGATTTTAACGAAGAATTTTCTTTTCTTTTTGCTTATTTAGTGCAGTAGAATTTTGCTCAGCCTCAAAACGGAATAAATGCAAGAAGTTATGAAATATTTTGATTTCGCATATAGTTGTAAATGATTTGCTCAATCATTTTTCTATATATTTTTTCAATTATTAAAATTAAGAATGTCTCCCAAAGTGAGTGAGGTTCACTTTGGTAGATGTACAAAATTAGATTATGAATTAGTGGATGGCGCAGGATTACGCTGGCAGAGGACTGAATTTTATCAATGGAAAGATTTTAGGAGTCATTCTGGGGCATAATTTACTTATTTATTATTAACCTAAGCGTTTAATGCGTATGCAGTAATCTCATACATCTCCAGAGTGGTTATAATTTTTAAACAATTTTATTGATGTCTCTTAACGTCTCTGAATGATTTCTTCATTGTAGTTTTTCATTACCAATTGAAGAGGATATTTTCCCTTTAAGGTGTTAAGGTACTGACGGCCGAGGGGAGTGTTGGCCGACCATTTCAGGCCTCCTTTTGACTCTTCCGTGTTAACGTATCTCTCAATTACGGGCTAACTATTAAAGATAACGACTTCGAGTTTTCTTTATTTGGTGCTGGAGATATCTTTAAAATAGGCAATGCTAAAGAAAAATGTTTATCCCTCTGGGTTATTTAAGAAAACTAACCTAAACTTTGGGTAACAAACTCACTTCTCTGCCAGAATTTTGAAAATAGGAGACGATCAGCCTCCGGCTGCATCTTTCTCGTATTCGTTGCGTAAAGAACATCCATCATTACTTGTTTCCGAGGTCGCAATCTTTGAAACGGTGGACCCTTGGCCGCTAAAACTCGAACTATTTTCGGACACTATGGGGGCGAACCGTACCGTCACGAATTTGTTTCCCCCAAGCTGTACTCCGTTTGTGAATCAGGTATAAATCAGCTGAGAGTTCAGCCGTACCATGGGTTAACGTGAGGAGGGTGGGGAACTTTCCGACGAGATCGTCAGTGGATTGTGCCCTAAGCATTTTCTGGCGCCAAAATTTCTCGAAGTATTAATTTAACTGAATGATTCTGAAGATTTTTTTGTTATCCACGCATAGACGTTCAAGTGTGGGCCATCTTAAGTATTTCAATGAGGCAGTTACATTAAAATTTAAAAAAAAGAAACAACGAAATGACTCCGCGTAATACTATGCGCGCCATCAGCAAAAATTAAACGCGGTCTGCACAACCCCAGCGAGATTATTTCCCGTGCGCGAGGTCGGGCGTGGGTTTAAAAGACCTAAACGCCGACACAAAACATAATTATGCCAATTAAAATTAATAAATTAAATGCAGGGAGCGTGTGGTGTATCTGTCTCGCGGGGATTGTGCGTGGTGTGTTTCGTCGTGGCGAGGAAGAGGGAGAAGGACGGAGCGGGGACAGTTGGAAGGGGGAGTGGTAAAAATATATATACGAGTCAGGGGGGGGGCCCTCTCTCTCTGTGCTGGCGAGCGATACTTTTTAAACGTGAGGGAATGACGCGCGCTTTTTGATACTGTCCACCTCCGGAAAATGCGAGGCCACTAATTTATTCCGCCGGTTCCCGCCAGCTCTCCTCCAACTCCCCCCCCCCCCACTTCGGGTCTAATGGCGCCCACATCCAGTCAACCGCCCCCCCCCCTACAATCCAAGTCCCCGCCGGCCGCCATTCCCCCCCACTCCGCCCCCCCCCTCGGGGTCTAATGGTGCCCACATTCAGTCAACCACCGCCACTCGCTCGCTCGGCGTTGCATTCCCTTCTTTTTCCGTTCCCCTTTCCGCGAACCGGCCCTTCCTCCCCCGCAGCCACCCTCGATTCGTCCTCTTCCCTTTCCAGTCCCTCCCTGTCCCTCTTGTCTCTTTTCTCCCCCACCACCCAGCGAAACAACCCCCCTCCCCCCCGCCACCAGTCCCTCTTCCCGGCCGCAATCGTGCGCCGACCATTGCTTCCGAATTTATGTTTCCAGGAGTGACCTTTGCTCCGCTTTTGCCGTGGTCCATTCCAGCGGTCCACGGATGTCCAGCTCATAACTCACCGGTCGCCGCGGTATCTTCCGGGGCCCCCGTGCGAGTCCGACCGCGGTGGTAGGAGATGGGAGGGAGGGGCGCGTTGGATGGGGGCAGCGTGGAGGCCCGGGGGCGGAGGTGGAGAGTTTGCCGTCGCTTGAAAGCATTGCGGGCGATGGGAGAGGGAGACTGTGGTTCGGTGGGGTGATGCGTAACCCACTGCGCCCCCCTCCAAAAAAACTGGACAAAGGAGGGGGTGAGGGCCTGTATGATACAGAGGTCAAGTTCAAATGTGATAAGGGCGGGAAATTAAAAAGAAAACGATTTTAAAGTATTTTTTTGCGAATTTTAACTCCTGAAAAGGTTCTATTATGATTGAAAAACGTTTTACTTATTAGTTATTCGGACTAATTTGTGCTTTATCCCCGAAGCAATTACTTTTGATGATGCCATCGTTTTGAAATCATCCTTTGGCAATTGTTTTGCTGTTTTTTCTCTCTGTCAGCTATTCCGTTCAACGAGATGGACTTTGAATTGATCTGGACCGTAAAGAATCTCTGGACTGAGTACCATAGAATGAGCCAATAGAAACTGGACACGATGAGATAATTCTTCCGAAATCAAAGAAAAATCACTCCATGAAGTGATTGTTAAATTGCTTACAAGATCTTAGGCAAAATAATAGTGTACTTCGTTTAGATATTACTCTTCCGCGTGTGATCTACTGCGATGGAATATCGAAGCAGTGCGGGAATCACACAGGATAAAATTGTTAGGCATTTTATCGTAATGGAGTATGCTGAAATTATGACTGACGAAAAATGTGTATGTCCTTCAAATTAGACAAGTTTCAAGGTGTTAATTGCCTTTGAAGGTCAAGTATTCATTGATTATGAGTCAGTCAGAACTATATTTATGGAACTATGATATTTTCTTGGCAAATGGTATATTACAGGTGACCAAGCTTGTGTTGTGGCTTGAGTATTGGCATTTCATCCCGAGAGTTCGGGCTCGAATCCAGGGAGCTGTGCAGAGATTGCGGTGGAATCCCAATCATTACTTTTGTGATAAGTGGAGAGTATATCAAGTTAGAAACTCCGTTCTCGTATGTGACGTTCAACCGTGGTCTTTACTGCACATTGCGTTAAGAGTTGGCTCTAGCCGACGACCAGTTTCTCTTTACCCTTCCCAAATTTCCAAATGGTATTTTTCCCCTTCTACTTACCCACTTGTCCATCATGGCTCATATGATCTAAGTTGTCCATTGCCTCCAAAAATAACCAAACACCCGACCATTTATTGCATGCATATTTTTTCAAGGTTCGATATTGTTAAATTTTGAGTGCTATTCCCCAGTGTACTGTTTGAAGAGTTTTAAACATATTAACATATATTGGCAGAGGATATTTGTAGCTAAGCTGTGCAACTACCAACTGTAAGTGAACTTAAAAGCGTATTCGATTCGTATATTATCAATGAATTTTTTGGCTACGAGTGTTATCATTTTTGTTGTAGAATGTCGGCGCAGAAATAGCTGCCGAGCTGCCGGATTTGATCCAAAGGTCTATAGCAGAGGATGAATTTTTCGAAATGAAAATGGCTTCAATGAAACCGAAAATTATCCTGGATTGGTGGATGAATTTGCTGCACCCACATTCCTAGTAAGACCCCTGGAGGAAAACTACCGCAAGTTTACAGGAACAGAAAGAGTTGGTTATCCATAAATGTTGAGGTATGTTTATTGCAGTATAGAAAAATGAGTCATAAACAGCTTGATTCTGACGACCTTAGAAATAGCTGTGAAGATAGCCCGTGATTTACATGAATTATATAACGTCAACTTGTGCTGCTCTTTGCCTTGCTGTAATTGCATGTGGTTGCAGAGCTATTTACGGAAATTATGGGCATCGTTCTCTCTCCTTCCACCTCTGTTCTTCCATTTAACCTGTTCTCTTCCTATCTCTTCCCCGCTAGCCTAATAGCCTACCCTCTTTCATGGCCTTTACCTTTCCTTCGCACATTTTTACCTCTTCCAATCACCTAATCTGCCTCTTCCTAACCTTTTCTGGCAGTCTCCTCTTCTCCCTCACTATGCGGCACTTCCTCGTTTGTCTTCCTTGCCTTCCACCGAATCTACTCCACCCTCCTCCTCACCCTCATCTTAAACGCTACAGCCTAGTCTTATCCCCTTCATCATAATCAACATTTTTTAATCGTAATGTACAAAACTTCATTTTAAACTCACCACCGTACTTTTCATTACATCCTCACAAAAGGTCTTCGTCAACTCTTCCTACTTGTTTCTGAACGATTAGTTTGCAGGTGTAAGCATCCTTTTTATGTCTTTACTACCATACACATTTTCTACAAATGTTCAGGTCATCGGTTTTCTTTCTATAAGAAGATCTCATTACTTTTGTTTTCTAATGATTCTCTCATATACATAAATTTCTCATTCCTAACTCCCGTAATGCTTTTCTAATGCATATAACAGAGCCGTATTCCCGTTGAAGACCGACTCCCTAACGCCTGCTCGTCCTCGAATCCAACCGACTTCACCAGTTAGCCTCCTACCTCGATTCCTACATCTAGCTGTTCTATTGCCTTTTTGCCATGTCCTCGGCATAAATGTTTTGAAGCAAAGGCGATAACGGGCAGTCTGCCTCATTCCATGACTAATAGGTGACTACTTACCCCTATTCTTCGTTAACTTCCCTAAAATGTTCCCCCTGGGCCTAGTATACTTTTTGGATGAGTCTCCTATCTCGCCAATCTACTTCTATTTTCCACAATGCCTGCATTAGTTTTTTTTCAGTTTGATTCCGTAAAAAAACGCCTTTCCAAAAGCAATCAAGCAAGCAAATACGTATTGATTTTTCTCTTGGTTCCGTAGTATAAGTTGTCTCATCACCCCAATTGCATCTCGAGTTACCTTCCCGTATCTGGATTGAAATAGGCTGTCTGGGCCGGAACAGGCCTGATTTTGATTTTGTCCTCCATGTTTTAAGTTTCTTTACCTTTAAACCTCCCTCCCTATTTACTCCCGTCTCGCCTTTTTGTGCTTCATTTGTTTGTGTTTGTGTACGGCGAAAGAGGGCGCCAGTTTTTTTTTGTAGTAGTGTGTGCTTCTCGGTGGAGGATGACACAGTCGAATTACACCGGACTTTTCGTGAAGCTAGTCTCATCGGCGATGGGTCAGCTGACGGCAATCGGTTTGCCGAGAAAGTGGTGTCTGTTGGTGCGTGGCAGCGGGAGTAAGTCTTCCCTTTTTATATTACTTTCTTTTGCCCTATTCCCACCTGTTCCATCCACTTTGATTTCCTGTTCCCTTCTTCATTTTATTTTCTTTATTGTACCCCCACGTGAGGTCTGTCCCGGCCCGTTAAATTTAAAATCGTATGTCTGAGTCGAGAAGTCAGTGCGAGTACATTTTCTGGTGCCGAAGCACGGGAATTCGGAAATCATTAGGGTTTATACTCATTTAATTTATTTTCGATTGTATGATACAATCACGTATACGAAAGAAAGGACCACCACGAGGTAAATGTTTGAATCGCGCCTATCCTTACTGCGTTTTACTCGGGATCAGTCTAAGGCAACTCTCTTAACCGCCCACGAGTTAGCAGTCGACATCATCAATTACCAGGGGCACCTCATTAACGCCCGAAATCTGGGATATTTTTGGCTATGTGCTCTCTTCTAAAGGAAGTCTATCTTAATTTTACGGATGAAAATCATGCAATCTTTGGACATTGCATGAATAGCAACCACACGGAAGTGTATCAATTTGACTCCGGACTCGCCGAAGAGTTCGGGAAGTAGTGTTATTTCATTTTGTATATTCTTGCTAGATTGACATCGTCCCAGAGTGCAGTGGACGCCGAAGCTCGTTCTTCAGTGTCAAAAATGTAGACTTCCCGCGATTGACGTTCCTAAGTTTTCGAGGACATTTTCAGAATGGCCAGCGTTTCGGGATGTATTCAAATCGGTGGTACATGACCGGAATGATGCTTCCGACGTTGAAAAGTTTTCTTATCTGAAAGCTTCTCTCCAAGGAAAAGCCTTGTCAATAATAGCTCTGTTCCCTTTGGTGAGGCGCATTATTCATCCGCCTGCCAAGAGTTAAGTGTCTTTTATAGCAATCCTCGTATTCTTGGTTTTTCCTTTTTAGATAAAATATTGTCGTTTTCGGCTATTTCTACTAATCATGTGGTATCGTTACAAGAATTCGTGACAACTTTCGTGGAGATACATGCTGCCTTGGGTACTTAAGATATTCCAAATTTGGGGGACTTTATTTTATTCCGCTGGGCAACTCGGGTTTTGGATGTGGAGACTTCATCTCAATTCGAAGAGACGTTAGGTAGGAGAATGTTTCCTTCTGTGTTGTATCTTATTTATTTCGTGAAACGAATTAAAATTTTGCAAAAAGCGAATGGAACTGTCCCTAAATCTATTTCATCCAGTTCTCAAGGAAAGTCATCCAGTTCTCGCTACCAGTTTCTGTCCACGAAACACCTTCAAAGGTTGAGGATATTCCGGTAAAACGTGATATCTGACCATTTTTTCCTCCTCGCATCCATTATTTAAATGCATTAAATATGTTGAAATGGATCTTGATCATCGTTCACGCTTTGTGCGCTCAAGGAAGTTATGTACCAAGTGTCTAAGGCCAGGTCATTGGGCCCCCAAATGTCAATTAAGAGGCATGCGGTGCCAAATATGCAAGTGATACAATCATACGTCGCTACATACTCCTGCCGGCAATAAAAATTTCGTCAGCTCCAACGACAAGGGAAAAGACCTCATTCGATCATTGGATGATGAGGAGGGCACTTCTTTGCCTAAAACGTCTAATTCTTCGTCTTCTTCCCAGGTAATCATAACGTCCTGAACTCGGAGTCAAGGGCAGCATATCACAATTCTAGGCACAGTGCTTGCCAAGATTCAGGCGGGTAATGGCGCATGGGAATCTATTAGAATTCTCTTAGACCCTGGCTCCCAAGTGTCTATCATCTCATGCTCGGCTGTAGGACGCTGTCCTTGAACGTTTCTGCGTATGAAGGCGAGCTAGTCGGATTAGGGAATTCCCATACTTCAACCACCGAAGGGCCAGGTGTTATGTTCTCTCTTGCCTAGACATGCGTCATCCCCAATGATCACCACCAATGGTCGTGGTATCAGAAGTGATAAAAACATTTCCATCGACTCCTCTCCCGTGCTATATTTTCAAAAAAATTTCTCATTTGCGCCTCGCAGACCCAGATTTTGACAAGCTCGCACCCGTGAAAATGTTATTAGGCATGGATTTATTTCCCTTGATCCTCCTTGGTGGGCGGAAGTCGTTATCTAACGCAAACGTGATGGCAATTCACTCAGTTTTCGGTTGGATCACTATGGGAAATATTCCAACCATCGCCCACCAACTACCATCCTACGCTATATCGTTTGCTGTTTGTAGTCGCGAGACGCCTATGCTTAACCAGTTGAAGACGTTTTGGGAGGTGGAGGAACCAAAGGTCGAAACTCGACCAAAGCCTGAAACTCGACCAAAGCCTGCAGACTTACAATGCGAAATGTCGTTTCAAGATACACATCATCGTATGAAAGACGGGAGGTATCAAGTCACGTTGCCATTTACGAAATTTCCCCCTCTGTTGGGAGATTCTTGCGGCTACGCGATTACACGGTGGATAAATACCGAACGCAAATTAGCCAAGAACTCTCATTTAAAGAAGGAATATTCTAATTTTATGAAGAAGTATGAGTCTCTCGGACATATGTCCAAATCTGTGGGACCCGGTTCATATTATTTTCCGCATCATGTAGTGCGTCCCTACATGATGTAGTTCTCGGAGCAATAAAATTCGCGTTGTTTTCGATGCCTCGGCGCGGACATCGCTCGGGAAATCTTTGAATGGCGTCTTACTGACCGGCCCAAAACTCCAAAAGGACATTTTAGACATTTTAGTCATTTTAGTCGGATTTAGGATTCATAAAATTGCATTTATGCCGATATTTCTAAAATGTACCGACAAATTCTGGTACATCCAGACCATTGCCCTTATCAACATGTCCTTTTTTGAGAGGATCCATCGTCTTCGTTGGTAGATTATTAATGAAAGACTGTGACTTATGGAGTTGTTTCCTCGCCTTATCTGGCGATTAGGACCTTGCATCAACTCGAGCTCGTTCATGATGAAGGGATATATTTTCCTTTAGCTGCACAGGTACCTACTCCTCCACGACACTTATGTAAACAATATAGTCACGGGAGAGAGCTCTGTGCCGGATGCTCTAGATTTGCAGAATCAACTCATCTCCTTGCTGGCATTAGGATGTTTTCCTCGAGGAAAAAGGGCTCCAGAATTATTAACAAATATTCCTGCGGAGCAATGCGAAACAATTTGAATTTTGATTCTATTGATGCTAGTTTTTTAAATGGTGTTGGGAATGTACTGGTCGCCTAGATTTGATACAATTTCTTACCACGTGAATTTTGATTTAATGGTCAATTCTAAAAGACAGCTGCTATCAAACATAGCAAGAATTTTTGATCCCATTGGGGCTCTGACTCCCGTCGTATTATTGACTAAGATCTTGATGCAGTCATTATGGAACGAAAAGTTATCGTGGGATGAGCCCCTTCCCGAGGCTATTAGAATTCAGTGGAAAAAATTTTTATCTCAAAGTCATTTACTGCAACAGACAAAAATTCCTCGCTATATATCTTCGCCTCTGCCTATAAACTCGCAGCTGATCGGATTTTGTGATGCTTTGGAGCGCGGTTATGGTGCGGTAGTATATCTACATACGGTTACAGAATCAGAAATTCATATTCATCTCGTTGCAGCGAAAAGCAAAGTAGCATCCCTTAAATCATTATCTATCCCGAAGCTTGAATTTATTTTATTGTTACTTGAATTTATTATTAAAAGCAGATTTATTGTCCAAACAACTATCCCGTTCGTCATCCTCTGTGGACCACAGATTACGGACCCTCAAAATGTATGCTTGGTCAGATTCTCAGATCGTGTTGGTGTGGTTGCACTTGTCTCCTCATATGTTAGAAACATTTGTTGCCAACAGAATCACCAACATTACGGCCATCCTGCCCAGTTCTTCATGGAAGCACATCGAAGCACGCAATAATCCTGCGGATTGTGTTTCGTGGGGGATGTTGCCGCACCAGTTAATGGGGTGTAATTTCTATTGGTCAGGTCCAAAATTTCTTAAGCAGGTTTAATCTCAATGACCTTCTCTATCTTTGGAAAAGAAATGGGAGGATTGTCTCCCTGAGTTGAAGGCTCAACCACAATGGGTAGGGGCGGTCCAAGATGAGGGTTGTTCGTGAAATTGGATGACAACATATGCATACTATGTAAAATTAATTCACGCAGTTACATTTGCACGGAGATTAATTGCTGGTTGCAGGGGAGAGTAACGACCACCTAATCTTTTTATTTTGGAGTCTGAGTGGAATAACACTCTCAACCACATTATTAGATTGGTACAGAATTTCCATTTTAAGGGTGCTCTCCAATCATTATCTCAGGATAAGCGTTTTAATTCTGATTTAGCTCGTTTTTCACCCGTAATTGATCCCCAGGCAATTCTTAGGGTGGGCGGTAGGCCAATTCATTCACAGTTATCACAATCACAAAAACCTGTTCTGTTGCCCAAGGTCTGTCACCTTTCACGGTTGATAGTGCGACATTACCATTCTGTATCACTCCACGGCGGGTCCCGAGTGGTGGAGGCATTAATCGTGCGGCGGTTCTGGATTATGTCTCTTAGGTCACTTGTTCGATCAGAGATAGTTAGGTGCACTGTCTGTGCCCGGTATAGAGGAGCTAACCTTCAGCCTGTTATGGCGCCTTTACCTTCAACACGGGTTGTGCCTCACCGACCATTTTCTTCAGTCGGGGTAGATTATGGGGGTCCTTTTGGATACACGTTATGTAACAGGAGGAATGCAGCGCACGATAAGTGCTATTTGTGTATTTTCATTTGTTTCACAACCAAAGCAGTTCACTTGGAATTGGTAACATCTTTGTCTCCTCCCGCATCCCTTGCTGCCTTTCAGAGGTTTATGGCACGTCGCGGAATACCAAAGGTAATCCATTCAGATTGTGGTACTAATTTTGTTCGAGCAGATATATACTTAGCGGCCCTATATCGGATGATCCATTCAAAACTTCGCAAGAAAGCCCTAACGTGATTTCTACCTGATTTTGGTATTGTCTGGAAATTTAATCCCCCTTCCGATCCTCGTTTTCGAGGGCTGTGGGAAGCTGGCATTAAAATCCGTCAAATATCATCTGCGTAGAATATTGCATGGTCATGCCTTGAATTTTGAAGAATTTGCCACACATTTTTTTAAGATTGAGGCAGTCCTAAATTCACGGCCATTAACTCCAAAATCTTCTTATCCTGCAGAAGTTGACAGCCTAACACCTGGGAAATTTCATGTAGGTAGTTCTCTCTTAGAGTTGCCTATAGATACTAGTGAAGACAGCCAACCGCTTTCCACTCGTTGGAAATTGCTTGAGCAAATGCATTTACATTTTTGGTGTCGGTAGTCCAGCGAATACCTTCATACTTTCACCTTTTCACCTTCACCTTCACCTTTCCACCATCAGCGTGCAAAATGGACTTATGACTCTACGAGAGTCAGCGTAGGAGATTTTTTCCTCATTCGCGAATCTAACCTACCTCCATCTTTATGGAGGATGGGAAGAATCCAAAGGGTATTTCCCGATTCGGAAGGCGTTATTAGAGTAGTTGCACTATGTACTTCTTCAGGCACGTTAGTTTGGTCAATAGTGAAGTTGGTACCCTTTCCAACTTAGAACTAATATTAAGCTAATTTTGGTCTCCTGTCCCCTGTATTTTTTTTGGCGTACCATTATTTTCTCGCCCTTCTACCAACCTATCCATGGTCCACCCTCATGTCCTGTAGATAAGTCTCTCTGATGGGCCCCTGAGAGTGAAGAATTGGAAATATTTATTTCCTTTCCTTACGATTATTCGAGGTAGGGTTAGGGACAGGACTGTTTGTCGTTTCTTAAGGGTTTCTTTTTTTTAGTTTCTCAGAAATTCGGGGGGATTCGGTCCGGGACAGGCCTAATTTTAATTTTGTCCTTTTTGTTTTAAGTTTCTTCACCTTTAACCTCCCTCCCTTTTTACTCCCGTCTCGCCTTTTTGTGCTTCATTTGTTTGTGTTTGTGTACGGCGAAAGAGGGCATCAGCTTTTTGTATTAGTGTGTGCTTCGCGGCAGAGGAGGACACAGTCGAAATACAACGGACTCTTCGTGAAGCTAGTCTCGTCGGCGATGGGCGAGCTGACGGCAATCGGTGTGAATGTGGTGTGTCGGTGTGTGGCAGCGGGAGTAAGTCTTCTTTTTTTATATTATTTTCTTTGGCCCTAATTCCCACCTGTTCCAACCATTTTGATTTCCTGTTCCCGTCTTTATTTTATTTTCTTTATTGTACCCCCACGTAAGGTCTGTCCCGGCCCGTTAAATTTAAAATCGTTTGTCTGAGTCGAGACGTCAGCCGGGCGCGAGTACATAAGCCATCGCCAGTGGAAGGTAAATTTTATTAACCTATAATCGTTTATTAATGGTTAAATAATAAAACTTTCGAAGCGTATGGTATTTACAAAGCGTATATCAAACATCGCTCTTCTGTTTTCCCATTTTGATGCTTTGCTACTCTTCTGGATAGGTATCAGGATTGTGGTCACAAAGTCTGGCGATATTCCCTCCCCGTAAATGCTACGAATCAGTACGAGGAGTGTTCATTATGCCTGTGGCCATTCTCACATGAGGTTCATGGGCCTGTACTTTCTTTCTGTTTTAATATTTTCTTTTACCTTCATCAATTTTCTCGATATAAGCTAATGCTAGTGAAATTCAATGTTACTTAATAAATCAGGGCAAAGAGATTCGCGTAAAGCATTATAGGATTATTTACTCAGAGGGATGTTTCTATATCCTGCAACTAATATCCTGTTGAGGCTCCAAGTGGATCTATGTACGGGAATTATACTAAAATGCTTACAGATAACTTAAGCAATTAATTAGCAACATTCTCATGCAAAAAAGACAACCAAATAATGTATAGATTGACCATTAAATTATTATTTGCATACCTCGTTAACGTCGGAGTTCCCGTTGAATTCTTCTTGCAATTTCAGCTGACAGAGGCCGTCCCCTTACCTTTACAGTTCCCTACCCTAAAATATTAACACAACCAGGAAGAATGTTCAAATTGTGGATGCGACTATTCGTAAATCTGCGCTTTTGTTCGGGCGGGCAAGTTATTCGCGTGAGGGAGTGAAAGTGGATGGAACGGATCATTCGTGTTCGAGACAGTAATCGATGGGGTCTCCTCCTCCTTGGAGGAGTGCGTCGTCTCCATCGGAGGTGCGTCTCTCGGGGACATACGCGTCCATGGGTATTTTTTTTCCTTGAGGAAGGGATTCCACATTAAGAGTGAAATACTGTTAAAGATGTTTTAAAAAAAATGAACAATATCGTACTTCGTAGATTGAACTAATAGAAATCCTGCCTAACCGGGTAACATAATGTAAATTCAGTTTTTCTTTTTTCGCCAATGGATTTGAGCATAAGCGGAGTATTACATATGACGTAACCCGAATCTCTTCCTTATTCTCCAATAAATATGACAATCCCGTGATATTTTATTACTAAATGTTTTTCAGGACGGAACTGACGATAGGCAAAACACGAAAAGAATTGGTAGTGGTATTGATATTTGAATGACATTTGCACGCAGCGTAATAGTGCTGTATATGTCTATGCAAGCTGTATATAATACTATTTAAAGACATTTTACTCGCTCTTCAGTAATGCAGTGGTATAAAGTCATTGGGAATGGAATCAATGAATGGAGGTGGGAATCATGAAGTTCTATCCTTCCATCATATTTAAACAATTGAAGCCCTTCTCGCCCGAAGGAAAGTTCATAGTTACCTTCATTTAGAATAGCTGTTCTGAATATTTTTTCTCAGTTTTCTCATTTAACCATAGTTCAGATTATCATTCTTCCCTTCCCAACATAAATTATTAAATATTAATTTCATTCCTAAAATAATAAAAATTATGCGTTTAAGAATCTATTATAATATGCGGTGTGGATTAACCTCTATTGAACGATTACTAATGGATTGGGGCAAACTACGCTTTTACTAATTTTACCTAATTTTCCGAGCATTATATTTTTGCTAAATAGTTTTCCCATTCTCCCCAACCGCCCACCGATTTGCCAAACCGTAAAAATTTTCCCCGAGAGAGGAGTTCCCCTCTCATCGAGATTTCCTAGTCATCATGATCGAGAACTTTTGATTTTGAAGAAGCTATCCTCCTCCATAGTGGAGGTGAAGTGGGCCTAAAATCGTCTCATAAACGAAAGTTACTTCTACAGTAGTTGAAGAAGGACGAGAAAGCCCTGAAATAATGTCTGTTACGGCTTTTGCACCATTTAGTTTGTCACGGTTTCTGATCTCGTGACTCCAACTCTTGCGATGCATCGTTTTTGGACGATTGAATCCAGTTACATAATATGCACCTTGATACCTGAGAAATATCAGTGCCATCATTCTTGCTTTTGAACCAGAGCTAAACATGGGTAAAACATAAATTCAAACATTATTTAGTTTCCAGTGTGAAAAAATCCTTTAGTTTTCGGGCCCCATGGACTCCCCTCCTGGCTACGCCACTGTTCTGAATCTATCCATATAAAAAACGGCAATCATTACTTCAACTGTCGAAGGCTCTACTTTGTGGAATAACATAATGGGAGAAATAATGCACTTCGTAATATTCCACTGGATTTATTTTACACTTGAGACACTTATACTTGACATTTTAAAACTTGGAGATTGTACCCTTGAGAATGACGCGCGATCGTCGAAACCGGTTGGGTTAAATAAATCCAGGGGACTATTACAAAGTTCATTATTTTACCTAAACGGAAATCATGCCTAACTAAACACTATAGCTAACTAACTGAATAGCTTTCTCTCGAACGCGTGCAGTGAAAAAATCCTGTTTGGACGACGTGGAACTCAAAGAAGGCAAGCCTTTGGAAATGTTTGGAAATATCGTCATTGCCCATTGTCAGCGTCTCGGAGAAAGACTTTTCCTTGATTTCCTGGTGGGGCGGAGGGAGTTGAATTCAAAGGGTGGGGTCTACGAGTGAGAGAACGGAGGAGGAGTAGGGGTACAGTCGAGGGGCACAGGGGAGTATCGGGGGTAAGGGTAGAACCGAGTCAAGGTGGCGTGTGCGGGGAGGGAAAGCATTCGATGAATATTCAGAGCTGACAGAAGAGTCTAAATGTTTGCAATCATATTCTGCTGCCTTTTATAAACCCTAATGACGTCGTCGTCAGCATGGCTGGGGTGCGCTCAGGGTATATAAGGGTACGGGAGGGGGGGGGGGCGGAGCGGGGGATTCCACTCCTTCGTTCAAAAGCCCCTCTTCTCAAACCCCTCTCCAAACCTTATCCCCTAGCCCTTGGCTGGAGTTAAGGCCGAGCCTGGATTACGTCTCTGTCGGAGAGGTATGAGGGGGGATGGGAGGAGAAAGGTGTACACAGGGTACTGTAGAGAGAGGGGAAGGCCCTAAGGGTTATGGGTTGTTTCACTCGTCAGCCCTAAAGGGGGTTCGCAGTCAGTTTCCCTGCTTCATCATGTCGATGAGAATGAGGCTATCGAGGAAGGAATCCCGGCGCCCCAATCATCAACTGTGTGTATTATTATCGCACAGACTGCAGGATTTGGGTTACCCGTGGGAAAGTTATCGTGTCTAGCGGCCATTGCAAGATTTAGAATTTCGATTCCCTGAGCGAGACATCGTATAATTGAGCGAGATGCATAATATTCAATATACTTTAATTTAGTTAGAATAAAATATCTTATTTTCTAATTACCAAAATATCAGCCGATTATGGCTGTGCTTTAGGAGATATAAATCATAATATTTTATTTATATCCCATGAGTTACAGTATGGCAGTGCGCCCCTCAGAGCCATTTAGAAGGTGATGAAGTTCAGACGCACAGATCTCGTCAGATATGTAACGGTTAGTATGTGTTCGCAGCTATTAAGGTAGTTTGAGCGAGATAGTTCCCTAGTCATAATGGAGACCATATTCGAATTATACGCTTGAATTTTAGCAGCTGTAGGAAGCATGAATTAAATACTACATTTTTAATAGTGCGATGATATGCTTGTTTATGATTGAAATTATATGTAATCAAATAAAGGTATCCATATAATGCTTTAATTTAACTCTTTTTTCACGCGGTACGTACACAACTCCTACACAACTCCTACACAACGAAAGGTTTTTTTTTGCTATTCTAAAGAAATTACTGCGGTGACAATATGCTTTATTTTCAAAAATAGTCAAGAAAATATACAAACATCCTGTTAATTTTTTTTACAAGATCTAGGTGTTAGACATTCCTCATTTTTTAAATAAGGCCTCTGAAGAGCGGAGCCCACTATTTCCCTCGTAAAAGTGCTGGTATTATTTGTCAAAAATCTCGGAAAGTAGTGCGATAAAGGGCTGATATTTTTGTATCTTTGGAAGAGTAAGATATTTTTCGCTTATGTGAGACCAAATGCATTGATTTCCTGGGTGGAATGATATTTCGCTCAAACTGCCTTAAAAGTGATAAATTTATTACTCTCCATTACATTTTTTATAAAATTACAAAGCAATCTGAAGTTGTGAAGGCGTTTTCGGCGTACGGTGTGAATCAGGTACGCTGAGTTAAAGCCTCAAATGCGAACTTTAAGTTGGTTATTTCAGGAGATAACCGACAACTGAGGTCATTAGCACCGTGGAGGATAGATAGGTGGGCTATTAAGGTAAGGGATATTAAGGGATCGGAGGAAGAGTGGAATGAGACCCGGCGTCGACATTAGCCTGCTGATAACAATAGGCGCCAAGGGTACCGCTGTTTAACGTCTCACCCGATAGAGTACTGTACTGAGAAAGTGACTGGGTCGTTTGATATCGATTTTAATCTTCTTCGATATTAAGTCTATTATGGATTGGGATTCCAATAAAAATTCTCTGTTACCAACAGGGCTCAAGCCCGAGTCCCAGGGATGAGACTCATATTTTTTCACCGTGCCAACCCTAACCTTGTGTATATTTAGCCGATAAGAAAGAAGGCCAGTCATCAAAACGCAGTTTTTGGGTCATTAATTTTACTCTATATATTTCTGATTTAGTTGGTTTAAATGACATTTCATTTAACCTAGAAATCAATAAATTTGGCCTCATTTTAAAGAAAAGTATCTCTCCCTTCCAAAAATACCAAAATATCAGTTCCTTACCGAACTTCTTTCCCGGAGTTTATGACGGAAAAGGCAAACCTTCCACGTGGCATGCACTCCAGAGAGACCTTGTTTAAAAAATGAGGTATTTCTAACGGTTAGATGTCGTAAAAAATTAATCATGTGTAGTTCGTATGTATTCTCAACTATTTTTGAAAATAAATCATATTGCCATCGAAATTACTTTTTCAGGATCGTAAAAAATTCTTCATTTTAAAGGAGTTGTAAACGTACCGCGTGAAGAGAATGAGTCAACTTAAAAGACTTATGGAGATATTTTTATTAATTACTTTTAATTTCTGTCATGTAAAAGTATATTATCGCACCATTAATAATGCAATATTTTATTTTTGCTTCTTACATTTGTTGAAATCATAACGTATAATTCGAAAATGGTCTCCATTATGACTGGGGAAGTATCAGGCTCTAACTACCTTAAGGTAGAAAAATTTGAACAAGGCTAAGAACAGATTTAGAGGCTAGATTTTGCGTCGTCAGAAAGAGAATTTATACGCCTTTAAAATGTTTCTTGGATCGATGTCATTTAACTGATTGATATAGGTCAGTATGATCGCTCAACTTCCCGACTTGGTCGTGTTCAAAGCACTGTGGAACAGCGATTGTGAATCTCAGTTAAGGTAGTTTAAGGTCGATCCCTAGTAATAATGGAGACCATATTAAAACGATACGTTTTAATTTAAGCAGCAGCAGGAAGCATAAATTAAATTTTAATTATGAATGGTGCAATATCATACTTTTATTTGGCTGAAGTTTAAAGTAATTAAATAAAAATATCTCTATAAGTCTTAAACTTGACACATTCTCTTCACGCGATGCGTTTAAAACTCCTTTATAACGGAGGATTTTTTACGATCCTGAAAAAGTAATTTCGATGGCAACATGATTTGTCTAAATTAGTTAAGATAGCATACGAACTACTCACAGTTATTTTTTTTACAAGATCAAGGCGTTAGCAATTCCTCATTTTTCAAATAAGGCCTCTCAGGAGTGCATGCACGTACCATTTCCCATGTAAAATGACTGGTGTTTTTGTCAAAAATCTCGGAAAGTAGTGTAGTTAGGGGCTGGTATTATGGTATCTTTGGAAGAGAGGTATAATTTTTTAAAATTGGACTGTACGATAGTTTTCCGACCCCGTTGAAATGTAAACAAATCCTTTCTTTGTAAAATTTTAATGAGCTATGGGAAAGCGATTTTTTTCTAAAAGCAATGGAGTGGGAGATGTGAAGAAACTTCATTGATGGCGACACGCCGACAGCACGTCTTCGCCTTGGGGACTCGTCTGGGGCAGTGGTCAAAATTAGCAATGCCAATACCCATTGCACCGCCGCCCCTGGCCGTTCCAATTCGTCGTTTCCGGGGCGGACGGACACGATAGCGAGAATCTTATGTCACCCATCTGACTGATTTCAATGCGATTATTTCCTTAGCCATCGATGATATAATTTTGTATGACAACGAAAAGTCGATGAGTAACGAGCAATTTGACAGCGCGGCCAAATGGATGTTGGGAATTCTATTGTTGGACTATTCTTCATTCCCTTGCATTTTTAGGGAGATTCCTCTGCGACTGTGTGAATCAAAATAGATACTATATTTGAATTTTTAGTTTGCATCTTTTTTGTAAAAAATCAGTTGTCACTGACATACTTTTGCCAAAATAAAACTAAATAAAGGTACAAAATATGCATTTGAATCTACGAATATACATCTTAACGAATATTTTTTCCATCCATGAGAGCCAATCTTTTCGCTATTAATGTTTAATTGGCCCAACTTTACTTGGTACAAGTTATTTCAGTACTTGACTAATAGCGGCAAAGAATTGAATGGGCAGGATCATTATTCATCTTTCAATTACCTGCAATAGTTGGCTCATTGTAAACAGTTCTTTGCAAACATGGCTTTTGCATATGTTTCAACGATTCTTGCATTTTAAAACGTCATTTCTTGCTTAGTTACGAGAAAAAATGGTGTGAAAACTTATGATGTTTTTCATGCCAGGAAAAAAGCGCATTACGAAAGAAAGCAAAATCACACTTTACTGTAAATTTGTTTAATAATGACGAACTTCCATTGTATCAAGCCTGAATCTGTTGAACAAAGAGCGCATTTTTATATAAGTAGCCGGAATAAACCGACATTAAGTTCATTTTACCGGGGAGTCACCTAAAGAGATTTGACTATTCACTTTTATTTTTCCTTCGAAATACATCAATGAGAACAATAGCTTCACTTTTCGAAGTTGTTTTTACTGTGAAGGACGTGAGAAGTCGACGAGTATTCTGGGGCAAAATTTATTCCAACAGTTGTCAAATATCATCGAAGGATAATTTGAAGCCAATGTTGAGTAAAAATTCGCTATATTTAATTAGGAAGATAGGTTATGCAGTGATGGCGTATGATGCCTCTATGATTTTGCTCTGTACATAGTACAGCTAATAGATTAGATCAACCTCATGGTATAATTTTAATAAAATAAATAATTCGCTCCATCAGCTGAAACAGTCAATTCTTTTGCCCACTATTCCCTATGTGACCCACTGAGGGCAATAAGACGTTCCTTAAAAATTTGATGCGAAGAGTCCCCTGCAAGGGCGAAATTCTCTCATCTTAATGTCTTCATTTCTTCATTGGCAGGACTCTAAAAAGTTCGATGTGAGAAGTAATGAGTTCATGAATTATTTAAAATTCAATAATTTTAATATTTAAAAAGTTTGCATGTTTCTCAGATTGTCCACTGAAATCCTATACGAAATCGTGTTTACTACTCATTCTCATCATTTTACAACTCATAATAAATCCAAGCGACTCAGCAGCGAAATTGAATAATGTCACCTAATTTTTTAAATTGACGTTTTTAGGTCCAGGATCGAATAAATTTCGTAGAACTTAAACCAAGTAAAACGATGGAACGAAACTTTTTTATTAGCAACAGGAGTTTTATTTATTGGACAACATTCCTAAATTGATCAGTTTGACTTTTCATGCGAAAATATAATTTAAGACATCAAGATTTTCGTGGGATAATTTAAAGTGAATGATTAAAAATGCACCACATAACCTTTAATGTCACAGCTGAAGGGACAGCTGTGTTTGTCGCTTACCTGACTAACGTTTGTTTTTGCAGGAACTTTGAAGTTATTCTTGAAATGTTTTGTACATGCTTGTGATTGAAAACGGGTAACATGTATCGCATTCAGAAAGAAAGAAGGAGATTTTCATTGGCCTTGGTTTTCAGATAATCGTGATTATTTTACGACACGTATGTTAGTCATTGAATGTATGCTGGGATAGTCAAAACACATCCTTTAGCTTCAAAAAGATCAGACTGAGGGTTTCAAAAGCTTAGTAAATTTTTTTGTTCATGATCATATTGAATTTGTGTATACTTTACTCTATGTATAAAATTTGTGTATACTTTACTATAGGTATGTGTTAAAATAGGTGAAAAACACGTGTCTTATTTTCTATTACGCTGTAGATACATTGAAAACATTAAAATTGTCTCACAATTTTTTATAGTTGTTGTGCTTGTTGTCGTTAAAAATTAATGAGTTTCTCAAGTCCTAGCCTCCTGGATTTTCGAGTCAATAAAGTTTGGTTAAGTCGTAGGGTTTAACCAAATAAACGAAGTTTATAAATTCGTGCAGGCTGAGAAAAAATCAATAAGGAGGGACTTACAAGGTAATGCTAAAAGAGAGGAGAGTTATTTGAAAAAACAAAAGTCTGTTTTGGTTTTTTTTATTTCTTAAAAAAGAAGCTCGTCGATTAATTCAACATTCTTCAGTAATTGCGTAGGTATGGAGCGAGGCCCGGAAAAATCTCTGCGCTTGGAGAAAGAGCCCTAGACGTCTCTGAAAGCGAGAAAAGCTTGGTCGGGAGAAATCTTTCCTTCGGCATGAAAGGAGTAATAGATTAAGGCATAACAAGGACTGAGGTGGCTTAGGAGGCTGAGGGGGGGAGGGGGGCAGAAGTGCAAAGGACAGAGAACCGGCAGGGGAGGTTCCTCGTGGCGTGAAGAGGTCGAATGGGGCAGCGAGGTCGTAGTGGTGTGAGGTCGAATGGAGCCGGGCTGGCTAGGAAGGCCTACACACCTATACACACAGGCAAGGCACATTGAAGGGTCGAGCGTCAGGCACAAAGGCGTCTTTTGAAGGTCCCTTCCGAGAGATCCGAATCCACCTAAGAGCAGGAGTTTATTTGACAAGGCGTCTCTCAGGAGGAGAGTGGGAGGAGGAGGTTGGGATGAGGTGTACGGCAGGGGTGGATCTCTCGGGAGAATGGGAAGAGAAGTGTATGGCAGGGGGTGGTCGCAGTGGGTCCGATCTCCCCCCCTCTTCCCACCACACCAATCCACCACGCCACGTACCCTTTCCGCGCAGAAGAGGGCTCTCCTCCGCTAGGGGGCCCTGGTGGGGGTGGAAGGAAGGGTGTGGAGATACCCTTTCACCCCAGTGGCCTGCTTACGCCTCTCTTAACCCGCCTCGCGCAAATCTCAAGCCTGGGGAGTACACGGTCTTCCCTCTTCTCCACGGTCTCCCTCTCTCTTCCTTCCTTCCAACCCCCCCTTCCAAGCTGCCGCCCCCAACGGTTTCCGCCTCCTCACTCTTAGAATCAAACCCCTGCCCCTCCAGCCCCCGCCCCCTAAAGCCCCCTTGCTCTGCCCCCTTTGCATATTCACGAGATATCGAGTCTAGCTCGTCAGCCCACCAAGTGCATTTGCATTGCAGATGAGGAGCAGCGGAGATCTGCCCCCCGCCACCCACTTCTGCCGCCCCCCCCCTTACGCCGCCCCCTGTCGAAGACCTCGCGCACACCGCAGCAGAACACTTCCAACCCCCTCCCCCCGGGCCACTCTTCAGTCGACCTCAAACCGCCCCGCTTCTTCGCTCCTTCAGCCCTTTGGAGAGTTTTGAGAGGAGTAGAAGGTGCACTTTCCCAAGGAGTTCCCCAGGGGTTCTCCTGGGGCCCAGACGATTTCTTCATTCGAAAGAGGACGCTCTCTCCTCGTCGTCCGGCCGCTATCCATGATGTTCCAACCTAACAGTAATGCCTTTTAAGGAGATTCCAACGCAGAATTTATTATGAATAATTTGGTTCCAATTCCCAACACTTACATAAGGCGTTCACATTTTGCTCTCAGTATGGGCCTTATGAAGAGAGTTGTTGCCAAATGTGCGCTCCACGTGCTCACTCTAGGTCAAGCAAAGAAATATTTCGGATATAGGACGCTTTCCTCGGCGTCCAGTTAACATTTACGATAATCCCACAGATCTCTAATACTCAGTCAAAGAAGAGAGTAGTTGGCGTCTTGACGCATGTAAGCGAAGCCTGTTTCTTTGCGGGAAATCATTTACCAGCTTTGTGTGCATTTTGTGCGTAGAGTTTGAGTAATGCAGTACTATACGAACGTTTTGTTTACATTTTCATTTGTATAAATAACTTGTTACAGTACCGCCTCAGTTTATCCAATAAAACGTCATTTTTCGGCGTATTAACTGCACAGCTGGTCCATTTAATTCGGCTGATTGCGAATTTAAACTGCTTCAATATTCCTCTGAGCCCTACCATATGCTTCCATATATTCTCTTCCTTACATTGTGTTATTTAATGCCTTTTGGAGGATTTATCATATAATTATTTAAGTGTATTTTTTACTTTAGGGCTTTGAGTAAAAAAAAGTCATTGGGGAGACTACTTAGGCATGATATCTAATAAGTAATAGGCGCACGGATAGTGTTGCCTAGGATTTATCCGACAGCTGGGAGTCCCCTCTGAAGTCTCCTTCGTAAAACTATCTATTTTCATCCGTGTTCAGCCTTTTGTATTTTTTGCCCAACTTCATATCCTTCAAAGTAGCGTCAACCATACACCACATCGCCTCAGAATGTTTCATGTCGTCGATTTGATTTTGGTTCATTAGACTATGTAGTAGTCCAAGTAGTACTTCAGTCTAACTTGCTTCTACAGCTGAAATGTTGCACCTATTGTTTACAGCTTACAGAAAGGGCAAAAGGGCACCCTAGACGATTGCCTATCGTAATTCATGCCGAGCCCAATGATGCTCAACTTCCATAATCGAAGGAAATCCGGTTTTTCTTTTGTGACGGTTGCCCAAGAAATTGTGTTTGAAAAAGCTGAATCTTTTTGCTCAAATAAGTCTGTCTTGATTGATCCCTATTCTGGTTGTTGGAATACTCTACAATGAAAAAGAGTGGGATATATGCTATGTAATGACCGTTTGGGAGCACGTTCAAAAAGTTCACAAAATCAGCAAAATACAAATAAATGCCTCACGTTTCGTTAGAAACTGCGACGAGCGAATAGAAATTATTGCACATCTGATGAGAATACTAGATTGGGAGCTGTTAGGGACTCGAAAGCTACGCGCTTGACTTGCTTGAAAAATTCCGATCAGGCGAGTTTTTCATGTGACTGTGGATATTATTTTGACCCCGCAATAAATCTATTGAAGAGTTACAAATGGAAAAGGAAGATAGATACACTGCCGCGATCCGAGGTACAAAATTTCCTCCTTTCCACTCACCATTTTTATTTACAGAAGGACACAGCGTGACACCAAGACACTCAGTTCACATACAATTAACTTTTATTCCCTCCCGGCTACTTTTCCTTATTCATTCTCCATTCATGGCTCCTAGCACCCACGCCTCTGCGGAGGCTCACAGGTTAGTTTGCAGAATTAGCCATAGTATATATTTACTAATTTTAAGGGCCACTTTGCTATTTAACTCGAGATGTGACCTGCCATTTCTTTACAAACATTAAAGAAAGGCATGAAATTTTCCTTACTACACCATGTAGTTGTATGAGCAACCCAGTCCGCCCCAAGGTGATTTTTGTTAGTCTATTTTTCATATATATTTTTCTATTTAGCGAACTGGAATGCATGCAATTAACGGAAGGCAGCCTATACACAGGTCTGTGACCTTTGAGGCTGACTAATGCTCCTGAAAAATTGTTAAAACTAGCTCTTTCGTACTTAAAATTGTGGAGTAATGAATTTATAATTATTATATTTGTACAGTCGGTTGAAAAATAATTTTTCTATTTGATTACCTTAACAAAATCTTATCATGTGACATTATTTCTCCACCATTTTCACTCGCGATTGTATGAGCTTGAAGGCAAGAATGATTGAAACCCAGGGACATTGTATTTTTTTTTAGCGATGTGACATTACATAGCGACTGGTTTTATAAACTTAAATATGGCTTAATTACTTATCGGGAAATTATTGGCCATAATGGAAATGTAACTATCTGTCCAGTGTATTGCACAAGCAACTATGAGCTGCGACTGAAGTGCAAACGCGTAGGAGCTTAGCATAAATGACACTGATATTGTGGCTCTTGAGGATGGAAAATGTTTTTACAAACAATTCTTCACGAGGCTCATATGCACATTCAGTATATTCCTATACCGGTATCAGCAATAGCGGTATACTTAAACAACACCAAACAAAATATTAGATTAAATACGAAAATTCTGACTGGCCTAGTCTTGTGGAGACCACCTCAAAGGAAAAGGGACCGGGCCGGTCTTAGGACTATAGCGCTAGCTTGCCATGCCTAAGGCCCATGATCGAAACCTGGTGGTGGCGTGGCGGATATAATCTGTGGAATGTCGACACCAGCATGAGCCCCCTTAGGAGAGTACTTCCAAAGTGGTCGGAGCGTTTTTTTGCCTCTTTTCAGATTTTCAGGAAAGATTGCATACTTAAATGAAATGAAACTCAATTCAACTTATTGTTAGTGATGTTCCATGTTAATTAGTAAAAATAACTTTTATACTCCACCGGTCAGTTCACAGATAAATTTATCCCACAATCCGGATTTCGATGATTCCATCCGGATTTCATTATCGTCAGTGAGCACCTGATGATGATGCTAGTAATCGAAATCCGGATTGTGCAATAAAATGACCTGTGAACTGACCAGTGGAGTGTACAAGTCATTTTTACTAACTAAGGAAACATTGGGTTCGTATTCTTATTGGTTCAGTTGCTCTGTAAATGAAAGTAAAAGCATTAAACTTTTTCGAATTTGTTTTTGATAAATGCTAATTTAAAGCGTAGCTTTATGGGGCATGACCTGTTTTACGTAATAATTGGATTACCAAGGGACATTTTATTCCGAACGTGAAGTGATGCATTTCAAATTTTTACTATGGCTGCTTACAAATATAAAAGTGTCTTGCTGAATCAATTATATGAAAAAATTTGCTAATATATCATTTAGCCTAAATTTGTAATTTCGCTACGAAAACTCAAATCATAGCTTGTTTTAATACAGGCAAAATGGCATTACTTCTATTACTGCATATATGATAAGTTCCCTCTGATGCTGTATACTTAAATGTAACTTGGTCCTAGTATGGTCCTAGTATATCAAAATATGCACTCAATGGCACACGTTTATCGCCCCAGCAACCCCAAGATCAACCCTAACCCCAACTTCAGTCAGATGGCCGAAAAACTGTGGATCCGTACTCCTTTCATAACGGATAGGATAATACCAAAGGATTGGGCTAATGAGAGTAGCCTGACTCAAGGGTCTACATTGCTGGAGACCTGGGTTCAGAGGCTGACAGAGGCAGGGATTTTTAGTGGTAACCCGAGAGCTTTGGCGTGCCATGTGGAGGGCACCGAAAGCGCAGCTGTGTGTATGTGGGAAGGGACGAAAAGCTGAGGTCCTACTGGTGCCTTTCGTTAAAACAAGCGAGGGATTAGGCGGGTAAGGATCCGCGTTTGTGTCCTGGTCTCTCTTCATGAAGAGGGTCGGAATTCGAATCCTGGCAACATATAGCATTGGTAGAATCAAGATTTCTTCTTTACTCTCCTTCTTCTTCTTAACTCTGTGCAGAGTCTTCGTAGAGCACTCCATTCGTCAGATGCGACGTAAAGCTGCTAACTCCGTGGAATCAATGGTAAATATCTGATTTTTTACCATTTATTTTTTTAATAACCAAATTTACGAAAAATGTACAAATTCAAGGACTAAAATATAAAAGCAAACTCATATAAAAGAAATATGAAATAAATCATGTAAAATGCACACTGTTTAATCAAATTTATTACTTTATGGTCTTGCCAAGCCATTCGTGGCTTATCAGCAGGTGCCTTTTATAATTTTTCAGTCGTGTTTTTATTTATCACCATCAACACAATTTATGTGCATAACAACCATTCTTTTGTCTTTCCTTTAACTTCCCTTATAGGTTCCAAATTTCGTAGATCATCTCTCGTTATTTTCCTAAGGTGACTGCTAATTTATCGATGACGTTGACGCTAAGTTGGGACAGAGAAGTTTCTTTTGCTAAAGCTGAGAAGATGGGAGAATATGAAAAGATTATAGATCTCTTTGGTGAGATTACCTTGAGGGTTGTTACGGATAAAATAAGCACCTCTTGGGATAGACTTCCGCTTGTCTCTAGAAACTTTTTCTAAGGAAAGAGAATAAAGAAACAGTATTAGTATTACAAATCAATTAATTATTCCTGATGATGCTGCATGCAATTGTCACGAATGCGCGAGGCGCAGCAGATCCTAGAGTACCGAGAAAATAACGCGGCATAAACCTACAACCTGAATTTACTTCTTTTTATGTACATAATACTTCTGGAGGAATGATCTTTGGATAATGAATTCTGTCACCTCTTGCCTACGTTGCGCTGTTTAATTCTGCATTATCAGGGCTTGAGATTAACGAGTGACATAATTTCATGGTGACAGAAGGCTGAGTATAAAAATTCCTTTTTTAAAATTTTAAGCTTCTCCTAAGAATTGGAATCCCGTGGTGTAATTTTTACCTCTTCGGTTTGTAAAAATGTCCGTACTCAAGTAAATTTAGCCATTTAAAAGTTGAGAGTTTATGAAAATGCGACGTAAAGGCAGCTGCATTGGCGAAGCTGTGTCATTCCTGGATAAGGAAACTAATGTGTTATTCCTTAATGTTGAAGCGCTTCCACATGCTGTAGTGCTCGTCAGCGCAAAATAATAATGCTCCCCTTCTTTCAACTCCCATCTCCTCCTCCGCATTTTTTCCATTATTCTAGATATCCGCCATCACTTTCTTTAATTTACGCCTTCGCCCGGCTTCCTGCCTGCACATGTCTCCCCCGATCCCTTGTCCTTCCCCTCCAGTGTCGTCCCTTCGGCGTGGATGACGTTATCATTTTTGGCGGCAGTGGCGTGTCGCACTCCCAACCCCCAAGGGTTTCTCGGAAGGCATGGAGGTTAAGAAAGGGTGTGGGGAAAAGGTGCGGACGAAATGGAGGACGGGGTCCATGAGTAACGGAGAGTGAGGTGAATTAAGGCGGTTGGAGCGCGAATCGCGATTCGTTGAATGCACTTTTTAATAACTTTTCAAGTAAGTTGGAAAAATTCCTTGCGCAATTCTACTCTAAAGCTCATCAATTTTTACGCTATAAATAACCGTACATGTTGCTAGATGAGAAAGCAGATTCAATATTTATTTCACAATATTTTCGTATCAATTAGAGCATTGTTACGACTTTGGTTTTTAATCGCGGAATTCGAAATTTAAGCGAACTCCGTATGTAAATACGTGCTAATTACTCAGCATTCTACCAAGATATGTGATAGGAACCGTTATAATAATATGAAAAGTATGCTGCCGTGTTTTGGAGAAAATAAGTACCTACAGAAGCGAATTATTTCGAAATAAATGTCAAGGGCCATAAGGACAAGTTTAAAATGGTATAAATATGCCAAGAAACCAAATCAGTAACGTGCATATTTTTTCGCGTTTATCTATACATTTTACTAGTAAATATACGTAGTCAAAGGTTCACGCAAATCTTTACATAAATGGAAATCGTTCCAACCACCTTAAGAGGTTGATTCAAGAGGGCCACGTGGAGTGGGTGCATCAAAACCTGAATTACGCTTTTTAGGACGATTTGTGTTGCATCCCAATGTTACTTTATCTGTGTAACAAGACTTCTACATCTACATATTACCGAGCAAGTTGCCTCAAGGGTGTTTGGCAGGGGAACATGGAGGCGGACTTCACGATTCGGCAGTTGGCCTTGTAGACATGCTAAATTGAACTAAAACTTAAAGAAAAAAAGGCAGGTGGAACTCGTTTAAAAAATAATTTTATCTTCGATTCCTATACGAGTGTTTTAAAATGTGTTCTTATTGGTGACTATGCTTTATTTATATGTTGTGGTCATTTCATTTTAAGTAGCAGGTTGTATCCAATCTTTGTGCCATTTTTTTCCGAAAATTTAAAGCGATGTTTAAGAATGTGGTGATTTTTCGGTGAATGCATTGTCTACTAGAGAATGAGTGCTAGAACAGAAGATTGTTTTCATATAATGGAAAATATGTTTGGGTAGTCGGTTTTGGTTTTTGCTCTTGTTGTCGGTCATTGTTGATACATTTAGCTCTTTTCGCTGTCGTTGTCGTAACGCCTTTATTTGGTGAAATTCTTCTCTTGAGTCTTTTTTCATTTGAAAACCTTGTTGCGTCAAATTTGTTTAATTGACTTTGAGTGTTCGTTCGACTTCGCTTTTATGGTCATTAATAATTTCATAGGAGTATTATTGCAGTTGATTGATAGGTCTCTGGACAGTTCTTTTTCTGACCACCTGGGACAGGTTCTTTGATTTTAGTGTCGAAGTCTTAAACACTTTCAAAGTAAATATTATATTATATGTGTACATTTTTATACTAACTTATGTTTGGAATACTTCTTTCTGTGTCTAGGATTGCCAATTGCTATCTCTGTTCTTTCTCTGTAAGTTTGACGTTTCTTTGCCTAAGTAGCCAAATTCAAATTAATATTTACTTCAATTTGTCTCAAGCCCCCTAATGAGGCCTTCTTCATCGAACAGTCGGTATCAAATGAAAAACGCCCGCAACCATGTACGGAGAAGTGAGTGATCCATTTAATGGAGACTTGATCCCTCGACCCCAAGATTACAGTGAAAAGTCGTTGAAAAATGTGCGAAGGCCGGGAATCGAAGATAAATCAAATTCTTGGCTATTCCAACTATGTGGACGTATAGAATATCGACGACTATGTTAAAAGAAAAAGTTTTTTTGGTATCTGTATTTATTGTCTTCATTGTGTTATTCAATCCATTAGGCCAAGTTTTATGATATCAGAATCACTTTAATCACTACAAGGCGTGTCTCACATGTATATCCCTGCTATCACCCCGGAAATGATATGACACTCGCGTAGCTCTATGCTAATATGACGATGAGGGCGTTTCGGATTTTTTTCGGAATTCGGAGTGTTTAAAAAAGAACCATTTCATTAGTGAAATTGAGGGTCGGAAAAATTGACGCTCAAGTATTTAGCTGGTGCAAAGTTAGTGGTGAACACTTTTGATTGCATCTGACATTACTATTTCTTTCTTTGTATAACAAATATACTGCGTGCATTCCGTAACTGCTGAAATTGAAATTTTGTGTCGCTGAAACAACTCTCAAGTCGTATGTCTTATATCATAAATGCCGCATCATTTTTTCTGACCGATGAAAATTTATTTCTATCCTCGATTCTTTCACCTAAGAAAAATATAATTCTGAATCAATAGATAATTTATTTCGCATTATTTTGGCTATAATCCCAAATATACTTAATTAATTTTAAATTTGCAATGCGAGTAATGTATCTTTCCCACACCAAGGATATCGTCGAGTTTTGTTCAATTATCTGAAATCTTTCGTCATTATAAATATTTCTTGTTTCTGATTATCCCTATTCGTGAGAAAGCAAAAAAAATTGAATAGCACACACCAATCCGAGGTCGCTGTTGCAGGTTTAACCACCGTCCGCAGTTTTTTGTTGATTTTATGATGAGCCGTGACTTGCAATTGTTGCATGGTTTTGATAAATGCGTAATATCATGTATATAGTACTGTGTGATTGAATTCGAAGTCCGGCCCAAATATTTTAATTACTCGTGTCACATTCTATAGCATTGCACCATCGATGCTACGGGCGAACATTCATGTAAGTCTTAGGAATATATTTCCTCAGAACGGTCCAATTAAAACTCACTTTCCCATGAAATTCATAATTCTGTGGTTTCGG
The DNA here is from genome assembly GCA_963169105.1 of Ceriagrion tenellum. NCBI lineage: Eukaryota > Metazoa > Arthropoda > Insecta > Odonata > Coenagrionidae > Ceriagrion > Ceriagrion tenellum. The sequence continues at coordinate 78,946,749 of OY720637.1, read as the reverse complement.
AGTGTCCGCGTTATCTGAAGTTCTTTTCAATTTGTTTTATGCCTCCATCCAAACTCCCGATGACCCTTACTTGCATTTGTGACCAAATTTTGACTTATCCCAGGGAAGTTTTTGGTATCTTGACCAGATCCCTCTCCTCCTTTCTCTTACCTAAAATAGACTCTTTCTCATGTTCATACGCGAACGTACGTCCTCCCTGTTAATTTCATTTAGTCTCTTGTTAAACCGCACCCTTTCCATGGGTATATTTCCTTTACATTTGTCTATGATTTTATTGTTCGATTTGGACCAGTGGTGTCGTGTTCGACTCCCGTTCGGAGGTTCGATTGACCCAGTGACGGAAGAAATTTTTTGCGCTGGCGGTAACCAACTTTTACACACCAGACATTCGACAAGCGCGCAGGCAAACTTTGGGCGCGAGTGAAGTTCACGGCATCGACCAGGGTACTGCGATGAGGAAGGCAAAGGGGAAACCATCAGAAAAAGTCTCCCTGGAGAATCCAGCGCTGCATATATGGCATGATGGCATTCCCCACGGTAATACATTCCGGAGGTAAAATAGTCCCCTCCCCAATCGGATCTCCGGGTGGGGACTTCTGGTAAAGGTACATCAGTCAGGAAGGACAGATGCAGGATAGAAAAATGGAACGTAAGACTAAAATAGTCTCCGGGTGGGGACTGCTGGGAGGGGTACTTTTATCAGGAAGAATAAGTGCAGGATAGGAACTTGGAACGTGAGATTATTAGGTGTGAGCGGGAAGCTGGAGTACGTGAAGATTGAGATGGAGAGGCTCTCACATGTAAACATCAACACAATACATAGTAACCAACCTCTCTCACGACTCTTCGGCCGGGGATAGAGGCCGTGAGACGTAACAGAGGTTGAAACCGAAGTCACGGAGAAACAGCATACACTGTTGCTCTCTGGTTGGTGGAGCCTAACCGGATTCGGGACTCAACTTCCCGTTTCGTCATGTGAGACAAATAGAATACAGCTCGGGATAAACAGGCGAGTTACGTCGGTTAGCGACCTAGTTACGAGAAATAGAATTGACACACAGGGGTGGATATATTGGGAGTCAGCGAGGTCAAGTGGACGGGATAGACGACTGCTGGAGCGACAGATACCGAGGGATGTATTGAAGAGACTAACAGGAGGTTGCAGGTGTCGGCATTATACTGAAGAAATGATTGGAGTAGGAGAGTGAGGTCAGTCTGGCAGTACAGCGAAAGGATTCTGATGGTGAAGCTGGAAGGAGAGCCTTCGGACACTGTGATACTGCAGGTCTACATGCCGGCGTCTAGCCACACGGAAGAAGAAATATAAGTGTACGAGCAAATTGAAGATGTCCTCGGGGTAGTGAAGGGGAAACAACGTCATCATGATGGGAGAATGGAACGCAGTGGTAGGAGAGGGAAAAGAAGGAAATAGGGTAGGAAATTTCGGACTGAGCAAAAGAATTGCCAAGGGAGAAATCCTGGTAGAGTTATGCACTGAGAAGAATATGGCAGTAGCCACTATCTTCGAGCACCATTGGTGGAGGAGGAGGTACACATGGAAGATGCCAGGGAATATTGCCAGTTACCAAATAGACTACATACTGGTCAGAATGAGATACAAAAACCATGTAAAGCAGTGCAAGAGGTATCCCGGTGCGGATATAAGCATTAACCTCAACCAATTAGCTATCGAGAGCCGCCTTCGATCAAATAAAATTAAGATAAAACATGAAGCAAGATGGGACACAAAAATACTGGCTGAAGAAGGGCACAGGGAAAGATTCGCCACAGCAAATCCAAGCACAAGCAAGCAAGAAATTAGAAATGGGAGTAGGACGAGCTGAAGAGGACAATCTCATAAGTAGAAAAAGAGCAACTTGTGAGCAAAAGGCCTACTTGAAGAAGCCATGAATAACGACGGAGATGAGGAAACTAATTGAAGAAAGAGTAAAGAACACCAAAAACGAAGGTGAAGCAATCCTATACAAGAAGCTAAGGAACCAAGTCAGTCGAGAATGAAAGAAGTCTTGGGAGGATTGGATCGAAATCTTCTGCGAGGTAGTTAAGGAAAGCATGAAGAAGAGGAACGCCGAGACAGCGTACGAGCTAGCAAAGAAATCTTCGGGGAGAGGAAAACGAAAAGTAACAAAATCAGTTATGTGAACCGGAATTTCTTGATCAAGGATGAAGACATTGGGAATAGATGGAAGCAATACATCGAAGAACTCATAATGAATGACGAGAGCAAAATTGACGAGGAAAACCAACACACACTGATGAGTGAATTCGATTAACCAGTAAAATACCTCATGAAAAACGAAGTGTTGGAGCAGACAAAATCAACGGAGAAATCATCAAAGCGCTCAGAAGTAAAGCTAAGGATAACTTGTAGGAAATAATAAAAAATAGCTACCACAGCGGAACTCTTAGTGATCACTTTCAAAGGAGCGTAATCGTTGCGATACCGCAGGAGAAAAGAACAGAGAGATGTGAGGAGTGCCGAACCTGAACTCAAGTTCCATATGCATTAAAAATAATCACGCAAATAATAGGCCGAAGAATGGAAAGGAAAATTGAAGACAACCTCTCGGAAAAACAGTGTGGATTTAGGAAGAACAGAGGTACCAGAGAGGCCATTCTCTGTCTGAGAGTATTCGTGGAGAAAACAGTACATGTGAACAAACCATTGTATGTTGCATTCGTGGACCTGGAGAAAGCCTTCGACGACGTTAAGTGGAACAAGATGTTCAGACTGCTGTAAAAACTCAGAATGGATTACGACGATAGAAGAATTATCTATCAACTATTAAGGAAGCAAGTCGTCACAACGCGAATGAGAGACGGATGTCAAATAGAAGCTAAAATTAACAAAGGATGATTAAGTCAAGGATTCGACCTCTCACCAGCACTTTTCAACATGTACTTGGAGGAGGCCATACGAGAAGCACAAGGAATTGGACTGAGCGCAGTTAAGGTAAACGGTGAAGAAATAAATATGCTCCGCTTCGCAGATTATATCGCAGTCATAGCTGGAAATCTTTAAAGGTCACTAAACGTAATGGACCAAGTTCTCCAGGAATCCAAGATGAAAATAAATAAGACGAAGTCTAAAATCCTACTAAGCGGGAGAGAGAAGCTGAACGCAGAAGTCACCCTTAGAGGAGAAAAATAAGAGCAAGTGGATTCCTTCTCCTATTTTGGAAGTATCATCACACCAGACGGAAGAAGCACAACGGAGGTCGCATGAGGAGGAACTGGAAGAGATTGAGTGCAGACGGGGAGCATATGTATAAGTTTTTCTATGTACATTTATCGTAGGTTGATACATAGTAATATCTTAGTGCACCTTTCTATCCAAAATCTGATTTAATTTCTTAAAGCGAATTAGTTTTCTCGTTGAATAATGTTTTGCTGGAGGAATGTTTGCGAATTCCGTGAAAATTCGAAAGTGACGCGGAATATCGTGCCGAAAATGAGGAATGATTAGAAGGAAAAAAGCGTGGGTTTCTCGTGGAATTGCCTTTTTCTAACTTTTGAATTATATCGGCCATAGTGGTTTGCCACGCACAATTACGGTGTGAATATGCAATAGTGTGCGACAAAATTTCGCATCAAGTTCATTTCGTGTTGTCAAAACTCGCCGAAACAGGCGGATTCATCCATGGCACTCGGAAGATTGGCTTGTGAACTCTAGCGCGTAGCTCACGGACTGCACGTCGCATTTGACTTAGGGAAGGCAGCTGGGCGACAATATATCTGCCACCCTACGGTACAACAGCCGGCATTTGCGGACCTGTCCAGTCGTTCTTTACGACTTACCGTCCACTCTCCACCCTCCCCCACTCTACCTAGCCGATAGCGATAGAAGCAAGGCTCTTATCGGCGATGGCTGAGCCTCATGCACTCCGTCCATCACCACGACATTCCCCTCCGTACCTCTCCTCCCACACCGTCATCACAGTCCGCCCCAAGCGTCGCTCTTAAAGAGGTGCCGGATTGATTTGGACTCGGAATGCCCCAAGGCTTCCGACCTTATCTAGTTAACGAGAATGGCGAAGGATTGGGTCAATGGCTCGGAAGCGAAAGCTCACAGCGGGTATGGCGGTAAGAGCGTGTTGAGGTCATTTTTATCCGCACGACCAGTCGTTAAATTGGAGTGTGTCCACTTATGGCGGCTTTCTGTTAGATGGGTGGTCGCGCTGAATTTGTACGGAATCACCCATCCGGAATCCCGACTCGATTGTCGGAGCAATGGTTTGGCTGAGAGCGCTCTTTCGTTTGATTCAATTGAGTAAATGGTCCGCCAGCGTTTTCTGAGTTTCCCAGAAGATGAAGTAACCTTCAATTACTTAGAGCAGAGTTCTCTTCATGAGTTTTTCCTTGCATTTGTCGGTCGGTTATTTAGCTAGGCGACCGACAGCTGATGCAATTTGTGGAATGTCGGTAGTTTGTCAACCAAAGGGGGCGGGAATGGGAGAGAAACCTGGAATATCTGAAAAAGTCATGGGATATGAGAAACTATCCGGGAAATTTGATTTTCCATGCCATAATCTGATTCTTTCTATAAGTCAGGAGTAAAATTTTGGTACATTGTTGTAAACTTGCTTAAAAGAGGAAATGGGGCTCTTATTTTGTGTTTTGCAATTAACTGTGTCCATAAAAATGGACGTTTAGGCCTAATTCTGTACTTTCTTGCCGAGGAAGATGAGATGTTGGTTTATCCTAATATTTTGAGTAAGTAATTCATGACTTTCATCGTGGCCGAGACCTAACAGGGAGTGATATGCTATCAGAAAGGCAGTTGATTGTCTATTTTAGCGAGCGGAGGGGTCGTGCTCTGTATGCTAGGAAACTGTATTCATCATTGTAAATGCGCTAATGTGTGGCGGTCCTATTCTAGCACTTGTTTTAATACGCCCTTATTAATGAAATATGTTTTAGCTTTGAAAATTTAAAATTTTGGCTTGAAAAAACCTTGTGAAGTCCTGGAAATCCACTTGTTTGGTCTTGAACGACTCTGAATTATTTTTTCATACTTCCGTTTTTGCGCCGTTTTTCCTGATAGTTGTGCGTTCCTCTCAGAACTCGTTTACATAGCAACGGAATTAACCGGAATAGAAATACGAAGGTGGTATATCGTGACGACGGAATATTGCGGGATATATGAATCGGTAATAAGGCGTGCGAATTCCTGAAGGAAAGTCGTAGGTAGTGTGACAAGTATATCTAGAAATGAGTGTTTGTCGAAGGGCGTAAGTGTCCAACATTTTGGCTGTGAGGAATTGGCTTGTGACCTATAAACTCGACTTTATCATAAAATGCATAAATATGGGTGTTTCTTGGATGGATGGGAAAAATGCTGGGATCCTTGAAATTCACTCTCAACCTCTGAAAATCATTACTGAATGGGTGTCCGAGTGACTGAAAGGACACGCTTGGAATGCGTCGCTGTTGAAACCCCCATGTGCCCATGCCACTCTCTGTTCTGGCTATCGGAGTGTGTTAATTTACTCTTTCTTCTTGCTGAACGAGGCAATCGTACTCAATTCATTTTCAGCCCAGCTTAAATTTACTTTGATAAAGTTCGATAGGAGCGTTTTTCCGTGATCCACTTCATTTCCGAAAAATTATCAACCCTCAATCACGTATTGGTAGGAATGAAAGATGCCAAAAATAGAATCATTTGATATGATCGGGGTTTGAACCCCGATCTCCCAAATCCCGGTCAGGTTTGTTCTCCAGTGACATTAAGCTTGTTTCATCAATTCAATTCATTCTGGTGTATCCAGAAGGACTTAGTTTGGAGCCGCTGGAGAGACTGAGGCTGCTCGCCAGGCATAAGAACTGGTAACTAGAAAAATTCAAAGTAGGTGAATTTCAATTCGATATGGAATATATCATTTTGGACTCAAGCTACATCACTTTGACTATTAGAGGTGAAAAAAAGACATATTTCCGAACTGATAGGCACCACGTCTTTCTTTCCACGTTTTCCTTATCTCCACGTCCCATTAGTAATATTGTCGAGAACTACGGGACACTAACGTAAGACACATGGGCTGCAATATGCAAATAACCTCTTCCCTCTCCCCGCTCCTTCTGTCTGTTACCTCCCCTTACATAGCTGTCGCCCCATAACCCCCTGCCACATGCATCTGCGGCGTCTCGTAAGGTTGTATACATATATAAAAGGCCTGTTCAAAAAGTTCCCGAACTTTATGTATTACAAAAAAAATAATTCACTAACAAATTATTGGTCAGGGTCCCCTTCAAAGTAGTCTTCTCCCCAACTTATACACTTATTCCAACGGTGTTTCCACTTTTTGAAATAGTCCTGGAACGCTTCTTCCGGAATTCTCGTAAGCTCCTCCGCCGAATTTTTTTCTATCTCTGAAATAGTGGAAAATCTCTTTCCTTTGAGCGAGGTTTTTAGTTTGGGGAACAGTAAAAAATCACACGGAGCCAGGTTTGGTAAGTAGGGTGGGTAGGGAAGCACAGCGGTCTTGCTTTAGGCTAAAAACTCACGAGTTCTGAGAGACAAATGAGACGGCGCGTTGTCGTAGCGAAAAAACCACTCGCCACTCCTCCAAATTTCGGGCCGTTTTCGCCTGATTCTCTCTGTTAGGCTTGTCATAACCCCCAGGTAGTACTCCGTGTTGACTGTCTGGCATTTAGGTAGGTGTTAGTGATGTACAGCTTCCTTTGCATCGGAAAAAACAGTCAACATCACCTTGATATTCGAGCGAACTTGTCGGGCTTTTTTATGGATGGGGGGATGTTTCACCAATCCATTGTGAATATTGCCCTTTTTTTTCGATGTCATATCCATAAACTCATGACTCATGATCTGTTATGATCTTGGACAAGGTTTTATCCTCTTCAGCTCCATCAAACAGTTCCAGACAGACTTAAACTTGATGTTGTTTCTGGTCTGCTGTCATCAGGCGAGGCACGAATTTGGCGGCGACTCGATGCATCTTTAATTTTTCAGTTAGGGTTCCATAGCACGAACCAATTGAGATGCCACACTCTTTCGCAAGTATCCTGACAGTCAAACGTCGATTTTCACGAACGAGATCGTTCACTTTCTTGTTGTGGGGGTCGTCAGTTGACGTTGATGGTCTTCCGAAACGCTCGTCGTCTTCCACTGATTACCGCCCCTTTTTGAACCGGATAAACCACTCATAACACGCGGTATATTTCATAGCATCCTCAACATAAGTCTTGGTAATCAACTCAAAAGTTTCCGTGAAGGATTTGCGTAGTTTGACGCAGAATTTCACAGAACATCGCTGCCCCTTCAAAGAGCTCATTTCCGCGGATCCGATTTTTCGCCGCACTCCACGAACACCATTTCACATAGTAGGCCGTAACTATGCAACAAAACAATATATCAACAAAGTGGTTAAAGGCGGTTATTTGGGTAGTTTTCGCAGACATAACGCCTCCTTGTGGATTAAAAAATAACTAGCTGGAGGCGCGCTATTCAAAAAGTTCGGGAACTTTTTGGGTAGGCTTGGATATTGTTTTTTATTGTGTTGAAATTTGGCGTGGTTGACCAGCTTCCAAATAAAATGGGAACTCTTCCGTTTTGAGGCGTTCGGAAAATAGAAGAATAGTGAAAATCGATCCGTCCGAATCCACTCGACTAGTCTGCCGTCCTCACTTGACATCTCTCGTCCGGGCCGCAACTCGCCCAGTCCCAACCGCCGTCATCCCTCGTGCTCCCTTCGCCTTCGCTGACCACCCTCCCGGGGCGGGGGGGGATGGAGGGTCGCTTTGCTTAGTCGAAGCTCAGTCGCACGCATCGCCGCCTTCGACGTGGGCCGCGAGTAATTGGTTGGTCCCTCATCACTCGGAGACTCCTCTGAGCACACTCCTCTCGATGGGGAAGATCGGCTGCTCGGGCAAGCGGAGGGTCATGAGGGGCGTTGGATTGGGAGGATAAACCATGCTCCAGAACGCGGGTACACGCGGCTAACAGGATGACTTGCTACTACAGCTGTAACCAGGGGCGCGATCACGGTTCTCGATAACGCATTCACTCTCATTATCGTTGTTTTTCAGTTGTGCAGGAGAAGCTGAGGAAGTAAATAACATACCTTCGGAGTGACTGAATAATTTATGTGATAAGAAAAGACTACGATTTTTCCAGCATTTCGTGGGATCCACGAAGTAGGAGTTTGGTCAGAGGATGTCGTCAAAACGGGCTTGATACCTATCTCTAAGTAAAAGAATGCCTTCTGATGCGAGGAATGTAGAAAAATTAGCTTGATTTCTCACGCAAAGGTTTAGCTTAGAATGTTGAATTGACTGTTGGAGAGTTGAGCAAGCGACACCTGGTCGTCACGAGTTTGGTTTCCGGAAGAGAGAGTAATTCGGAAAGCAGTTGCGGTGATGGGAAAACTGACTGTAAGAGACATTGAGTATAATCAGGATATTTTTATTTGCTTTGTTGATTTTGAAAATGTGTTTGAGAGAATTTATGGGGGAAAACACGCAGATGTTCGGGAAATAGGAATAGAATAGTGAGTAAGGGTACTCATTCAAGAAATATTTTTGCCCCGGAGAGCACCCGTGAGGGTGGCCGACGGAGATCAGGGTGGGAAGTAATTGGTCGTGTTGTAATTTTAGGGTGCTAGTTGTCGCCTTTGCTTTTTTAATACTTATGATAAGGAGATGGTAAGAGAAGCTTGAGTAGCACTTGGTGTGGGAATCAAAGCAAGAGGGCAGCTTGAGTCAATAGAATTCGCGGATGACCAGGGGTCTGTTTCTCAGAACTACAAGTCTACAAGTTACAAGTCACTTGAAAGTTTTCAGTTGGTGGATGTGTAACTCAGGTATACTAAACCGAAGACTTGTGCTACTACAAAAAAAATGACGGACCTAATGAAGACCATATGTAACTCGTAGTTTGCTGATTACCATACACTATGAGACTGTATCTTGCAATATTTCCAATCCTAAAGTCGGTGCCACGTTTCTGGGTAAATACCAATGATTGAATATATGCTGAAAAGTATTTTAATTTCCGCACTTACCATAAAAGATCCCAGGTGAATGCGAGTTTTCGGGAAAAACTAACGTGGTAAGATAAAATCGTTTATTTCGCTGCATTTCTAGAAGGATGAGCTCTAAATGGTAGGTATTTATAAGTCGCAAATGTCAAGATATCGTGCTGAGTTGGTTTAATCTTCGTTGAGCCACTACTAAGAGCTTTATAACGTAATATTATTACGAAACTTCATGGTAATTTACTGTATGTTGACGTTAAGGATATTTATCGTTGGACTAAGCGGTGTATTACCATAATGAAGTATCAAACTATTTATATCCTGTTTATATCAACCGTTGTGTGAAGAAAAAGATATTTTTTACATTTCCGGATTTTTTTATGACTATGCAATCGGATTCTCCTTTCTCATGACCCGCTCAATCGTAGGCCAATTAACTCAAATATTGTGTGCGAATACTTTATTTGAAGTTATTCCCTTCGTAAATTTCATGATATTTTTTCCTTTAGATTCCCAGATCCCACGTGTGATCCGGGAATCTGAGGTGGTGTCGATATTTAGAATTAGTATTATAAACGTAAGTGCATTGCAGGAAGGACTAAGATTGCATGGAAATGACGTAGTAATGTAATAATGCTCAGTAATATATGAGAACTGGTCGGCAGAACGATGTGTTTTGATTTGAGTCGCGAAACTGTTCCGCAATATATATATAAATTGTCACTTCTCAGCAATCTATGCTCTTCCAAGCACTGCATTTAGTTATAATTAACTATAATTAATGCCAGTTCTCCCAAATCTAACGACGATGCTTCGTAGTATAGTGCACGAAAATGAAGACACATTCCAGTTCACAGGATATTTTTTCGGGACGACACTTGCTGGCAAACTACAAATGGCCACCAAGTAATATTTCTTCCTTCACCATATCGTCAATGACCACCAAGCAAGGTAGGGTGGAGGGAGGTGATCACAGAAAAAAAGAAGTCGGATCAGGTTTTCATCCGGCGTATCAATTTCTCGCAGCTCTTTCGGGATTTCTACTGGAATTTCTGATGGCACCTCTGCACGGAGAACGATGCTCAAATCGGTGTATCGAAACCTCGGACACTATGGACGTTCTCACCCGGTTGGAGATTCGAGACAACTTTGAGAAAAAAAGAAGTCATTCTTGCATAAGCCAAGGCTTCTAGGATTTTAGTTGACTTTAGATTCTGACTTAGATAAAGGATTATTTTCAAATATCTAAGTTGTCATTAAAGGTTGGCATCGTTGAAATTGGCAAAAACTAGGGCTTCTTACAATAAAATTTTTAATGTTACTGATTCTTCTCTATTCTCGTCCTAAGTTCATCGGTGTAAAACCTGCGCCAGTGTTATGACCGCCGGGGAGTTGATAATTAGAATTATGCATCTATTATCTTTGTTTACCTATGGTTGAAATCTAGATCGCGTGTACATACATTCAATTTTATTTGCAACAAAATGTTACGATTTCAGTCCAATATCAGAAAAAATTCCGGAAATTTAAGCTAGAGACGACTGATTTCTGTCAGTGGATACTATTAGAATTTTTTTGGAAGTTACCGTCCAGGCTTTTTGTCTACATTAGTCACGATTGGCTCGAACTGCAGAACTTCAAATTCTCCGCCCGCACGGCAAGTGATTTCGCAGCGTCAAAACTTCCTTCCGCCCTCCCCCCACCTCCGGCACACATTGAATACGAGCGTCGACAGTATTATTGCGTCGTTCATCTCAGTCATCTTTGCACCTACTTCCAGCCGAAAACCTTATTAATTCTTGGAATATAAAAAAGCCACTACCCTCCCCCACCTACAGCGACCTCAGCCGCCCAGAAAATCCCATACGTGTCCAATCCCCGCCTCCCGTCTCTCCTCCCCCCCCATATACTGCGAGGGAAGGGAACTCCTCCTTTCCGCCCCCCCCCCAGTTCCTCCCCCTCCGCCCCAGTTCCTCCCCCTTCCCTCAAACCCCAACAATATCCTTTCCACCTGCTTCGATTCCGAACCCTACCCTCCATCTCCTTACAACTCGGAAAAACCCACACCCGCTCCCTGAAATCCCTTCCTGGCCTCCCGACGTAGAAGTTTCTTAATTCGTTTTCTTTTTGAGGGCCGAAAAAGAGGGCTGGGCCCTTCCCACTTTTTCTCCCTCCTTCATCCACCCCCTTACACTCACCGGCACAGTTTTGCCCTTATATATATAACACTCCTCCCTCCACCGCGACAAAACCAGCCCTTGCTTCCCGTCCTTCTAACCGAATAAAAACCGCGCTGCTTTGAGGAATATAAGCATCGAGGGTTCATTTTCCTCTAACCCCTTTTCCCTCCTCCCCCACTCCACCCTCCCATCCTATTCCCCTAAAACACCCCCAAACTCTTCCGCCCTCTGGGTTTTCCTTCAACCCCTGCGAGTTCTCGAAATCCCCCAAAGTATCTGTTGGGCTCTCTCTCTCTTCCCCCCTATTAAGACCCCGCTAGCCTTAAGACAAGCGGTCTCATCAAAATGCAAAGGAGACTGCAAAAATACGGCATCTGGTGTATTCATTACGAAACCCTTAATATCCTTCGTCGTGGAGAGAGAGACCACTCCCTTGTCCCTACCCCCCCTTTCTTTCGCCGCTCACGAAGTCCCAGCCCTTCCTCTCCGCCCCCTCCTCATCTCATATCCTCGCTCCGTTTCTTTCTTTGCTCAGCCCTTCGTTTTTCCTTTGGATAGTCTGAAAAAAGCTTGGGTTAAACTACAATTGTTTGTGTCTTCGTAGTCTAGCTCTTGTTTTACCGTTGTCACGATACTTTTTCCCGGTGCAGGGTTGAGAGACCTTTATAAATTAACTGAAATTCAAGGCTGTTAATTGAAAATCAGCTCTTCATCACTCAGTTTAAGTTAATTTTAGACGGAAGAACTCATAGTATAAAAAATATGAGTACTATAAGCAAGCTCCACGGTTAGAAAGACTGGGTTTTACATCGTTTTTGTGTTCACTGGCGTCATTTTAGCCAACATCACGTACGGATGCATGTTTTTTGATTAGCAATGGAGCTGCCGCCCTCGCATACACTCGGAAAAGCCGCAATATTTCGTATGGCGTTAATTTATTATTTTATTTATTTTTCAAAACCAACCGAAAACCACTGAGACGTTATGCATCGAGGTATTAAAACATTCACGAATGATGATCTCGACCATAACCTCAGTAGTGAAAATTCCACCCAGGTGGGATTCGAACCAGCGATCGTGGAGTTAGCAGGCGAGAGCTTTACTAAGTTAGCTGGCGAGAGCTTGTCTCCAGGGCGGATATACGCCTATTTACGAGACGAAATCAGAAAAAGGTACGTGGCTAGGAAAGGCCAATGCTTTAAATACAGGATTTGACTTAATGATATCGGAGTTTTTGAAACGAGGCGATAAATTGAGAATTGGCGTTGTTAGAAATGGAAAAGCTAAGTCGTACGTTGTAAATATTTAATGTAATTAATGCGCCTTAATTAATGATGAATTTTCTTATTTTAAGAGATGCGGCTCGGTGATTACCGCGAGTGACATCAAAATCAATGTGAAAGGGTATCTATGTCATCAGAGCATCAAAATGTTTTCCAGTTAAACATTTTAAATCTTTACAACAATTATCCGTATTATTTCTTTCTCAGCATAAAATTTCGATAGCTGAAATAAAAAATAATGTCATACATAATTATTTTTAACGTTCCCTTTATTAGAATAATAATAATAATTATAATACATTTATTACTCCACAACATTAAGTACTAAAAAGTTTTTGTACAATGTTTCAGAAGCTTTAGGCAGCCTCAAAGGTCACAGACCTGTGACGAGGCTGCTTACCGTTAATTGCTTGAATTACCGTTTGATAAATAAAAATACTGATAAGCATACATATCTCACTCTATAATAGAATTGCAATCACCCCGCAAAAAACAATAACGAACCATTTTATTGTCTTTTTTTATAATAGTTGAAGAACCATTTACTTCTCTTTCTGATTGCCAAAAAATAACTTTTCTTTCGCCACTGTCATTTTTGCTTCAAGATTTGTTGTTTAAACAACCTGGTGACCTAGATAACTAAACCTTAATATATAGATACATTTTTCTTCAGCATGTGAAGCCTAGAGATCGCGTTTTCGTTCATCTCTTGCAATTGATACGGTCTATCTGTTTAATGAAAGTCACGAACAATCGAGCAATCTTATGTCATTTTTCATAGCCCTGCCCTGCCCATCTCAGTATTAGTCCACTACAGTAGCTGGTGAGCCAAATTCTCGTTAATGCATCGTATTAGACGCCTATATTATCTGCCAACATTTTGATATATTTCAGTCAGCCTTTACCTCATTGCAAAAACTTTCTAATCGTATTTCAGTGAGCTGAAAATAACTATGTATGAAAAAATAGGCAACTTCCACTGCGATAAAAATTATTCCGACCGGTTTCGCTTCATTTACAGCATCTTCAGGTCACCTGAAGATGCTGTAAAAATCGAAACCGGTCGGAATAAATTTTATCGCAGAGGAAGTTGCCTATTTTTTCATACTTAGTTATGTTCCGATTTCACTCCATCAAGCCTAAAACCACGGAGCTGAAAATGTTACGAATTTGGTTAAAAATTTTCTTTTATTTCCCTATGCCTTTCGATGTTATTGTATATTCCGGTCTTTTATTCCACTTCTTCTGCTACTGAAACATTTTTTACTTCATTCCTGGATGTCGGGTTTCTTAATTCAATATCAGTCGTTCAAGAATAGCTCAGCATTACGGTATATGGCTTTTACATTTATTTATTTAAAGGAATTACGGATTATTAGTACAAAAACACACTCGTTAAGGTTCGCTTGATGTTGGAAAAGAAACATTACATGAATATACGGGGTTTGATAACAAAACACTTATATTACTTTTATCAACATATGTTCATTTATTCCTATTGAAATATTTCCTTTCTAACTATTCCCATCATATGCAAGACATATATGCCAACACTTTTTCTAACCTTCAAAGCACTTCACGTACGCAATTTTCGGTATGACTTCCTTCAGTGATTCTGTCTTTATCTCCTTATTGATTGCAAAACGTCGGCCTTGTTTTTTCGTTTTTAACCTTCGGAAATAGGAATAAGACTGGGGGCATTGTTCCTAGAATACGGCGGCTGAGAAATCATAACGGTGTGGCTTTTGGCCAAAAATTCATGAAAAACAGTGAAATTTGAGGAGATGCATTGATTTGGTGAAGTTATCATGAGTAGTTTTCCCACAAATCGAGACGTTTTCTTCTGATTTCTTCATGCAGACGGCATACGACTTCCGTGTGGTTACAAGTCAGCTTTCTGGTGTTCCTTGGCGAGGTGTACTCCATAAAACCTTTCTCAAAGACTATAAAAATACCTAAACACCACGGAAACTTTCGCGCCGAATTCCATACCGTACGAACTGGCGGCAAGAATTCATGGTTCTTCAGGTCGTTGACACTGAAGAAAACAGTGAGTAAAACTTTCACGTATCTTTTTACCTTGCCTATTATTCTCAAGAATGCTGAGAAAATGAATATTTTTACTTTGTGTTCTTTGTGCCGTTCCGCCGTTTATGTGAGGACCTTTTGCAAGCCCGGATATCTGTGTTTTCCCTAAATATTTTAGTTCTGTATGTACTCCCCTGTATCAACTGGTATCACTTTTGTGCTCCCCTTTTCCTCTTACTCAAAACTATCGTCCGTCATTGCTTGGCGTTTCTATGTATTATTTAAATGCTCCTCCCCCGGTGATTCTTGTTTTATTAATGTACATATTGTTACATTTTACCTCTTCCTTGTTTCATTCCTTGAAGGTTATCTCACCTGCTCCATAGTAATGACCCGATCGAGGTTCTAAATATACTTCGTAACCAGCTTTACCGGGAAAACATAAGACCCTTCATTTTGGCGTATAGTCACCGACATAAGCACCACCAGGTGAACACCGAAAAACGAGGGACCCCTGCTGCGTCTGCCGGGGAAACTTAATAAAAATCTGCTCACCTCTTTGAAAAATGGCAAAATCCACGCTTTGAAAGGATTGCGCCACCCGGAGGGGCTCTGGGAAAGATAGTGTGAGGGTTGAAGGAAGGATGGCAGGAAATAAAAATGACTTAGGTAGGTGTCGGTGGATGGGGGGAAGATGGAATGGGGAGGAGTCGACCGAACCTTACTAAGGGATGAAGATTTCCTCATAAAAATTGCAGGAAGACAGATAGGAACAGGTCAGAATTTTTCCAGAGGAATAAATAAAACGAGGGAAAGGGATTTTTAATGAAGAGGGTTTTTTGGAGTAGAGTCTAGACCCCCTTAAACTCCCTCTTCAACAATCAATATCCCCTTCCTCTTCCTTTTGTCCGAGCCAAACTTTATCTCTCTTTCCCCTGCTCTCTCTCCTCTTCCTCATCTAACTAAGATCCTCCCTCTTGGATTTAATTTATCCGTCGCAACCCTTTTATCCCTGCCCTTATTACCAGAGAGACCCCTTTTCCATCCTTCCCCCCTGCCTCAGTGTCTCTCTTGATTCTTTCTCTCTGTCATCCTTCCCACGCCTCAAAAGTCCCGACAGACGATTCGGCATTCGTAGGCGAGACTCTGGTTTATTAAATCTGCGTGTCTATAAGTAGTTATAGGGAAAGGTACTCGTGTTTTGCTAGTAAATTCATTGTCTACGAAACTCTTACCTTGGACGACGAGTCTTGTTATAATAAAAAGTGTATGTGCTAGAGTAGCAATTACTATTAATCGTTAAGGGCTTCATCGGCTGGAGAGAGATTTGGAAAAATACGAGTAATAGCATAGAGTAAATATAATACTTCATTACTCTATGGTAATAGTTATTGAGTCTGTCATTATGAGCAGAGTAAAAGTTTTTACTATACTTATCTCCTATTCCGAAGGATCTCGAGGAGGACATTACTAAACTAACCAATGAATTTGCTTGGCTTAAATAAATTTGTCATCAGATCATTCCACTCAATGATTGCAGCTAAATATACGCCAATAAATAAATTTGCTACAATATTTGACATCTGATAATTCGGCGCCCAAATTAATTGTAAAATGATGTGAAGTATATAAAACAAGGAGAGTTGGAAAAATATGCGTTACGAGAGAGATGAGCCAAAAGAATCAAGAAAGAGTAAAACGGAATTTAAGAAGAGCGATTTCTGTAAGACCCCATTTGGAGGAATAAATGACCAACTGAGACGAGAATCAATCGATGGAGGCACGGAGGCATATCAAAACCACAGAAAAACTGATGAATTTCTAAAGAATTGCCGAAATAGGATAAATGATGAGGAATGGAGAAGTTGGAATTGATATATTTTTCATGCATCGGTGAACGAGTGTTTAGGTGTCAGAAAAAAGATGAGATTTTTCATCGCATATTCAACTAATTTACGACGAAGTATTGTGGCCGGAAGACTTAATGAAATTCTGATGTGGGGAATGACTCAGTTTGAGTTACATTAATTGACGAGTTTTACCTTAAATGACCGTATGTGCCATTGAGAACTAAGTAAAGGTAGTGAGTGCTTAAACTATATTTCTTAATCCCTGAATAAAGAAATTTCTAGCTAGCCGAGCAAACGGAATCGAGTACTCTGTATCGTTCCGTGCTTGCTACTTCCTGCGTATAGCGAAATCAGTGATGTAGCCAATAGCCAATGTAATTCTTCTTTTCGGAGATGGGTTCCCTCTTCGCCAGTGCCTCGTCTGCGATTTTAATCCAGTCGTATTTTAGTATTATATCTCATATATTTTACTCTCTCGTGTTGCTGTGCTAATTTATTTTTTGACCGCAGCTTTCTGCGTAAGACATAAATAATAAGTTATTTTATCAGATCAGGCCAAGTTTACATATATTTAAGTATTCTACTTAAATTCTCATGGTGCGTATTGTCATTTATGCGGAAATACAACATAAATTCATCAGTTTTCTTCCTTGTGAAGCCTGACTATGGAGGTTATAAATCATGGGGAAACCGGGGCTAAGTCCTGCGAGAAAAAATAAAGAAATCCGTTGGCCCCATAAACGTAAACGTAAGACATTGGTCTAGGCATCTAATATTTCTTTGCCGTCTGGGTGTTTAAATAATATTTGAATAAGAGACGATTACAATCAACCAATGATACAATGAAATATTGACGAAGATGAAAAATAACATGCATGTATACTTTTAATCAAACAGCCATACGAGCTACAATTCTATCCCTGGAGAGTGAAAATAGAAAGGTGAAATAGAGAATGGCTTCAATTGACACGCATGAACTGCAGATAATGCGTTAGATGCAAGATTATATGCATTTGGTGAATATGCCTGCGTTGCATGCGATTTTACTTCTCATAATTCTAGAGACAGAAAATATTTCCTGTTGCCGCTGCTTATTTTCCGTGTCACGCAAATACCAAAGATATGATTTTAATCAGTGCTGTATCGTAACGATGAAAATATCTTCCAAACAGGTACAATTTCTTCTTTTGACGAGAGGTAAGAAAATCAGAACGTCAAATTTTAAAGATAATTAAAAATTTTATGAAAATTTATCCTCTCGCGTTGATTAATTGCCTTCAAGGAATGGGAATTTTTTTAATTTGTGAACCATGCCACAAATTCCGCTGTCATTTCTGTGTAAAGGCGAATGTATAAGAAATGCACAGTATATCAAACAGTGGAGAGAACGGATCGTTGTGAGAGAACTACGGAGCGTATGTAGGCGGCACAAACAAAGAAGAAATAAGTGGTTGATTAGAAATTACACCGACTTGCATCGGCAGTAACGGTAAAACTAGAGCGGCGTGCACAATCATAAAGAAATATTAAATTCCCACGAATCGTTTCCATTATATTGCTTTCATTTTGTACAATTATAAAATTCCCAAGTCTAGTTCGGATCTTTGAAAACATCGTTTCGTGCCGCAGGTGCACCCATTTTGAAAGAGGTGTGTTTGTGGAACATAAGAAACCATAGTTCATTGCAGTACATTATGAAACCTTGTTCGATCAAAGGAATTGATAGATTTCGCAATTTTATTTCGTAATGAAATGATGAAAAGAGCGTAATTTAATCCATTAAGCCTGTTGGTGCAAAAACTCATTCCAATATGAGGTACAGGAAAAAATAGATGTTCAAATCTTCACCTTACAGCGCATAGAAGTCAGTGGGACAAAGGCAGGGCCACGAATTTACCTTGAATTTTTTGGACGGGAAAGGGGTTGTTTTAGATATAGGTGTGAAGAGAAATAGAGAAAATGCGGTAGATGGAAAAGAAGACGAGAGGAAATCATTGATATGCTATGTGAGAAAAGAAAACTTATGGAGGAGATAAGGAGGAGGCAGAGGAGGTGGCAGGAGAAGGTAATGAGGGACGAAAGGATGCTGAAGATACTGAAAGCCGTTGCCGGGGATGGAGTGGAAGGCCGATGCTGGGGAGGAAGTAGCTAAGCGGAGAAAAGAGAAAAAAGGGTTTGGTTTTATGGAAAGGGTATAGAGTTAAGGACGTAGGGCGTCATAGAAGTTGGACGTATGCTGTGATGAAGATAGAAAAAGTGCAGATATGCAAGGGTCTTCGCCAGGACAAAAGAATCTGAGGATTTTCACATTCTTCTGTTTAAACTCATCTTAATCATTAGATTGCCCTAATAGATATGTATAATAATCGAAGGTATTTTTGATATATCTTTCCAAACAATGATTAAATTCGCGCTGTTTTGGCGTAAAAAGATTACTGAATCGTTTTATGCGTTATAAGCTACGTTACCTATACTCGAGACATAGATTAACGTAAGTCACTGCAACGTTGATGGACGTTAAAGATGTTGGACATAGGGGTCTTTTTAAGGAAAAACAATCTAGAGGATGTTTTTACATTCTTCCATTTACACCTAACATAACCGGTTGATTGCGCCAAAAATCAGAAGAATCTAGGTAATTGTGATAGAATTTGCCACTTTAACCATCACGGGTCCTTGCAATAATAAACTTCCCGCTATTGTTGGGTAAAAAATAATCGAATTGTCTTGCTATGTTGTATGGTATATCACCCATACTCGAGACATAGATTAACGCAAATCACTCAAACGTTGAAGGCGGTGTTGTTTGTGTGCCAATCACGCGACCCAACCTCTCTCACTGCCATCCCCTTATCCGTCGCCTTTCCGCCATCAATTCTCCCTCCCCTCCCCCCTCCCCAAAGTCTCCATTCTCGCCCTCCTACCACGACTCTCTCTGCACATCCTTAAGTCCCCCCACTACCCTCTACATCCTCCCCCTTTCCACCCTTTCCCCCAAACACTGCGTCTTGTGCCCTACCTCCTGTTTCTTCCCCGACCCTATGCCCATACTCTCGTGCCACGCCATGCATTATACATATACCCACTGTCTGGGGGCCTGGAGTCAATAATATTATTGACGAATTGACGTTTTCCACGTCGAAGGGGGAAAAATCGCCCCAGAAAGGTTTTCGGAAGCTTTCGGTTAACTCCACCAACTTTTTTTTTATTTCGAGGGGAGCACTGGTACAAAAAAAATAGAATCTGGTGATGAGAAAGACGGTTCCTTAATCTCGGAAGGAAGACCATTACGGATTCATAGTGCAATATTACCTACGTGATGGAATCTTTTTCGCGAAGCCGTCTCGATAAATCAAAAGTTTTGACGTCAATTTAAAGTTGTTTTTATCGTGTTTTGGTCACGGCGAGATGTAAAGTAATAATAGGATTTACTCAGATGTCGTGAATCCATTGGAACTATAATTAAGTTTTTCCAGGTAATTGTTCCGTGGTTCTTTTCTCGATGGAACTGGTATTGGGATGAGAATGTTTGTACTTAAAATTTTCTCATTAGAATTTCTCAATTGTCTTTGTGGTGCACGTTAAAAATTACGAGTATTGCTATTTATACCGCTTCAGAGAAATGTTTATGAAATTCGTATTAATCTCTTTCATAAATGTTTTTATTGAATATTACATTGTTTTATTAATCTTTAAATTGGTTATAAAATTTTGCGTTTGAAAAATGACTATCTGTTTTAGAATGCCCAATGCCAGATAATTTGCTCTAAGGAATTATATATCGCTTGTAAGGGATTTCGCCCCTCTCACATTATACATTCATGATAAGGTTGGTAGGCACCTTTTAAGAAGTCTTAATTACAAGTGAATGTTCCAAAGAGATTTATGAGAAATGTCTCTCAATTAATCAGCCTTTGTGTCGAGCTTCATCAGTCCTCGATTGTAACTTTCACTGCTGGATAATTGGTACTTTTTTTTTTACTTCCGCCCGTGTGCGGATTGCCAGTTTGCACTTGAATTCAAATAAGTAATTGCGGATATTTGCAACTTTCACAGCCTATGTCACGCACTAAATCATGTGAACTCCTGAGTAGTTATGGCTAAAACCTAATATTCATTTGATACAAAACAGATAAATGTACCAAAGAGATTCATTTATATTTTAATTAATTGAAACCTTTGCCCAATCGGGTGACTGATGCCTGTTGAAGTTCTTTTCCCCACTCGCCTAAAAGTAGCGTCTTGTTTGACGCAAACTTTTTTCTACCAGCCTTCTTCAAATCTGGACTCGTTAGCCTCTTATTTTCTCTTCCTCGCATCTTCCTCTTTACCTGCTATATGTCTTTTGCAGTGCTTTCCAACAGACAGCGTATCTGGCGAATAAGATTTTTGTGCCTCGTAATGTAAGCATTGCTTTCTTGATCTCCCGGGACCCTCCTCTTATCATCCAGAATGGATCACAGAATATTTTAAATTTCGGCCTTGGTCAAGTTAGCTGTAATTAGTAGCGGGCTAATTTTTACACCTTGGCTTTGATTGGAGAATGTATTCAAATACATGGATCTATTATAATGAAGATTATTGGATCAAAATATATCTTCACATCAGTTTTAACCCATCCTCTGTCCAGAAATTTTCCTATCACTTACCCTTGCAGGCAACATTTTCATAATTTTACATGAAAGAGTGGAAGGGGGTATTAGGACACTATACATGAAAGGCGAAAAACAGCGAAGGGAATAATGAGGTGTTTTATGGCGAATTAAATTAACGTTTCGTGCTGTGAAGACCGGAATCTCGTAGAATGTAAGATTATAGCCTAATGTTATGCGGTTATCTAATCACTATCGCTCACAATGTCGAGTGTCTGCTGAATTCAACCAATAAATCCATTCGTAGTTTAAATTAGTCAATGAGGAATTCCCTACTCCACCACTACGAAGGCATTGGTAAGACAGATGTACGTAATAAGAAACTAGTCATTGAGTTTCTATCCCTATCCGATTTTGCCATTGTTGCTACGTTAGTATTCTAAACTAACCTTTGCGCCGGAGCGCTAGCAAATTACGCCTTTTGAAAGCCTTGTGATTTGCCATTCGAAAGCCTTGCGCTTCATTGTGATGGCATTGTTTAACAACATGATATGAAAGATGAACATATGCCTCTAAACTTCTTGTGTTCGAACGCTCGAGGTTCCTATTGAATGTAAGACGAAGTTCAATAGGAACCTCGAGTGATGGACCTCGGAGGATGGAGTGAGGAACCTCGAGTGAATCATTAGGAGTGTGCGATTAGAAATGGTTGTTTAACTCGTTTGGGTACCCGTTGGAAAAAAGTATATATCCTACAGATCTATGGATTTAGTCCCTGAAATGCAAACTCCGTGTCATCTTTGAGCTCGTGGTTGCTTCCGAACGAGATCGTCTGATTATTTTCTCTCCATTAGTTCGTTTGTTGCGGATTCAACAAATAGCGCGGCTATTTTTAATAATTTATTGAGCGATTTAATTGACTTGCGGAGTCCTGAGAGAATTATTTCATTTTGAAAACGATAGTGATAAAACTACCAGAAAATACTAGAAGCCTTCGGAACTCGTTGCTAGAGAAGGATACTGAAGAAAAATGGACTGACATTATTAGAAGTGATGAAATGTACAGAAGAGTAGAAAAGGAAGGGACCATATGGAACACCTTACAGAAAAGAACAAGATGGATTAGACAAACTCTGAGACACAGTGGGTTTGTGAAAAATATAATTGAAGGCAAAATAGAGGTAAAAGTCCTCAGAGGAAGACCCAGGAATAAATTCATGGACCAAAAAAGAGGGAAGTACCTTGGAAGGAATACCAGGAGGTGAGGGAACTAGCATTAGATAGAGAAGGGTGGAGGGCTGCAGTCAACTATCTTAGGATTGAACAACCAATCATGATGGGTGATTATATTAATGGCCTCAGGGTTTAATGCATACTGCGCCTCTCGTTTTCAATTCATGTTAAACTTTCAAACTTGAAATACTTGATCCTGTGTTTTCACCTATCACCCCGAAAAAATAATTTTATGACGATTTCGGTGAGTACTGCTCAATGATGTTTTAAATCGGCCAATAATTTAATTGAATGCTATATTTTGAGAAGCATTTCAAAATATAGCATTCATCAAACAAATCATGTGCTCATGTTTTATATCAGATTCCTATTTTAAGGAAAAGGAGCGATGATTAATATTGTCCACTCATCTGTCTAAAAATTCAAAATGAGGAATTGTGGTTGGTGGTGTAACGCTTGCACAAGAAATTTGTGGTAGCGGTTTTTTGCTGCGAGCATTCCTTCTCTTGCGCACTCTCATGATAAAACTTTGTTAGTTTAATATTAGTAGAAATAAGTGATATCCATATCGTCAAACCCGTCGCAGGATCAGACCCCAGCATGGGCTTGGGCTATTTCTGGGGATCTAGGTAGTGTAAGTAAAATATTGATTAAGCTCAGCGTTTTCTGCTCGTTTTACCCAGTTCTGCTACTTAGGGAGTGGATAGAATTTTAGCCTTTAGTTACGTGGAGACTACTCCAGCAACTATGCATGGCGATTCCATTCGAAAGATGCCCGCCTGGTAACAAGCGCTGGTTGCCATTCAGAAAGGAAACAGATTGAGGGGGAAAATCAGAAATCCCTTAAGAGGATGGTTTGAGAGGGAGGCTTGTTAGGAGTGGGGGATGATGAGAACAAAAGAGCGAGATCAGAGGAAGAAAGGGAATATGGAATTGGAAATATCCGATTCCGTCTCTTCTCCAATATGACAATGGGGGGACCTTTTCAAGATGACTCTTGACCCTAATTAGAGGAGTGTAAAAGTACATCTGTTTCTGCTTAATACTCTGCTTCGTGTACCTATCTTGGTGCGTCTGCTTAGTTTGTTACGTGAAATAAACCTTCCTGTGATACTTCGCCATTCGCTCGTATCCTAGAAAAGAAAATTCTTCTCAGCATGAAGTTGGATAATTATCATTAATTGGTAGTAAATCTGTGCTCTCATTATTATTTCAGGATATTTTTCCTGTCGAAATCATGAGATATGCACTATTTTCCCTCCGTTCTCGTATTACACGTTAAATTATTGTGAGACTCGTTAAGACATTACTATCCTCATTTTCGTAAGACTCAACTGATTTAAAAAATCTTTTTCGGAGAATATAGTAACTCAACTATTTGGTAAATTAGGGTATGTATCTATGACAGAAATTTTTAATGGGAAGTCATCATTTGTCGTTACTACTATTCTTCTCATTCCAGCTACACCAATTTTATTTTACCCTATAGTACTTCATTGGTAGCTCTTAAGTGCAGCTGTCTCTATAACTTGTTTTCGTAAATCTAAAACAACAAATATGTGCACGATGGAAATCAAACTCGCATCTTAGATTGATAGGCCAAATGTTGGTTATTTTTAGGGGTTAAACACAAAATTAAAAATATTACTGGTCTTTTCTGATTCAATTAATGTAATTTTCGGCTATTTTTGCGCCTTTCCATCCCTCCTGAGAGATTCACATGTTGTGATCCGCATTTTATTCATCCTATAAGACTTAAATTCGTCCTGTTAACGGTTAGCGTATCAAGGGAAAATATTTGTTTTCAAGTACGACTAATGGCTGCTTCAATTTATTTTTAATGATAGTATTTTTATTAAGACCAACTATTATTAAATATTGAATGCATTGGGTAAGGCTTCGAATCAATGTTTAGGCTTGTTCAAAAGTATCTCGGATCTCCATACCTACCTTAATCTAGGAAATTTTATGATACGACTTCAGTAGCCCCTCTCCTTGAAATAATAATTTGGTAATGGAAGGATTGCTCTTCAAGGAGGCTGATCACTTAGGAATATCGCTTGTTTGGACGTAAGAGGTGAAAGAGAAGGCAATAGTAGGGGAAGAGTGTGAAGGAGTACAGAAAAGGGGCCATTTGTCCTCCGAAGGTTCCTGCGGTTAGAGGATAGTGCACTTGCTAGATCCATCTCCCATTATACAACCTATTCACTTATTAGCCCTCTTTTTCCCTCAGAAATAATATCTTTTCTCCGTTTAACCCTCTACTTAATTCTCCTGTCCAATAGAGCTTTTCTAGATGGGGAAGAGGGATCTGGTCATACCTTTCGTCCACATCCAATATAATAAACGCTAAAATAGCACAAATGATATTAAATGAGGATAGGCATTAATTTAGGCTAAATGCCGAGGGAATGGGGTACCCGAGATGTGCTTGCGGTTAAAATAGGATATATAGGGTGAGGTGGTTAAGATTTATGTTAGATTCTCCAGTCATGGACATTTTTGAAAGGACAGCGCTTCGCAGCCGATCCATATGCAACGGATGTTACATTTATAATTCATAAAATGTATATTTTATTTAAAATATTTTTTACAACCCCTTAATGACTAGAAATGGAATAATAGGGACTGTCTCAGTAAGTATGACAAGTTTCAGGGTCATATTTGACTTTAGAAAAGTACACTAAAAATTATGATGTTTAACGGCCTTAACACAGTTCTGTGCTTGTTTTTGTGATTACAGAGCAATTAACAAAAACTGTGCTCCTCGAAAATAGTCCGCCAAATAATTTAAAAAATTTTCTGGACTCGGGAAATTAAACTTATATTAGTCAATAATTTTATTTGATATTGAAACAAGTTATCCTGAAAAATTGATTTAGTTGTGAAACGGGTGTTACAGCGATTATGTAACAAATGTTACAAAATATTCATGCTCCATATAATGCACCGCACATTTTTTACTACATTATTCAGTCACCTACGTACTATTAAATGTATACACGAAAAGTATTTCTTTGCCATAAATCCTCATAGTATGCTTGCTGTTCATAAAGAAATTAGTCTAAATTTTTTTCAAATCTGGGTTTTCACTTTTTTTCTGCCTACTGAGCCGAGTCTTCATTGCGAATTTAAAATGTAGGGAAGTTAATAAAATCATGGTCAAGTCGTACATAGTGCTTTCCTTATTAGTGTCATTAGATATTCATCATTGAACTATCTCCATGCTAGATCTTAATGCTATTGCAATGCTTAGTGATGTCTTATCTTTTTACCTCATTTCCTGTTTTACACAGATTGACTCTTCATTGGTCTGGCCATGCCGAGAGAATAGATGAGGGTCGAATTTCGAAACAGATTTATGACAGAGGAGCGAATAATGCAATAGGAAGGTGTAGGGTGACAAAGCCATGGCTGAATGAACTGGAAGAAACTCGTTAGAGAGGGAATGTTAGGAGTCTTAGAGCCAGAGAGTGTAAGAAATAGTGCACATGAATGTGATGGAAGCAAAATACATTTGTATGAATGGAGAAAATAGTTATTGGCGTTATGGAGAAAATAGTTATTGGGGGGGGGGGTCATTTTCAGAGACCTAACCGTAATGACCAAATATACATACTGTAAAACCTGACTCCGCCAATATTAAGTGGCCAACAGAAAGTCGATTTATTTGCCATTTATCAGTTAGTGTTTAAAATCGACGAGTGTCTGGATTTAAATTGAGACTATTTTTACAATTCAGAATGACGGAAATTTTATTTGCGTGTATTACTATGATGTACGGTAAAACCTGCCTCCGTGACCTCCTCCCTTTAGCGGTTACCTCTCTATGCGGCCGATTTTTTCCCAATAATGTTTCCTTTTTCAATCAATATTGAACGATTACTGAATTTCCCATAATTATTTGTAGGAACGTAAATATCCCTTCCCCTCAGCGGTCACTTCCTGGTACGGCCATCAACTTGCGGGTCCGGTAGTGACCACTTGATACCGGTTTCACATGTATATACATGTATGTAATGGATAGATTTCCATGAAAGTTTTTTCTAGCACTTTATTGCCTCAAATATCAATAAAGAATATTACTGATCGACCTTTACGCAGTATTAATCGAGAATAATTTTGAGGAATGATAAGGTATGTTAAGATTTATAATTGACTTTAAGATATGTTTTTTCTGCAAATTAAAAATTTGCGGAAACATTCGCAGTTTAGGAGCTTCAGGAGTATTTCTTAAATTTCATAAAGAGATTGTCGCCCAATATTTTAACTAATTACAAACCCTTTTGCCCCTTCGGAAGCGTATGTTTTACATCTAACGACCTTACTGTCCAGGAATTTAGAAAAATATGACGGTATATTACGGCGTTGTTTTCCAATACGGCTAGCTGCAAGTAACGAAGTAAATTTTTGTGTCGGACGATTTTTTTCATTATGATCACCGAATAATTTCATTGAAGGCTCTTCGTTTTATTGGTGGTAGTTCGTGGGGTTTTTTTAAAGAGCACCTGCCCATTTCTTAACACTCCACCGACCTTCATCAAGGAAATGCAATGAAATGATTCGGTCGCCTGAGAAAGGTTTTGGTAATTTAAGGACCGCTCCTTGAGTAAGGAGGCAAGAAGGCAGCTCGGGGATATAGGTTGGGTGAGCCGAAGAGTGGATGTGGGAGATGAAAAAGGGAAGAATTATTGAGTCCACAATGGAGGCTGTGGATGAGTGGTGAAAAAGAGCTCGGTATTAGCGCTGGCTGCTACGGTTCCCACAGCTGGCGTCTAGGGCACCAGCAAGATCCATCCTCCATTATACAACTCCGTGACCTTTTACAAAAAAAAAGTTTTCCTTTCCCAATCCGACTCCTTTTCTCCAGTCCTCCTGCCCGAAAGGACCTCTTCTGTCCTGGCCGGGTATATCTTCTGGTAAGGCCTTTATCGTCCACTCTTCGTTAAAGGAATTCTACGCTAGGAGTGACAAGTGCAGGGGGCAGCAGAGGGGAGGACTGAGGAGATAAGAGCGAAGCAGGGGAGGTTGGGAACTCATAGCCTGAGGGAGGGGGGGGGTTTAAGGGTTGCTGCCTTGAGTGTTCGAGGGGAGGAGCGTAGACCTCAGGGAGGCGGGTTCCTTTTGCTTCGGAAGAGTGGGCGTTTCCCCTTTCATCTCCAGCCGGCATGGGCGGGGTGGTCTGCGTCACATCTCGCGAGGAGAGGCTAAGGCTCTTTCCCAAGTCTCATCTCCTCCTTCTCAGGCCCGGCCCATCTTCCCGTACACCTCGAGCGAGGCCTCATCCTACGCGGGATCCGTGTGGGAGGGGTAAAGGAGTCAAGGAAGTGGGAGGGGGTGTAGGGAGGTGGAGGAGGAGGGCGGACTGGAGCCGACCAATGGCTGCGGCCCGTTCGTCTGGACGCCTGGGGAGGAGTGAGGTGGGGAGGGGGTTGGCGGGGAGAAAAAAAGAGTGGGAGAGAAAAGTCTCCACATCTGGGAAATGATATAGCGAGCTGCAGCGACTCTTGTTCCTTCTCTTTCAGCTCGGGTAAATCCATCCCCTCTCTCTGCGCTCTCGGGAGGAGTATGACTTGGGGAGGAGGTGGGGGATCCGCGGGAAGGTGGGAGGTCATTCTCGCGGCGTCAGTGCGCAGGCTCGCGGGTCTTCTCCCCAGACCCCCACACTGTCTTTGACACCCCCTTATTATCCCCTCCCCACCCTCACGTTAACATCGACCGCGCTCCCCGACAACCTATGTCTCCCCCAAGAAAAGTCCTCCCCCCCTTCCCAGACGTTCCTTTCTTCTTGCGGGTGGATGGGAGGAGGAAAATGAGTCCGTATGTCCGTGTGGCCACTCCCCATCCCAGTAGTGTGCCCTCCCCCAAGTATTCTCCTTCCCTCCCTCATCAGTCAACATATAAAAACACGCAAGGCTTCCAATTAGGGTGGAAAGCTTTCTGAGTGTATGGTAGAAGGGGCGGGGGGAGAGGTTAAGGCATGGGTCGCGCTACCCTCTCAGCGTCGCCTTGGGCACGTATGGTGATGAGGAATGGAGGAGGCCAGTGGGTTATGCGGGGAAAGACCACTGTCAGCTCTTTTTCCTCGGAACGTTTCTTTTCTCCCGTCTCTATGATACCCTCCCCACCCACCTTCAGGGGTGTGTCGGCCATTATCATAGGAATCGCTGGAGTCGGTACATGGGGTGAGAAATTCCGACGGTTGCGTCTTTTTCGGCTTGTTCTACCGCCTTCCTGGTCTTCGTGCCTCCAAACCCTAACCCTTGACCCGTATTCCTGCTCCCGGCAATCCTCTAAACTTCTCCCGGCTTTGGCCTAGTTGCGAGCACTCGCCCCGGGCTGCCCGAAACGCTGAAAGAGCATTGAACAGAGAGTATAGACTTCCCACTTATAAGGAAAGCGTGTTGGACCTCCACTCCAAGGGTCGCAGATTCGAGAAGAAGGGTCGGAAAATATTTTCCTGGCTGTGAAAACCAACTTTTTGATGCTATCTCCTCATACCACTGCGGAGAGGCAGCTTTCTAAACAGAAAGCATTGATGGCACAGATGAAGAAGATCGGTCCGGTATCAGCTGTCACAGCTTTAGGTGAGAGTGAAGTATGCGGAATCCGCATAGGTACTGCGATGTGGAAGGCAACGGAGCGCCACCACATTAGCCTCCCTAGATGGTGCAGCCCTACATTCAAACTATTTATTACATGATGGAATTCCTCCCGGTAAAATATTCCGGAGGTGAAATGGTCCCCTATTCTCCAGGTGTATATCGGGGCTCGGGGGCTGGGACTTCTGGAAGGGAAACATTAGTCAGAAAGGACAAACGACCCATAAGGCTGTTCCCTTTCGAGGTAGCGACGGTCATAAGACATGAACAATTGGTATATTCGTACGCATGCATTTAGGTAATCATCATCCTTTCTCAATGGACATCTTTACTTATTTTGATATAGTTAGCCCAAAAAAATAGTCATCCCGGGAACGCAGCGACAACGAAGGTGAGAAATGCCTCGTTTCTAAAAAGTACTTCAACTAATTAATATATTGCATTCCTCCTTTTGCTAATAAGGCGCAGTAATGATATCATCTTTCATCCGTTGGAATTCTTCCATTCAAAGGGATGAAAAGGAGGGAATATCATGAAATAGTGTACGGGAGCATAAGATAGGATAAGGGATTAGAATCAGTTAATGAGAGATAGAGGATCTCAAAACAGGAGTAATAAAATTAGCAGAAAAAACGATGGAATTAATGGAAAGGAGAGGGATAGAGAAACAATGGATCACCGAAGAAATGATTAAGACTATAAATGAGAGGAGATGGAGGAAACGAGGAGGAGAAGAAAAAAGGAATTTAGTGGTATACTACGCCTAGAAACTAATAAAACAAAATAAGTCGGTGGGGAAGGCATTTCAACGAAATAGTAACGATACCGGATTAGGTGCGGTAGATGCTGAAGTGCAAATTTTGTCACGTGGTAAAGAGTAGGAAAACGATACCGGAAATTAACGTAGAACCGAACGGTACGCATCTAACGAGAAGAGATTCAGGAAAGGTGGAAGGGATACTTGGTAAAACAGAAATGTTACGCCGGTGGATAGAGAATCATGGGGAATCCGTATTAGAACAGAAAAACTTAGGACCATGGGTACTAGACAGCAAATGAGAGAAGGTACTACCTGATACGAAGGCCTAAAAAGCTGAAGCGAAGATATCGAGAACATTTCCAACTAATTGATTGCATCTACAAGGAGGGAGTTTAGTCGGAGGACTTGGTTGTTGTTTGTATCAGAGATGGAATATTAGAGACAAAAGATAACGAGCAGTTAGGTGACGACCGGTTCGGGTGTAACATGTGAAGGACAGCCCGGCATGCGATTGCATTATTTATAGTGGGAAGAGGAGGTCATTTAAGGCATTTTTGCTTGTTTCGTAGATTTCAAAATGTATTTGACCGAGTTAAGCTGGAAATAGTTGCGGATTTACCCGTGAAAATAAAGTGCATCATAGGATATGAGACTCATTCCAATCTCATGCCTGAGGACACAGGTGAGGATCGCAGACGGAGAGTGCGGGTGGGCGGTTATGAGTCGTGGAATAAGACTAGATATCTCTATGGCCGTTGATTTTCAACGTTTATGCCAATGAAATTTTTAGAGGCATGGAAAGATTATGTTGAACTAATCTAATTACTGGTGATCAGCTGATAAAGTACGTTCGTTTTTCAGTGAGTCGCTTAGTATTTAGTGTTAGTATGTTAGAAACAAAGTAAGTTTCAATTGCAAGCGTAGGTATGTCTGTTGCCCGGAGGATTGGAGTAATTGGCAAATGCATAGAATGTCAGTGTTAGAATGACATAATGAAACTAAGCCATAAATACGAAAGTAATGAAGTTTTCCAGGACAAACAAGCGAGGCTGACCATAGAAGTAGGACTACTTAAACTTGAGTTGGTAGAAAAAACATTCTGGAAAGAGAAACTCAGAAAAAAAAACGTTCACGAAGATGAGAGAATTGATGCCCGGAACTTTAATGAAAAGGCAAAGGAAAGAAAAAAGAAGTGTTACGCAGAGTGCAGCGATGGATGATGCAGAGACATGTACCCTTAGGAAAGAGGATGCTACTTACAATTAGTTGCAGGCTTTTCAGATGTGGTAATGGAGGAGAATAGGGAGCTCTTTGAATGGTGTTAGACCGGCTCTCCCTGGTAGTAGTTTGATCATTCTTCCATACTACTCTGTACTCGCATAATATACGTTCTTTGCTTCTGTTGAATTCGTGCTCCGCTTTATGCATGCTTTCAAGCACGGAGAGTTCCTAACATTTCTTCTGTATAAACAGTCATAAGTTCGTAGAGGGATATAAAATGTAAGCAATAACAATCTCTCACTTTTTACCCTATAATTTTTTCGTGGGTTACCATACCATCAGTTGCAATGCAACACAGTCACTTGTCTCCTCTTGAAGTATGCTAGTGTTTACCTGGGTCAGAGTCTCTTAAAAACGTATTCCGCGTATAACTTAGCTCATTAATTATCACTTTTGCTCTCTTTGCAGCGGTTGTTAAGAACCACGACTAAATTCTCCAAATTAATGTGCAACCTGACCCATTTTGCGGACTCGCAGTCGTCTCAAGAAAGGCTGCACGTCGAGCATCATTATCAGCCATGAAAACGAACATTACTTATCATTTCCATCAATATACCATTAGCCTTTCGTTTAATCTTTCACATTCACCTTAAGTCATATCTATGAATTTAGAAATCGTATATGGAAATCGCTAGATGATTCCCCTATTTTCGTATTATTTTCTATACCAGTTCTTAATCTCTTCACAGTTGTGCTCAAACACAAGGTAGTTTGAGAAAGATGTCACTTTACACATAATTCAATTAATGTCACATTGTATATTTTAAAAATGTCATCTCTCACATGATACAAAATATCGTCTACTCTGGACATTCATTTTCGAAAATGCAGCAAATAATTATTAATATTTCCTTAATTAGAACAATTCTTGTGATACTACATCAAAATAATGAGGGAATTCTACCCTTAGATAGCGTCACAAATTGAATGGTTTTAATGTTTCCTCAGTTATGTTTAAGAATAAATAAATTAATCACCATGAAAATGCTTCTGAAATTAACAAAAACAAAACTAACAATTAGGGAATAAATCTGGGTATACTACCCGAAGGGTTCCATTAATCTCTTTTTGGCATATGTTTCCATGCCAAATGATTCTTAGTTTACCATTTTAACTTCCCGTAATTCAGTATCTTGTGTACATTCAATAACAGCTCTTATTTCAATAACAAAAACTCTATCCGTCTTCTAATGTTCGATTTGGGCCACTGCGAGAACTTTCTAATCTATTCTTGTGAAATATTTGTCAGCTCCGTAAAAGTGAGTTGTTTCCGCGATTACTCTATCAATACTGTGGATTTGTTTAAGGTGTTTTACGTGTGCACGATTAATATTGATTCAAAGATTGATTTATGAAAAATTATTGATGTAAGTCCGTTAAAAGGGGTATTCGTAAATGTTTGACGCCGGGAGAAATCACGAGGCATGAGACCGACATGCCACTGTAACTTAGAATAATTTCTGCATTTATCATTAATTTAGGTACACGGTCTACCCGGAGGAAAACGGTAGTAGTCACCAAGCGCATTTCCTTCAGTTTTGGATATCCGCTCATGTTCTCATCGTACCATCCGTATTAGTACTTAGTCCCACATTAACGAAATGATAACTCTTCCTTGAATTTGTTAGGATATGTCCCATCCGTAATATTTTTAAAACATACTTCCCAATTCCATTTCATATTTAACTTTTTTGACATAATGACTGTTTTTTTGTAAACTTTGAGCGTGATAGCACTTAAAGGACTCTGCAAATTTGAAGCACTGATTTTATTTCGGATTTTATATATTTTCATAAAATTGAAGTAATGCGATTATCTTGTACGAAGAAAACGGAGTTAGTATTAAAATAGGAGGTCAGAAACTGGAACAAGTTAAGAAATTTAATAACTTGAGTGGTTCGTGAAGGGAAAACGGTCATGTAAGGAAATACATTAGGAGGATAATTGCGCTAGTAATATGAGTGTACTGGAATAGAGGGGAACTGATGGATTAAACGTAGTGTGAGGATGTAAAGAAATATTTGGCGATGAATTTAATACGGAGCGTATATTTTTATGTGCATAAATGTGGACTGTGAGAAAACAGGGCGAGAATAGGTTGTAAACATTTGAGATGTGGGTTTATGAGGATGTGGGTGGATAACGGAGAACGGAGATGACTGAGAACGAAGGAAGTATGGCATATGGAAAGCCAGACGAACGAGGGAGTGTATTTTGGTATGGTGGATTTTGGTGTGAGGAAGTAGTGGGAAGGGTATTGGCTTAGCGGAAAGAAATAGAATAGGTTTTATGGAAGGGAAAATGAAGGGAGGCAGGTCGTATATCCATGTGAAGAAAGTAATCGCGCTAGGAGATCCTGTTTTTTATTATTATTTATTTATTGTTATTACCGTATTTCTCCAAATATAAGCCGCACCTCGAATATAAGTCGCACCCCAATTTTGAGGTCCCAAAATTGGGGAAAAAAGTGCGGCTTATATTCGGAAAAATAAGGTAGATTAATACCTTTCGCTGTCAGTATGTAGATTTCACTAATAAAAAATATTCAAAACATTGGATGTAATGGTTGGATCCAATCATTCTCGATGTATTCCTAAGATATCAGAATTCCACCCATGTTTTCCAGCCGAGATTCTTTGATTTCGCGTCAGTTCTGTTATTTATCTATACTTGAATCCAGCCCATGTCAACCTGATTCAATTCGGGTAGGTATGCACTTCTGAAATTACTCTTCACATGATGGCTCAATTTCATTGAGGGCCGCACTCAGGGCGGATTCTTGGGTTTGGAGTGTTTCGGAGTTAGTCTCAGCTCTCGATAAAATTTTTCGAGTG
Source organism: Ceriagrion tenellum (assembly GCA_963169105.1). NCBI lineage: Eukaryota > Metazoa > Arthropoda > Insecta > Odonata > Coenagrionidae > Ceriagrion > Ceriagrion tenellum. The sequence continues at coordinate 78,913,092 of OY720637.1, read as the reverse complement.
CTTGGGAGTCGGGAATCGTTCTATAAAAATTACCTTCTAACAATAGTAATCATATGTAATCGAGTGTAGTTAATCCTTAGATACTGTAATCGTAGAGGGTCAGTTACAATTTTTCTGTGGGATATACTTTATATTTAGTGGTTCAAGTTTTGAGTTGGTCAGATACTTATGGTATGCACTCTATATATGATTTTTCATTATAAAATAATCGTTTTATTGTCTTTGTCTTACGATGCTAACAACGCAATACTTGAAAAATTCCCCGAAAAGTATTCTCGAATTTCAAACTCTGAATGTATTCGGATAATAAAATTCCTTCCAACTGTGAAGTCTCTTTCCAGGCAAAGCATAGAAAAATCGCAATTGCCTACGACGTGTATTCTGAAGAGTTAGTAGAAAATAAGTTGAAATCTAAAAATATTGTAGGCACCGTTGTACATGTACGTGTTGGGCAGCTTACGTTGTTTCCGAAACATACAGCCGTATATGTTTCGAAAACAACGTTGTATATGTCTTATATGTTTACGTTGTCTGTAGTTCAAAATATTTATCAGAATTGTATCAAGGAGGATCGGCCAATAAGAAAGTACGTCGTGTTTCTTCCATTCATTACGGAGATGTAAACAATAGAGAGGCGGATCAACGATTATGGTTTCAACTTAATTATCGCTGTGTTCAAAGCCTTGAGGTAGTCCGAGTGAGATAGTTCCCTAGTCATGATAGAGACCATATTCGAATTATACGTTTTAATTTCCAGCTGTAGATTACATCAATTAAATATTACATTATTAATGGTCCAGTTATATAGTTTTATATGACAGAAATGGCAAGGAATTAAATGAAAATATCGAAATAAGTCTTTAATTTGACGCGGTACGTTTGAAACTCCTTCAAAACGGAAGATTTTTTTGCGATACTCTAAACCTATTGCGGTGACAATATGATTAATTTGCAAAAATAGTTGAGAAAACATACAAACTAAACGCTGTAAGTTTTCTTTACGACATCTAAGTGTAGGAACTGCCTCATATTGTAAATAATGTCTCTCTGGAGTGCATACATGTACCATTTCCCATGTACAAGGGCTGGTATATTTTGGCATATAACTCCGAAAGAAATGTGGTAAGGGGTTGAATTTTTGGTGACATTAGAAGGTTGAGGTATTTTTCTTTAAAGTGAGACCAAATTAATTGAATTGTAGGTAAAATGATATTTCGCTCAAACTACCTTAAGAGGATTTTCAAAGTATTAAACCCTCATGGGTTTCATTGGTTACGACCTCAATCTCCTCGCACAATGTCTTACTTCATCCGGCATATCTACTACCTCTTTTTATTCAGTCCTTACAACCTCTTTTTTTCCTCAGCCGCGTTAGCCAAAAATCTTCCCCTCTATCATAGCCTTCAGTATACCTTATCACCTTTTCCGACCAACCACTCTACTCCACTTTCTCCTTATTTTCTTCATAAGTTCCTATCCTTACTCTCAAAAGCAATAAGTTCCTCGTTTGTCTATCTCTTTATTCTTCTCCTCTTACCCCAAACGTCTATGGTATGTTGTTACATCCTTTCATTACAGCCCACTTTTCTGCGCCAACATTTCAGCAAAACATAAACTCTTCGCCAGCCTTTCCTTCACATTATTACCTGAGGTCCTCGTAAGCAACCTCTACCTGTTGTTATAGTCCACTTATTTTCCTCCTATTGTTTTCACTTCGGAGCAGATTCTCCTCTGAGTACAATTCTTGCAAAAGTGTGTGCGTTTTTCTTAAAATTACCAATCCTAACACCGCATGAGGTATTGCAGTTTCTTTACAAATCATGAGATTTACTCCTTACCGAACGTATATTTACATTGAGGATGCGAGAGAAGTCTTGTGAAAGTGTTTGACGGGAGATGATCACCTCCAGTAATCGGGTGAAGTGCAGCTGGCTTAGAGTGGAGAGTAAAAGGTCCTTTGAATGCAGCTTCAAAAGGAGGACACAGAGGGTGTCAGAGGATACATCGTGTAGTTCTCCAATGGAGGATCGCCGCATGAACGAAATGCTTTTGGAAAACTTGTATTTTGTGCCTGAAAAAAGTTGGAACTACATGAGAGATGATATTTATTTGTTTGGACGGAATCATTTATAGGCTGAGTTTAATAGCATTATTAACTTTTCTGAGGATTTTCAATTTGGGCTACAATTCTCTGCCAATGAAGACACATAATCATGGCTGTGATGTGGTGGTCAAAATAATTTGAAACCTAGGGTGTAAAGCAAACGTAGCTAAGGCCGGGTATTTTTTAACTTATGGAACATAAAGTTGATGGTTTTAAAATACAGTATGGGTAGAAAATTTCATAATTTTCTTCTGGAAAAAGTAAATTTGTTTGCATTAAAATTAAATTTGAACATGAGAATAGGTAATAATTTAAAATAATTTCTATTTACACAATGTACAGTATAGGGGGTGGCAGATAGTAAACGAGGTTAAGCAATCGGGGGAATTGAAATAGAAATGAACTTGGAAATAAATGAGCGAAAAGCCAAAGTAAGTTATTACTCGAAGTATACTAAGGTACCTGAAAAATACTGTCCTTGACCAAGGCCCGTGCGTACTACAACGAAGGACGCGGGTCCACATGTCGATTGGGTGGATATTTTTTTACGATGCAAGTCTCGAGGTTGTGTGTTCGACTGCTATTAACAATATATCCAATTATCCTAGTAAAGGGAGATACTTTTCTGTTTTGGGGGTGAAGAAAGTCGTAATAATGTGAATTGTTAGATATTACGGTGCAGGTAATATATGTTATGCAATCATCATATGGATAAAACAATTGTGAAATCAATAAAACCCGCAAAAAATGTTAAATTAGATACGAATTGTGTATTATTGATGGTGCCAAACAGTAATCGAGACAACTCAAAGGGGTGAAGGGTTAGCACTCGTGTACTCTTATGCCGGCAAATAACTTCGCAAGACTATTCAAATGAGCAAAAAGTTACGTATTAATGAATTAATAACACACACATTTGGAATTTCATACGTTTGAGCCCTCTTTTGGAAAGTGTTAGAATCACAACAGTCTGTAATACTCTTCAGTCGCGCGAGTCGACTTCCAATTCAATTCCTCTAATACAGCAATTGTGGTTTTCAAGTTTATTTTGAACACCACTTTTATCATCTTCTTCTAAGAATTATAGTTCTGGCTCATGAAGAATCTAGAGATTATATAGTTTTAGGTAGTACACGAGGAAGAGATATCCATGCGAATGAAACCTCAACCCTATAACTTAATCGGATAAATTACGCCACAAGGGAGGTAGTAAGCGAAAATATATTCCTTGCGTGTTTTGAGGGTCACATCTCTCTAGGCGCACTCCCATTATATTATAAAAATATAAAAATATTTTCAATTTTTTTTGGAGTGATCCTTTCCTTTTAAAATTCTGACAATATTCGGCCAACGACACTCCTACTCTAGTAAAGTTGAATCCCTGGCAAATCGTACATTTGGCTAACCCGTATAATCTGTAGATTTAGTTGAAAATCAAAGAAATAAGTTGAAATTTTTAAAAAGATACATTTAAGAAGCTAAAGTTAGCGTTGTACATGGGAGGACCTTACGTTGTTTCTGAAATATATTCGATCGAAAAACAAATCCCTAGGGAGAGACTCGAACTTCTGGCGATATACTGGGTACTGAGATCGCCTAATGCCTTAACCAACGCGACCACCGCTTCTACTCTGCAAACTGCGTGCGCAAAAGTACTTATACAGTACAAATTTATAGAGTAGCCAGCATTTTTCTATGAGAGAGAGTCGAGGGCCTTTTTCTACATTCTCCTTCAAGTTTTAGGCAAAAGTGATGTCGTTCGCGTCCTCAGCATAGTTCTCGCGATGTCTCCTTGGAAGTTAAATAACATAAGGTCAAGGAAATAAGGATGCCAAAAGCTGATCATGAAAGCAGAAGTGTGCTAAGCAGAGTCCGTACCAATTATGATCACCTTAGTTGAGTACTTCAGGATTGGTATTGTAGTAGAGGTGAGAGGAGAAAATCATTAGCCATAAGGCATCTGAAAAATGAGAGCAAAAAACTAGCTCAATGCGTCCTGAGGTATGGGTTAAATATTTTTTTATATTTTACCTCGAAATATTTGTTTTGCATTCTAACTCCTTGTGGCCATATTTATCAGTTTATGTTGTCGGGAGAAAGCTCTCTTTCGCATAGATATCAACGTCTCGTAGATTATCAACAACCAAGTAATCTCTAGATTCTTCATAAGCCAGAACGATACTACTTCCTAATAGACGTTGACAGTAATGGTCAAAATAAACTTTTATAAACCACAATAGCTGTCTAAGAGGATTTGGATTGAAAGTCAAATCGCGCGATCGAAGAGGAGTATAGACTGTTGGGATACTAGCGTTTGCCAAGAGAGGTCTAAAACTTATGAAAGACCAAATGACTGTGTTATTAATGTATTATTGAGTGAATACATAACTTTTTACTAGTTTGAATAGACAAGTGTAAATATAAATTTAAATAAAACCGTTCAAAAGTTAGCAAAATTGCTATGGATAATGGGATAAGTTTTAAAATGTTGATTGAGATGTCTAGTTCTCGAAACTTAGTCTTAGGTTTGATATCTAAACACCCGACAAGTCGATTCCGTTTGTTCAGCCTTGGTTTGTTCCTGTCCGTAGCAGCTACCCGCACGGGCAATATTGCCGGTGGTGGGTGTTACTTTTAGTGGATGTAAGATGTTCCCGCACATTATGCAAGGGAAACAGCATACGTATCACTCTCATTCTCTGTTTGAGAGAAATCCCCGGCTGATAAAGGAAAGTATCATACTGGTATAGTCTGCCGGGTTATTGGAAGTGAATCTTATGGGAAGAGCCGAGAGAGAAAGTATTCATATCATAACGGTAACCTTAAATGCCATAGTCCTACCGTGCAATTACAACATTTTTGTGAATACTGAAAAATTAGTTACATTAAGAGTATTCTTCTTAATAGATTTATTATTGCGTGTTAATAGATTTATAATTGTGTGTTCCATACCTACGGACATGATCTTCAATGGATTGCAGAAAAAAACATTATAAATCATTTCTGCAGCATATTTTACCTATTTCACAGTTTTTGTGCCATTAAGTAGAAACTTGACTGTACCTGGCTTGAGTGAACAAAGTGCGTAACTATTATTAAAAATAACGGTATAGCTTACCTCTGTGTCATGATAGAGTCGACATGGTACAGGGACTCCCACTTATCTGGTGTTATATTTTACCAGGAATTTTAGACAGCTTCGTTGGTGACTGGTTGATGAAATTTGGTATGTCTAGATAAAGGTCGTATGTTATGTGGAGTGTGAGTAAAATCATAGAAATTCCACTCTTCGACCCCTGAATGGTGGCCCAAACGAAACTTTGCCTCGGGCTCTAGGAGACCTTAGACATTTAACGTATGGCCTTCGGCGTACTGCCCAGATTGATGAGGATTTCCGCAAAATCAGATCGGTAGCTGACTTGTGCACAATAGGGAACTATGTTAAAAAATCAAATATCAAGCACTTGCTTTAGTGTGAAAAACGATCATCAATGAAAATAATGAAAAAACCACACTTAAGACGAAATATTTCATAGTTTATACTGTCAAATTAGTTGGGCTATAGAAGAACGGCGGCCAAAGTGACAAACAGTGATGCGAAAAATTGAAAATCCAAATCTCGCGGTTTTGGAAGAGTACTTCACGTCTGGAGATGTTTCGATGGCAGGCCAACAGATGGCTCGATCGAAGTACAGTAAAGACAGCATGAATTTAGTTATTATTATATAATAAGGAAACAATATCGGGAACCAAAGATTAATTAACTTAAAAGCTCTTCTTTTTTAAAGGCATCTTAAAGGAAGCTTAACAACTATTAGTAGAGATGTTGGAAATGAATACACTTTAAAGTCAAGTTGTCGCTATGAAGTATGGCGCAGAAGTGATAATCCACCCTCAAGTCATTTTATTTAGTTATTGATGGCAAGGCATAATTAGTTCATGTCTCGGCATATGGCTTAAATCGGCCCGGTGCGTCGCTGTACGAAAGTGCGGAAGCACTGTACGGGCGCATCTTTGTATCAGGTTGATCTTTCAACGCCGTCGGGTCTAAGTATCCATGAAGCTTGCATGTGCAGCGTGGCTCTGCTCAGCATGAATTAGACGGTACGTGAAAAAATCGGCCGCGATGGGCACTTCTTGGGGGTCGATCGCTGTGGTGATGGCGGACGACCTAACTGGGGAGGGGTGGGTTGGTTGCCCAAAGGGGCGGCAGCCTCACCCCTCCCCTGGGGTGGGAATCTCTCAGGAGGGGGGTGGGGGGTATGTCGCTTGTTTTCTTAATCATAAATAGCAATAATCAAGTGGAAACTTCCTTGAAAATTTGTCATTCTTTTACAAAAACTATGACTTTTAGTCAAAATTGAAGACAGGAGGCTGAAGAAAGTACCTATATATTTCAAAATATGCCCCACCCTCAGTCCCCTAACCTACAAATGTTGCTTTGACAAGTAACTTCCGGGCATAAATGTGCACTTCGATTACCAACTAACTTTTTTCAATTTTTCATGGCTCTGAACGTAGTTCAGAGGACCGTAACATCCCCTTTTGCTTTTAATTTAATTTACGGTTACTTAATTAGACGTTCTAGTAATTGGGCCATTAATCTCTTATATTTACCGATCATTCTTCCAGTGTACACTAAAGCACATCCACCATTCTCCCTTCTGAGTTGCCTCGACTACCATTTGGCACCATCAGTAATGCCCCCTACGTACCTAATTTGACATGCTTTACGGGTATTATTGTTGTTATATTTCCTTCGTCCATCTGAAAATTGCATGAACTTGAAGTAAGAAAATTGCATACCCATACATATATTGAGTTGCCTTATAACGCACCTAAATTCAATTCTCTTTGCCCCATCTAAGCACAACTGACTTTCTGATCGGATGTATTGGATACACCCAACAAGCGCAAGTAGCTAGAATGGCCATTCCACCCAGTTATTACGTGAAACTTTTATCTGAAATTAGAACGTCTAAGACTTTGACCAAGGTAGTGTTTTTCAGGTGCCTTAATATACTTCGAGTATTAACTCACTTTCCACCTTTCCCACATGTATTTTTATGGTCAGGGTACTAAAAGTTCAATATTGTCTTTAAACGTAATTTATTCCCTCCAGCTGTAATTCATTATGGCATTTTTTTAAATGAATTTTTCATAGTTACCAGAACCATATTACTGTAGCCACCGTACTTATTCATGCCACCAAAGCACATTCGACATTAATCCCTGGCTACTTAGCCTCGTTTACTGTCTGACACATGCACACAAGGAATTTTTTTATTATGAATTTTGTTAGGTCTTACGTTCAGACAAATAAACAACATCTCTCATGGAGATCCAACTTTTTATTATGTCACAAAATACAAGTTTCCCAAAAACATGTCGTTCATTTGGTCATCTTCCCTCGGAGCACTACACGATGTATCCTCTGGTACCAACTGTGATCTCCATTTGAAGCTGCATTCCAAGGACTTCACTTTCCACTCAGGGCCGACAGCACTCGTCACGAATCCTGGAGGTGATCATGGGTCTCCTGGAATTTGTTCCGCGATGTCGCGCTCTTTCACAAGACTGGCGCTCGATTCCTCGCTGAAAATATACGTTTAGGAAAGAGGATTAATACTCATGATTCGTCAAGAAACTGCAATATTTTATGGGGTGTAAGGAGAGGTAATTTTAAGTATTTTATGCACCTCGTCGATCAATCTATAACAATAATTATCACTTAATTATTTCATTCTCGAATAAATAATGACAATAGAAACTGTTTATATCTACAATGTTTTAATTGGTACAACTAGTTTTAACGCTACTGCGTCATATTCATGTACCTTAAGATGAACCTGAAATAAATGACGTAACTGAAGATGATGCAGTACCGTTGGAACTAGTTGTACCAATAAAAAAGTCCGTGGATTTAAACATAGTCGGTAATGTCATTATTTATTCAATAATGGACTTCCACAAGTTTACGTCTGAAAGGATTGAATTGTTTCATTCCCGTTTGTTTGCTTTCTATAACCTACAAAACAATAAAAAATACCTCCCATGGGATTCCATTTATTTTTACCACAGTCAACAGGAAATGTATAGTATTCCATAAATAATGGTAATCCGCAGCTCTGTAAACAAATGCCAGTTTCCTACATAATAGGGAGCTGTTAATGAATTCTCTATTTCAAAGATTTCTCGTTAACTTCAAAATACTCCCAAATACAATTTCTAAAGTATGTTTTACAGAATAAAATAGGAAAAATCAATGAAGTCACTTATGAAAAAGGAATGGATTGGCGAGATGGGACACACATCCACAAACCAATATATTAAGGCTCGGGGACAATATATGAGGGTGGTTGACGGAGAATAAGCTTACATAGTTTTAGATCTCGGAATCAGGAAAGGCTGTATGTAGTCTCTTTTGCTTTAAACATTTCAAAAGAAAGACAGCGAGGCTGGTGTCAGTAGTAGATGGGCACTATATCCTTTACTCCTGATTATCTTGCTAGTCTGTCAGCCACACGCGTATTACATCTCCTCGACGGAAAAAATTAAGTCCAGAAATAATTAAGAACGCCAAGGGTACAACTACCATGTTTCTATGAAATCAATGGTTGGCGAGTTTGCCATGTTTCTCTTTCATGCGGCGGTCAAACCAAACAGTCTAAATTAAGGATTGCAAGCAATTTGCTGTCGTGATGAATCTAAAACTAGAGCAGTCGACATTCTCACTACCCCGATTATGAACTGACTTCCAAGTATCTGACTACACAGCTACAAAGCTAACTACAAAACCCAAGAGTAACAAGTACACTAATATAGTGATTACTTTGGACCAAGACCGAAAAGTAAAATTACAATATGAAAAAAGTAACGTACAGAAGCGAATTTAAGTATAATATTACCATTAGCGGTGGTCAGATTACTTGTAGTCAATTACTTCCCATTGCTGTGTAGCCATGAGACCCACTTATTACTAGGAACTTTCAGCATTGCAAACCGCCACTTCCCTCTCCCCTGCCGGGTGGGAATAGGTCTGCGAGTATCTCCCATTCATTCATTGATCATTTCCTTTCTTTTTGCTTCCCCTTTGCTTTTTCCGTTGGATCATTCCGTTTCCAAGTGCCCTGCCTCACTCCACGGGTTCTGCCCTCCACCTCGCTGCCTGAATCACAAGAATGCGACCCATTCATTGACGTCCTCAGATTCAGCCAGGCTTCTCTACCCCTTCCCATACCTTTTCTCCACCTACTCCCACACTCCTCTCCCTCTTTCCCCTCCCCTTATCCCTCTCCTCTTCTCACGCATATCCACGCGCGTTATGCTATTTAAGGTAAGCCCTCCATGAGGATAGGTAGGCGACTAACGTGCCCTGAAAGGGAGACTGTCGGGCAACACGACAAGGATGTAGGAGGGTTAAGAGAACAGTTTAGGCATGCCAAAAGCTATCCAACCATATTTAGGTTAGGTGACCAATTTCACCGAAATTTCTGCAAAAAATAATGGTGAGCATAAGGAGAACAGTAGCCCTCGAAACCTAACTACGGAGAAGGTTGCTAAAAGCTAAATGGAGAGATTAATGACATATTAAGAAGGAACTGCAAACCAACTTTCGAGCCACCATGATATCTTATGGGTTCTTACGGCAATGGCCATGAAACAGATAGGGTAAAGAATTGGGATAGGAAAAGGCAAAAGTAAACTGCATGTTAACGAAGTTTATCGCTCTGTTTTTGTAATTGTCACTCATGCTGCGTGGGAAGGAATTTTTGTACTTATCGGTCGATGGCATATATCTCTCGGTTCTTTGATTCTATCAGTTCTAGGAATTTTGTGCAGGGTTTCTAATAAATTCTTCGGTCAAAAATTTAGTGAAGTTTTCACATTATCTTAGACTGATATGTAAACTCCGAGTAACCAGCGTCTCCTTATCTAATCCTTCCATCAGCTATGTCGCAATCTCCGTTTGATTGATACAGTTTAAAACGAAAGGTGCGGCTTTTCTTTGTATTAAATTGATTGCGCGCGGATAAACCTGTGCAGGATACCCTATTATTGTGGTATACAAGAGATCTGGTCTAAATAGAACGAAGTAACATCTCTCTGTCAATTTTCCACCCGAGGATCTATCTCCTACTCGCTTGAATGATTGCTCTCTCTCTATGATATTTCTCCGCTAAGGAAAGTTATGATCTTTTCCTACCCTCGGAAGGTCCAAAGGTATACAGATTTTAAGCTATCCGGGACTAACCACGGAGTTCCACTTTTACGGAGTCACCCGCATTGTGTGAAAAAAAAAATGTGTGAAATTCCACACCCGGGATCCCGGTCAAGGCGGATGAGTTTTTCTCTGTGGAATTTCGCACAATTGTCCCAAGATATGTTGATTTTTTGGGTGACAAACAGTCCAAGATACCTATGTATTTATCAACCTACACACTTAAGCAATGGCCCTTTGTGTGATATCTTCGCAAACCTGTAATGCAGTGTATTACTCAGATTAATTTCGGATCCAAATTAAATTCGGATTTGAGACACGAAGTTGAGTCTCGATGAGAGAGCCTGTGGGCGAGCTTTTGCGACAGTTGAACTGGCTGGACTATCATGTTCCATATTTAATATATGCGTCACCTATTTGCTAGTTTTTATTTGCTGATGCTTTAAATTACGGTGAATTCTTTATTATCTCGCATTGTGCAAATGCTTCTTAGGTATTAATTAGAATATAATGAAGTGGCAGGTAACGGATAATCCACCATCAGTCTATGAAAAGAAACACAGGCGAGGGAATAAAACTTAGGAAAAGTAACCTAATGCGAGTACTGTCTTCAATACAGTGAAAGGATAATTATGGTTAGACAAGAAACAAAACTTAACGACACAATTATGGTGCTTTTATGCATACCACGTAAAAATCTTTGAGATAATCAAGCAGAAAACTATGCGACAGAATGAAGTGAAAAGGAATGTGAAAGGGGAGTACAACTTGATTATTGTTTAATACTAGAATTTGGTTTTTGAAATGTCAAGGATGCAAAAATGTAGCTTTGCAAGATTTGGAAAAACTGACCGCTAGGCGAAAGACGCAGATTGAGTTCTGCGTACATTATGACCGCGAGGTCAGCAACGCAAACTTTGGAAATTACCCACGACGAAGGTACCCATCGTAGAATGCCAGAAAGGAAAAGAGTATCAAATTGATTATAAGTTATTTAAGTCGCGATCAATAAATCGAATGAAAGACTGCAAGAACTACCATCCTAAAGGCGTCAACAATGATCACAATGTGGTCGTGATTACTATTCAATTTAATAATAAAAACTACAAATATCAATGAAAAATCGCTAAGAGAAAAAGATAAAGAGGTGCTGAAAAGCAAGAGAAAATACTGCTTACATAGACCTTTAAAAGAACCCAAGAGGATGGAAAGGATAAAGGATTAATCATAGCGCGATTGTAAGATATGAAAATAGGAGTTATAAAAGCAGCAGAAGAGAAAGAACGAAAGATATAAATAGAGAATCAAAGGCGCTGAATTATAAAGGAAGTACTGGACTTATTAGATAAAAAAAGATGCTACTAGAAACTCGAAAACAGAATGACAACAGATGTTTCAAAGAATAATAAATACGTTCAGCCGTAAAGAAATGACGGTCGGAGAAGAATGAATGAAAAATTTGTATAAAGAAGTAGAATGCAATTTTTTCAGGGAAGGTTAAATCTGCTGGCACAACTGCTAGAAGTTGGATTATGAAGAGGTTCAGGTAAGCAGACTTCAACCGACAGAAAAAGATTCATTGTGATCATTTAGAGTAGTGCTATCCAACCCCCGGCCTGCGGGCAGCATGCGGTCTTCATGGTGATGTTTGGCATGCGATGGTTTCTTTCGGCTAAAATGTGGCCCTAGATTAATTTTAGGTACCTAGGAAAGATCAGGTATAGTGCAATGGGATGAGGTCTGTTTCTCAAACCTACACGGCTCCTCATCTTGTGGGTCTTCCGTGGTGTTTTGTATAAAAACATACCGATAATGCTTAGCTGGTGAGATTCAGAGGCATCATTTCAGTAACGGCCCTGAGTCCTCCCATGATTGAAAATGTGGAACATAATCTCAACTTAAATCAGTTTAATGGAGATTTAAAAGATCAACAATGATCACTTCAGTCAAGAAGTAGAAGAAATTAAATGCTGTGACTGCGGATAAAAGTTTTGCTAAAATGTTCAAAACCCCTTCATCAGCCAATTATATCGTAGTCTTTCAAGTGTATCAACTCTATTTCACTAAATAATTTTTTTATAAGTGCTTTGTGATTATTTTGCATTTAGTGCGTTCACGCTTTCATGTTGTTGCAATGTCTTGATTATGCTACGATATTTAGTAGAGTAAAAGAATATAACCTGTAGTTTCAGGCCTGATAGATTTGAAACGGAACTTTGCTACACTATGAAAAAATGAGCAACTTCCACTGTGATAATATTATGTCCGGTTTCGCTTTTCACAGTATCTTCAGGTTCTTTCGCTGTTTAAAGCTTCTTCACCTGAAGATGCTGTAAAAAGCGAACCAGTCGTAATAAATATTATCACAGGGGAAGTTGCTCATTTTTTCATAGTGCAGACTAAAAGAAATCCTACATCGCTTATTCGGTGCCTTATCTTGTTAATGTACTGAAACTCTAAATCCCGTCGTACCTACTTTCCAGTCTTCTGTATCACACTATAATGAAAAAAGAATCCACAATTCTAAAACACTGTAGCCAATTTTTAATTTGATGCCAGAAGACAAGATAAATTGCATTGAGAATTACATTGCGTCAATATAGGTCAGTGTAATAGAGTGCATTGATAGATTATCGCCTAATCGAATGGATCGCAAGGATTTATATATTTATAAATCTATGATTGAAACTGGCAAACCTCGCTGTATCAAAGTATCATGCTCTCCAGATTTCACATTAAAGATAATTCGCTTTTGGCAATTCATCATCGGATGAAATCACCATCCTGGGAAAAGATGAGCTTCCAAAAACGTTATATGATATAATAATATAACTCGTGAAAATTTACTTAAAATGAAATACTTATTTTTGAATTTTATCGAAGGACAAGGTAAAACAATGTACTACTGTAGACTCATCCTCGCCCAAGCAAAGAATTTTAATTTTTTCATTTTGATTGAAATTTATGTTGCTCACTTTTATAAGTACATAATTTATTTACAACCGTCCGCTGATTTACCTAGTCTGTATGCCTTTATATTGACAAATACAGTGAAAAAAATGTAACATTCAAATATATAAGGGAAAATATTAACGAAGTGACTACATTTGACCTGAATTTTATTGAAAATTGTAATGCAAAATTAACCCACCAGGACTGTGATTGAAACCGGCCTTTACCTTGCTGGACTAATGCGTAAATTACCACTCTGCCCATGGCAACTTTCGGAAGAATTTAGGAGTAATTGAGCCTTTTACTTTGATGATGATGATGTTCTTTCAACGAAGTTAACGCATAAGCGAGATAAGGGCTTCAAATAGGCCGAATAACCACATAAATTATTCGTATTCCCAGTACTACTTCGTTAATTAGATAAACGAAAGCGTTGAATTCAGCCAAAATCACGGTTATGAAGTTCATAGAAATAGCCATGAGGGAATAATCCACTTGGACTAAGAATATAATCTCTGAGAAATGGCATGCCAAACTCGGAAGTTCGGAGGAGGAGGAATCTCAACTATTTACCCGGACCCCCCAGGGGTACTCCCCCAGTCAAAATGTTGAAAATACGCCCTTGGCTGGAACATTAAGGGCTAGCCTCTAGAAAATCTTAAGGAGACAATTAAGGCGAACGCCACCGTATGATTCGATAAAAATTGCAATGCTTTTTTGAAATGGCCTACGCTTTGATATGGAAAATCAAATAAGCACTAAGGGTGGGTAAGGCATTTCCCAGGTGTAGAAAAATTGTAGGTAGTGTCTGGGCATAAAACTAATGTAGTGAAGTGGAAATAGAAGACAACTTTTTACGGTTTTTTCTACGAAAAACGTTGGTGTGCCATCCTAACCCCTGTTCGCGGGGTGAAGGTAGTACCATAAACTCTTTTCTGAGCCTATTGTGGTTGGGAAGCTGAAATTCAAACGTAAAACGTTTATTTGATAGATTAAAGTTTCTCTCAGTAAAAATGTCATTAAAAAAAGGAAGGCGAGAAGAGGAGACCATAACTCGCAAAAACTATGCCGTATTTACCCTGGTTCACCGTACGTAAAAAATGTCGCACCTCTGACAGTTCGTACAACGAATCTTTGTATGTCAACTGCCTGGTAAATCGAGGAACCACTTTTTTTGGAATTAATTACTGTTAAAATCGATCTCGATAGTGTATTCCAGATTCCAAGCAAAATTTACCATTTCTTTTAATATTAACGAATGAAATTTCTACTTGCTACCATACAGGCTGTCCAAAATGATGTATTTAGGATTATCCCCCAGCTGCATCATGAGGATCAATTACTTTTGCAAGTGCCGTATGGCTGAATCTAAGCGGAGCAGGCGGGATGAGATGTAGACAGATAAACTCGGGAGCTCTGGATATCAGGGAGTTAAAAGAAGGGCGATGAGATTAAACGGATAAAAGTGAGACGATGGGAGATGTATGGGGACGAAGGGTGAGAGAACAGTCCCGGTCTCCAAACGTCTTCCTGCTCCCGTTCGTGTCCTGCGAGAAAACCCTTTAACCCCTCCCCTATCCCTCACTTCAATCCATAAAAAAATAGCCATCCTTTTCTGAAACCCTCCCCTGCATATAGATTTCAAACAGGTGTTCTCGAATGGGCAACCGGCTACGTTGGCTTCGTGTTGGATATATAAAAGAGGTTTGTCCGGTGGATGCTGGGGGAGTGGACTGACTGGGAACTGGAGAGAGCGGGAGACGGTGTCCCGCTGGGTGGCGTGGCGGAGACTTGAATTCCACCACGCCCCCACACAACCTCCTCCTCTGCCCCTCCATTCTTTTTCTCAAGTCAGCCTCTTTCACGATTCCTTCGGACTCCTTCCGCCCGGACGGTCGTGTTCGTCCCGATGCTGTAGTGTTTCACTCCGCTTCAGTTTCCCTCAATGTCTCTACCTTTCGCGGTCTTTTTTTATATTATCGATCGTCAATTTTTTCTTTCCTGCACCGGACGTTCCGATCCTTTTCCTCCTTCCGCCGCCAGAACCCGCACCGCGTGTGATACTGGAAAAACTTCCCGTCTCATATCGCTTGTCATCTTTGTCGAAGCCCCGTCCGCTCCTCCTTTTCCTTTCTCTTATCTTTCCTTTTGCGAGCAAATGGGAACTCACGACCGCATCTGCTTAGAATCTCGATTATTTCTAAAAGGAATTTCCGATTACTTTGTTTTGATCATCTGAGAAATAGGAAGGAGAATAAGGAGGGTGAGAGAAATATGCTTTTGGGTAATCTATCGATTAACTCTAGAGTGGTGACGGTATTTTACTCGTACGTTACTAGTAACGCGTAGTAAATTTTACAATCAATGTTTCAAGTACGACAAGTACTAACAAGGGTTCAACAAGTACTAACAAGTACTAACAAGGGTTCTGCAAAATATGCATTGAGAAGTGTTCCTAAAAACATAAAAATAATAGCAGGATTGACTTGTCAATCCGTATATTCAAGTAAACATAAAAAATTCTTCTTAGAAAAAGTAGGCAAATGTGCCTCGCCTACGTACCCTGACTCGCCGGTTTGAAAGCCGCATTATCTGTTGTGCATGAGTTCAAAGGCAACTCTAATTCGCCTTGAACTTGAACTCGAACCGAAGGTAACGCGTCACTTCAACGCAGGGTTGAAGTGAACAACTTCCTCACTTCAACCCTGCGTTGAGGTGACGCGTTACCTTCGGTTCGCTGAAGAGAGCTACTTTGTAGCCGAAATACGCGTATTACCCCCACCCTCGTCCTGTTGTGTCGATTTGACTACGCTCTTTATGAGCTGATTCTCCCAGAAGTTGGGCCCATTTGTGTGTGTGAGTGAGTGATTTTGTGTGCTTGTGAGTGTGCTTGCGTAAATAACCGGGCGTCCTTAGCGGGGTCTCATTAGCCCCGTGAAGGATCCCAGGTTATAACCCAAACATCCTTAGCGGGGTCCCATTAGGATCGTATTTGGTTGTGTGTGCGTCTGTGTTTGGTCCCTGGCGAGGAAGTAACATTCCCGTAAACCAACATAGGGGTATTCTTGGTTGAGAGGCTGTGGTTGGTCTCTACTGTGTTTTTCCCAACATACCAAGACAGCAAATTTGGTGTTTATTGACGAAGGGTGCCAATTGTTTACGGCTTTTGGAGATTTTGTGTCTTTTATTGCATACCGTGATTCTATCTAGTTTCTGCCTTTTTTGTGGATTAACGATATGAATTAGAATCATAGCATGAAAGCTATATTTCCCATCAGACTCCTTAATACTACACCAGAATGATATTATGTCTACGGATTTGCTTTGAATTCGAAAGAAAATGGTACCCTCATTTTACACGAAATGGTGTAAACATTTCAGGGATGTGCCTCTCAATTCCGGAATTATTTGGGTGAATGTTTGTTTTAAAAAATCAATAGCAAAAAACTTCTTCAAATAAGCTTCGAAAGTTTTTCAACTAACTTATTCATGAAAACGTCATTTCTGAATAAAAATATCAGAGTAATTCTTGTTTGTGAAAATTTAAAGGTCAGTATTTTACGAATTTATTTCGATTACTAATCTTGCCAGACTGCTCAAGAAAACGTACCATGCATAAATTTCAAAAGTTGCCAAAATTTTCCCATAAGACAATGATAAAGGACCTTATCCGCCATACATTCTCTACACGCCCTACGTAATATATCAGTGACTCCTTCACATTACCGCGGTCGATTCACCTAAGCGGTTCCGTTGATTTGGGTCCAGAGATTCTAATCTTAACAATTCAGTGCTGAAAGCGCTATTGATGAATTGTTTCGGAAGCGGATCCCCGGAATTTTATCTCCGTTCCCCGTCTACATTGACGCGAAACGATAATTGGTGGGATCATTATGAATTCACCGATTTCACAGAGCACCTGGCATTCCTCTGGTCGAATGCCTTTTGCTTTTATTTTTGGGTCGTGAATTCCTGGACACCGGAATAGGGTATTGGATCGTGCGTTTTCTATCGAAATTTGCTTCTTGAATGCCAACTTAACGGACTTCCTGTCTATCAGAGTTACATTTTTCCTCCTTCCAACTCCCCATTTCCGAATGTAGACTGCTAAGTAAAAAGGTCCTCGGATTACGATAAGACTGAACTTCTGGTTGAATTGAATTGAAAGTCTGGAGTTTCGAAGTCCATTTCAACAGAAATTCCTACTTCATTCAACTGCGGGTCCATCCGATCCGGTTCTCAAATTCATTTGGAAAAACTCCTGACTTATATTTGCCCACCAACTAAACTCCAACCTGCAAAACAGGCGTGTGCCAGGGTATATAAGCAATGCAGATGGCTGGGGATAAGGGAAATGAACTGGAATAGGGAAAAGATGAATGAACAAACAAGTTTTCATGGATTTTTGTCATTGCTGATATCAATAATGGTGCGAGGTTATAAGGATACTCGTGTAATTACGTCCCTCCTTCCTTCATTTATTACGTCGTTTTTGGAGAGGCAATGCGGGTAAATAATCCTTTAAGTGCCTCATATTGATGTGAAGTGGCATCATCGTCAATTACCTTCTATTTTCAAATTTTTGTACAATTAAGGTAGTTTGAGTGAGATCGTACCTTAGTCATAATGGGGACCGTAATCTAATTATACTTTTGGTGAACGAAAATGAATAAGCAAACGTAGTTCGATGAAGACGCTTTTATTCAGGAGGTATGAAATGGCGCGTCTTCAGTTCCATTAACAGTCGCATTGTGTCTTGTTTATTTATTTCGTTCCTTGGTGATGTCTGCCAGCTTCCTCAGGTCGACCCTCTCTCGTGGCGCTCCAACCAGCTGGCTGCAGACAGTCGCCACATTATTTTTAATTTCAACAACTGTTAAATCATGTTATGTACTCTTATCTAGCTGAAATTCTAATCAATTTAGTAAAAACATCAGTACAAATCTTTAACTAAATTCATTTTTTCCGCGCGGTACATTTAAAATTTCACCATAACGGAAGATTTTTTGTGATCCTGAAAAGGCTACTCTGGTGGTAGTATTTCAAAAATGGTTCAGAAAATATGTAAAATACTCACTGGTTATTATTTTAAGAGATCTATGTGTTAGAAATTCCTGATTTTTTAAAATGAGATCTCTCTGGAGTGCATACATATACCAATTTCCATGTAAAAGGGCTTGCATTTGTCGTCGATAATCATGGAAAGTAGTTCGGTAAGGGGCTGATATTTTGGTTTCGTTGGAAGGGTGGGATATTTTTCTTCAAATGAGATCAAATTGATTGATTTATAGGTGAAATAATATTTCGCTTCAATGAGCTTACAACCGTCAGGACCTGGGTTTGCGGCGTGGAATTCGAAATTCAAGTAAAAAACTTGATGATGTGTGTTTGATGATGATTAAACAGGTGATGATGGTTTGTGGCTCCGACGTCTCCAAGGCGTAGGATGCCATCGTACTAGGGTGACAATTTAGGCCAGGAGGGTGTCACTTTATATTTGTAAGGTTATAAGGTGTAAAAATTATCACCCTGAGGACGTTGGCAGAATACGCCTTCGAAACGTCGCGACGTGCCACCAACGCGTCGGTGTCACACCACCATCACCCGGTTGGAAACCCGAGAGCTTTACATTCTAAGAATTCGGCGGGAAAGGCTTAAATCTTACAGTAAAAATCTTGTGTAAACACGTGATTTGTATTCGGCTTGATATCTTGATATTTATTAGAAACCCCTATAATCACTATAAGAGAACGCTAAAAAGAATATCAGTGCATGCGGATTTGAACTATTTCAAAATATGTCATGTATCATGAGGCTACGTGTTAAAAAACCATTAAACTGCCAAGAAACCATATAGGTAGTATGTAATTTTTATCGCCTTTATCTATGCATATTGCTAATAAGTTCCGGTATGCCAATTTTTTATCAACGAAAATTGCTCCAACCACCCTAATTATCATGCTATATACTTCTTCAAATAACCTGAATCCAAAGAAAACACTGTATAACATGTAAATTGGCCATATATCAAAACATAATGTATTCACACATTTTATGAGTTATGTATGATTTTACACTTTCCCGGCGAATAATATTTGTGTAATTCTCTCGGGCTCGCCACCGGGTAAGAAATTCATAGGCAGCCTATGAATTTCTTACCCAGTGGCGTGCCCGAGAGAATTACACAAATTTTATGAATTGCTGTGGACGATAAAAAGAAGAATGGTTGTTATGTTTACACATGTATTTGTCGTCTATTACTTCTATCAAGGTGCGATTAAGTAGCATGATAGGTCTTAATGGTAAGAGAATAATGTTGATGGAGTAAGGCGTCACCATACTGAAGTCCTCCCTTTCAACAGTTATTTGGAAAACACTAAATACCAAACTTTTTATTTAACGATCGATTTAAACGCCTGGGCGTCATTTTCAAGGTAAATAGACAGGAAAACGCTTTTGGTCGTCATTTATATAAATTATGCATTAAGACTTGGGAAAGGATGGTGGATGAAGGGCGGGTGTAAGGAAAATAAGAACAATGGTGAAGATCAGTTTGTGGTGTTTGTGAGTAGTGTGGAGTGAACGAATTCTTCTCTGGTTACGCACCGATGTATAGCATCAAAATTAAAATCAAATTTATAGCCAGTTTATATAATATGTTTAGGAAAATAATCTTCCCATTTGACCTTCGTACCCTCACTTTTAGTCTATGTACATAGGAAAGGAGCTCTGACCTTGGAATTGATCGGAAAATAAAAAGTATTAAATTTTCCTTGGTGATTTCTCTACAACGGTCGCAACCTTATATGCCTTCCCTAACTTTCACATGAGTGCCATTCTCAAGCCTATTTGCATAGCTTTCGAGTATTTGGCGCTTCCAAACCTAGTCGTTCAACCTTCTGTATTACAATTTGTGATTGCTTATAACTATTTACATCGAAAAGCGTACCTTTCCTCTGTAAAATTTTCCAACTGAAGGAGCTCTATGCATAGTCCCCAATTCATGGGACGTACTTAAATTGTGGTGTAACTAGAGCGGAATACGATATTTTCCGCAAAAAAGTGTAATTTAAATTGCGACCCTGGTTGTCCTGTACTACATTAAGCACTGCTACAACATGATTTTTAACTTCCCGATGATGATTTTGGCATTGAAACCAGGGTCGTAATTAAAATTATTTTTCCTTATTTGCGTACTCGGTATTCGTCTATTCTCTCATAAAATTTTTCTCTAGATGACCTTTTAACTATTTTAAAAATATAACCTGGTCTCTTTCATGCAGAACTCTTAATGTAGGGAAGTGCTTTCTCTATGAATGTTCAAATGTTAAAGTGACTTATAGGTATTTGACTAAACCTGCTACATTTATATTGAATTCCAACATTGGTGATAATGACCTTGATATAGTTTCTTTCGTGAGCATTGCTCTATGGAAAACTTGCTAACAAGATTGTGAGAATAAGTTTCAGCCCCAACAGATACGACAAAGACACTAAGGATCAATGCTTCCAGATTGAAGAATTACAATACGACAGGATGAGATTGTGGTTTAATTTTGTCACGATTTGACTCGATTACCCTCCATATTTCATAAAAATTAGCAATCCAGGTTCAACTCAAAACCGAGCCACGGCTAAATCTCCAATTCCTTTCACTGGAAATCGATTAATCCGTACCTATACGACAGTTTGATTTCGATCGTACAGGAAATATGATTCGCGAGAAAGTTTGCGTCTGCGCCTGATTATAGACGAACACGGAATCCGTGACGCAATTCATGTAATCATTAGAATCCCTATCTCTGAAGAACCCCACCTACCACCACAAGAATTTTTCCCATGCTATAGAACCAATCATTGCATCCCTTTGAATTACACCGTCCTTGGAGAGAATCCCGTCTTCTATTGGCTCTCCGCAGCTACATAGCCTCGCAATCCCAATCCCTTGAGAGTTTAGACCTTTGCAAGCAATCCCACTTCCACCCGACAGCTGAGATGAGGCTCGAGGAAATATTTAATTCATGAAAAGTGCTTAAGAAGTCATAAATTGTGTCGGACTCATGACGACTGGGACACGTCCTCTAAGTTGATTCTTTCTGTCTTGCCGAAGAGGATCGATAACAATTAGCCATTAGTTGCACGCATCAATTGTGCACCATCTGCGTAAGATACCTGCTTTGGAAATGAGGTGTACATCCAAATGAAATTGTAAATTGGCACTTAGATATTGCGACTTGCCGGCAATAATAGTATGATGCGGATTTCTCGAGCCGCTTGTCGATTTTCTCCCCGACTCTTCCGGTTACGCTCAGAAATGCTCCATCTCCATTGAAAAACCTGGGGTTGGATAGTCACGTGGGTTGCTGGTTCAAATTCGACTGATTTAAGTAGTAAATTTCTGTTGAATGGGCTTCTTTATTTATAAGTTGACCGGAAAGATCATGGTTAAGACAAAGAATTTAATGTAGTACATTGATCTTTAATCGTTTCTTGAAAACCATGTTGCTCTCCTAGACACACTACTAAGTAAATCGACGGAATGAGGTTTGTGATAAATGTTTTCTTGAAAACTCCTAAATATTATATCTATGGAAGAGGATAATGATAAATATGAGTTTTTGAGCCTTTTTGATTCAGACCGTCGATATGAAATTGCTAAAAAGGCGAAGATACTATTGGGAAGTATGTGATACATTTTGTGATTGGTTGATCGCGTTGTGACTTTATATCCCCGTAACTTAGAAGGTGGTCAAAAATAAAAATGATTGAAACCAAACTTTTGGTGAACAAGAAGTAAAACTAAAATACCTTATAAACATAACGGAACTGTTTTAATATAATCTGAATAGCCAAGAGCAATACTTAATTAAATTAGTAAATATGTTGAACTTGACGAGGAGGTCAAATATGCGTCGTTCGATAAACGTCCTAGACTAAAGTATGCAACAAGAATAATTCCGACAATTTCAACTACTTAATAGGAAAGTTCAAGCCTGAATAGAACAGGTCATTACATAAGTACATAAGAAAGTCAGGTACAATAGATAAATCAGTCATTCTTGACACCTGCCTCATTGTATGCCGGTTCCTCTCACGAGAATCGTAAGACTATCAAAGACGAATTTGACATAGTCCGTTCGCTATGTAAAAAATACTTTACCTTGTTTTAGACAAACTGAAAAGAGATAAAGAATAAAAAGTATCATTCAATGAAGCTATTACTTGAAACTAATGTAACATACTACCCATTGTAATACATAATTTCGAAAACACAACTGTTCTAAAAATACATATGCTGAGTGAGAAACCAAGACATTTGCAAGTCGTTTTTGTAACAATGCCCATATTCACAGATATGGAGAAAGCTTTCTCAATTCTAACAGTTTCTTCAGAAGGAAGAAAGATGCAAAATGGACAGGTGTATCGGAATACAAGCGGAGAGAGGCAAGAATGACTATGGAATGGCTTCATCATCGCGAGAAGACTAGAAATTCACGCTTGGAGAGAAAAAAAATGAAAGAATCCTCTCGGCTATTCAAGTGTCCCGTAAGAGGTTGAGGCAGCTGCTACTGCATATGCGGAATAGTTGAACTTGCCCTTAGGACGAAACTTCCAGAGCCTTTGTGGCAAACACGATGCCCAGTTCCCATCTCGATCCTTCCTCAAACCGCGTGGTCAAACTCAGCCTCCATCCCTCCCTCACTGTTTTACGCCCTCCTCTCCCACGCAAGGCGATTCTCTGCTGTCCCATTCCCCGTGCAGAGCACATCCGAATCACTCCCTGAATCTCCAAATCGAGATAGGGGGATGCGAAGGGAGGGAAGAGGAGGTAGAAGGGGTGGAGAAATGGTCGTACACAAAAAAAAAAAGCGCTTTCCAACATTCCTTTGTTCGAGAGAGGGAGCCTCTTTCTTCAACGGAGAGCCCACACTCACATTTGCTCACGAATGCACGCCACGATCGGCAGTAAATCAATCCTCGGGCCGTGGTTAAGAAGACAGCTCGGGGTTGACCGCCTTCTCCGCTGCTTCATCCAACCCAGCCGACCACTGCGTCTCTCTTCCTCCCACACCATATCCCTTAATTCTCATACCCGTACTCTCTTCCTTCCATCCTATCTTTTTCCCTTAAACCACGTGGTGAAACCTTGGACTTTTCTTCCTTTAATCGTATATTTCAGGAACAACGTTTTAACAAAATAAGTATAGGGCAACTTTCTCTGTGAATGTCTGGACCGTTCATCGGATTGTAATTTTTCTTTCGGCGATTTCATGGATAAATCACACAAGCTGAGCGTAATTACTTTTGTAACGTCGTGGCGTGCTTTTTTTCGTGAGCAAACAAGTAAAAAGGTGGCAGCCTTAGTGCTATTCGTGAAATGGTCAATATAAACGCCAAATTTGGTTATTTTCCTAAATAATCTAAAAACATAGTGCAGTAGGTGAAAATAGAACAAATTAGAAATAATATTCAAAATAAATCGCGCAATATGGCCAAAGTTTCTTTGCCTTAAGTTCATTTTATATTATGAATCATATATTCAAGTCGCAAAGTTATAAGCCTTGTCTTGAAATCCCAATTAACTATCATGATTTTCATAATTTAAACCGGAAATATTTTCTGGGCTCAAATTTTATCTTTGAAACAATGTTTCCGAAGATCAGACCTATCCCAAGTAAGTTTCCATACCTAAAACACCTTGCCTCATCAAAACCGCTGGGGCCATTTTCGAGTAACTGTTTACTTTAGATAAAATTCAAAGGATAGCAGGTATTGATGAGTTTATAAGAAAATCAGAGAAAGACATCCGGAATATTAGTTGACACTGACATTTAATTGGATAAAAACAAAGATCATCTATCGCGTCCTTAGACCCTACCAAATATAATTTTCTGATTAGAAAATTCATCAAATACTTTTCTCGCTACTGAATGATTTGTGTAGAAGCTACATCATTTTTTTATACAGTAAAATACGTCATATTTCAGCCTGTATTATTAATTTATTTAAAAAAATATTAAATTGAATACAAAATCCACGAATTCAAATTTGGAATATATAATTCAGAAAACGCTATTTATGGGCTTACTAAGCGCTAATGCATGAACTGGAAATATCAAACATAAAGGAAAAGTGTCAGAATTGTACATCAACGGAGAAATTGCGTGAGGAAATGAAGAATTAGATCATCGTTAATTATCGCCTAAATAACAAAACTGGGAGCAAAATTAATGATACTGTTTATACTTTGTTAGACCTTCCTATTAAACTGTGGACACTGGCAAAAAATATTACCTCCTCCTCAACATGAAGAAAGGCGCCGACCCCATGCTTCGCCAAAACATCCTGTAGTCGCTAAATTTTCCTTAGTCATACGCTCACGACACCAAAGACACAAGCATCCTTCTCTATGAACAAACAAAAACTGAATCCCCACGGGCTCGTAGAGCTGAACACCGTATTATTCTTCCAAAATGAACATCATAGACCGCACACGAGGTCCCACAGAGTCATAATACAACCTTTTCGTGGGGCCTCTCTGCCCGAGAAGCCGTTCCCGCGGTACCCTACCTTCCTTGTCTGCTGCCAATAACTGGTAGATGCATTTTTATTACATTTGGTGTGCAATACTTACAAAGGCTCTCTCATAGAGTAGCGTATAAAATATGGTCTGAAAAGTTTCTGCATAAGTTACGAAGAGACTGACCTTAATGCTTGCCACGTAGGTTTTCATCTACGCATTTGCGTTATTAAGCAGTGGTTTTACCGTAATATCTTGGTTACAGTATCTGTAGAAGTGGTTTACAATGATTCCTAGTAGCCAGTACAAACTCCATATATCAGAGGTGTACCATCCGCGTCCCTTAGGTGCCTTGCTCCCGGCGGGCAGGGGCGACTCGGCCGCGTCATCGAAAATTCGATTTCATTTTCGGAAAGCGAACGGACGCAATATTTACTTTGGATTTACATTTTCAAAGCCTTGAAGAATATTGTATTGAATAACTCGGTGCATATCGAAGTGTAACTTAGCTATTTTACTGTGATAACGTCAAAAATGGGTTAAAAGAGTTTCCGCCTTTTTTTTTATTGATAATTCAAGTATAATTCAAATGACATACATTTTACATTATGTTCAAGAAAATGAGTTTTGAAATAGAGTATAGAAGATATTTTTTGATAAGATAATCATAAGCGGTTCTAATCATTCTTTTAAAACGGAGATTTACAGAGAAATCAAAAACGGAAGTTTTTCCACGAAAAATGTGGAATTTTGAGCCGCAGCTAATTGTTAACAAGTGACGACTATGGAAAATAAAATGTGACACCACATGCAAAAATCTATTGGGAGGAATCATACAAATCATAATTTTCAACTTCTGGACTGAAAGCTGATTTTAAATTTGGCCAGCTTCCTTCAATTTTAGACCACTGTTCGACGCATGCCTTGTTGAACGAGCAAACTAGTGCATGCAGACACTGACCTTCATCTGGAAAAGATTAGTATATGTATTTATATTTCTTTTTAAGCCTACCTTTCACTGTGCATCTCCTACAGTGAAAAATCATGTGAAAGTTAATTTTAGCGTGACCTTGTACGGTTGAGAAACTGGATGAAATATGAAATAGGCGTTTGAAATAAACGAGAGGAGGAGAATGGAGTAATTGCGATGTCCTGAAACTTGGCACTGCTGAAAGAGCTAAGCTAATTCTCTTTGAAATGGTCCACTATCGGATCCGCATGTTTAGGGTTTACCGCCGTTAAGTTACGCCTTTAACTTAAGACGTGAAACGGCCTTTAGTGCCTAGCTGACGAACGGACAGTCAATTTTTGCCGGAGAATCCTCAACCCTTCCACTCTTTAAGTCAGTCTTTACCGCGCATTCACATACCTCATTCATCTCTCCCCTAATCTCTCCTTCCCCGTGTCTTTCTTCTACTTCCACCCACTCCAAAGTTCGCTCGCCTCTTCCCACAGCCCCCACCTCCACTCTCTGCCCCCTTAAAGGACCTCTCTTCCTCCCCCCTCCTTCCGCTGTCACTACTTATTCAATCTCCTGGTCCCCCGTCTCCGCCTTCCTTGTTCACTGCTCTCTTGTCCGTCATCCTGTCATCCTCTTTGCTCCGCTGCGCTCGTATTCTCTCGCTTCGGGAGTCCCCTCTCTTCCGCAGAATCCTCCTCATTCCCCCGCCTCCTTCCCCCGAGGACCCTCCCCGACTCCAAAGGCCGTCTTCAAGTACGCGCTCTTCGGCCGACCGCGATGTCGCGTGGCGCAGGACTATTCTTAGCGTCCGTTCCCTCCGACGTAGATAATGGTAGCTTTCCATTTGTCCTGGTGCGCGACACAACATTTTCAAAACCTTATATTCTCACTCTCAGTTGTTCGCAATGGACTTCAAAACAGTCGGAGAGCATTTTAGATGTGGGCATCAGAAGAAAAGAATTTCGTCAAAACATCGTAATAAAAAAACTATGGAGTGCCAGCATGTAAAATACTTCGATAATACCATTTAAAATATTGTTTTGTGCGGTCGCCAGTAATTAGGCGCATTTTTTCTGTCATGATGACGCTATTTTAACATCCTGTACATAATGGTAGAAGTGGATTTTCACGTGTCTGTTAGTTTCGGTAAAAGTTTCCTAAGCTCGTTCACCTCTGCGAATCGAGCTAGTCGAGCAATTCGTGTGCTTTTCTTATGCTTAGATTTTATATTTGTTGTGTCCTAAGTAGTGACAGCATATCTTCCAATATCATTTATACTATAATATGTTTGACAGTCTTGAGAATTGTGTTCACTGTCGTCATTGTAAACATAAAAGATGCATTGGTTAATTGACGATGATTTATTATCTTTGTATGAACATGAAAACTGAGCAATACTTCTAGAGTTAAAGGAAATAATTCAGCAACGAGGTTAAACTGCATCTCACTACATTAGTTGCACCTGCTCAAACAATAATTATATGACAAGAGACTATCGTTTGGCTGGCTAGCATAAAAAACACATTCAATAGCTTACAGAATGAACTATCAAATCGCGCTAAAATCTATGGTAAAATTCACTTTGGACAACGTATTCATTATGAGGTAAATGTTACCAATAATGCCTTTCAGATTAATATAAGAGATAACTAGTTCTCTCCCTTATTTTTTAATTAATTTGCTGGTAATTAAGGCTAAATATAAATGTTTCATGAAATTCCTCCAGTAACATCATAGCAATCATCGCTAGGCTCTAGAATCAAATAATTTTCTGTTTATAACAAAAGGACATCACATTACTGCGTGTCTCTTCAGCGCCGAATCAAATTATTTCTCTGAGAAGAGTTTTATGACTAACTTAGTACTTTAAATATTGACATTGACCATCGTCGACATTTCTTCGACGACACGAACTTTCGACTGCTTACATGAAAAATAGTACGCCGCCCTATAACGCACTTGGCCAAAGAGAATGTTTGCAACTCGGGAAATGAAACCATCAGGTAGTTACCGAGTCTATACGTAGTAGATAAAGGTGTGTCCGATTGCATTTTTCTCACTGCCGTGGCGATTAAAACTGTCGGGTATTTATGGTTCCTCCGTACATAAATGGAAGGCGACGAGATAAAGTAT
The DNA here is from genome assembly GCA_963169105.1 of Ceriagrion tenellum. Taxonomy (NCBI): domain Eukaryota; kingdom Metazoa; phylum Arthropoda; class Insecta; order Odonata; family Coenagrionidae; genus Ceriagrion; species Ceriagrion tenellum. The sequence continues at coordinate 78,885,200 of OY720637.1, read as the reverse complement.
TCAATTCACATCATCTGTCCGCCGAGTGGCGAGGCATAGGCATTCCGAGACGACATGTCGGAATAAGCAGAATGTCCAGAACCGCGAGAAAAGAAAGAAATCCCTCATTGCTCATCTTCTTTTTTTAATTTTGCTGCTCACTTCCCCAAAAACACAAAAATAAAAACGCTTCACGACCGTCCACTTCCTTCCCAACCTCCAACATCTTTCCAGACGAACCTCCCCACCATCATTCTTGGAGCCTCCAGCCTTGTGCCTTCGTTCCCCCCTGCCCAAAAACTTTACGGGATATATACACGAGAGAATGGGAAAGGAGACACAAAAAGAAGCAACTAGATCCCAAAAACTTGTTCCCTCAAAACTCCCGTGTCCATTCTCAACGGCGCAACGCAATACATTTTTTTCTCATCCCGGCCCACCCATGCCTTCGTCAGATTCACAATGATACTTCCAATTTTTATTTTTTCCCGTTATTTTTTTCCAGAGTCCCGGTGGATTCTCTCGGAATTTCCCCTCCTTCAAATCCTTTCCGCCACACAGAAGTCCTCTCCTCTCCTCTGCTCTTTCATGCCTTCCCTTCTAAAACCCCATCCTCCTCCTCCTACCCTCCCCCCTCTCCCTCTCCACAAAAAACTACAAGCGGCTACCGAATTTGGACCCGTGTCGCAAAACAAACACATCCACAGGAGGAACACATGAGCGGGACGGGGTAAAACCGATCCCCATGTATCTCTCTCTCCAACCTTTTCCTCCCTCCACCGGTCGTCGTCAACCTCCCAATCCCCACCGAATACTCGCCCCCGTTTATTTTTGCAAAACGACCGCATCCAACCTGCCCTACGCTGCCCACTGCTACATCTACACTACACAAGCCTACGTGGCGTTCACGTGGCTCAGCTGATCATAGTTTAAAGAACAGAACATAAAATATTTATTTGTATTCTAGGACTAAAATATCCTATTAGAAATCAAGATAGTGGCGATTATAAAAAGATATGGGCACAACAAGGTTTTCGTTATCTATAACAAGAAAATAATCATGGAGGAAGAAAAATAATGATTGCCGCATTTATGAAAAATGCAATACCAAAATAGGTAAGTATAAATCTTACCCAAATATTTGGTTTTTCAAGGAAGTGTTGGTAGGCATTCATAGGGCATAGTCTACTTTTCATTACAAAGTAAAGGGGAGACTGGAAAAAAACCATTCGGTGCAAAAGCAGAGGGCATATTTGAAGTCATAAAAATATGCACTTGGTCATTTTGTAAAGGCCTCAGGCTTTGGTGGCATCATAGCTGGATGGACTACCATGTTTTGGTTAGGAGCTTGTACATTCGTTTGCTATTTCCTGGTTTTATTTCCAAGTAATTACAGCATATTGGATTGCACAGGAGTCCTAAACGGCCACCAATGTAGTCCATCTAGCTGTGTAAAGCTCGTTTTATGCTAAACTTCCTCAACACAAATTCTGGGATACACGCCAGGTTTATAGCTTCCAAGTACTGTGTGATACCGAACCAGGAACGTAGCCAGAAAGCATAATCTCTATCATATTCGATGATCTACTTGATTTCGTAGTTGATGGGGTACTAATTTGCTATTCGCTCCAATTAGAACCAAGAATATTGGCCAATCACGACAGCTTTTGCCGTCGCCGTGCGATCTTTGAACTTCAATTTCGATCAATCACGATCTGAAACCTGGGCATCTATACCGTCTGTGGATATAAGTTCCTGGCTTGACATAAACATTAAATATAAATGTCACGAAAGTTTTTTGGTCGTTCTCTGCCACGTATTAGTTTATGTAACAAAAGTAATTACGATGTATATTCTAGTATTCGCAAGCGGTGGCAAGCTCAGAAAATATAACAAATCAAGTGAGGTATAATACAAAATTGCATATTGTCAATCCAAAATTTTAGCACAATGCAATGCGTAATTGCAAAATTACAATTAAAAGCATCGCAAAAGATATAAAAAAATGCTACAAGCTGTTGTCTCTTTATTAAACGAAATTATAAATTGACGTTATTTATAAAAACAACATAATAAAAAAAGACAAGAAAACATATCCTGTGGACACAATTCCACAAACAAAGTAAATAACTGTCAATGAAGTAATTGAATGCAATACATCTAAATATAACCCAGCGAACCGCCGCATGGGAGTGTGGCAGGAGGTGATAGGATTTCATTTGTGTAAATGTGTAAAGGCGAGGATTATAGGGAGGTGCAATCGTAAAGTATATCATGGAGTGTACTGAGTGAAGCTCAGTTTTTATTATTGTCATTTATTGTGCGCGGAAAGAACGAGTTTCTCTACCTATCTGTTCGACAATGTTTCTCTCTTATTTTATCGCTAGTGTCAGACCTAGAGATGTAAAAAATACAATGTAATTTCATAAAGAAAATATGTACAAGTTCCATTATACTACACATGCCCCTCTATATGAATGAAAATACTACTTCCTCGCAACTACAAGTTCAACGATCAGGTGAAATCTTTGATTGCTCCAATCATACTGAATTCTGTCCTCAACATCAAATACGTGCTTGCATACTCTTTCTCGTAGTGGATCGTCATATCGCGTGAAACTGGCTTCCCTTAACTCTGGTGTAGTGCAGACAGGAAGGTTGATTTTTCGGGTCGTTGGGTGATGAGGGCAGGCCGTGAAGAGGATGAGGCAGGCAGAGGCGGTCTTAATGGAATCTCGAAGGGTGTGGTATCTGGCAGGGGACATAGAGGTGGAAGGGATAAGGGACTAGGAATGAGATGTAGAGGGAGGAGAAGACCAAAAACGGGAAGCACGACGGTTTTACGCTTCCTTTCTTGTAAGAAAAATACATAAATTGGACGCGCTTGGGGCGATACATATATTCGGTGGGAAACTGTTGTGCTCCCAGAATTCTGTTCGCGAACCGTATGGAGAGATATCAAATACTGGCAGTGCAAAGAAAAATATTCAGACTTATTTTTCCATTTCATATCAGATCAGATATAGCTACGGGATTTAATGCAAGGCCATGCAGTTTTGATACTGCAACAGTTATGAATATTAATTTCGCTGATGTATCAATATGGATCTGAAATATTTCCCTTGAGAATTTTTCTCGCCTTTGCTTCACACGATGAATGTACAGTTATATTGTAGTAGATTGACATACTAGGAAACTAATTGGAACACAATAATCATTAATAAAAGTTACAAAAATACACTTTTAATTGACAAAGAAGACCAGAATTGCGTGTCTCGTTTATTTTCGTCAATTTTTGCGATAAAAAAACTAAAAATTCGGTAGTTAGAACATTTTTGTCTTTTTGCATCAGCAACAATGAAACTTGGGGACCTTTTCTAGAAAGTAAGAAGTTTACAGCCATGTTAAGCCCATGTTAAAATAGGTTGATATTTACACTCAAATGTGTGGTTTTATCAATGCGTGTACATTATACGTACTTGGCGCGGTATCCCGCTTCTGATTGTAAAATGCCAACTCTATTAACATAAGAAGGCTTCTTGGGTTTTTTACCGTGTTGGTTTATCGTTTCGAAGAAAGACTTTGTTCATGTTCAAATCCATTACCAGAGCTTCGAAGCCGTTTCTCAAGTTTGAGATTTTGCCCTCTCTTGGGAATATTAGACCACGGAACATCCAACCGTTTTACCCGACCCTAAGACTAAAGCCAATAAGATAAGATACGGCCAAATTTGTAGAATATTTCTGACTGGTTCTGCATCATTCAGCTATTTAACAGTGTAAATTTCAACGGTAAATCTTGTGAACAAAAAATTAAAAATAGCGGAACAAGAAACCCCTGCACGTATGCAATGACTTTATGATGGAACTAAAAGTTGTAAATATGAGGTTAAGACAACCCTTTTAAACTATTTTCCAGGAATAAGCTATTTTTCCAGTCGACAGTAGGTCACCAACAGTATTCCTGAAACATTTCAACTACCTAGATCTCCTAGATGTCTTTCCAATACGTGCGGCTGACTGGCAGACAAACTGCATTATATACTTGTTCAACGAATGTTTAGCGCATCACTTAACAAAATCAAGTGAAAATACGCACAATATGAGTAATATTACCAGCAATTAACGTATTCGCAGCGATTCCTTCCAGGAGATTTCAACGCCTAATTACACATTCTTCCTATAAAAAGTATTACGGTTTACCGATGCTGTAATGTCCAATCGCCATGGTTTGTGACTTATACCATTCATCTACATTGTTTTATTTCTAAAAAAATCTGTTCAATCTAACATATATACACAAAAAGATAAAAATGAAATTTAAAACTCCTCATTCAAGAGAAAAAATCCATTAGATGAATCATTTTCTTATCATTCCAGTATAACTAATTTTGAGCGTATAGTCTTGAAATACCATTGTGCGACTTTGTTGTAAGAAATAATAAGCAAAAGCTACCTGATTTGTTGGTTTTATCAATTTTCAAATCTTCGTGTGGGTATTCCATTGTTCTAAGAATCAAAATAAAAATAAAGTAAATTATGAGTTTACGCATTGAGGATTATTTAAGGATGTGATCGAAGTAAGAATAATCTGTAAGAGAATTTTGGCGCAAAAATACTACCGATGATTTCTTGCATAAATTTGTGGTACTCCATCGTTTGTGAGAGATTCATTATCGATAATTTGCATTGTCCAAAATATTATTATTATTTCATTTCAAATGTAAAATGGATTTGTAAGATGAAACCATAATCGGCAAATTCAATAAAATTTTCACTGTGGATTACCAAAATTTACTTGAATTTATATGAAAAATAAACCACAAATACACTGAAATTCCGGTATCATGTGATTATTCGCATCGCGTCGAATGACGAAATGTAAAAAAATGATTCTACTATAAAATAACACCCTGCATAGAGACAGAGAGTAATAAAAGAAAGGGAAAGTGGACACGGAGAGTGTGGATGCATCAGCTGCCTCTATTTGGGTGGTTGAGGGGAGGCGCTCGCGGGGGTGAAGGGATGTGACAAGAGCGGAGTCGGCCGACGGTAGCACTTGTGGGAAATGTTTGAAGGGCTGGCTGGTTGGGTTTGAAAAACGGGAGACGTGAGTTGGAAAGAGCGTGGAGGAGGGAGAGGATAGAGGATTGCCAACTCTTGAAAGTTTAATAAGAAGAGTTGCCTCTACTCATTTCAAATGGCACGAAAACCATTCAACCATAACAAATGTATTCGGATTAAGGTATAATCTAGAAACGATCAGAACGCGAGTCTCGCCATAACTTCAATGATCAAATAGTACTCTTGCTCACGAGTGCAATACTGAGGCCAGGTTTTATGACCTCTGGTAAAATATTTTCTCAGCGGAATAACTGGAGTGAATATGCTTTCATACCGATGATGCTCAGGCTAAAGAATCCACAGCCTTTACAGCAGTTTAAACTGCATAATTTGTTTAAAAATTTGTCATTGAATATTAAGGGGTCATCCAATAATTACGCAAAACGTTTTGCAGAGAGGAAGGTAAAGCTTCTTATACATTTTTTACTCAGGAGGTGAGGGGATTCGAGCCAATCTTACGTAGGATATTAGTCTCTTCCGTGATCGTAATTTTAAATCTTTTTTACATCATTGCCGTGCAGAAAATCTTCATTTTTAGGATAACCGCAGAAGTAAGCTTGAATGAGACTTACCTATAAGAAAATGTGTGATGAATTTATATGAGAATGGAGATGAGAGAAAATGAGTGGAATTCGATTTTATACCGAAAAATTTTAAATTATATAAAAATAATTATTAATATATAAGGTAAAATAGGTGAAGATTTTCATTACCCTCGTTATCAAACTCTGTCGCCCACGCCTTATGAAATGCATTTACAATGCCCTTCAACTCCTCGTTGTCTGCATACCGATGTCACTTTTACTATTTTTTCTTATTATGAAAAGACGATAATCACTGGAATCCAAATACGCGGTGAAGTAGGGTTTGTGAATGATTCCAAAGTGAGCTAACCAATAGGATTTTTGCGCTTGTGGAACTATGTGGTTGAGCCTTGAAGTGCTTCCAGAACATTCTTATAGCCTTGGCACTTAGTATAGAGTGTGCCGCTAACATAAAAAATCAGTGATTTTAAAAACGAAGGCTATTGATATACCCTGGAATACCCCTTTGTTGTGGGGTAAGGGTATAAAGAAAATACCTCAATACGGAAAGCGGTACATTTAAAAGTATTATCAATCAATCTCGAGAGTTTACCAGTCAATTCGGGACAGTTGGCCTCCCTGAGAGGAGATATGGAACAGACTGGAAAAGAGACGGCAGAAGAGGGAGGAGAGAAGAGGAGATATGAGAACGGAGGAAAAGGAGGGAGGAGGATGAGGTAGACGTGGAGAAAAGAGAACGAGAAGAGACGAGGACGGTGAGCCGGAGGGGCCTCACGACCGTGTACGAATTAGCACACAAAGAGGACATAAATACCTCCACCATGGGGAAGAACGGTGGCAATATACGGTTGTTCCCCAGACTGCCACGTCCTCCTCTTCCTTTCCTCCACCACACACATCTCTTCCTGTAACCTTCCCCGCGAGGGGGAGGATATATCCCACCCCCCCTCTCAACTGTCCCATCCACCTACGCCCGGCTTACACTTCCTCCGGTGGGCTCCCATCCTCAAAAAAAATCTCCTCCACTTCCTCCCTTCTCCTCACGAAACACAACACGCTCTCTCTCTCTCTCTACGTTCGAGAGGATGAGTAGAATGGGTATCCGCACACACGGACCGAGTCCGGAGGGACATGTGGAGGGATTTTCCGATCACCCGACTCTGAAACCGTGGAATGAAGACCCTTTGCGGAATTGTTTATGCGTCATGGGAGATCCTTGCCCACGGCTAGCCACAAGATTATAATGCTGCCGATTTTGCTGAGATGCTGACAGTGTCCAAGGGTCACAATGTGCTCTTATATTACGAGCAGATATTATGTTACTATCTTATTGATCGTTTCTAGGTTGTCACCTTTGAATCGTCGGCTTAAATTCCGAGTAGGAACGCGTGCAGCGCAGCAGAACTCCTTGCCTCCTGCTTACCACAAAATGAATTGCTGCCGATTTTGCAGAGATGACGGCAGTGTCTATGGGCCATAATATACAGTACACTACAGGGGGTTATATGCTACTGTCCATCGATTCTAGGACATCAATTTGAAGTGCAAGATAAAGTACCAAGTTACATCGCGTGCAGCAAAAATAGGCATGTTATGTTACAGGTCGTTGTGATAATTTCATTAGCGTTACAAGCATACTGCAATAAGTAGGATGGTATTTTGTTACCAGAACCGCGACTATTGTTTAGACTGGAGTTTTAGGCAAGTTCCCTGCCAACATTTTTGTATCAGGTCACCAAAAATATTTGCGAAACCGATACGTTGTGGTAGATTAGATCATGAGCAAAAATAAGGCAAACCTCAGAATGGACAGGTTTAAAATATCATGTTTTTCCGCGAATGCTAAAAGGCCATAACAGCTGTTATTGATATATTATAGACAGGTATTTCAAAAGGTAATATAACTAATTATTTTATTTACTCTGTATTGTTTCTGTCTCACTTTGTAAAACAGCACTAACAACACAACTCGCATGTATCTTGTGTAACGCCTGTAACTATGGGCCTTTATGTAGTTGGACAATACTTAAATGCTCATCTAATATTCCAGCATACAATAATATTGGTAGCATACAGTGCAATGCATGTTAGTGAAATTTCACCAGGAAAAAATAAATATTTACATACGTAGGAATAAGTCCTTCTCCGGCAAATAAATATAATGATTATATATTTAATACCTGCCTGCTGTAACCTAGTCGGAATAGGCTAGAATGAAATTTCATCGCAGCGTCTAAATGCTACTTGCAGGCAAAATAGAGGCCAGTCTATTTTCCTGGCAAGTGCAGAGCGAGGTTGATTACTATTGCCAATGATCTTTACTTTCATAGAAATCCGTTATTACTCATCGAAGTAATGCATGCAAGCACCTTTTAAGGCTAATGTCATAAACCGCATTTAAGAATCATATTGATTCCGTAGAGAAAAGTCGACTGAGTTGCCCAATAAATGGCTAGCAGATGTTCGGGCGGAAACTACAGAAAATAATCGCAATAAGGAAGCGGTATTATATCTATGAATAATGCAAAGGACCTTCAGCTGTTAAATTATACTTGAAGTGCCATCCTCAAAACGTCGTACACCTATGTGCGCTGGAGAGCCTACGGATCACGCCGAAAATATGGGCCTGCTGAGCATAAGTTTCCAAATTAATTTTCGAATTACGAAAGAAATTATTATTTCAGTCATTTCAGATTTTGGTTCTCCGGATGATTAATGTGTTTGAGGCACCCTAATGCGTGGTCTATCTCAAGTTATGAACCCCGTTATGTCCAGAATTACGCATCGAAAATTTTTATTCAGACTCTTTTAAAACATATGTTGGCATATGCTGACAAAGAAATCAGTCTTAAAATGTCCATGATAATACTACAAAATGCTACCGTTCTAGTTTTGCCTATAAGTTTCACTCCTACCTTGTAACTTGGGAGTGTCAACTGAACCTTTCGCGCTCCTCTTGCAATACAATTGAAAACATTACCAGCAAAATATCGATCTCTATGCAAAGTGCGTTTAGATTACAAATGAAATTAAAACAGTATCTTTGTTGATCGTTGAAAGTGTAAAGATAGAGTTCGTATTACAGGGAAATTCAAGTCGAAGGGAATTAACTCATGGAAATGAAGTCTCGACCCGTCACTTTCCGTTTCAAAAGTAAGGAAAAAATATATAATTTAACAGTCTGTGTTGTAGACATTATCGTTACTCAAAGCTTGAGTGCATGATTTTGTTCTAGAATACGTGTTTTGCAAATAAAAATATCTAGATGATTCTTTTTCGTGACCTCTTTTTTTTTATTAATATAAAGTTATTTTCCTGGAGCTTTTAGGTCCTTAATTCATGTTTAATCTGTTCCTCTTTTGCCAACGTTTCGCATATTTATTACGCTTCATCATAGCTACAATGAAAATTAATATTTGTATTGTACATAAAATGAATACAGTTTACAATTTAAGTATTTAGATTTAAAAAAATATATGTTTATAATTAATTTTTGTTATTACCTCAGAGAAAGTTCCTTTTGAATGACTTTTTGTTGATACCTTCGTTGCTATTTTTATTTGTTAACATGCATTAATGACCTAAAAGCTCCAGGAAAATAACTTTATATTAATAAAAATATCTACATTTATCGAAGCCGGAGTATAAATCGCAATGAAACATTAGCAACTCGAAGACTAAACAAGAATATAAAGAATAACTCAAGTAATCAGACAACAATTGTGAAGGGCTTGATACCTTCGAAGGAAGTAAGGAACCTGTTAAAAAATAATTGTTGATCAGCGTAAAGGAGAGCAACTTTTTTCACCAGGAGTAGCGCTCAGAATAACGATTGCAAGCTACGACTTAACTACCAACAGTGAAGAAACGGATTGCATTTTAGAGAGAAAAAATGACACGAGATAAGTTACTGGAAAAATCTTGAAAGTCAATGTTTTATACTAAATAAAGCTCATAACAAAAAATCAACGGTTTAATGACATGCGAGACTATTGGGAAACGATTTTTCAACTGATATCACCAATGAGAATCAAATAAATACGGAAACATGCCTATCTACCTGAAGTTCAGGTAAATGAATGTTCAAGGCGATGTAATGAAAGTTCAATGAAGGGCCATTTCCATATCGAAAGTGACTAATCGTCGGGCCTATGCCGAAAGCAATTTCCACTAATTATGAATTAAAGTACACAGTTAATTTATGGAATGACTAACCTCGTCAAAGATCTTTTTCCTCTGCTAATCAATGGGGAATACCTCATGTAAATTATAAGACAGATGAAAAAGGCATGGAAAATTATAGAGGTATTGTCAAAATCACCTAAGTTAGAATATTTAGGACGTTAAAAAAGAGCATGTTAATCGGAAGAGAAATCACTATAGGGCCTTGTAAATATAACCTGGAAAATTTGTAACATGCTGTCGTAAGTCGCCGTTATAAAAATTGTACTTTCGTACAGGAATAAAAATATTCCTTCATGAGAAATGGATTCCTAGTGACGGAGTGCTGGAATATTGAGACTACACTTAACATTTTGAAGATATATGTGCAATCAAATAATACCATAAGAAAGATATCTCCGATGGGACACAATTTCGTTGATACACTAATGAAGGTACTATACGGAAACGGACTACCGGCTACGTAAGTTTTAAATGGAATTCAGTAAAAAAAATCTATAATTTTTTACGAGCGCCGGATTATTTCAACATATCAATATATATAGCCTTTCTTCATCTCTGTGTACTTCCTGTTTCTACAAGTATTGCGTAGCTACAAAAGATAAAGTGAATGCAAATTATTGTGTATATCTTATAATCGAGAAATTCGCGATGAATATAAAGGAGGAACGGAAAAGCCGTAGAAACTATACAACTCAAATTAAACCACGGATAAGACGGAGAAAAGAGCGCTTTAGGAAGGATAACGACCATGTGTCATTAAGGACCGGATTCAATCTAACCAAAAACTCAAATTTTATTTATTAAGCTCCAAAGACTACTTGATAATATATTACATCACTTATCTACTCTTAGCGTCCCGGTTGGACTGTACACCGCAAATACCTCATAGTGGTTGGTCGAGAGTAACCTCATGATGACTCACGAGACACGCTTTCCTCTTAAAAGGTATTCTTGCTAGAGTAGAAAAATAAGAGTGGGCCTAGGTTATTACCAGGCTTTGGTTTCTCTTGTGACGACTGGAGAAAATGTACCGAAACTGACAGGTAGAGCACTATAACCGTGAGCAGGAAAATCCGCATGTGGCGCAGGTACTGCAAACGCTGATAACCTTGCATACTCTATCCAAGATTACTGCGAAAAATTAAAGAATACCCTCGGATGGCCGAAGTTACGGTGAGCGGCGGAACCTGTAAAAGACTGGCTTAGGACACCAGCCGTGTTAAGATGTAACGTATAAGGTTTTAGGAGGTGAAATGGTGGCGTGTATTATGGGAGTGTATTTAGTGGAGCTCAGTTTTTATTGTGGTCGCTTATTTTGCGCGGAAAGAGCGAGTTTTTGTTCCTATCTGTTCGGCAATGTATCTCTCTTATTTCATCGCTTCATCAGACCTAGAAATATAGTGACGCGTCATGATAATATTCTATGTCGCTCTTAAACACACCAGTTTTGAATTTATCAAGCAAGCTAAGCCTAGTGTGTAGCCTCCGAGTCTCTGGGAGCTCCCACCTTAATCCTTAAAAGTTGTGAAACACTATATGTTGATGTAATTTATTTTAAAATGATACAAGATTTTGTGAATCTTGACCAAATGATCGCGAAAGTTGGAAGGATAGATGAATAAGTTATAAGTCGTGCGAATGTTAGTAGGAATGCCGTAGGGAGTATGTAGAGCAATGGGTGTTTGTCCAAAGAAGCGAATATCGCTGTGCGTACACCAAGAGTAGGATTAATAGGGTTATATATGAGAGGGTGGCTGAATGCTCCAGCAATGGATGCATATGAAAAGAGTGTCCTTCTTAGGTTTGGCTATGCCGAGGGAATGGAAGGGAGTCAAATAACAAGGGACATAAAATGGATAGAATTATGGAATTATAATAACTTCCTTCTGATAGAGTGAATGGTGTGAGCGGAAGAGGGAGACCGCAAAAGTCATAGGTAAATGTAGTAGAGAAGACTCTATATGGACTATTAGGAGTCTTAATAATAGGACAGCGTATGAAGTATGCTTAGGGGATAGAGAAGCTACCTTATTTTACAATGATAGGGCATAATACAGGAAATTATAAAAAAATTAGCCAGTTTTCCGTGGCTAACAGAAATAAACTAAACTGTTTAACTTTGCCTAACCGTAAAGGATATAGCGTGATAGACATCAACTTTATCTTGTCTTTGAAATGGATTATAGAAAATTTCATCTCTTTAAAGTCCTCAAAGTTACGGGTGCCTGAGGAGACTCATTGGTGACCGTAACCCACATAACCTCAAGGAAGTGAAATCCAATCCAGGTCCAACTGCGCTCTTTTCTTTGACCAGAGTACTTCTCTCTTTTATAGAGCTGCTTAAGTTCTTGAGATTTGATAATTAACGTCTAAAATATAGTTTTTCGAAATAAATTCAGGTTATAACCAGTAGATCGAAGTATTGTCAGTTAAGGCTCACAAGTCAGTACATAATCATGGAATTTTCCAAGCATTATTACTACTTACTTATTCACCATTAATGGACAGAGGCAAACAATCTTTGCTCGGCAAAGTTATATCTTCCTTCATTATACTAGCAAACACAGTGAAAAAGTTTAGATTAATTTGAAATCCATCACCCGTAGACACTATCTGAGCGAAAGAAAAGGTATAATTTTAACTTCCTTCAATAAGATTGACTTCCTGAAATGGAGACTGATAGCTTTTGGACAGTGAATTTGTATTTCTCGATCCAGGGTTTATAGAATTTGTTGTCTGTTATAAGTTAAGTCTGAAATAAAGTTAAGTCTGAGATAAAAAAGACCCCACATTGATTAGAAATTGATTGAAAGGCTCTAAAATTAGGACTGCTCAGCACCGTAGGCTTCTGAATAGTTCTGATTTTTTTAGTTTCCACCAAAATATTTGCCTTCCAGCAACTACAAAAAGCCCCTAAAAACAAATCTTGTGAAAACCTCCAAAGAGTTAATCTTCCAATGAAAACGATTGAAATTTGATTATTTCTAACATTATATCCTGCACCCGATGACAATGAATAGATCTCCATTCAGGAAAGCTCTTGATTTTTGTTATCTTTCATCACATATTTTCTGACGTAAATATGGAAAGCGTTCTGTAGCCGTGAGAGTTGTCATCCGATGTGCCCAGTATCAATCAATATATGAAATGCGTTCTAACACAAACGGTGGCCAAAGCATGATAAACAGATAGGTTCAGAGGCAAAATGTTCTCGCGATAGAGTTGCAAAAAAGCTCCTGTGAATCAACGGAAATTTAAGTTCCTACCCCCACAGCGTTGTAATAATGCAAGATTCCTTCCGAAAATTTTCGCTAATGCTAAACAGGGAACCAACGAAAATTCATTATTGGTTAGCCTTTCTCGTGTTTGCTGCCGAAAACAAGTGATAAACAGGTCATAACGGGGCGGGGAATCAAGGGCTCTAAAGGCGCAGCAAGCTACGCGAATCGGCTAAATTTGTCCGGATTGAGTAATAACGTAAAAACAGAAAACGACTCATAATTCGCTGTTTATCTTGACCACGCCCATAACCCGCCAACAGAGGCAATTCGGTTCCAGGTTTTCATTATTCCGTTTCGTTTATTTTTTTATTTTCATCGCAAGGGTTATTATTGTGCGACTGAATTAATTTCCCCAAACAAACGTCGCATAATATTTGTGCAACTGTTGCTGGATTATATTTTCCGGCCGTTTGTTTTTCAAATCAATAAGGCGAGAAGCCGAATCTGCCCGGGCCCGGCGCTGTGCGTTTGTTTTCCCATTTCTGTTTACGCCCGACGTTCATTTGTTGATTCGAGTGCAAAAAAACCGGCGACCCGGATTTTTAAATTACGATGCTGGAGTCGCAAACGAATTGATGTGTTTGCGACACCGGGTTAAGTGAAAAATTCGCGCTCACCCCACCACAATCAAAGAAAACATTGTTTTATGGCTGGGGAGTTGCCACAGTTTTTTCCGTTCTAAAAGGTTATCGAAGAGAATTAATTAATCGATTATTGGTGATATCTACCCAAGCACATTCGCAGTATATGTAAACATGTGTAAACAAGACATTTAGAGAGGAAGTCTGCTGGTGGACTCACAGCTAAGGACGATCTCACCCCTACGAGAAATCTATATACTACAGTCTGTTATTCCGCTTTACAAATATTGATCATAAAAATAAATTGAGATTTGTTACACCGATAAATTCCTCATCCTGGGGTACGAACTCAAAGCTGAAATATCAAAATGATAAAGTGTTGATGCATGTGCGTTATCTGACAGCATCTAACAATATTTTCTCATGTAAAACCTCACACAGAATTTACATGCGTAGTTGAAAGACTTGGGTCTAATTATAACCCTAGAAATCTGAATCAGAGGTAAAATTTGAATGTTATTTCAGGAAAATGATACTTTGTTTTCTGTCTATAAAGATGAAAAAATACGGTAACAAAATATTTCAAATAAAAATTTAAAATCTAAGGATAGGAAAACATTAATAGAACAAAGAAGAATAAACGCCAGCTCTTAACATATAACAGCTCTCTCAAATGTCAACCACTGAAACATTTTATTGACACTGAACATTTGATCTAGTTGGTCATGATCACGATCAACAAATCGTGTTCATTATATGTGATAGGTATACATTTCTATCATTTTTAAAATCTTGTATGCTTTTTCTGCTTCTCCTTAGACGAGTTTTGGACGGTAAATACTGCATAAATCTCTAAAAGCTTGGTAGTAATGAGACATTTCATTAAAATTACATGCGAGTATTGCTTTCGTAGCATGGAAATGACTTTGTCAACGGCAGTTTAGCCCGTGTAATATCAGTTGCAGAATAAAAAAGATTAGAAACAACGAAATGCGGTCTATAAAGGGCATCAAGTGGGCAGAGAAAATTTCCAATGAAGAAGTACTGCAACAGAGGGGGGAGATGATGTTTGCTGAAATCTCTACGTACTAGTAGAGGACAATAACTTATTGGAGAAATTGTAAAACAACATTTTCTTTGAGACGCCAATATCAGGAATTAGAAATTGATGGACAATATTGTCGAGGAAAACCATGAAGGAAATAAATTATAAGAAATGCTGAGAGGGAAACATGACGTTATAGAGAGAGTTATGTGGATACATGAAGAAAACCAATTTTTGGATTTATGCGAAAGTGTGTTGACTTTCACTTTATGTAAAAGACGTATTGCGTCGCTATGAGCATTGGTTTGCGTTTTGCATAAGAAAGACGATTATGTTAAATAGCCCACCCCTGGCGGTGGCATAACGTGCAGAAAATTAGGGTCAGTTGTTTACAAAAGTGTGGAGATTTCACCAGCGTTTACCTATTAAGATAGAATTCGGGTTTATTACTTCTCATAATTATTATTCTTAATACATTAAAATGCTTGCACTAGAGAATAATGCAAAAATATATAAAATCAAACGCGACTTCCACAAAGTCAGATGAGTCGAATTGATTGTGGATTTGTGATGGAAACCTTTAGAAGACCAGACAGTGGAGGACCAGATTGTGGAATTCATGGATTTCTTCTTCCATGGATATCTTGTACCATTTTATCATGAATAAATGTGAAAATCGGCTTTTGACCTAAAATATAATGCCGTAATTGAAGAGAAATTCTTTCAAAAATATGTAGACTCTCTTCCTCCAAATTTAAAATTCCAGTAGTTAAATTAATAGTGCAGGAAAGGCCATGAAAGTACAATAAATGGGAATTAGTAGTTGTGAGATATAAGTAAGCTTATTTCAAGTGATTTAATCGCAATCATACATGTTTTACAACAAAGATCGAAGGGAAGAACTCCGAGATAAAAATTACGAGAAGCGTACAAGAAGCCTGATAGCATGTGTGGTTCTTTTTGTTAGTTTAGTATATAGCACGATTACTAAAAATTTTGTGCTTCTATACTCCGAAGCTTCTCAAGTACTTGAGTTATCCGAAATACATATAACTACGGTATATTGAGGTGCAACACTTCAGCGCTCTATGGATTTATTGGTAGATTTTATATCAACCGTCATCATTGAGTATTTATCAGAATATTCTAACTGAAAATTTTTAGAAATATCTCATTTTTATTTTATTTATTTTCTTATGAGCACTACAAAGTGTCAGTTTCTCTTTATGTCGTCTAAGATTGCCATTCTTTCTCTTCCCGCACTTCCGCGTTTCCCTTCCTTATTACCTAGCTCGCCTACACTACTCATCTTCAAACCCGCCGCCTCCAATATAAGCATGTCCTTATATCTCAAAGGCCAGATTCCCGAACCATATTACGCTGAGTTCCGATATGACGTTATTACTAACCTTTTATTTATTCTTTGCTCAACTTAACCATTGCCCATTCTTCGCGAGTACATATATTGATGAAACACTCTTAGAGAATACTATTAAGAAATATTTCAATAAATACATTTAGGGGAATACTTAGAAAAGAACTTATAAAGATGAGTACTGCTGATTACTTAATGAAAAATGTATTAAAATTACTAAAACCTAGTGTTAATCACTCGTCATAAATCAATTTTGAAATGCGTACGTGAAATGACTGAACTCGAAAAGGATTTGAGAAAAGAAACACTCATTTTTCGTTTTAATCGTGTTAAGTTTAGCAGCTATAGGTCGTTGACTTTAGAAACATTTTTGAAACATTTTAGAAAACGACGGAAAAAACTTTCATCAGGACTCATTCAGATCACGCAAGCTTTACAATAATATCACCACTGCGTTTGGAGTGAACTTAATGCCCATGAAACTCACCGGAAATGGTGGTGTTATAATGGGCCGCCGTGATGCTGCGTCACAGAGAGGGTAGAACAGATGGGAATGAGCCGTCAGACACATTTTCTGGAAAAGAGAAAATAGATGACACATTTTGAATGAGATTACATCGAGTTTGGATCAATGAATTAAAGTAACGCGAAAACTTTCATTCATGGTATAAAAAGGAAAAAACTCCGGTTTTTCATTAAACTGATTTACGGCCTTTTCCATAAGTCGCAGTTGAAAACAAAAACACATTAGGAGGGTGGGCCAAAGATGGCCCATTTTGTTTTGTATGTATCCGATTACTCAACCCAATGGCAGCACGTCCTTCTGTATGGACGCATTCTGCTGTGGTGACTGAGGACTGATATTGCTATGATGAGCAGCGGCCATGTTGTCGCTTGTGCATTCACATGCTGTCTGACTACGTTGTAATATAAGATTCAGATGAGTGCAATTTAATTTTTACTAAAGATAAAAAAAATCAGTAATCCATGAAATATTTATCTTTTAATGTTTATTTTATGCTATTATAGAGGGTATTAGGAATATTTCAAATATACATCACAGTAGCGCAATAAAAAAATAACACCTTGGTTTTCAAGGTTTTCGTAGTATCTAGAACAATACGAAATTGTATAACAGAAATGACACTACATTTAGGTTCTTTAAAATTTGAATACCAGTCACATAAATATTATTCCAAGCAACTGATAAATTCATTGCATGGGAGTTCATACTCATGTGTCACTATTTGTCAGGGATCAAAATAGTTGTAACATCTTTCAAACTTAATAAAAAATATGAAATTAGACGTGCGTAATGACAACAAGAGCCACGAGTCAAATTCCCATGTGAAAATTCAATGTTCGCTATTGTGACTTTCGTTTATGTAATTTTTTAATGTTCTTGTAACCTCACAAAATTAATGCCTCTCTCACCGAACTAAAATTATGGCACTTCAAAAAACAGTGATGTTGGTAATGGGAGACTATCGCAGATCTTAAAATGTGCTCCTCTCGGTATGCATACCAATTTAATGTCACTAATATGACTTTTGGTTCAATTACTTCAAAAAAGAATAACAGTTAAAGAAAAAAGATTTAGTCACATACAATATAATTAAGGAATTGTTAAATTATGGGACGAAGTAAGTGATCAGTAAGTGAAAAAAAGACGATAGCTGCAGCTAGGAATTGCTCAGAAGGAATAACGCGTAACAGGAGTTTTGAGCCAGGATGAAGACTAGAAGAAAATTAGGGAATATAGGCTTAATATCGAATGGATATTTTTTTCATATGAATATTACGCCGCGAAGCTTAAATACAGTTGAAGAATTTTAATAATGCATATTTATATGGCCGAATGTTCAACAAATAAAAGTATACTGAAAGGTCCTCGTCGGAAAATCACAAGTCTTCAATGTCAACTGATATGGCATCTACATCATAAGGTGAGGTAATAATATTTACATAGCACTTTATTTTTATCATTTAACACTTTTTCCAAAACATTCCATTTTGGATTAATTTGTGTTTTAATTCCTTTTACAAATTGCAGAGTATGGATTGATTTTTGATGAAATCAAGATAAATGTGGGTTATTATTATTTCTAAGGGTATTCCGCTAACAGCAGCTTCCCTGGCCTATGCATGATAACTCTGTCGAGTGATCGTCGTCCTCAGCCTATTTCCAATATATAATTCGTTTTTAATTCCCTCGTGACTATAACTTTTCCAACTGCAATAAGTCAAGACTAATTTGTTCCTCCACTTCTTACATCCAAGTTCCCAATTTAGAGTGAACTAAGAAATTTTTTCGCCATTTAAGCGTTGTCTACGTTTCTAATGTTTTAATGTACTTCCTCCCAAAATCTATATCACACCCTTCTTCTCATGACCATCGATAGCCAAGGAAACCTGGGCTTACAAAGGGTCTAGCAGTAACTTTGTGTAGGAGAGATAATTTTTAATATCCTTATGTTTTTGAGCTGCTGAACAAGAATCTGAGGTTTGCCAAAAACTTTTGACTGGGGTATTTTTTAACTGAAAATATCGAAAATTTTCGACTTATGAGCTGTTTTACGCCATGCCTATTTTGTGGAAAAAGTAACGGAAACGGTGATAGAAATTTTGAAAACTAGACTAAATTTATCTTAAAATTGATAACGATATTTTTAGTACGAGGAACACATGACAAAGAATATGACACTGGAAAATCAGTCGTAATACAGTCCTTGTCACACTGAAATGAGAGGCCTAGAACTCTCTCACTCGTTTGTTGCCGCGCATTGCGACCGTAGTGTCTTGGCCCTGTCTCTCCCTACTGATGTACAAAATCCGCGTTGCACAAGTCCTTTCAAGCATCTGACCAACATAAAGAAACGTTGTTGTAGAAAGATGGCGGTTTCCCGTTACACCGTGTTTTCTGGGTAAAATTAATACCTCTTTTTCAATCTGCAAACATTTCTTTTGTTGCCCAGCACTACTTTTTTGCAACTGTTGTGTTTGATGGTTATCCAGAGGAGTGCAGTGGCGGAGATACGAAGCAGTCTGAGAAGAATAGATGATCTCGGAGGCATTTTTCAACAGATTAACTGTTCAGTGACTATGAACTCTATTTATCAAGAAAACATCTTGATGAATCCATCAAACAAGAAAAGGCAATGTCAATGTGATATACGGTTCATATACACTCTTGGCCAAATTTGAGTCTGCCCTTGCAAGCTGCAAACTGTCTGAAGATGATACGGATACAATGATTGTTCAAACTGCAGTAGCTGTGATAACAGAATATGCTTCTAATGTAGTAAAAGGGTGAAGACATCGAACTGTTGTTGCTGATGACGGCATTATTTCATGAAGCCAGGAAAAGGAAAAGCCTCCAACCAGTTATATGCGTAAAGCAGTTCTGCTACAAGTCTGCTCTCATTGCAGCTCGAACTAGTGACATTTATCTTCTAACACTCTCAACTCGTGATACTTGTCGTTTCGCTGTTTCTTGATCTAGTGCTTGTGAATGTTTTTATGTTGATGTTTTAGCAAGCGTACATTGCTTTGCTCAATTGTTTCATGATTTTGATTTTCACGGCAATGCTTCAATCTTGACGCTTAGTCTTTTCGCCTTTAGTTAATTGCTTCTCTACGTACTTCTGCCTGGCTTCCTTCAATCGTCTCTTCCGTTGAGGTTTCCTACCGATGTAAATTCCAGATATTCTTCTTCATTAACGTATGTACATTGTCGTTGCCGTCGTCCCCGTCCGATTTGATATTCTTTGTTGATATTTCATTTGTCAACGGACGATCATTCTTTCTCAATACGTGCGAATTCTCATTGCACTGTCAATTATTTATTCGTTCGCGAGAAAAGTTAGTAACCTTTGTTTGCCTTAAGAACCTTTATGCCTTTGTTTGAGTTATGAGCGGATCTAAGTTTGTTCTCCTAGATTGTTGCTCTCGTTCACGGACTGATAGTGAGTGACTCCTCGTGTAGTATAAGTGTTCCATATTTGCGGTTTATATCTCGAATGTAAACTCTTAGTTAAATTATTAGTGGCGGTCGTTAATGTTTTCCCCCGAAAATTGATCTATGGACGAAATTTCAGAGATCTTCGTCATCGCAAAATAGGTTAAATTTCAATTACAAGATTTGACCCAGACAAATGGTGAAACACTAAAAAAATCTTTCAAGGACAAAATATGCCAATAATAATTAATAATATATAATAATAAAATCAGAAATGATGAAGTGTACAAAAGAGTAGAAGAGGAAAGGACCATATGGAACACCATAGAGAAAAGAAGAACAAGATGGATTTGACTCACCCTGAGACACGATGGGTTTGTGAAGAGCATAATTGAAGGTAAAATTGAGAAAAAAGTCCCTAGAGGAAGATCCAGGAATACCTTAATGGCCCAAATAAAGAGGAAAGTACATAGGAAGAGATAGGAGGTTAGGGAACTAGCATTAGATAGGCAATGGTGGAGGGCTGCAGTCCACCAATCTCAGGATTGAATATCCAGTGATGAATGAATTAATAATAATAAATACGCCAAGTCTAAATGCAAACTTCATTGGTTATACCAGCCCATGCTTCAATCATACCATCGTCATTATCTTTACTACGCTGATAAAGGATAAGGTGCTCATGAGACCAGAGATATCGAGCGTGAAAAAGTAGTAAACTATACTGCCTTATTATTTAGAACCATTCCAATTATGCCTCAGCTGTGAAAGATAACTTTGTGTAGACTGGATGCTATAGGTTGCCTCGACCTTGGGAATACTGTTTAACTAAGGAGATAATTACTGCATTTTCGTAGAGAAACGGGCTAGCGGTTAGTAGCACCGTAGTCTGAAAACGACTGCGACGTAGTATTACTTTGAGTGAACAAGTAAACGATAGCTAAGAACTGCAAAAAGTTATCAATCAAAACACATACGAAGAAGCTGACCGAGATTTTCTTATGGAATGCGGCGATGTATGTATGGTGCACTGTGAGAGTGGAAGATGAAAATACGATGCTAGCGTTTGAAATATGGGCATGGAAAAGGTGCGGTGGATGGAAAGAATACAAACAAGCATTATTTGACATGGTGGGTGAGGAGAGGAAGCTTTCGGAGTTGGCGAGGAGGAGGCAGAGTCGATGGTTGGAAAAGGTTATAAGTGATGAAGGGTCGCTGCAGGCCGATATAGAAGGTAGTGTTTAGGGTAAGCGGCGAATGGGAATAGTTTTTATGGACGAAATGACGAGGGATAGAACGCATGCTGAGATAGAGAAAGAAATTATTCGGTAGACAGAGTTCTGCACCTGTAAACGTCGAGAGAATTTTGACTCTCTTCCACATACACCTCATAAAACCAGTTTATTATCTAATTAATTATAAAAATATGTTATTATTAAAAATATTCTATTTAGGACACCCTGGAAGAATACTAGAACAGTGAACGTGTGCAATGAAAGGGTAGCAGAATAAGGGAGAGATGTGATGGTGAAAATAAATAAGGGAGATAGGGGAGGACTGTTATATCGACGGACGAAGCAACAGCGGCAGGGACGTCGGGAGTGATGTGCACGGGTGGCTGAACAGTCCAAACATTGCAGAAAAAAAGGGAGAGTGCCGGGGGTGCGCGCAGTACCAAAAGCTGGCTTCACCAACGGGAATGAAAAGCTGAGAAGGGGATGGGGGTGCCGATGCCGACGGGGGTTGGAGAAAGAGGGGCGAGAGGGCGAGTTCCTACTCCCGCCATTCCCTTCCCGATGGACGTCATTGGTGGAGTTTGAGGGCCACGGGTTTGGGTCCAGAACCGGGAGCTAAAAATGATCGTCGTTTCGGGAAACGGCGCTGAAGAGAACCTTGGGTACGATTTCCATCGGGCTAGCTCACCAAAAGGACTTGCTAAGATATGTTTTATGTCGGAGCCATGACCTCGCCCCTAAACATCTAAACGGCTTCCGAGTGGCAGACAAGGCACCTGGTACGTGTAAGATCAGGGTTCTCTCAGATTAATGCCGTTTTAAGAGCGTTCTGTTCGTTGTTCTAAATAGCCAATAATGGTGCCCTCTTTGATTCATTTACAAAGAGTGGGCTAGCGAGTATTTTTTGACAGTGTGTTTTAATAAGAACACTGGACAAATAATAGAAAACCCTTAGTTGGGATACGTTTTCTATACAGAAGTTAGGCGAAGTTTCAGGAATGAAGGAGACCTTCCTCATAGTACACGTAAGAGTATCAGGAGTCAATTCAGTAAAAATCACCCAGAATTTTCTTCAGTGAATAATTAATTACCTGTCCCATCTCACAAGCCCTTAATCTATGTTCTCCTGCCTTCCCTCCCAAAAGTTAGTTTTTTATCCACATCCTCTCCAACATAAAGTTTTTGGGAAACATTTTCAAATGAATTACTGCGGCCTGCTTATGAATTGTAGAAAAATACTAAGTATTCTTTTCAATAAGAATACTAAAGTCTATAATCCTGTTTAACGGTCTCTTTTAAGTAAATATTTAATCTGATTTAAATGGAAATATGCTAAGTTTCAACTTTGTTTGTCATAATCAAGATCATGATGACATCAAGTGACAATATCATGTCAGGGTGGCGATCGTCAGGGAAAACCGGGTAAACCTGGAATTGTCAGGGAATTTTGAATTTCTGGAAAAGTCAGGGAATTCTCTCAACAGTCAAGGAAAAACTGGGATATGAATCCTCATTATTTTTTTACCGTTACGTTTATCGGCCAGTCTTTCCCGCCCTTTATTTCACCCACTGAAACTGAAGTCCGTCGCTGACGTGCATGGAATAAGCCCCATCAATTCGTGAAATATTCAGTTGTGAATCTTATTAGTCGTGAATCAGACGTACAATGTATCCCTTTTGTATATCCTTATTGCGATATTTGCCTAGTAGCGTTAACATTCATGATCACAATGCATTACGCTCAACACAAGGAATCCGAGGCTATGTAGTTCGGAAAATTTTACCTCGCGTTTTATTTTTACTTCGAAACTCAGGTTGAGAGGTAGCTGGAGCTTCCTCACTAGCTTATAGTAAATACATGCTTGCAGTTCTAAAAATACGAAACGATGATTAGAAAATTAAACACTGATGAAGAATATTTAATTCAGCACAAAAAAGTATCCCAATTATAGGTGACCTTTTGGCGATTGGTCAGGGAAATTAGTAAATCCATCAGGGAATTTAAAAATTGGATATCAGTAGGCACCCTGCATGTGAATAAGGGTACTCCGCTTCCAAAATGGGAAAGAGAATGACATATAACCTTAATCCGGAATTCAACCTTACTCGTATCCACCCATCGTATTCCATGATTTTTGGATAATCACTCGTTTATTAATTCTCATTTTCCACAATTATAGATAGCCGAGTATAATATTAATATGTACTAAATTTAGCCTGAAGTCTTGTTGGGTTTCCAACTGTTGGAGAGAATCTATAGTTTCTGATGTTTTGAGGTCGGAAATATTCCTCGTTATTAGAAATATTTTAAATTTAATTTTTATTACATAGGCCATTGAAGCAAAGCGGTTCACATATGCTCATTAACCATCCTTCATAAAAATTTAGGCTCTGCGTACAACTTCCTTTTTTCTAGTTTTTATCCTTTCTCCGACTCTTGACTCCCCTTGACTCAGTATTTACGGGCCTGGAAGAGGCCAAAGCCTACTCCAATGCAACAGCTTTAGATTAACAAAGCTTTATTTCCTAGTATATTTGACTGCAAAAGAAACAAGTAGGTGTGAGCTTGGGTAGTTTTCTGGGCCTGAGAACTATTTCAAGGGAACATACGAAAATAATTACAAGAAGCTCAGAGCCATAGGGTAAATGCTATCACATATTTCACCCATGGACTCTAAAAATATGTACCACTCCACCCTCTTAGATTCAGTTACATTCCGGTGTCCTCTCTCTTTCTCTCTTTACTATTCTTTAGCAATATGTTCTCAAACTCTTGATTATCGATTCAGAATTCTATTTCAGCTCATGGCATTAATTTAGTTACTGCCTCTCCAATTGCTTTTTTACGTCCATTATATCAAACTTTCTTTTACCAGAAATTTTATCAATGGCTCATCCTTATAACAGTACCAAAAATCTAATTCTTATTCCCTCCAGATTCCTCGTCTAAATTTCATGTTAGTATAAAAGAGTTTTCTCCTGTAAATAGTAGGCTAACCAACATAGCGCTATTTTGTGAGAGCCTTCTGAAAAAATCAGTGGATTTGATTGATCGCAGATTAGAATGAGAATATTAAAAAACTAATGGGTACTCCAGCATTAACGAAAAGGTCATAGTTTCAACTCTCGTCTTTGGAATGTTGGTTTGCTCTAAAGTGAAATTATATACCGAGAGCTATCTTCGGCTAAACTTGGTCTACGTAATTTTTAAATTTTCAACTTAAACGAAAATTTACTCGGCTTTTCATTTCAAATAACTTAATAGATCTTCTTTATAACCAAAGAAGGTAAGGGGATTTTTGAATTTTCAATATTAAGGAATTATAGCTGCAAATACCAACCATAATTAACGACGATTTTTATAAATTTAAACCTAAAACAAAAGCTCATAAATAAATTCCATTTCCTAATACCCCTATAAATACGGTTAGAGTTAATCCCCTAGCGTCAGCATATAAAATATGGTCGCTATTACTTGGCCTCTTGCAGAAGTCTAAATATGCCTAAAATACTGACACCATCTAATTTTCTGAATTTTTTTTATTCAGTCACCATAAAAACAAGAAAGAAATTGTAGCGTCAAAATTGCCAAGGCAACATGGTTACAGGTTCACCGAAACTTAAAATCTTATGGAAATAGATTTAAACGTTTCCAGCATAAAAATTACCCCGCGATTAGGAAAATATTGGAGTAAATAGACAAACACATTTCCGTATTTTTGTAATAACAGGTACCTACCTATAAGTGAAAGAGATCATCCTGTCTAACTTCATTCAGTTAATTTTGCTGCAAAAATTTCAGCCATTTCGATATTTACCTCGAATTGCGCAGTATCGGCCTTTAGGACGACATCATTTCGTGAGGTGTGATTTTTTTACTTTTCTATTCATGCGTGCTATTGCAACAATACGACCATTATTTGGAATATATCCTCTTTGAAACGCACGGAAGCATCATAAAACATCGAATCATTGACGTTGAAACGAGCTTCCGTGCGTATTACTATACATGACTCTACATGTTACGAATACCAGGACCGCAGTGAAACTTAGTCAACTGGGTCACACGTCACTGATCCGAACTATTTAAGCAGAAACCGTGAGTACACAGCAACGATATCCACTCCCATCCATTACAGTAAAACTTTCGAGTAAATTTTTTTAAATGAAATAGAGGAAAAGTCATTTTCGTTAACGACACAGGAGCGTCGGATTTGTTAGTTTTGTGTGCGCGCGCAGCGACCCCGTCAAGAGTCTCTAGCCAATGGCTGCATAGGGATTCTCACGCTCTCTTGGCCACGGACGACACGCACTGATACACACGGGGCATATATAGTTGTAGCGTGTTAAGCATCCACCCCGTACGGGAACGACGAAAAAATAATAATAAACGAGTAAACGAAAACAGGTCTGAAATAAAGGGAGAGGATTAGCGTGGGATAGGAGGGCGGCGAGTAGGATGTTGAGCATAGTAGTGAGGAGGCTGGAGGGCTGGGTGATTCCGCAGGGAAGGAGACTGGGCCTTTTCCTTTTTTTCTGTATTTATCCCGTCCTACCCGCCCGGAGGGCTGCTCGCTGAATCGGATGCTGTTGCACGCCAGGGTGCGCTCGGAGCCTGAGGGGGGTCGCTGTAGGATTGTGGAGGGGGTAGCAATGGGTGCCTGGCAGGGGAAAGGGTGCGAAGAGTCTGGGAGAAGGAAGGGAAATAAAAGGGTTGGTTTCCGACTGAGGTAGTAGGATTTCGCGGCCGCGGATAGGGGTAAAGAGTGCGAAGGGATGAAACAACTGCCGCGTTCTAATTCATCGTTAAACTAATGATTAATTTCATGTTCATAAATGCTAGAAATGAAAGAAACCGTCTATTAACTCAGTTAAGCGTAATGCCAAATGTATAAAACAGGTTGTGGGCCAGAGAAATTAGCAAACATTTCCAAAAATTCTGCGTCCATAAGAGATTTAGTTATATTTGGAGTTTAATTGAGGCAGTTTCTCGTCACTGTGCTTGCATACGTATTTAACAAGGATATGCTGGGACTGTAAATTCATAATATTCAAAATTTGGTGAAGGAGTTTCTAAAACAAGGCGAAATATTGAAGCTTTGGAAACGTTTAAATGGTCTCCATTATCTCTCTCTTCGTATTCTATTATATGTATTCTACTTCTCTTTATATTTAGTAATTTATTTCTATCGTATTTAACAAAATATGTAAATAATTAAATAGTTTGGCTTTAGTGAGGCGGAGACTTTCCTAAAACCTATGGGAATACCTAATATTGAGCTGTCATATAAATGGGGTACCATTACCTGAGGTAACTTTCTTCACTTAGTACTAAGCAAATGCAGGTGGCGGAAAAAAATTTGAAGATATGACAAAAGGGACGTCATTTCTCACACAGAGTTTTGTACTATTTTCTAAGCGTAGTCTTGCTAGATTTCATTTAAAAATCTAGGCCAAATACCGAATTTCACTGGAGCGCACCCACCCATTACATTTTCTTCTAGTTCTGATTCATCCTAAATGTCAACGGTCAAGTTGCACGATTGTCATTTTAGGATTTCTCGCTGTCGATTATATATGCCCTAAGTGGTCCCGCCCATACTTTCTCCCGCCACCGAGTCTTCACAAAACTAGTTTTTAAATCTAATACCCGTCTAAAAAACTTCCCATTTTATCCCTCGACAGGGTTAAAATTTATTTTCTTCTATTTCCCCAACCAAAATTACACCACCCAATTTCTTTCCTCTAATCGCCCTCTTCTACCTGTCGTCAACTCTTACAAATGCCTGTCAGAATTTTGGCAGTTGTATCTTTAGGAAGGTGGGATCACGGTTAAGATGGAAGTAGGAACACCTACATCAATCCTTTAGAGCTGCTGTCCGTTTACTCATCACACGACTCCCTCATCACCACGCCATACGCCTCCCTCTTTCAATCCCGTTCGTTAAGCGAGTGATCTCTCTGCCTCATTCCCGCTTACCCCACAGCCTCTACTCTATCACATCCCTCAGTCCTCCTTGTCCCTCACTACATCTTCCAGCCGCCAACCCTGCCTTTCGCCCTCCTTCAAGACGTTCATTGACAGTAGAAATCATTCCTCACGTAATGATAGCTATTGCATCTAAGGAAGTTAATGATTCCAATTAGAACCAAACAGAAATGGATTGGCTATACAAATTAGCGACGCACAGGTATGCTCTCGTCTTTCCCTCCATCAGTGGAAACTCTCTGAAGCTAAACTAAGAGGTTGAAATAACGCTTAAACCCCCGTGAAAATGGCTTCCTCCAGTCAGGGCGAGCATTTTGGCTCTTAATTGACGAATTCCGACACGCCCCACACTTACCAAATTGAGGCTGCACAGGAACCTTTTCTCAAACGATCCCATTATAACGGATATAATTCTACCGCATAAAGGAAGATCTTTGTAAAATCTCTGTCTGGTTAATTGTTGACTCAGTAAAGGGCATCTTCCCCAACTTGTCTACGTTGTAATTTTCTATCCAAACAAAGTTCAATCTTATTTTATTTTCTAATTAACGAACATATTTCATGATGATTAAAGCTACCATTCTTTGCTACTCTCTGATTCACTTTTCCAACATTACCTCTCCTTTTGTAGTTTTTAACATCCCTGTATCCCCGGTTTTCTCTTCCTAACTACTTTCATCTATTTTCAATTGCATGTCATACACAAGATTAAATCAAACTTTTCAATTTCTTTTTCTTTTTCCCGCTTATTTTTTCAGTCCTTCGTAAAAGTACCTCCTCCTAAGTCTACAGTATGTACGCATTCTCGGTTTTTAAAGACTCGGAAGTTTTCGGACTGATTTCCACAAATGAAGCGTATAGTTCTTTTGACATCTTTCATATCCTTATTAATTAATTTTCAATACTATGATAGACTCATTTAATAGAAGTTTATTTTAATGCATTAAGTCGTGATCGTGCATATTTTAGAATGATGATTCAGGATATTGAAAGAGAAATTCTACGATCATAATTACTTCTTTTCACTTACTAATGCTACTATATCCCAATGAGGAACCGTATTTTATACTTATCCCTAACTTTATATGCTACAGAGTGATATATTTACGCCCTCTAGACTAAATACAACGTATTCATAACTATCAACGCTCAAACACACAGCGCCAAAGGAGGAAGAGAAAAAAGGACATCATGGCGACACTAAAAAAAATCATGAGCATCTTATTAATACACCGGAAAGTTGCTCTTTGATGTTACCATGATGATACTATTGATGATACTGAGCAACAGTCCGAGGTGTAGCGCGATATCCAGTTTGGAAAGCACTGCTTTAGGTATTTTGACAGAAGACTAGCGACTTTGGAGGTAGTCCTCAATTGAGTGCATCTGCTTCTGCAGAATTATTTCAAGTTTCCTTCAGCAATGCGGAAATTCCACATGGGAAAAATCATTCCTCTTGACCGGAACTCTAACTCGGATCCCTCTATATCGCACCCATTGTTATATGCAGTTAAGCTACTCCGACGTCCTTCCATTTCTTTGTACCCTAACTTCTAAAAATCCTCAAGACATCTCGGTAGCTTTACTGGCTAAAGCGTTCGGCACATTATCGAGGGATACGGGTTCGAAACCCGGTCAAGAGGTATGACTTGTACCTTTGTGGATTTTTTTACTTATGCACACTTGCGGGTGCCACCGTTACAGTAATATCCCGACTTGCTTGCGGTATCCTCGAAACCTTTTTCCCTGACGTTCCCTAAATCCTTTACCAAATTTAAAATAATGCTTCATCACATCCTAATCCGGGGTGTTTAATCTCGTTTAGACGAAACAGACGGTGAAAAGGTGTGGAGTGAAGCAGGAGAAATAGCGAAAGAGATGAAATTGGAAAGGATCATTGTGATGGGAGGGAAGGAAAAAGGCAGAGAGATCACATAGCGAATTTTCATTTTGCCGGACCAACCGGGACCGGGGAGCTGAAAACTGGATCGGGGCCGATGCCGTGGCCATGAGTACCGCGGACGGAGGAGGGGATGAGAGCGGGAGGAGGATCGCGTGGGAGGCTGGGATGGACCTGAGGCAGGGGACGTATAGGGAAGTGGGGTGGATGGAACAGGCGAAGCGTGCAGGATATGGGCAGGGCGTAATGGAGGGAGGACGCTGGGTCGAAGGGGGGGGGAGGGTTTTCGAATGGCGCGGACAGGCCGGGAGCTCAGGGGCGGCGGGAAGGGATTGCGGGGTTTTTTGGGATCCTCGCTTTTGTGTGCGTGTGTTTGGGAAAGCGGAACAATTGTCCAGCCGCACGCATGCAGTCAGTTATGCTCAGCTTCCTGTTCGATTCACCCGCCCGCCCACGCGGCGGCAACACTCCTCCCCGCCGTGCGCCCTTCCCTTTCCTGTCCTCCCTCCCTCCCCCCCTGCCTTTGAAAAAATTCACCCCTCCCAAAAAATTAAATCTCCTCCCCACACCGTACTTTCAAAATTCCTCTTCGGGGACCCCCTTCTCTCCCTATTTTATCCTCCTATCCAGTCCATTTCGTCACCTATTTCCAACCTAACCTTCGCATTTCCCTTTACTACATCCTTAGTCCACCCCGTACGTCCCATATACTTTCTCCTATTCTTACTTAAGTTATTTTCTATCCCCTTCTGCTCCTCTTATTTCATTTGACATATTATTTCCCTTCCATTAAATTATTTACTTCCTATAATATCCAGTATATCCTACTTATTTCTCTTCTATTCATTTCTAGTCCATTCCGTCTGGTGTAAAAATTTTCGCCTATTTTTATTTTAATATTTTTGCAAACTTCTCTATGCTTATTCGATCGATCTATTTCATACTACGTATATATCTTCCATTTATCCGTATATCCAGCTATCCGTCACCTATCGTCCATCATTGGAAGCTCACATTTTCAATTTCCTTTTCTTTGTCACCACCGCAAACCTTTTCTCTTTTAAATACTTTGATACATCTCGTTATTTCCCCCTCTCGTTTCCAGTCGCCTATTTCTTATAATTTTTGATTTTTCATCCATTTGGTCAACTCTAGCCGATCATTTCCCACCTACCCTTTCCGTTTTCCTTCATTGGTCTCGTTGTTTGCCGTAAATAATCTCTTTTTATTATCTTCTAATTATATCGTTGCCTCTAAACTCTTCTTCCAACTGCCTTCATCCTATAATTTCGTATTCCTCCTCCTTCCACTATGCATTCCCTATCTGCAGTGAACTTAATTAATCATCCTATTACATGTCCTCTCTCCATCTCTATGCAATTTGCATATTTCCATCTACTCCCTATTTTTAAATTTTGTAGTCATTTTTTTATCATACTAGTACAACTGATTTTCCTATTGACCGTATATTCCTATTCTCTTTAATGGTTTGGAGATTTAAGACAGCAAGAAAACCATTCTGCCCCTAATAAGTTGAAGATTCTGTAACTACTATCCAAAGATTGAACTTCACGTGCATGAGCCTAGATTATTTCAAATGATTTTTTCATTCCCATTGATCAAAAGGCGTACCGAATGTTCCTGTTTATTGGAATCAGTCTTTATCATGCATGGTCAATCCTTAACATAAATCTAAAATTTTCCTTTTCTTTCTCCCTTAAACCACCTACTTTCTATCATCTCAAGCTATCTTACTCCCACACACGTAATTTTTATTATTTCTTCTTCATACTCCTCTCATAAGGAAGAGGCTCCTTAAAACATACTAATGGAGTTTAATACTCTACGGGTGTGAGATATGGACTCTTAAGCGTAGAAGAGAAGAATCAACTTGTTTGAACTCCGGTGCCTCAGGCGCATGCTAAGAATCGGATGGGCTGACTAGGTGACAAATGAGTATGAAAGTTCTATAAAGAGTAGATGAAAAACGCAGCCTGGAGAAAACCTAAGTCCAGAGACAAGTAGAGCTTATTGGACACCTACTGAGACACGAAAGGCTCCTGAAGTGATAATTCAGGGAAAAGTTAAAGGAAAGAGAACTAGATGAAGGTCACGTCTGCAATATTTGGGACATAATGAAGGAAGTGGGATGCAAAACCTAAGCCAAAATGAAGAGGAAGGTGGATGCACGTGCGGAATGGCGAGCTGCAAATCAATCGGCTGATTGAAGGCCAAAGGAGAAGAAGATACTTCTCTCGCTGTTTCCGATCAGCGGCAGTACATGCATAACCTCTTTGGTCTTCTGTTAAATGAGAAAATGTGCCCATTTTAGTTTTATGTACTTTACATTAATATTCATACATACTTCTATCGACCTATTTTGTATTTTTTCTCCTCCCTTTCGCCAACCATTCCCTATCATCTCAAGCCCACCGACTGAATTCCCCTTCCCTGGATTCCCCGTATCTTCGTCAACAACAAACCTTAGTCAGTTTTATCTTTCGCGTTCGTATAATTTGTCTTTATTCAACTTCCACACTCACCTGTTCTTTATTATTTCCTCTTTCAACTTCTCTCACCGCGTATTCCTAATTATCTAAACACCGCCTTCTACTGTTTTCAGCCTATACCTCCTGTTCCATTCGTCTGTCGAGAAAATTTATTACTTTTTAAATTACCGTTATTCTATCACCTTTAGTTCCATCCTCCAATTTTCACTCCATTGTCTTCGTTTTATACCTACTTTCTATCACCACTAGCCCCATACTTCCTTTTGTGCCTTCTTTGTCTCCTTTTCCTCGACCGTAGTAAAAATTGACATCTTTTATGTTTTTTTTAAATTTATCTTTCGTTATTTTTTCTGTTATTCATCCAGCCGTGGTATCGTTTTTGCATTTTTATCCGTCTGCACCGTAAAACCTAATTTTCTCCGTTCCGTGGCGAAGATATAAATTCATCTCCCCCTCCGGAAAGCATCCGATCTCGAAAAATTCATCCCAAAGAAGTATGAGTCTGTTGTGTCTTTGTTAAGTAGGAAGCAACGTAGAGGCGCAATCAAGTCTCAGGATATCGTAGTGGGTGTTTGCTCGCAAAGTGTTTGGAAGTTGTTGGTTGCAACTTTCTTCCTGGGCAAGGGTTTTCGCCAAAATCCGGGTAGAATTGATCTTCATTGTTAGACTATAATGATACATTTTATAGTTTCCATAATAAAATAAGCTTGTTTACGGCTTTTTCACAGTAATAGAAATTACAACGCCCATTTTTTTCATTGCCGATCCTTTTCTTATATCCCAATGAATATATTTCGACCCTTTATTTTAGGATATTTAAAAAAATGTCCATTATTAAAAAAAATAAATTGTAATGTTAGCAACCGAGGAGGAACAAAAATGTGGGAATTTCTAAGAGGAAAAACTATCCGTGATTTAGGAATTTTAGTAGGGTTGAGAGGTAATTTTCTATGCACACGATCCTCCACAGTAATTAGTGATCGAAGTAGGAGAGCCTTATTGGTAACCAAACCCCACACTGAACACATGTAACTCGGGACGCGATGGCGGACGGTTCTTCATTACGCGTATATGTGCGTTATCGTTATTGTTCAATAGCACTTGGAAAAAGTGATAGCCATTCTTCAAATCTGTCAGGTGCTTTAAATCACTGGGCTTAAATGATGGAAAACATTCTCAGAATAGTAACCGCGAGCATTTTCCTTCTCAAATGGTTTGCGTTAAGAATAGCGATAACGGCTATGCGAAATCAGGGACCGTGATCCCATCTTTGATTCGAATGTCTGTCCAACCAAATGTTTATTTCACTTTGAATTTCGCACACGTGTGTCATGTGCCGATGTGTGTGTTCCCGTCGGAAAAAGTAATACCAAAGAGCCTACAATTCATTTCCCTTCCACGTGCCCACTATATTTTCAGGACAATTTTTGAATCATTGAGTTCATTCAGCCAGTGTGAAGATAACTGGGCCGTTTTTATGCTCTCCACATTTATGCCCTATAATTATTATTTTATTTTTTACGTATGCTTCTCCATATTAGTCGGGATAGGATATTTTCAACTTCACTCCCTTGACATCAGGTCTTCCGGTCAGCAGTAACTCAATGTGAAGGCCGAGAGAGGGTATCCGTCAATCTGTCTTCTCGATCTTAAACATTACGAGCATCACAGCGGAATACAAATGTAATTTTAACGTCGAGTCTTGAATCTGAAAGTGTAAAATGTATCTATCCAACTCAACCGTTCGAGAATTAGAGCAGGTTAAGGAAGATATATTTTCATCCATTAGAATGTAAATTTATAGAAAATTACAGCCTTTGTAATGAATTTCCTCAGCCAGCCATCAATTTGTAGAGGAGTAAAATTGAGGGATTTTGAGTCCTGGCGTAAGAAACACGCCTATTACGAGTCCATGTCCTCCTGAGCTGTAACACTATGAAGTGGAGAAATATCTAAACATTCAGGTTTATCCTGACGCTTATAAAATTTCATTTTAGCTCGGCCAATGGTTTTACAACCAGGGATGGACGACTTCCATTCGCAAAAGATATGGAAAACTGAAATTCATAATTGGAATAGGTGTCGACATAAATGCGGAGAGATAAATGATTCCTGTCATAAAAGTAGGAAGAATAAGAAAACAAATTTGAATTTTTGGTGTTTAAACTGCCTTGGGAACAAGTGTTCAAACTCTATTTCGTAAACTACTCATTGATTTCAGCTAGCCTTCTTAAAGGAGGATGTTTTCCATAAAGTATGGATGCGTGACGAACTTCGATTCATAAGTAATTTCTATAGCGTATGCCTTGCATTTTTTCGACCTAAGGCCTACAGATTCGCATAATGTTTCCGAAGATATAAATCAGGCGCAAAGTGGAACATAGTGGTCGATATTTAATGCAAGTAAATCGGGACTTCGTAGCTTAAGCTAACATAAGCGAAAGCAGCCATTTATGAATTAATTATCGTTATCGTATTTAAATAAAGCTTTTTCTAATGTTTATACTATTGGAAATGCTCCAAAGCGGTAAAAATACCTCATCAGCTTAGTTATGAGGTATCCTTGTGTTTGGAGCTTAGCTTCGGACTTTAGAGTCTTGTATTCAAAGTTGGGTCCAATTGGTTCGGATATCCATTTTTTTAAATCTGCCGGATAAATTTCTGGGAGCCAGAACTTCTTACGGAACTGAAGGTGTCCAGAAAAATGAATTGCCTCTTATGCTGAATGTGTGAATTTTACAGCTATTATGAATTTATTAACTATAAAGCGAGATCTATACATGAGCATCAAACATTTCGTAGACCTTTTAAGCGAGTAGCAGCCATAAATCACTACGTTTACTCGCTCCGGAAGATCCATTTCTCAACAAATTCCCCAAAGACTAATGTGAAAGGGTAGAAAAAAATAGCTCAGTGATGAATGAAAAAGGACGATCATAATTGAAACATTCTGCACCATGGAAACATGCAATGATAATCTTCAAAAAACCATCAATGACGTTAACAAAAGAGAAATAAATTGTGTCAGTGAGATATAAGAAGATAAATTTAATCGGAGAGGGCTTAAGATCGATAAAATGAACCAGTTTTTTCATTGAAATGATTTCCAAAGAATCTGCTCTGACTGAATCTTAGAGAAAATATGCACTTAATGAGGAAGTTTTGACTCTGACCAAGACCATAAGCCTAGCTTTTAACTCAAATGTATCCATTGCCACAACCTGATTTATCGCTCGAGGTGTTTTTCTACACTCGGTGAATGCAGGTATCATTTCGCAGAAAGTCATCTACATTGATGGAAAGGAAAGGTATTTTCCATAGAATTTCTAATTTAAGCACCTCTAGTTTCAACGCACAGGTGACATAATTAGTTACAGCATTTTATTATGTAATATGTGGTATGCCTAGTGCTCAGTTAAATGCCCAGTGAGGTGGGGGAGAGAGTTGAGGCATGGAATGAAGGGAAAACTTTGTGCCTGAAGATAAATCCCATGTGTTTGAACCTAGTGGAATCTAAATAAAACTTTCAGTGGATAAAAAGCTGCTGGTCTTTTCATCTTATGAGTTTCTCTCTTTATTCTAACAATTTAATTTGAAAAATAATCTGTTGTATAAAACTTTTCCTTTGTTTTCTAGTAATGGTAAAAGTAGTTCCTGAGGCATTTAATGTTCGCTTTGTTCAAAAGAAATCCCCAGCATCATAAAACGGGGATTTAAAATGTGATGGCACTTATAAACATAGAGGAGCACGTGAACTTTCAATATAAATAATAGTTAATCACTTAATAAGCTAGGGAAATAACCACAGCGCATCCTTAAATATTCATACAAGACATTTTCAAAATCTCCTATTCCAGGTAAAGTTGACATGCACATATTTCCTGCCCTCGTTCCAAATAATTTATTAGTGTCACAGATCTACCTGGAAGACACTTGAGAAAGCCATAATTTGAGTTAACGACACACGATGCCAAATATATCGCTTTCGATGAGAATTATCATGAAGGAGATACGTATCTTTTGTCGTCTGGTTGCGATTTATTCTTACCATTTCATCTGGAGCACTGCCTGAAACTGAGGTATTCTGTGCGAAATTCCACAGAGGAAAAATCATCCGCATTGACCGGGACCTTGAGGTGTTCTGGTTCAGCATTCAGAATCAGAAGTTTGGTGATGTGAAGATGATAAAAATGGGTTGGGAATAAAGAATGTGAAAGATTTTCTATAAGCAATATCATTCAAACAAATCCTCGGCAAAAGAAATACTTAGACGACTCCAAATTTGTGGTAAAAATACCTTTATTTGAAAAAAATACAAACTAGAACGATTTGCACATTTTTAAAGAAAGCAAATCAATTCAATAAATGCAAGGATGTATGTAACTCTGTTTCAGCGAAAATAACTCGTTATTCCAACCATTATAGGAGAGTATATCCACCATTTGCAGGTCAAGACACATTGTGTGAGCTTCTTCGGCCTCTAATTAATTTCCTATGATACACCTATGGTTAAAGATGTTTGCAAAATAGAATTTTACAGCCAATCGCACGTTATAAAAAACAGAAGTGGGGAAAACAGTGACATGTTCACTACATATATGACTATTTCTGGCAGTTTACATCAGACGGAAATACAAACCTTGCAATATCGTATACGTTAAATGTTGGAATGTGGTTCTTCGAGTAGGAACTTAGAAAAAAAATCTCCTGTTTTCTTAAGAAGGAACTTGATTTTGCTAGCACCAGCACACTGACTAAGGCTTTCATCTCATATTATGATTGGGTA
Organism: Ceriagrion tenellum; assembly: GCA_963169105.1. NCBI lineage: Eukaryota > Metazoa > Arthropoda > Insecta > Odonata > Coenagrionidae > Ceriagrion > Ceriagrion tenellum. Next base: position 78,848,708 of record OY720637.1, on the reverse strand, counting down.
TACACTAAAAGGTTACCTCATGAGCCATAAAGGCGAATAATAAGTGATGTTCATTTAGCAGTCGTAGTGAGGCGCATGAATTGCGGTCATGCAGCGCTTGTATACTCAAATAGTTGGAGTTCTGATGCCTAATCTTTGGAATCAATGAGATCGCAGATTTAACTGGGTAATATTAAGTCCTCTGTTGATTTATCTCCCAACCATCTGTCCGGGTCTACTAAACGCTTGTTGATGTGCGACTGTTTTGCAGTATATTAGATCATTTTCATGATATCGAGCCGCAAGTTGCTATCATCTCTCAATCTTCAGGCATTGAGCGAAATATTTCCATTCTCATGCGATCATTTTCTTGAAATTTTGTAGTTTGCTTCATATTTTATTTCACGACTTTAATATTTTAGCGTCGTCTTTTACACAGGGAAAAGTAAAAAATAATATTTTCATCACAGTTGAAGCAATAAAGAGCTTCGAATGCTTAGAATGCTCGATAAGGCAAAGTTTCTTTCTCATTTTGATTAATAAATTTGATGGGGCAAATAAATACTGTCTGTATTGAGTAAATTACGAGAGGCATGACTTAGTCATATCACATCGAGAAGGAAAGCAGAGCTGGCATCAAATTGCAGCGAAATAGTATGACTGATGTGGATGGAAGGAAAATTAAAATATTCGCTCACGAGGGTGAATGAAACGAAACATTTGTCAACATGGAGAAAACATATGTTCCGCGGGGAAAATTAAACATTTGGCCACATTCCAAAAATAAATATAAGAAGTCACCAAAAAATTTGTGAAAGATGTTTCTTGAAAGTTGACAAAACAATGCGAATGGTGATTTTTCTACTCAGCCTTTGCCGCATTTGGAATTTCCAAAGCCAGAAGATATTAGCAGACCACTTTTGGACGAGGCATGTGAGTGATGAGATGTCATCAGTAATTAGACGGTCGTAAGCTCTCGAGAGATCGACAAAATTCAGCGAGGATGCCATTCGGGACTCGGTTGGAATCCTTCGCCGGAGAAATACAACCCCGACGGGCCGTGGATGGAAGGAGAAACAGTCGACGGGAGGGATTCATATATATAGCGCGTCGCCCCCGAGTGAAATATGAAGAGGGAGTGATGAAGAAGGGGGAGGAGAGGAGGAGGCGGATTGGCTGCTTCGTCGCATCCATCTTTTATCCCTGCACTGCAGCGGAGCGTGCGGCTACCAAGCATGCGTGGTGACGTCACCGAGGCGTACCAAAATGGCGCCCAAGGCAACAGGTCACGACGCTTGCTCCTCCGTCCCGCTCGTATGACGCCAATACCTCTCTCCTCCTTGCCTCCCACCTCCGAACCCCCTCCTCCTGTTCCTTTCCCATCCGACAAGGGCCCGCTGCTCGCAAGAATATGATCTCGCCTTGGACGGGCGCATCCCCTGATTTCTCTTCGCCCTTGCGTTGAAGAGGAGAGTAAATGCCGTCTTGAAGCACGAAAGCGACTCCAGTTATCACAAAGACTAAGTAATGTACCGGTAAATTTCGATTTCAAAGTATGTACGAAAAATCCAATGATATTTACGCACACAAGGACCTAGCCACCAAAGATATTTTCTTCTTCATCTCGGTATACGTCCTATCCTGCCTCATCCCGTCGTTAAAACGCATTCAGTCTCTTCCCCGCTGACTCAACATCCTCCCCTCTGTCACTGCCTTACGCCGCTCTTAGCCCCTCATTACTTGCTTAAACCTTGCCTTTCCTGACATTGGCGACAAATTATCCAGCTAACATGACCAGATCTGAAGACTAAAATTCTAGTGTACGGAAGAGAAAAGCTGAATGCAGAAGCCACCTTGAGAGGGAAAAATTACTTGGAAGCACCATCTCGTGGGACGGAAGAAATACAACGGACATAAAGCGAAGAATAGCTCCAGCTAAGTAAGTGTTCATGGTAAAAAGACAACTGCTTTGTTCAAAGAACATAGGACTGCAAACTAAGAAACAGCATGTAAACACATTCGTGTGGAGCGTGGCACTCCATGGATGGGAAGCCTGGGGCATTGGCAAAACAGACCAGAACAGACGAAAAGCCTTCAAAACCTGGTGCTGGAAGAGGATGCTGAAGACAGAATGGACGGAACAAATAAAAAATGATGAAGTCTAGAGAAGAGTAGACCATAAGGAACGCTATAGAGAAAAGAACAACCAGGTGAATTCGACATACCCTGAGACACAGTGTGTTTGTGAAGAACAATTGAAGGTAATATAGAGAGAAAAATTCCCAGAGGAAGACCCAGGAATAAGTTTATGGACCAAATAAAGAGGAAAGTACATGGGAATAGCTACCAGGAAGAATCTTAACTAGCATCAGAAGGGCTGCAGTCAATCAATCATAAGATTGACTGCAGCCCTTATGATGCATAGGATTGAATGCAACCCTTAGGACTGATGATGAACATGACAAAATCTACGTAAATTACGGCGCCACTACAGTGCCGCTATGAATGCCTATTTTTTTGACGCATTGTCTGCAGTGCTTAAAATAGGCTGTGATTGTGGTATGATATTATTATTATGAGTATGATGCTATCGAGCCGGGTTTCCAACTATTCAATTCTTGAAACTATGCCCTCATCACCTCCTGTCCCGTTAAGTGAAGAAATACGTAGGAATGAATCGGTTATCAGGAAGCTGAGAGGAGAGTGAAGTAGCAGCTTACCAATCATCGGATTCATGTCTGGTAATGATAATGAATTGAATATTGTCGATATTGAAACTGGTCCTAGGCACTCACCCTCGGCTGGTCTCCCATCAATATCTACCTCTGCAGATACCCTCTTGACTCCCCTCTTTACATGCAACGCTTACGAGTACGTGTTTTCTCCCTGATTTGGCCCACCACCCACCCATGCTTTCGCCCGAGTGCTGTCATGGTTCGCGAGATACGAAAGCCGCCAATTTAAATTCGCTCTCCCTTCTCTCGCTCGCAAGAAAAATACACCCCGACATAAACAGTCAAATTTTTCGCGCGGGCGTTCCGGTCCATCGGAGCACAATGAGCTGAGTTATGTGTGTTGACACAAAAAACACGCTCATGACGACGACGAAGCGTTAAATTCGTCTTCTCATCGGAAGGTTTTCGAGACGTATTTTAACCGAATCCACACTCTTTGTTTTTCGAGGCTCTCACTCCGTAAATATTTACTGTTTTCCGAAATTTCCGGACTCCGGTGTTTTCCGGCGAGTTCGAAATTTTGCCGAGGATACATTCTGCAATTTGAACGGCGATGTGAAAATACAGGCGTGAAAATTTTAAGTGAAATAATTCGATGATACGGGCACGATTCCAAAACTATCCGTGGAGCGGTGGGGCTACTAAGCCAGCTGTTGTGAAAAAAAGGTGAAATCAACGGAGAGAGTAAATTACCGGGGCCGAAACCCCATTCTTCCCATGGGCTTGCAGAATTTGAGGAACGTGAGCTATAGAGCGGTAAATATTTTTTCTTCTGATCTTTCTCGTTCTTCACTCCTGGAAATATAATCAAAACCTATATTTGAGCTATATTCAATCGTTGTAATCGCAGATTCATAGAGAAAACGATCGTTCCGTATATTACCGTGAAGATATACCAAAATGTAGCTTAGTGGCAGTTCTAAGGACTATGAATTCACGAGCGCGTTGATTGTAATTTATGGCAAAGTTTGAATTTAGCGTATTTTAAAAGAATTGTATTAGTTGACCAGAAGACATTTATCACTTTATAACACCTTAATTAAAGTTGAGATCTCTCTTGCGGAGAATTATCATTATATTACATAAATTTATTTTTTTAAATATTAGTTTTGAATGTATACATAATATATGAATTTTTGAAGCTTACAGTAACATTTTATATTTATTTTGAGAGTAATATTGCGTTGAATTGGGCAACTTTAACGGTAGTAGTAGTATTTGGGTGATTAGGGTGCTTCGACGACTAAGGTCATTCGCACCAAACTTTAACGGTTACTGAAAGAGAGATTATACGTGTTTGGTAAAATAAATAGAAATAAGAAGCTTTAAGTTGGAGATATGGATTCGTGGGTCGCCAAATGTAAATAAATTGCCAGGGCAGATAAAAGTTCTTACGTTTGTACAAATTCTTTTACAAGGCCTATCAAAAACATGGCAGTTAATGATTTTTACTTCGTGCAAATGCGTGACTGTACTGGGTATTAGTTGCCAAAATCAGTAGGAATATCCGTATTTTGTTAGTATCAGCGTGTAAAAATTGGTTGGAGGAGTGATTTACGACTGATTAGTTAAAAGTAGACGGCTGGTGACCAATGGCGATAATTTTCGAAATATTATTTCAGGAATAATAATTTATTTACACATGAATTTCATAAATAATGGTGATCAATCATTTTTCTTATTCCTTTTTATCTCGACGATGATTTGCGTTTAAAATTGTAATATGCAATTCAGAGATATTGAATTGATTAAAATCAAATGAATTCCATCAATTTTATTCCGCTGAATTTAATTTACAACGCTAATTATGATAAATGGAAAGATTTTTGACCAAAACTGGAATTTAATATTTTATTTGTATATAACTCGCTTAGCGTAAAACTGATATTAATATTAGTTTATTGAATTAATTACTCAGGACAAAGTTTTAAGAATTGTGAACCTTTACATAAATTACCCTCTTTCACTAGTTAATTTGTTATTGTGTCAATTTTTTGACCGGTGAAAATTGACGTGTTGGATTTATTACTTGTTTATGGAATGAGAAATTAGATTAAATAATATCAGTAAGGTCATAGAATTCATTATTTTCTTTTTGATACAGCCCTAGTGCTTATTATCTCAGTAATTGACACGAAAATATCATAATATTCACGAAGAAAACAGCTGCATCAATGGAAAGGAATATGACCTAATGGTAATCTATTTTTATTCTTTCAAATTTACACATAAGGTTTACCAAATAGGATTACAAAAAAAAAACTAACAAAAAATTAGACCATGGAGCTTCAAGTAACCCTAAAGACTGCGGAAAAATACTGTGGTTCTACTACCAACTCAATATTGACACCGGAATCCTCCTGTTTTGTGGTTGCTCCCTTGAGGATTGAGAGTGAGCGGAGTGTCACGAGGCGGAGCTATCGGCGGCCTTTCGGTGGGAACGATTGGGAGTCGCCGTCAACAGTTGGCGGGGCCAGCGAGAGATGGCATCGTCATCGTGGAAACTCCATCGCTCTCTATCAAATCAATTAGCCGAGGGGAATGCATCGCCGGTATCGTGGGAAAGTCGGTGTTATGCGAGCACCGAGTACCGCACCAAAACGCATCAATACTTAATTTTATCCCGGTACGAAATCCATTCAATTCTGCCCTCGGCCGCGAAAATTCCATTTGCATTCCTATAATTGTTCCCGCATTTTTTGCCAGGTGCTCATATATGTGGCGGAAAAGGTGCAACAAACGGGAATATTAGGAGGAAGTATTCTTTCACATGATTAGGTACAATAATAGTGCGTGAGGTTATCAGCTTAAAAAAATACATAAGCTAGCATTTGTTCGGTAATTAGAGACTGAGAAGATAATTACGAACGTGTACGAAATCCATTTTAATAAAGCAGCTGTCAATTGACAGTTTAATTTCTCTCGTGACTTTGTTCCTTAGAAAATTATTCAGCTGCTGACTTCTAGTTCACCACTACATCCTATTTTAGTGATGAGCAAATTCATGCTAAAATTCCTATGAACCCGGATATGGATAAAGAAACATAAAGAAAATGTTGTCTAGGAAAAAAATTGGCAAATATGCGCCTTATTGGCAAATAAGTCTGCAATTTGTCTCTGATTTAGTCTACCAGCGGTTTTTTCCTCAATAGGTTAGAAAATGTCCAGTGACTTCAACGGCTGTCGAACGCTCACTCGGGGAATTTTTTTATTGACGTACGTACAATGGAATATTTTGTGCAATTGATGTCCGCGTAAAAATGAAGGCAAAACGAACATTTAGGATCATTATTCCGAATATTTTTATCATAATTAGAGCCTTAATGTTTCTAAGGGAGCCTTCCACTCCCTTAGAAAGCGTTACTTCTAATTTTAGGTAAACGGACTCTCCAATTAAGATTAGCTCACTATCTGTCTCGAATTTATCGTACTATCGGAGACATGGACTTTATATTCCACTGATATGACAAAAATATAAAATAAAAGAACTCGAAGCAAGAGGATATAAATATTATTGTTTATAAACTGTATCTATGTTAATATGAAACCTATAAATTTCTAATCATACTAATCAAACTAACTTAATTTTATTCCAAGAGGTCAAAGTTGGTATTAATCCCAAATTATCATTAAAAAACTGAAAATATTTGTCGTTTATAATTTAATGATTGGCTATCAACGCACATTTTATGTTGACACACCATTTTTACGTAAATAATTATGTTGATCATTTTAATTTTTCATTCATTAGATGTAATATACTTTGATGTTAACGATTGTCACTATGAGTCAACTTTATATTCTTGGTTCTCGGGCACCCGGCTCCAGATTTAATGCTATTTCATTAAGATCCGTACTTGTAAAATCGACATCGGAAACGTGATAATGAAAGAAAGTGGATTTAAAATAATCGTTCAGGGCTTAAAGTTTACTCGAAGGTGAGGCATCTAAATGTCCGGTAAGGAAAATTTTATGTTTACAAACAATGATATCAGATTTAATATTTTTAATGTTACATCATAGGGCCTCAAAGGAGTATAAATTCATGGGAAGACGGATGGGCGGATATCGAGTATGATATTCTCAATGGAACAAAGACCAGGGCATTAAGTTTTAATCATCTGACTTAATATGTCCCATTATTCCACTGATAATGCGATGTAATAGCTTACTAAAAACTTCATTAAACCCATTAATTCTACTCCTTCAACGATTAGGTTGCTAATTTTCTATCAATAGCTTGCATTAATGTCCTCTAATGTTGCTGCAAACAATTGTGATGCGCAAACTAATACGGGACGCAGAGAAACCTAGTTTTCGATTTTCGATATTTTGTACCTGGAGCATATAGTAATACCTCGTGATGTGAAAGTGCTTGCCAGAAATCTGATATGTAAATATAATAATCATCGCTGCGATTCCGGTGACTTGGACATATTTAGTACTTTTGAATAATGCATTCTGAAAGCTTAATCTAAACCTAAGTCCGATTGGAAATAGCATCCGGGTTATTACTTAAAAAATTCAAGATAACTAATGCATTAATAATATATTATTCGATTCGCCTTACGATTAGGAGAGTTAAGATGAAATCTTACGCTTTTTTCCAAGGAAAAATCTTATTTTTTTTACCTTTACACCTTATAATGAGCAAAAACTCAAGTTTTCTCTCATATTAATTCGACGCCAGCCATTTGGTTTCCAAAAAACGTACCTCCCTCACAAATATTGTTTTACTCACTTTCATTAGACTTATCTATTCGTATAGAGACAATAATTTAGAGCTTGACAAAGGATACAGTAGTAATTGAAAACGCTTTCATGTTTGTCCAAAGATAAGCGCTATCTACGAAACCGGAAACGTTTCAGCCAATAACATACGCTCTTTCCATTAGTAATCGTGGATTTGAGATATCAACAATCGTATTGCCTCTTGTACACGGAACCCTACTCATAAGTCTGATTGTTTCATTGCATATCAAAAGGGGTGAATATTGAAATACCCGAAAAGAGAATTGCAACGTCCTCCCTGGTACTCGCAAGGAATTATTATCAATAGATCATGGTTTTAGGTATAAATAACCTTACCATGTTAGACAACTTATATTCCGTATTTAAAAAATATCTTTTAGTGAGCAAAAAAAGGCATGAAAGCGTTTCAGGCGTAATTTTGAGGAAGAATTCTTTCTCCATAATGATGAGAAATCAAGTTTACTCAGATATAAATTCGGCGGAACTTATCACAGGGTGGAATGAATAATCCAGAATGGATTTTACGACGGAAGCGTGAGCAGATAATAACATTTCCTACCAAGCCACACGTACGAAAACACCAAGTATAATGAGCGCCCCATAGACCAAGGAATCCCCCACACACCGAGCAATAGAATTGGCAGCCGTTTATCGATTGGGAATCGGTGGAGAAATAACTGTTCTCGCCCTTTTCCGACCGATCGTGTGAGATCCGAGCCGAGGAACAATGCGCGGAGGCCATGCACTCGTTAGAAACACACTCCGTGCTCGCATATGGATGCATATCCAAAATATTTTTACGACGCCTTTGCCCCAGACTTGCCAGTCCGATCCGGCGGAGTGGAAGAGCGAGAACTTCCCAGCGGCGGACGGGGACTCAGCCCCGAGTAAACCGTGAGAAGCGCGAGCGGACGAAGGATCGGATCCAACGGGGGGAACACACCTCTTCCTGCTTCGCCGCCAACGCCGTGGGATTCTCGGCGGGCGGAGGCGAACCCGGACGGCGGCAAGGCTCGGCGTGCCAACAGTCTCTCCCCCCGACCGCCCAGCTCCTCCCCAAGGGAGAGGTCGCGGTCAACTTCCACCACCCTCTCCCTCACACTTCGCCCTCCTTCCCAGACATCCTTGGTTCGAATCCACCCAATGTGCGACCCTGAACGTTATTACCATATGGGCGCCGTGCGCGGCGTGCGAAATACAACGCGCGGACGAGACGACAGCGAGCAAAACACGCGTGTTAATCGACGCGACAGCTCAGCACTAATCCGAGCCAAGTTCCACGCGCGGAGGGCGATGATGCAACGGCCTCCCGTATATCTTTATTTTTTTCTCCCTGCGTTTCGCAGTCCATTCGATCGCACACGCATCGATATCAACCTGAATCCAATCAAAAATTGACGGCTTGCTCTTATGAATAAAAGAAATGTCCGATTCAGGTGAACTTGAACTAGATGAGTCAACTTCCCCGGTTCGCGGAGAAGCGGAACAGGCAGTTGAGGTTTTGGAGGATGAAGACGCACAGGTCGCTGGCAGCATTCAGACCGTAATAAAGTGAAGATTCCATAATCAAAGTCGCAAGATAGGACTCGACGCAGTGGAGCCTGAAACTGCTCCTTCAAATGGTTTCTCATGGTCTATGATTTATTTATGAGTTCTTATGATTTTCAACCTAGGCTATTGCGATCAATGACAGATCACTCTCTTAGATGGTTTGAGAGAAGCTGAAATATGAATTAGGGTATTCCTATCCTGCCTAAAATATAACAGTATTGCACTGCATTTCATTGAACCTCAAACTAATTCAAAAGTTTTTTAAAACTTGTAGTTCATGAGAATTTGCGTGTATCGATAGATCATTTTAATAATAGGTCAGTCTGAAGCTGAAATATGTACGGAGATAACACTAACCTGCCTAAAATAAAATTAGATTGGTTTTTATGCTGGGGTACCTCAAAACGTACTCAAATACTTAATGAAGCCCGTGGTTCACAAGGTTTATGCAGCACTATAGCGATTCATTATAGATCATATCGATAGTTGGTTTTCCTGAAACTTAAGTTTGAACAGGGCAAAAACTATCCTGCCTATTATATAGCGATATCGTATCCCTTGCTCGTGAAGCTCAAACTTATTTTAATGCTGTCTCAAGCCCGTAGTTCACGTGGTTTAATCAATGCTTTTACGAATAAATTGATCTTTTCGATTGTTGGTCATTTAAGTTAAGTAATAGAAACGATGCACACTCCCCTGCGCAACATACCGATAAAAATATTCAATCGAATCGCTTCAAATGGCTATGACTTAAAGCATGATGCGGTTACATCACCCAAAAGGCCTTGACCTTACACGTAACAAAGGCAGCAATAGGAGAGACAAACTCTCAAGAAATCTTTCCTTCGACGACTAGCTGAGACCTAAATGCAAGCCATAAATTTGGTTTGATATTTACTCACATCATTTTCGCTATCCGTTCAACTAGCAATTCAAATTTCTCTGACTCAGAGCGTAACGCGTGAAGGAAGGATATCCACAAGACGACTTTCCCGTTGTTTTCCTTTACATAATTACTTTCCATTCATTGCCCGTCTCCGATGTGTATTATCTGAAACGAAATTTTTTTAACGGAAAAATATTCAGATGTAGCGAATGATATTCGGAAAAAACTTATATTTTCGTTTAGCGTTCGATGTGCAGGAAAACATGTTATATAGAATGAAATATCTCCTGTGGGAATGCTCAAGTCTTTCTCTTGGCGCAGACAAATGGAGTTGTTCATATGAGCATACATAATGCAGTAGGGCGTCAAGCCATGAGATACCTCCAGACTCCTCTGGGTTAGGAGCTCGATAATAATTCAAGAAACCGTTAACTTTCCTTTGAAAGCATCCAAACCTATTATATTCACATGGTTGGGCTCAAAGCATGTAACATTCATCGCCAACACTTTCGTTTCTGTGGGGATTTCTAGACAGCACGTGGTGGAAATCAGCATGAAAAGATTCCCTTTCATAATCGATGCGTCTCGGATGGTTTTACGGAGTGCTCTTTAAGAATGCTAAACGATTATGAAAATTCTCATTGCAAATGCATTTCTTTTGAAAATATAAGCCTTGGAAAAGTCACCGTTGCAGCTGGGGGCGTTGAACAAATAGCGAAGGGCTCTAAACCATTTGTTTTCTTGTAATACTATCTGAAAACCGTGAATTTCTGGCCCATTGAAAAGATAGCGACACGTAAATGAGTGGAAACAATTAAAAAATGCTGTTTTTGCGGTGAACCTGACTGCAGCTGTTTTTTACGTCAAAAAAAAAGGATTCTACGTATCAATAAATCAGATGCCGGAAAGACAAATGGAATGGCGTTTTAGAATGTGGCCGCAAGGTTTTCATGGAATATCCTTGTTTTCCATACATCAAGAGGCTTGTTGCAGCGGAAACAATTAGAAGCCACTTCCGTTGCAAGCTCAGAATTGGTATGCCTTTATACTTGAACATACTTTGAGGCCGGAATTAACTTATTTGGTACCTAAAAATTACTTAACTCTCGTTTTACTTGATTTACGTTTACCAGCCAAGTGCTTTATTGGCTGTAACATATATTCCTTATGAATGTTTATGCTTCAAACTTCCCGAAAACTTATGATTTCTTCAAATACATTTATATACATTCTAGAGTCATTTGATAAAACACAAGGGAGGAGAATTCACGAGTTGTTAGCCAATATAGCTAGATAGATGTATAATTGGTAAATAAGTTGTCCAGCATGTTGCGTTACAGACTCGATAATATTTTTCGGGTAAGAAAAACTATATAACTGTATACTAGGCTGCATTATTGCCAGCTACTCAAAACCATATCATATTCATGATTTTACCAGGCAATTCCGAATTCGTCTGGTCGAAATTATCCATAAGAGTTTCACTCCCTAGGAGGCTGCCATCATGAAGACATAACATCATCAAGTTATGATATTATCCACATAAATGAGGGAAAGGTATATATTATAAAATTTAGGCGGAAAAGATCAATTTTATTAGAAAAATACGATTTCTCAGGGTTTGCTATATGCAATGCATGATTAATACATTTGGCTGCTTACCAATCATAGTAGGTTTCCATGGAATATTGCCATTGTCCTATTACTTTGTCTAAGGTCACAACACTTCCCCACATCATCTCTGCCCGCATCGCAGGCCACCACGAATAGCCATATTGACTGGATGAGTCGTGGAGGCGATTTACGAAAACATTTGCATTTGTGGCGAAGTTTTCGTTGTACCTTTTGATTCTTCTATGTACAAATATCAAATAGGAAATTATATCCATGAAAGAGTTTCATTATTCATGAAAAATATGGACAAATTGAGTGCGATAGCCATCATAGATGAATCATAAATTGGATTATATTCCGTTTTTGATGACATCATCTATTCTCATCTTTAATCTGTGAACTTAGGCATGATTTCGTGGAAGCCTCAACCGTGTGTTTTCCCCGCGACTGCTGTAACGACGGCGGCGCACCTTGCGGCAGAAATCATAGCCGTTGTGGTCTCGAGGCGGTACGCGGCTGTCTTCCCCTGCAGGGGAGGCGTCAACGGCCGGGCAATATCTGAGCAGATGGCCGGTGAAGCGACGCGAGAGCGATGAGGGCACTGCCGAGATGGCAGCGATCCGCCGGCAATCGGCTCTCAGAAATCTCCCGGAACTTCTTCATTACTTTCCAAGAAATGAATGGAAAGTTGCGACCTTCAGGCGCGAAACGGAATCAATACATCTCGACAAGATGTATAGAACATTGTTGTTTTTTTGCGATCAGTTAGCCATTGAAAATAAAATCTGTCAAACGGGAAGCTAGCGAACCGGCTCTTTTTACACTTGGGTGAAAGTTGCAATCCTTAATTGGTAAAGGTAATTCACCGATTTACAACAGCATTAAATATTCCTATTTAGAGAATGAGTGATCATTTTATTAGAACTGCTAAGAAATTGATGAAAACATTAATGCTTAAACTATTTAAGAACGATGACGACGGCAACATAACCTTTAATTTTACAGATGGAAACTTGGGCATGGTTATCAGGGATTGCGAATAGATCTAAAACTCTCCGTGATGATGAAGTACGTGACCAAATGAAAATTGGTAATTTCCTAGCGTTTAATCTCCCCGCGCGTTAGGAGTATGGTTCGTGCTCTCCACCTCATGAGTCCATTGAAACATTAACCATTGGATACAATGTATCCAAATCTAGTCAGAAGCATTCTCTTCTGTTTTACGATGCCATCGCATTTCTCACCGTTGATGACCATGTGTCACGGAAAAAATCTTACAAAGCTGCTGCTTATTGCCTAGACTGCTTAAGAATTATGTTTGCTCCTAGCATTTGGGGGAAGTTAGTATGAAGAAAAAGATCCTCATTTTTTTATTTTAAACTAGCAACTTAAAAGACCCAACTATTGCGATGTTTAATCAACAGTAACGTTCATCTATATCGAGAATCTAAAATAGGTGTACAAAATAATAGCTTTAATAATCCCTTACTACAATGGAATAGATGAGTTCAAGAACTAAAAACAATCTTTCATTTGTAGGTAGGTAGATTCACTTTTGAGCATATGATTCATTTAATGAGGGCGTATGCCCATTGAACAAATATCTTCGTTCAAAAAGTTCATTCTCCGAGAAATATAATGGGCACATTTTGTGATGTTCCAGTTGAGGCTGCGTTGGAAGAAATATTAAGTAGGCAAATTAAATAATTCAGCTCTGGCGGTTCTTTACACCTGCCAGTTTACCAGTATAGTTGCTCTTAATTTCTCTAATATAGCCAAAAGTGCTGGATTTGGGTATTAACAAAATATACGGCATGTAACGGATTCTTGATGAAAAACTTTGTCTTGGCATCACAATTCTGAGAGGAATTCATGTTCTTTCAAATTCTTCAAATATAATCTCATGATTTGAGCTCGAAATTTACCAAAAACTATTTAATAGAATTAATACAAATTTTAATCAAAGATTCATCTGGCAATGGACTCATTAAAATCTTCGTGCGAGTTTACCTAATTTTTGTTTTTCTCAGTCATTTGTACAACTCGGTACCATTATTATACAGTTAATTATAAACTATGTTAGTAGCAATTGATTTCCAGACTAGCTTCCATGATCATCGTGAAATATGTGTTGGGTTATGGAGCTTTGAGTGATTTGCATTATAAGTAACTTACATTTAATATATGAATTCTATGGGTTAATTGTTACCACGGCATAATTAAAACAGGATAAGCCATAACTAGCGCGCTATTGCAGTTGTTGTAGCCTGTATGCTCTCTTACATATACTTCTCCATCAACATCTGACTAGATCATAAAATTGATTAGAACCGACGTAGTTGAAAAATAAGAACACTTCAATTTAGTCCAAAATCATCCATCCATCTTCCATTCATTCATCCATGTGGCATCACCACAGTATGTCCGGTACAGAAGGTGAAAATCTTGTTTTCATCAATGAGTATGACTTAGCGATTTAAATTGCTATACACATTTGAACAATATTCCAAATCTTTTGGTAAAAATTTTTCATGCTGGTAAGAATTCTGGTACCATCAATTTTTGACGAACAGCCGATGCAAAAGACCTTCAAAAGGAGTACTTTTAATAGTACTCATTGGAGATGATTTTTGGATACCGTATAAACAATGGTTTGTGTATTCCTTCCACTGCAAGAACGTTTTTTCCATATTTGTTATTCCACCCTTTACAGAAACGTTTCAGAGAATGTCCGTTGGCGGTCCAAACTTGCAGCCTCTTCAATCACGCGCAGAAAAGAAACCCCTAGCGGAGGAAAAAGTTTTGTCAACTATTTCTACATGCCATAACTAATTCTTACTTCTTTTGAGTGCATTAACATAGAAGTTGACCTCATGAAACCCACGTATTGCCTTCCACTGAAACGAGAAGTTCCTTGATAGATAATAGATTTCAGATAAAAGTATGGTGCCATTCTTTAGGATGCATTTCCCTTTGATCATGTCCTATTAGAACTTGAAAGTCTATTGAGAGCTTAAATTGATATTTAGTATCGGTCGACTTTATGTTGAAGGTATTCTTACATTAACCTTTCTTGTAAAGTAATTGCAATTGAGCAATGCCTCATCGAATCCACGGCTGCCGTCCGTTAAAGGCAATACTTCCTTGCGTAAAGAGTAGTGAGATATTTAAAATTAACTCTCAAATATCCAATTCCTATCGCCGTTGTTTCATTAGTACTTCATTTTTTCTCAGGAATCCAAAAAGGAGTGTTTGGAATAGGAGGAATGATGTAAGACACCATTCCTCGACCCTTCAACGGAGGTTACCTAGATAAGAAGTCTGAAGAGTCTTCACGAAATAAACTGCAGTTAATGGGACCCCAGAGCAATTTTTTAACGATTGTTTCAAAGTGGATACAAAAAAACCACCCAGGGCGATTCTGGCCGACCATCCCGGGCCTCGTTTGCGTGGAAAGAGAAAGCGAGAGTGGGTGAGAAGGTTGCATCGGTGAATAGGTGGTGGAGGGGAGAAGGTTTGGTGCAGTCAGCCACCTGTGGACAATGCTCTATACTCACTTCCCCCGCCGGTGCTGAAGGGAATATATTTCCATAAATGTGATGCGTAATAGATTTACAGGGGTGAGGCCGGAGGCCGGGTTTTGGGGAGTTTTAAATGCGGAGGGAGGCCGCGGAGGTACTGCGGAAAGGGCCAGGGCGCTCCGGCATCGGGGACGGCAGCGTCTGGCCGACGGTGGGAGCCCGATCAGAGTTCCTGGATTCCCGCAGCGACCGGGGAGGCGAGGCAATCTATTGACGGTATCTGTGACGGGAGATGCCCGGCGATGCCTCACGGATACGGTCGCCGTATGCCTCGCTTCAATTCTAACCACGTTGATATGGCGAGAGGGGTAATGTAAGTCATTGTGCGCTCATTTTTACAATATTTCGACCAAGTCGAACAAATAATTCCGATTTCCACGCCACATTTCAATTGAGTTTATCTGCTTTTACTTTGGAAGTAACAATTCATGCAGCAATGAAAATGTTACAAGAATATTTTCCAATTTTAGCTTGATCAAAGTAAGTAATGACGTAAGCTATTGATAATTTTGGCGCAAGAGTCGATATTTGGTCGAAAACTATACTCAAATATACTTCTGAGTGAATAATTCGGAAGGATACCTAGATGTTGGTTAGAAACCAGTAATTAAGAATGAAATGTTTTACTTCGCGTTTAGAAAACAATTTCAACTTATGAAATTTAATTATTTCGAAATATACCTCTTATCCTTGACCTTGGGGTCCAACTTTGACGCATGGCAAGGGCTTGCACCCAATAATAAAAATATCGTTAGCACTTCAAGGCTACGCGTTAAAAAGCATTGATTTACCAAAAAATTAAATCTGTAAAATTACAATTTCTTCACTTTTATCCATCGATATCCCTAAAAAGAACACGTACATCTTAATGCCTTCGAATGCCTTCGAATACCGAAGCATCTTAATACCATCCTCGTACAATTATAACCGTCTTTATTAAAAACTATCCACCGAGTCATCGAGGGGCGCGTGTCAGACCCCAGTCATGTAAATGGGAGATAATACAGAGATGTAATTTGAAGAGTGAAAGGAAGATAACAAAATAGCCTTAATGCATCTCACTGTTTATTCACCCGTGGCGAGTAGGAAGATAACATTTTTGCACCAATCATCTCATCAATGGCGGAAAATTATGGATAAGCCTGAAAAATGCTTGGAATAAATAACTAGAGTCCCAAGTTAGCAATATTTGATTCTACGTTTAATTTAGTAGCAATGCATGATTTTAGCTTGAAAATCTAAACATGGTTTGAGCTACCCTGATAACTCGTCAAACAAGATTTACTTTTGTCAAAGTCATTGCAGGAAAGAAAAAAATCATGGTAATAAATGTACTTGTTACAAATCCTGAAGCGATAAAACATGTAACTCGCGATGTGCTGATAGTTATGAAAAACTATGACGCAAACCACGTAGCCAACAATGCCTCCATTGACGCTAAACTGAAGCTGCTTTGTTGGTAAATCACCTTGAAATGCAAAATTCAAATCTAAATCACGTTCACTTAAAATTATTTGATTGATATTTGTCAGTTCTAGAGCAGATACTGCCTCATGTCATTTATTCGACAAAATGTACGACTTAACGAATCCATATCTACTCCAAAGTGAAACATCAATGATCTAATCTTTTTCGTCGTATTTTCTAACTTAACAGGGATCAGAATCTTCGAATTGACTTGAAATGTTTTTGTTGAGAAAATATATTTTGGATAAAATGTTTAACTTAAGTATAAACCGAATTTGTGCAATGGTGATGCAGTAAAAATCTGACGGAGTACTTACGAAACTGGAGCAATTGAATAACGTTCGCGTATATTAAAAAAACTGGATTGTTTACCATGCAAGGAGGGGGCTATTTATCACTTTTACCTAGTCTTTTTTTTAATAAAAGGACGAAGCCTATGCTCGGGCCGAAGTGAGTTCGTAGGGATGTCTTAGTATTGTTCGTACTGTACTGTAGCGTAGTTTTAAGCTAATCTTTGGTTTCAATTATTATAATTGTAGCTTATACATGTCAATAGCTATGCATAATATCCCCTACAATACGTAATGCATCTCAATACCAGACCATGTTTTTTCTGGAAAAAATAATATAATACTAATATGCCAGTAATGCCTGTATAGTTTCATTCTCGGAGCCTGGAGGAGTATTTTTTCGAGTAAATCACACAGATTCTACAGTTCTACAGTTTTCTGCTGCATCTGTGGAAACATGACGTTCTTGTGCTTGAATTCCCATTATAACCAACAGACAGTAATTATACATTTTTAAACGTACATCTACATATTACCCTGCGAGCCGCCGCATGAGCGTGTGACAAGGAATGCTAAGACAGCAGATGTGTAAAGATATAAGGGAAAATGTTTTGGGAGGTGAAATGGTGACGTGTATTATGGGAGTTTATTGAGTGGAGCTTAGTTATATTACGGTCGCTTACTGTGCGCGGAAAGAACTAGTTTTTGCACCAAATTGTTCGGAAATGTATCGCTCTTATTTTATCGCTTCCGTCAGACCTAGAGATGTAGTGCGGCGTCATGATTGTATTCTCTGTGTCACTCTGAAACTCACCAGTTCTGAATTTCTTTAGCAAAGTTAGCCTACGTGTAGCCTCCGAGTCTCTAAGGCCTCCCACCTTAATCCCTGTAAAAGTTGTGAAACTATATGTTCGCTCGTAGCAGATTTTAATTTTTTCGTTAAATCTTTCTGTCCAGGGTCCCAAATGCTCGCAGCGTATTACTATCTCAGAAAACTTATCTTAAGTATAAAGTATATCCAAACCGCGCAAACTATTAATAAGTATGATAATTGCTCCAAATAAACTGCATCGTCCCATCTAGCTTGACAAGGATACCGTGACGAAGTATGTCTAATGATCATGTGAGTGACTTCAAGCCTAAGGCAATGCATTTAGAATGTAAAGGTACTAAATTGGACTTCATAAAGATAATTGAAATGGTTAGAGCAAAACCCAGTATTTAGTGGCATTACCTTTTACATACTTGTACACCATTTTCCTTTACTATCCATTGCCCACACCACTAGAAAAGGAGGTTGACTGCTAAGTTTTTATCTCTCGTAGCTGACTTGTTTGCTTTTGAGACTTGGACATTCCTAAAGCCCATTGTTTCCCTCATCCTAACCACTACCTTTTTCTGATAATTATGAACTATGATTAAGTTACAAGGGGGATCGGGTTGGTGTTGTAGCTAGAGTACTGGCTGACCATACGGACGGGTTCAGATCAGACGGATCAGAGTTCAAATCCCTGAAGAGGAGGGTATATTTCAGAGAAAACCCGATTCCTACTTAAGTGCCTTGTGGAGGGCACTTCATTTCCAGTACTCCGTCTGTCAGATGTTAAAACGTGATCCCCTTGGCGTCTTCTGTTATGAGCAGGCTAATGGCGACGCCGGGTTTCCATCCACCCTTCATCCTTTATCTGTCCCCTATGGCGCAAATACTTCAGCTGTCGGTTGCCTCCCAAAATATTCTATACAATCCTAAGTTACAAAACAAAAGTGAGGTCTCCCACGATCAGTTATTCAACAAAGTATCTTCTCACTTATTGTTTGACAAATCTAGAAAAAATCATTTATCGTGGCTAGACTTAATGGGTTAGTCTAGTGGATATGATGTAGGTAGGTTATGTGAGCAAAAATCATACGGCGGTAAGATGGCAGCAAATGGAAACGAGGCATCACCAGAGGCGCGCTCAGTTCCCTGCTCTCCCTGCTCACAAAGGCGGCTGAGAAGGGGTGCTTTCGGAACGCGCCCCCCCGGAGGCAACGATGACCTCCCCACTCTCAAACTCCCTTCATACTTCCACCGCCCACCCTTGCGCCGAAGAAGAATCCTTAATGAGTTTATGCATTCGAAAAATCTAAAATGCAAATCGGGGTTGATGAACGACGTGTGGGGGACGTTTGCCATTCTTGGATAAGAATGAAGGGAAAGAATGAATTTGTAAAAAAAAGAGGCGAGGAGAGATTTCCGGGGGCAATAATGGGTGAGCGATTTGACTTAGATTCGGATTGGGGGAAGTTGAATGGACCAAAATAAAACAAAAGGATCTTCCCTCATATTTGTTTACGGAAAGGAGGCCTCACTGTGTAATTGTCAGTGGTACCGAATGTCAGTCGAATAATGTCGCGATTCCGCACACAAGGCCATCACTTTTGCCAGCAAGATGCCGCCATCATAACATACAGTCACGTTCCCTGAAAACCCACGGAAATGTCGCGTCGCATTTGACTTTGTGGCATCCGTTACGTTGGCTATTCATTCAAAACTAAGCATAAGAAATCCATCAAAACAATGACGCAAACTTGGGTTCATCCGGCGTATAAACCATTACTTTCATTATAAACTTAAAAAAAATCCTAGGGCTTACCAATTTTGGCATACACACGCGGCTACTTCAACAAAATCTAGCCAAAGCCAAGCTTAAAGGGATGTTACTCAAAAATTTGTTCCACATTCATTCATTGGTCGTTCAACTGTTAAGATTGGTTGACTGCAGCCCTCCACCCCTTCCCTCCTGGTATCTCTTCCTACGTACTTTGCTCTTTATTTGGTCCATGAACTTATTCCTTGGTCTTCCTCTGGTGATTTTTTTCTGTATTTTGCCTTCAATTGTGTTCTTCACAAATCTGTCTGTTTTACATCGTTCAAAAAATGTTGTCATCACGCCTTTGTATTCCTCGATAGAAATTGTTGACTAAATATGAAACAATTGGTAAAAAATAGCAACAAAATCTGGAGTTCTTCAACGTAAGAACTCAAGAAGAGGGATTTATGCAGGGCTATGTTGCAAGGCAATCTTGCTAGAAACAAATGAGGAGACAATCAGCATGGCAACCTTGAATAAGCGGTAAAAACAAAAAAAAAACAATTCAAATTTGGTTTCTTAGAGAATTCAGAACTCGAGACCCTAATGAATAGAACAAGTGTCAGAGCCAGAGGGAAAACAATAAGGTTCTCGGTGTCTATGGAAGTGGAACTATGCACTGTAAAGTATACTTTGTTAAAACCTATATGGTGAGAGTTTCTTAGCTGAATATAATGGTTAACTTTAAACTTTTGTCCAATTAAACGCTTACTGATTTTGGTAACGAGAGTGTTTTTCGTTGATTGACATTTGATTTACTAACTGCCTCGGATCGAAACAAGCCATGCTCACTAAAAACAATTCCCCGACTCCGGGTCTCACTCGGATGATTCCCGAATATTTCAACTTGCATTTCGAAATTCTACCTTATAGATGCATGAAATAGAAGAGTATGGGTAGTATTTGCCGGCTGGAATCTGCGGATGAGATTATTATCCGAAGAGCCAGCTAACGACGCATAACTGCGAGTCATCTACTTTGCAATTTCCTGGGGGGCCTTCATATACTCCCAGTCGAATTCCACGCTTAGTTTCAATTCGATCCCTCGTATTCCTGCGCCTCGATTCGCAAAAGCGAAAAGAATTGGTTCGAAAAACCGCCATGCCGCACGCCCAGGGAGTTGACTGGCTCGGAGCACTCTTTTCATTAGCTTGGCCTGAGTCGGTGGGATTATTACTACACGGGGACGGCGGCAGATGCCGCGCGGCTACGCTCTTGATCGAGGAACGATAAGGCTTGAGAGAGAAAGAGTGAACAAAAAATGTAGCGAGGGACGTTTGGGAGAGTAGAAACAGGCAAAGGAAGCGAGGGAGGAGGAGCTGGAGTAATTGCCGGAACGCTAATATCGCAATATCGTGGCCATGGTGTCTGACCGCGCCAAGAATGAAATTACACCGATTCACTCGGCTCGTTTTCGCGGCAGCGGTGCGTGGGCCGACGGGTGGAGGGGCAATACGTCGCGATGACTGAAAACAATTGGTTGTTCTTCGAGGGAGAAAGAGTTAAGTGAAGGAAGGTGAACTTCAAGCAGTATGAGCGAGATTTTTGCCCACGCATAAGAGACACTATACTCCAACTTTAAATTAAAGTTTAAGAAGGTGTAAGAAGCATGAAGTACTACATCTAAAGGGTGAAATTAGTCTTGAAAAAATTATTTACGGGATTTGAAGTTCAATCTCTCTATCAGACGTTTCCACCTGAATATTACTGCTTGTCAGTCGAAACACATATGGTACAAAGTTAGTTGAATAAAGTTGGCAGTTAAAAGTCATTATTTATTCATTAATAGATGCGCTTCCACCAATAAATCTCGCCAGGCACCGTAGAATTCACTCCAAATTAGTGTTTAGTTGCGTAGGGTGATAACATCACCGAGCCATCTTGGTTCAAGTCGGATTCAGGTGGGAGTCATTGGGAAGAAGTTTTTACGTTGAATTTATCCTTTCGGCGTAAGAATACGAGAACTATAGCTCCTCCTATGGCTTTATAAGTTCACTTAACACTGTGTATGGCCATTGGAGTTCTCCTGTTCCTACATCAAGGGCGCGTAACTCACCTCACCATTAACTCACCTCACCATCTCATATTATAACCTTTGCCGTGCATCATTATACCAGTGCGCTTAACTGCGTGGCATGCCATCATTGTATTAATTAGTGTTTTAGTGATTGCTATATGCAGTAATGCTAACGACGCGTAAACTGGATTAGATAGGATATTTGGGGAGGCGACCGACGGCTAAGGTCATTTCCACCACAGGGGATAGGTAAGGGAGGAAGGGTGGATAGAAACTCGGCGTCGGCATTAGCCTGCTCTTAGCGAAAGGCGCCAAGGGGAACACGGTTTGACGTCTCATCCGACAGACGGAGTACTCTACTTGAAGTGCCCTCCACAAGACACCAAAGTAGGGATCGGGTTCCCTCTAAAAGCATCCGCCTCTGCAGGGATTTGAACCCTGGCCGCCCGAGTACTCTATCCACCACACCAACCCGATCCCCGTCGCGTAAACTTAGTTTTTATGAATGAACATCTCATTAATCATGTAAGCATGCATATTTGAGGCCTCAAGTTGGTTTATTTGTTTCACTCCACGCGAATAAATAACCTTCCAAACCAAACGCTTTATCGAATATTCAAAAAAATTATTGCGGGGGGTAGTAAAGTAAAAATTTATTTTTAAAATACACCAGAAAATAAACAATCCACACAATGTTGCATTTATGACGGATTCTCTGTGTCAAAACTTCCTTATCTTTGAAAATACTTTTTCTCTGGAGCGCACAGCCGTATCAAATCCCATTGAACTCTGCTTCAATTGTTTTGACCAGTATATCGAAAGAGAACGCAATCGGTGGCTGATGCTTTGATGAAGTAAGTGATTTGAGAGCATTTTCCATATAAATGATAACAAATTAGTTGAATTTTATGAGAAGTGATATCTGGCTACATCAAATAGGTAGACTTGTTAATAATTAGCGACGGATAGCTGGGGAAATATGCGCTATTGAGGTGGGTTTACATTCGCAAGCTTCTGGCAAAATACGACTAGGGGTAAACTTCAGGAGTGAACGTCTCGTCGAGTTCGGTTGAAGAGCTTTTAAAAGTTTCTGCAAGTCGATTGAAGATGCGAATTGAGGCCATTGCAAACGGCAACCGACATGGCTCTACACAAAGTTGCTTAACATTGCTCTTCGCAGTAGTATCCCCCACAAGCTTTAGCTGAAGAAACTTACTGAAGTAGCTTGCCTATGTAAAACCAACCTTAGGATAGGCGGTTTGGTTGGCATGGGAAAGATTACATGGGAATTGCAGGAAGGGTGAAGTGACAATTGAAGTCAGCATTAGCTTTCTCCAAACGAAGTTCATTTTATTTTGGGAAATAGATGAGCGACGTTCTCAATGCTTTCATCTTCAGCCATTTTAAGGTTACCAAATTGCGTAAATAAACATCTGTTTAGGTACTACCATTCAACCAGGATTGTACAATTATGAGCGATAATTATTGCCCCCACAAGTTCAGCTCCAGAGGCTACTGAAATGCGCTAACCCTTACACCGATCAAGAATTAAACCCCAAAGAAAGAAGGATAGAGCAAAGCATTACAAGTAGAATATCTGTAACAAACGAGGCTTACACTTATACTACGACATTAATGACGGGGACCTTCTGTAAGATTATAAACGCAAACGAAGAGTATAATATGGTATGTAAAGTTGTATGGGTCAGAAATATGGACTCGGAGGAAAGAGGATAGCAATTATAGCTTGTAGACGTCAGAGATGTGGGTGCAAAGGAAGATGAAAATACGCTGGACGGAGGGAAAGACAAATCAGGAAGAAATGGTGGCGAGAAGAGGAAAATTTTGGAGCCATGGTGGGATGCTGGGAGAGGTAATAATAGGCGAGGCCGTGGGGTAAACATTGATAAGGAGGAAAGAGAATAGCCTAAACGGATAGAATAAAAACATTTTTGGACGTACACTGAGCTGAATAATGAAGAAAACCTGAAGAATCGTATGAAGGGACAAGAGCCAGTGACTATAAAAATTAGCTTTGGCATTTCTTCTTCCAACTAAACGTTCCTTTCTCTATATATTGATTCAAATAAGCAATGATGAGAATCGAAAAGAATCAAGGGAGTCGAAGTTAAAGTCCCATTCGACAAACAGATAACCACTCGTTTTAAGGTGTTGTAGGCTAATAATTACCCGAAAACACTATCTTTTTGTAAGGAACATAAATTAAGGAGAATCCCTTCGAGAAAGGCTGGGGGACAATTACACGTGTCAATTGAAACGGATTTACATTAGAAGAACTACGACGGCATAAGACAGTAGGTGGCAGAGTACGTTGGGAGCTTGCCGGCCAAAACGTAAGGGTTGGTCCACTGGTTTGCTAATTCCTTGAAGAAGCGACAGACAATTGAAATCATTGGCACCACTGAATAATAAAAATATCTGCTTACGACAGGTGAGTTGATTGGAGAGGAAAGAATTATTTCTGGAGTGGACGAAGGGTGAAGATAAACTCTGACTAGGCATTAGTCTACGCAAATTGAAAAGTTCTTAGGTGATCACCACTAAACGTCCCATCCGACGATGCCTCAGACCATGCAAGATCCGACTGAAAATTCCACACCATCAACAGGACTCGAACCCGTAGTCCGATAAGGGAGATTTTCGCGAGGATGGAAAGGAGTTATTTCCAGATATGAAATGCTATGCCACACGTTAACAGTTAAAAATTACAATACAATTCCCCACATTCCATTACCTTTGCATATGCATGTCGTTGGTTCACGCTTAACCCCAAACAACTACTTTCATGCTTTTTGTTCAAAACTGAAGAACGCTACTTTAAATGCAGAAAAATAATCAGATCCGACACAGACGAAATCAAGTGGAGATAGTTCCCTTAATAACTGGATACATGCCTCCCTTCTCTCTTTCTAGACTATATCAAAATCTCTTTGACTTCCTCATTTTGTGAGTTAATGATGTCTTGTCTCGTTTCAATCAACGTCGGAAAGTTAATTAAAGACCCAGTGGATGCTGAACTCTATATCCGCGTATTATAATCTTCTTAATTTGCTCGGATATGATATTCTTCTTAAAGGAATTGGATTGGGAGGATGGCTATCTTAAGGTATATTTTTGGCCCAGAAGATTTTCTTGTAATTCACCTCACTGACCCTCGGGGTTGACTTCGAAGCGAATTCTCTGGCCAATCTCCGTAAGTTACCATGTCTGCAGGAGGGTACTTTTCCCCGAATGAAATATATAAACGCTCTTCTGAAATCAGTGGACAGTTCAGTAGTTCATCATTAAGGCTTAGGATTATTATTACCTTTAACTACGCACTCCTCCTGATTTTTGTCTTTTACCCATCCCGTTTGGGAAACTTGCTTCCACTCTACATATTATTCCAACAAACTGATTTTTTAGGGAAAAAAATTATAAAATTTAACTCCAATGAATAACAAAGAAATTTGCTGCTTCTAGTAGTTACGTTTCCGATTTAAAATGCTGCTTTTAAACATGAGGGGCTTGATGAATTCTAGGAAAACTCATGCTGGAAAACTACATCGTCATATTTCAATTCTTGCTACCACTCAAGCAATATGAGGCAGCATGGATGGACGTACCTTTTATGGTGGATAAAAATTGGCAATGACCTTGTTTCTAAAATGTATTCCCTTTCTGCGTCTATGATTCCCGTTTTACGCTGTTTCTCTGATGATAACAGTGTCTTTCTGGGTGTATTAATAGGGGTGAATTACTATGAACTGCTGGGCAAGTAAGGCTTAGATGGAAGCAGAATTACCTATATTGATCTTTAAAGCTGAAAGTCCTTATCTTGAAACTCGGTATTTCATTCTCCATACGTCAATATGTAGGTTCGAGAGCTCGGACCGTGCGGAAAGAGGATGTGCGTAGACTGGAGGCATTTGATGCGGGGATACGGAGAAAAATTGAGGAGGTGAACTGAGTAGCGAGTGAGACGAATGGGGAAGGGTTGGGTACGATGAGAGAGGAAAGGGAGCTGGTGGCGGAGATTAGGAGAGGGCAGAAAAGGTGGATGTAGGACGTTTTGAGAGATGAGAACATGTTGAAGATGGTGATAGACGGGAGAAAGTTTTGGAAGCGCGGAAGAGGAAAAAAGAGGGGAGTAAAATTGGACGACTAACAGAGTGGAATAGCATAGGGCAAGGGAATTTTTAGAGACACCCGATGGCGAGCAAGTAATGTTCAGTCAAGTGAAAATATGACCCATATATGTGTAACTTAGGGTGTAAACTATGCAACAAAAACCAATTGGCCTGTAAAATAACCAATGAAGATGGTGTATTCCATGAACTAATGCTGGGCGATGGCTGGAATAATAAAAAACGCTCGTCGTTAACAACATTCTTAATTGGAGGCCATACACGATTGCTATTAATGTTTCAGGCAAAATTGCCGAAAAAGCGCCCCCTATTAATGGGTGTGGTTATTGATATAAGAAAGTAGCAACAACTGGCACGGTGTACAATCATGTTCATTCGAAAAAATGGCAGGCAGCAGACTCATTGCCAAACCACGATGCTGTTGGTGAGTCATCCACCCACGGTCCAGAGAGAGAATGAAGCCCGAGGATGATTCTTAAAATATTATGCTTAATATTTCAAGTCATCTCCCGCTTAAACTCTAACTGGTATACTTTGCGTTCAGACTGGCGTGGTATCAGTCACAGATTTTTCCGTTGATAGGAATAGAAGCGATAGAGGGGTACAGAGATAGGTTAGAACGGGAAGCCAAAGAAGCGAAACGCATATCATGTTGTCTAACGCATATTGGGATAAGGAATGTGGATTTGTTGCTTTAGTAATGCACAATTACGAAAGACGTATGCTACATTGGTTTGGCCATGCTGAGAGAATGGACGAGAGTCGAATAACGAAGCAAATATCTGTTAATGGTGTGAATGGTGTGAGAGGAAGAGGAAGACCAAGAAAGCCATAGGTAAATGTGGTGGAAGAAGAATCTTCAGAGGAGGAGTATTAGGAGTCTCAAGAATAGGAGAGCGTGTATGAAGCAAGGCATGTGGAATAGAGGAGCAAAAGAGTAGGGCTTGTGCATGATGGAGGATAGTATTCAGAGAGAGCCAGTTTCCGAGGCCTAACAAAAGCTTAATTCTATCACTTGCCTACTCCCTAAGAAAATGGCGATATGGGTATACGTGTTTGTATGTGTAAAGGAAAAAACTTGTTCAAACAGTGGCGAACAAAGAATAAACGACCACAGAAATACCCGAACCTAGTTTCAAGTTGATTCAGATACAGCCTGGAATTCACAATTAAGAGAAAATTTCAGCAAATTCTTTGGGTGCAAACCGTTGACGATTCTGTATACATTAATCGTAAACTTGAAAAAGCCCTTTACGGTTATAAATTCTTGTCTACATTTTCACTTAATAAAATTATTTCTCTCTCACCATACTCCCTCAAAAGTGTCGTGAGGAAAAGCCTGAAGCAACCCCTGCTGAAAATGTGTTCAGGACCCCTAGAAAGTTGCCCTTTTCCTACGCCTAATACCAATTGCCATATTGTTTAACTAGATACAATTTTTGCAAACCTATGGCTGGTATTTTCTTTCATAATAGATCTCCTTGGCTTTATCTTTACTGTGAATTAATTCTTCCTCTAATTTCTTCTCTTTATGCTGAAAATTCGTCCAAATTCCTAAGAAATAAGAAAATTGCTCCACATCACCTCCATAATTTAAATCAATCGATACTTTATAAATACGATATGGATTGACTCAATAATTTATACAAACGTTTGGATACAGTATGATTATAAGAAAACATGATAACCTAACCAAACTCAAGTCAACAATTTTAAAAATTGTACGAGCTGCAATCCTTAAAAAGAAACATTTGATATCGCTATAATATTCTTAGAGTTGCTTTATGAGATCTGATGTCTTATTTGAGTCAGCTCTTTCCTTTAGTCTCCAAAACGTGGATGAAGGAAAATTCTGGCGTGTTTACGACGGTCAGGTCATCCATTGAGTGATGAGTTCAAGCACAAATAATGAGAAAAATAAGGCGGATGCCCTTGAACCGTAAATGCAAACCGGTGGGAGGAGCGGAAAATCCGTTTTTGACCCAGGCAATCGGTTAAAAGCCGAGTCGGAAGAAGCCAACCCAACATTCATTAAACGTTATGGCATCCGCTTTGGACCGACCTCAAGACCAAGCGAAGGAATGGAGAGGGGGGACCACCTATTGATTTGCGACGCCGCGGGCTCATTTACAATCCCAATGAGTCAAAGTGCTCCTCCCACCCTCCGGACCCGGTGGGTTGAATGTACTCGGGTGAGCTGAGGAATAGACGTTAAAGGGGGCGATGCTGAGAACTCCGCTCCCCAGTCGCAAGCAATAAAAAGCAGCGTCGACGAGGAAAGGACAGTCGGGTGACGTTTACGACGCGATTTCAAGAAGTGTGCACGGCCATGCTCCTCTGTCCAGGAGGCGCTTTTAGTGGATTAAGAGGCCCCCCTCCCCTAAAGGAGGCGGTACGGCACACCTTGGTGGACAGGGGGGAGAGCGGGAGCATAGTCGTAAGGGCCTTTGCGAAGATGCGACGGTGGGGTGTTCGCGATGCCTAGGATTCAAATGCGAGGTACCGTTTCTCCAGGTCCGTAGGACATTCAGCCCATTCTCGTCGCCAGAGAGTAGGGTTCGCGTCCACGTGGCATTGGACCTTTTTAAATGATTCCTGAAGTGCACTATGCTTTAATTTCATAATTTATTTATAATCAGGAGCAACCCAAGCGACAATAGAACTCAGAATGTCCATTCTCTACCCCCATACGCCCGGCTGTTTCCCTTTTCTTCTTAATTTACACATCCCTCACAACCAGCACGCATAAAGAAACATTACGACAGTTAATAAAACAATGGCTCCTATAAATTAATGGGCTGGCAAATCATTATGACATGAACAAATGGCTACCATGGTATTTTTAAAAAGAAATGGCACGTCAGTGATCAATATTAAGAGGAATATTGTTTGAAAAGTGTTTTAAAGTCGTCACTTTACCAGTACAAAAGAAGTCAATTAAAAATAAAGAGATCATGTCCAAAAACATTGCGCCGACGCATCAAGCGTTACTGCGTACTTTGATTTGTTGGGGTTAGATTGTAGAAGAAAAATATTTAAATGAACATTCATTAATGGTAACGACTTTTGGAAATTAAATGGGATGGTGTACTACTATAAATAGCAACTGCAATTAGATGTTCTTCGAAGAATCCGAAAAAATCTACTAATGCAGTGTGAAACTTTAGCTCATTGTAGCAACACAGTTTGCGGTAAAAGTAGGCATTTGAACAACTACGACAGAACAGGAAATTCAGAATCATGATAAACTTGTCATACCCTCGGGTAATGAGGCACATACTTTTTAGAAGCCATTTTCGCGAAAAGTGCGTCTCATAGGCTCGAAAATACTATGGGTATTACTAAGAATTTTAAAGTGGGAAATAAGAGGAATGGTAGTGGCCAAGGGACAACCATCGTGAGAGGAATGGAATAAGAATAACTGCAGATTCTCCGATCGTTCGCCTGTTTTGCTTAGCAGACATGTTATTTGGGGTTCTAGCAACTGAGTGTTAGGTTTTGGAACAGCCCCCCTTAAATGTATTCCATTGTTGTTGCTTCGGAACATTTTCGACAGCATTAATTGATTTCCCCATAACATGTCTCTTTTTAAACCCTCAAAACACAATTCTCGTGTTTATTATAATCTTTTGGTAATCTAGCAGCTACGGTAGGTTTACATTACGTGAGTAAAAATTCTCTGCATTGTTAAGAAGCGACCGACACAATTACTTTCTTCATCTCGGCACACGCGCTCTCCTGTTCATCCC
Organism: Ceriagrion tenellum; assembly: GCA_963169105.1. Taxonomy (NCBI): domain Eukaryota; kingdom Metazoa; phylum Arthropoda; class Insecta; order Odonata; family Coenagrionidae; genus Ceriagrion; species Ceriagrion tenellum. Next base: position 78,819,306 of record OY720637.1, on the reverse strand, counting down.
ATCCATAAAACCTATTCTCTTCCTCCTTCCAAGTTAATCAAATTTCCTCTCCTCTGCCATATTTTTAAGCTACCCTTCCCCTTTCATTACCGCTTCCAAATAGCTACATTTCCTCCTCCTTATCTCCTTCAGAAGTTTTACTTCCTCACCCACCATGCCAAGCACTTTTTTCGTTTATCTTCATTTCCACCCAACGTGCTTTCTCCATTCTCATCAGCACCCACCTCTTGAACGCCAAAAGCCTATTCCCGTCCACATTTCTCAAAGTCCGCATTTCTGGCCTATACATTTATATACTCCCTGTCAATCTCATCACCAGTTTCTTCTTTATACCTTCACCCAAAGTCCCCATCATCAGTTCACTTCTCTTACTGCATGTATCCTTTGAGTGCAAGATGGTCCTCTAATTGCCTATATTACTTTGCCCATTTTCCTGTATTATACTACCTAAGTAATTAAATTTCTCTTCTAGTTCTAGTTAGTATTCTATCGATTTTGTGACCAGCCTGCTTTTATTTGTCAAAGAGGCGATCGCAAAATTACACACCTTTATTGCCGAAGTGGTGAGATGGATTCTTGGCGACGAGCTGCCTCAAGACTCCTGGGCTCGGCAACCAACAGTAAAAACAGATTTATCCTTGCAAACGAATGAACATGCCGAATAGCTAGAGAACTAAAGGCCGGGATCAATGCAAGATGGACTGCCGAGTGTTTTCATTAGTTTTATGGCAGAAGAAACTTCGGACCCCGCCAAGAAGCTGTGTCCTCTCGTGGGAGACATCATCGGAATCGTTCCCAGGTCGTTTGGATTAATCAATATTGCGTACAAACTACAGCTTTAAAGGAATGAACTGCACAAGGAGCAACAGTCGAATGAAGTAGCGATGTAAGATGAAATACTGTGCAGTACTTCGCACCTCGAGGAAAACCTTGCATCATATCAGAAAAATAATACAGCACTTTAAGTCGGGAGGACAAAGCATTCTTAAGAATATTATGATTTATAAAGTCTAGCTGAGTACTGCAGGTATGTTATGAGAATCGCTCCGCCATCCGATTTTTCTACGCTAAACTGCATGAGTCTCACTGAATGAAATTATGTAGGCGTCATCAGTTCATCTTTGTACAAAATAATCTTCTCTTAGCAAACTAAATACCATTCGAATACAAATGTGACGCAAATTTACTTATTCAGGGGAATACTTGACATCACTATCAACATTAATTGATGATATTTATGACCATATTGCCGCCAAAAATAAGTGAATGAATACACCTCATGGTATTCATGGGGATCCTTATTTTTCCAAAACTGTTGTCCGTGAATATTTATCGTCCATTTATTTTAAAGCACTAAAAAATATAAGGTAAAACCTACTCATTATACGATTTCAACATCTGGCCTTCAATGGTATCAAAAGTTAGAACTGAGTTTACCGGATTGTCAAGTACAAAGTTTTTTTTATTTCAAATCCAGTTTTTAAAAGATATTTTGCTGTGTAAATGACCTGCAGTTGCGATAATTGAGCTTGCATTCGGCGCTTTATCACACACCAAAGAATAGTATTATACATCAAAAGTTCAGAAATCATTAGACAGTAATGGTAAAATACAAAAAAACCGGTTGGATACTCCTGACTGCTGGAGTGCAATACTGTTATCCCTTTCCAATTATCCGTATACTTGCCACTAAGCTTGTCCTTTAACAATGAAAACTTAAGTAAGGTATTTAGAAAGCTCTCATCATGAATATGTATATATTTTCTATTTTAGGTGAGACTGGCCCGAAATAGATTCCCGACATGACGTTCTGAGAACTCAAGATGATTTCATGTCTACGCGATTGCTGCAAGCCATCTGGTCAACGATTTTTTTGGCTTCCGTTTACGATGCAGGGAATCCAGCAGAAGCTGCCTTGAAGTCGGAATTCCTTGAAAGAGGTCTTTACCAAAAGTTCATACCACTTTTGCTTTGTACTAAGCACATGGAATATCAGATCAAGATACGCATTTTAATGACAAGCTAATGATCCTTTATCAAAATCATATTAATGTTTATTGCAAAGCAAATATTAAAACTAACTTTTTAATTTTAATTATATGAAATATTTTTAATAGTTTTTAGTTCGAAGTAAATCTTAAGGTTTAATATCCAGGAGTTTAAGGCTTTTATTACAAATTTCCGCAAGAACTCGCTACAGTGGTGACAGCGATTAATATAATCGACATATATTTCAAGTGACGAGAGTCCTTCTGGCCTCAACAATGTAAAAATGACCTGTACGAGAAATGATGTCAATTTTATCAACTTGAAAAATTATCTTCCAGTAATCGTTATCTAAGATATTTCTCTGATTCCATTACAAAATATTAAACATAAAATTTTCGCGTATCGCATTGTTCAGGAGCTCAGAGGGAAAAATATGTATGTAGTTGTTTAGATAGATATAATGTTTATCTGAGGAAAGTAAATTCTCTCCTCTGGACTTAAGTGATAAATATATAATAATAGTAAAGAAAGCTGAGTTCTGAAGTTGGAGTTTTTATTACGAAGAAAATAATGGATGGTACTTTTGGATAGCTTGGAAAGTAGATTAGCAGTGACAAGGCGGTCAATATTGACCGTAGTTTTCGTAGATGCATCGAAACCTTAAGTATGAATAAGGGACGAATAAAAGTAAAAGATATGAGAACTAGTTCCGAAGTGTATTTTATGTATTTTATCTTAAAGAAAAACAGGATTGAGCAATAAAGCCAAGTAAAAGAATATTAAGTCTGATCGCAACTCAAACGTATGCGATAAATATTTCCAATGCATGGTAACGCGATTTCCAAGGAACTCACAACTCATTTCTGTGTCAAGCTTTGAATCATGATATGAAATGCTTTATTAGGACAAATTTATTGATTCAGTTACCTTTAATATTCAACAAAAATGTAGCCATAAAATTGATACTGTAAGACAAATTGGTTTATATGTCAAGATGTAAATGTTTCGAGCTGAAAAATTCTTTCAGGTCAGAGTTTGATGTGTTTCAATGCACAACGTTTGTTTGGCGCTCTATGTTCAATGGAATTGCATTTGTCTAATTTTAGGGAGTACTCTTGCATTTCTCAAACATGTTTTGAAATAACGCTGGACAAGGAGCCTAAGTTCTATTCACATCAATATTTCTGCATTTAATAATGCTAATTCGATCGATGTAATGCTCATAGCACGCATTTAATGTAAGCACTACGAGCTGCGAGCAATTTTTCTTAATTACTTGGTAGTGTTAACATCAATTATCGGGAGACGCGCTTATTATAAAGCCATAACTTTTAGTATGATGGCGAGACTGATTGGCTTCGTCTAGAATTAAATACTACCTGCGATATACTAACAATGAGGGGTTAAGTGTTGTATTCCAAAACCGAAAAATTAATTAACTTCAACTGACTCAATCACTTCAAGATAACTTACGCATTAGTTAACAGCATCTGGGAACAAGACGTCATAAAAGCAATTTCATCACTAATTCATATTCATCGAGAAACTTACTCAAATGATATGGTATCCAGCCTCACGGATGATTGCTGGATGTAAAACACCACCTTGTTTTTTAACGGTTAATGGAAAATTTTGTGAAAAAGAGAGACGAAACTGCTTTATTCTCATCCACAAGTCACATTTATTTGGCAGCAAGTTTTATATTTTATAATGGTTAGAAATAATATACGATGGTAACTTTGAGGATCTGATGAGGAAGATACTTCATAACTCATCGTGACGATAAGTACTCAATGAATAAATTTTTCAGCGCAAAGATTCAGTTTTTTTAAGCTTTTAAGGTTTTAAAATTCTAAAATCGTTGAGGTGAGAAAGCAGCAGGGGAACCTCGTTAAGACCAGTAATTTAAATAAGCTGCGAAACTCCACTGAAGAATTCTTCTTAACTGGACCACTATAGCAAATTAAGAAGATTTATGAGTCACTATCAGAACAGGATCTCTCGTATTCTAACTTCAAATGGCGTGACTAGAGTGACACACAGGAAAAAGTATATCACCGCTTAAGAGTCCCTCTGAATTTAATCGTTTTACGAGCCTCTAAAAAGTTCTAATCAACAAGAATGAAAATCTATCCCACAAAAAGTGGAGCAGGGAGTTATGGCAATAAAAACTAACTTATTTCTCGAATTGTGGTGACCGCAATGATAAATGAGTTTAGTTATTTTTCCCGGCATAAGTGGTCCGTAAAAGATCGTGGCAAATACACATACCAGGAAAAAAATGTAAAATGCATTCTCAAATGAACGTCGTGCCTCATGTGTCCCTCCTTATCTACGACAATCTGATACGTCACGTAAAGTAATCGGACTCCACCAAAATAATGAAAGTTTCCCCTACAGCTCCTCCCCATCGCACGGTTATCGCCGCGGGGTGTATTGTCCTTCCTTCATCGCTAGATTCGCCCGGCGACCGCTGAAGTCGTCAGCGGCGACGAAGGCCGTCCCTTTACACTGCCATCGGCTCCGGTTCTCCCAGGAGTTTGTATCTCGCCCGCTTCCAACACGCGAATAACATCGGATATCAATCATCCGGGCGTAACAAGGCGACGATATGCCCTGCCGGACAATGAGACACGCGTAGTAGATGGAGAATAGAGGGAAACTGTTTCGAGGAGAGTGTAGATAGGCTGGGGGATAGGAAATTCAACCCACTCCTGTACTAATGTCACCATTCGGAGTGAAACTGCAGCATAATTTAACGCGTTATTTTTATTCGTTAAATCACCCCCTTCGCCCCCACACACCCTTCCCCCATCTCTACAACCCCTGCAGCAATATATACGACCGACCGCATTTTAATTTCTGCGGTGGTTCTCTCTAGCGCCTTTTTTATCCCCTCCCATCTCCCCCTCAATGCAGGTGATAAATTTCAAAGGTGTTCCGGCGAAGAGGGGGAGGGGGCGGGAAAGGTTGGTGAAGCCCTGTGCGTGCGTGAAGAGGGAGGGGGAACCGTGAAAATTTTACCGGAATAGATTGGGGGAGAAAGGGAGTGTTTGATTGAAGGTGTTTCCGTTCATACGGGGGTGAGGGAGTGAATGAGGGGCAGAAGTGCGAAGGTTTTTTTTCAAACGGGCGGAGGGACATTTCATTGCCACGTTTTCGGCTTCGCTTAACAAAAAACACTTGGTCGGTTGGTTGGTCACTCGGTGAGGGGGAATACAGGCTGAGGTCGTTTACGCCATAATGGATACGTGTGTAGGACAGTCATTATCATTCGTATTCAGGCAATTAGAACATAAAACCTTGGACAGCCCTATCAGTAACTTTCCTGTGAACGCAATGAGTATTGACTTCCCAAAATTTAAGCAGTTTAAACGAGATATAAGTTTTTTAATTCAATGAATATCACCTCATTACAAAGAAAAATATCTCATCTTTCTAAGGGAACCAAAATATCAGCCGTTTTTTTTATAACATTGACGAAAAAATATAAGATCTCTTCGATGAGATTAGGTATGACTGTGCAATCCGGAGAAAGATTACTTGATAAAATTCTGAAATTTCAAGGGCGTAAATCCCATACTCAATCACATAGGTAGTAGTGCAGTCATCAGATCTTCAGTCACATTTATTATTAAAATTTAATCTGTGACTCGCCGTCATTATGTTTTGCATTGGCATAAATATCTTCCGTTGTGTAGGGGTTTTCATCTCACTGCATTGAACAAATTAGTCAACTTAAGTCCCTGATCATGCATATTTAAGTCCGCTTTAATTTCTCAGGTTAATATTTTCTCGAAACGTAAACTAAAGTAAATACATTCGTAAATAAACTTAATTATAACATGCTTCAATTCGAGAAGTTCTGAGCGTTCGTATTCATTACTAAATAAAATACTTAGTACTTTTATACTATGATAAAGATACTCTTCACAGTGATAGCGTTCACATTACCCAACCAGCAGTCTATAGTAATATGTAAAACCTGAACTCTTGGTTATCATCAATTTGACGTAAGGGCTAAATCACCTTGGGGTTAATATGAAGGAGACATTACGATTCGGATCCTTTACTACTGAGGAACTTATTTACGAAAAATCGAATAAAATAATCTATATTACCACTACAGCTACCATCATCCTCATTCACGCGTAAGTTATAACATAACATTTCGAAGAGTACTACAATTACGGGAAAAATAACGCTCAAAATACCTATAATCCATGGCCTTAATACCGCCAACATCTTCTGCTACCATTCATACTGTAAAAATAATTACTTATCATCTCTCTCCTGTTCGTTGGTTGGTTAGTTGGGGAGGTAACCGAACAATTCAAAGTCATATGCACTAGTTACGGTAAGAAACCCAGCGTCGGTTAGTTAACTCATTTAAAGGTGCCTTTGGATCCAGAGTTTTCTATTCTATCCTATGAACAGAGCACTACCCTTGAAGTGCTCTCCACATTGCACCGAATTGGAGATCGGTAGAGAGATAAAATACATCCATCACTGCCGCGATACGAGCTCAGGCACATGGAATAGAAAGTTAGTTCCAGAGCTACAGGAAAACTCGACCCCTGCTAAGCATGGAGTGAATATTTTACAAAAACACCATGTAGAACATTCTTTAAATTTTTTCTGTTGCATTACTGTAACATTGAGTTAATAGTTGTGATATATAATCATGGCACGGTGACTGTACAGCCACTAACACCAATCTCTTCAACGAAGGTATTTACTGTATTATTGATCCATTCAATTTTTTAATTTTGGACAGTAAGAAGGCAGGTAGAAGTTACGAGGAGTCAAAACATATATACATGACATTACCTTTCGGTGTAGCCAAAGTTAGGAAACTTGGATATTGCTGTTTGGTCTAGGAAACTTGCACTCTTTTTAGTAATAGCCCCCATAAAGCCTTATCTTTGCATTCCTCGTTCCCTTCTATTACTTTCATATATTGCCACATACATGCTGCCCTATTCTCAAAACTTCTGATATTCTTCCTCCTAAGTGCCTCTTCCACCATATTCACCAATAGCTTTCTTGATCCACCTCTTCCTCTCATTCTATTCACCACCATACCTAAATCTTTCTTATTCTTTCCTCTCATATTCCATCTAAATAACGACGAAGAAAGAAATAGGGATTTAATTCTGGAAAAATAGAGAGCCAATTAAGGAAAAGTTAAAGGAATTCCATCGCTCTAGGAGAAATTTTAAGCAAGACTGCGCATAGTTCACCACTTCATTGTTAGAATACCTAGGATTACACATTCGGTATCACCACCTTGCCACCAAAAAATTCTACCCCACCTTCCGATTCGAGCACGGTGAGGAGGTGCGAGCAGTAGAGGGAGAAACGGTGAGTTGAGAAGACAGGTGCAACAGGAGGAAAGCGAGCTCCCTCTTCCCCGCCCCCCCCCCCCCTGGGCCACACCGGGGTGCAATAAGTCGGGCTATCTCCAAGGCAACGGCGGCCAGATTATCTCGAAAATCTTTCGGGGGGGAGGGGGCCTAATGAGAGTCCCGCAGATGTCACCGTTGAGCGGAACTGCGGTATAAGGCTTTGTTCGCAAAGGTTTTTTTTGTAGCTTTGTTTTTATTGCGCTGCGGGTGGGGCCTCGGAAGTTCTTCGCACTGGTCGTTAAGACGAAATTTTGAAGTCGGCTTTCGACCACGACGATATTAACGTGAGCGTAATGAGAAAAAAATCGTACCAAAGACGATGGATGCAAAATAAATAGGACCTTTCTTCACTCACGCATTCATATGGCTCAAAGGAAAAATATGAAAATTGTCTGAGAAGTGCAGTATTATTATTTGCAAAAAGCCAACATTTGATAACGTAGGAAGTTGTGCGTGTATGTTAGGTTTCAACATAAATTTTGTTTGAAAACATAAAATAATTGTTTAACATGATCGAAATTCGAACCCAAATCTTAAAATTGCCGTTCGTCAACATATGTAACATTAAAAAACTCACAATGCCCACTTACACACAAAACACAGGCTCGATGAATGTTAAATTTGTTAGATATCACCATAAATGAAGAATATTCGAAATGGTTTGGTCAGCGAAACGAGTTTGCACTGTAGAAAAAATTAGAAAATTCGATAAATAGGATTTTGGTTGGTGTGTTCTAGGAAAGAGTATGGTATGACTGAGAACGCGATCTTAAGGGCTATGCAGAGTGGAATCATGTTGAATTGGAAATGGGACGGGTGGTAGAAAAGTTACTCTATGGTAGTAGTAACATTTTGAAGAGCAATATTGGTAGAAAGAGTACTCAGATGGAAAGTTAAACAGTAAAACACAAACAGCACTAACCTGAGTCTTATACATCGGAATAGTTTGCACAAATTTATTTCTGGATACCAAAACATCCGATATGGTGGAATAAACTTTATGACCAAGATATATAGGGAAATTAAGGCGAAGATGGGGAACATCATACGTGACAATAAATCATCGGCACATCGTTTGTCTGTCGCATATTGTCTGCTACATCAGTCAAAGGTCTTGGAGTAATAACGGACCAGAAACTTATCTATGCCGACCATATCCATGCCCTACTATTCCGGTACACTGAAATTAGAGATCCCAGAGCATTACAGTCATATTTCTCATCTATTGTTCTTCCTCTCCTCTCCTACTGTTCACCTATATGGTCGATGTCAGCCCCTACAAATATTAAATCCCTGCAACATATCCCCAACTTCTTCGCACGTATTGTAAAAAATAGAGTGCTAAATATTCACAACCTACCCTCTGATGATGTCTTGTCCTCACTCTCAGTTAATTAACTTGATCTTGATGTTAATAAACTTGATCATATCTTCCTTAAAACCGATCTTAAAATTATCCATAACACACTGAACTCAACCATTGACTGCCCCGGCATTGTTTCCTCGATAAATTTCAGAATACTCTCCCGATACACCAGAACTCACTCATTGCTCCATATCCCTCCACTCCCAGATCATCACCTACCAAATGCTCCCTCATTTTTCGCCTCTCTTCTCATGTTAATTTCCTTTCTGTGAACATCGATCCTTTCATTCTATCTTCCACTGTCTTCGCCAACCTAGCTTTTTACCATTCACAAAAAATAGAATTTTTACTATCTCCCTATGTTTTATTATTATTTTTTACCTTCTTGTTATGTTTTTACGTTTGCGTCCTTATTTGTTTGTTATATGTTCACTTTACAATGGCTTTATGCTGCATGTGATCCTTTTATCAAATAAATAAATCAAATAAATATTGAACCGACTTAGAAATCCAAAGAAGAATGGGAGAAGAAAATTTGTCAGTGGCAAGAGAATAAGTATCTAACAGGCTGACGTGTATCTTTTTCCAGAGAAAAAATATTTAGAGTGGACTTAAAGGAAATCGCACAGAGAAAAAAATCTACGGTCAAATTGGCATAAATTCTCATACATTTCGACGATAGAAAACATTTCATGGCCACCATAATCTTAACTGTCTTACTGAGAAATATATGGTGTATTTTAGAATCAAGTGTTATGAAGCATTAAGATAGTAACCGCTCTTTTCTCATGTGCGCTGGAGTTGAAAAAAAAACTTTCGATAAGGGAGTTTGAAATACTCATTCATACCTGGGAAATCATTATCTTTAGCGAACGCTGAAATACGAGTTCCTCGTTGAATTAATTTTGACAGTTGTGTCTCACTCTGTGGCCCAAAAAGAACAAACACAGAGTGCCGCAGTGTCCTGTAAGCTATTTCTCTCATATTTTATGGATAAGGTTAACTTTTACTCAAAATTGAATTAGCATATAGTATCTTACTGTAGTTTAAAATAATGGTTACCCATTGGTTGTCTCGAATTTTCGGTAATTTTGTGGACTTCATTTTTGTGTCTGATCAGCCCTATTTTTCTAAGGTAGTAAAAAGCGAAGGATGGGTAGAGAAATTTTCATCAGTATAAACATGACTCGACTGCTTTTCGGTCTCCAACGTCCAAAAGTGACTAGAAAATGAAGATTAATTGTAGATATAAATATGGAAAATTGGAGAGCTGCCCAACTTTTAAGCTGCACAAATAATACTAATTTATCTACTACTAAAAAGACTAATTTATCAAAATAAGATCAGTTTCCCATCTTGCCTACCGATTAATATTTAGCAATGTAGAGTAAGTTTGTTGCAGCTTTCAATTTCGATTTTTAAAAAGCCGTTGGCATACAAATAAAAGTGTGGACAATTCGTATATAGAAAAATGATATAGAGAAAAAAATCGGAAATAAGACATTTTAGTTGTATACACAAAGTTGACAACTGGAAAAAAAGAAATGAAGAAATGTATGCATAATGCTTTGCTGATTGAATTTTATTAGTAAAGCCACCAAAATTGAATTTATATATTTGAAAGAGTGGAAATTATTTAATAACTTGAATAAAACACACAAATCCAAATACATTAAAAAATAATATACCTTAACGCTTTAAAAGCTGTGAAAGGGCTTAGCGTTAAAGCCTAAAGCTATTATCACTAGCTTGAAACGAACACTTTGCCTGAAGTCAGAATTAATAATAAAATAAGCATTTAATATCTGTGGGAAACAATAAATCGTACGCTTATTCCATGATAAAATGCGCATAAATACGAGGCCACGTGGCCTCTTTCTGCCTGTAACCTAATTTCCTGTGCAAATAAAAGCAGGGTAAAAGGCAAACGAAGGGTTTTGATTAGGAAGGTGAGAACGTGTCAAAGTTAATTTGCATATTAAAAGATATTTTCATCCCTTTTGGATTGAGTTTCCACATTTTTTTTCAACTTCAGTAAGGTTATACTAATTAGTTCATGATTACAATTTCCTGACTAGGGGTATCCTATTAATATTCAAGCACACTTCAGGGACAAAAAATTTAGCAAATATTGGAATCATTTGTAAGAAATTTTATTCATGAATCAAATTTTGCACCAGGAAAGGAAAAGAGAGACTCGGCCTCGTACCATCAAAAAAGTTATAATCATCCGGCTGGTCTCTTATCTTTACAAGTCATGGGGAATCGGCGGGAACACGTGAATATGTCAAAGCATGAAGCTACGAAGCTATTACGAAAGACGTATCTATTAGGTATGAATGTGGAATGTATGCTTTCGCTTGCATAGATTCAGAAGTATTTTGCTGAATCTTTACTGAAGATATTAAGAGTTATTCCAGCATTATATATTGAGATAAGGCGTCAAATATATTACGCGTCCATTATATTGGTATATTTTCACGACTTTTTAAAAAACGCTTAAGAAAAAAGGCTTTTAATGGTAAAGAATTATTTTCAGTTCGTTTTCATTAAATTAGACACTCTATACTCATAAACTCAGGATTTGTGCAAGGAAGCGCAAAATAAGCATTTTCAAAATCAAGGTGGAAGGTCTATGAATGATACAGAATGGATCGAATCTATTTCACATGGTACGTACGAGCTAAGTTTTCGTCATTATGTATCTTTCTACACGTGGTCATTGATGTGTTAACGATAATTATTAGAATTTGATGTACTTGGAAATTAGTGACGTAAGTGGTATCGTAACCTGATTGTTGATATTAAAACAGCAATGCACGACATACAGGCCAAACGATAGAAATGAGTATGCACTCTTAGATGGGCAAAAAATGCCAATAATAGAGATGAATAAAGTCTTTCATTGTGGTTTTTATAGAATAAAATCCATCCGTCATTTGAGCCTGAAAAACATTTTGAATTGTTAAGAAAAGGACCCAAGTAATTCAAATCATCTTCTACTTGTAACGATTACAGGTCCTTTTGCATAGTATAGAAAATTGTGTTTCATTCATCAGAGAAACATTCTCAATCTGCATGCGAAACAGATCGCAAAGTTCTCATCCTTAAATATCCATATGCCGGTGAATATTCCCTTATTCTGGTATATTTTTACAACTCTCCAGATAAAGATTAAGAAAATAGGCTTAAAATGATAAAGAATCCAAGAATCTCCTGTTCGTTTTTATAAATTATGGCGTTGACGGCTAAAATGGTGCTAAAGTAGCCAAAAAAATCCTCTTAACATTTTTCTCAAGTAGGAAATACGTAGAAAATTATTCGCCCATGTGACTGTCAGTGAGTTTGATAATTGTAGGTAGCAGTGGCGAGTCTTTCTTGATAAAAGAATTCCCTTCGGTCATCTATTTATCATGATGCGTTCGGTAAACGGACATTATGTTAAAAAACCCAAAAACCACTCATAAGGACCCATAATCTTGTGTTTTTAACTCTTTCTGACTAGCGGTATTTGACTAAAGCATCGCCTACGTCTAATAGTCGGCATTATCAGGTAATCTTTACAGAAGGTGAGCAGTGAAGGTTTTTCAGGATCTCTTCAGCGTAGTTCCATTTTCGTCGACGACAGTTCCGGTGGCATTACAGCTACCTTCTTTAGGTGTGAAGCGAAGATGCAGGGGTTCATGATGCCTCATGAAGGGACTGTTTCAAATTGAGAAGATAGTTACACCATCTCCAGTGCTTGGAAGAGAATTTTTTACAATCAATGAGAGCGCAACCGACTGAATTGGTGGAATAAACAATCCCTTTATAAGGTGGACATGAACATCACCATTTCCACTTCAGACCTGAAGAAGGTTGTCGTAATGCTACCGAAACTGTCGTCCATGAAGATGAAACCACGCGGACGGGATTCTGAAAAACGCCGTATCAACGACTCCGCGAAAGTCTTCCAATTCATATATAGAGGTTTATGGCTAAAAAAGTGAGTGAGATGCGGAGGGAGAGGAGGAGGATGGGTCTCATTGCACTGACTGCCAAACAGGTTCTTTACAATTTACATGATGACTTACGGTATTCGATCAAACTCAGTTGTAATTAAATAAATTATGTACGTGTTACAACATCTTTTTTCGAAGTTACATAATGAAAAAACACAAGTCTGATTCGAAGAACGTTTTATTCGTGAGCATGGTTGACGCTGAAGAGACATTCACTAGCTAATTCACTCAAGAATCACTTGGTCAACCACCGCATGAAAACAGTTGATACACCCTAAAGTAGCTATTTACAAGAATCGACGCATATAATCGTTTAAATTAACATTTGTTTGGTACTGACGACAACCTAGAGTTCTCCTACAGATTTAAAAAATCGCTCTTTGCCGGCCATTTATCAGCTGCGAAAATCTTCTACAAAGGATGCACGTTAGTGAAATCACTCAACTTCATGCAATTTAATTACTCTCCGCTTTCTACTGATCGGTTCCAATCGATCACAGATCATTTACGACGCAAATTTAAAACGCGTGTCATCGGCACGCATTTTCAGTTTGCGTAATCACTCCGAGAGACGCTTCACGGGACGACTGCGTCTTTCTCGGAACGATCCAAAACGATGAAGGAAAAAAAGACAACGAGATGAGCATTTCGGATTCCGATGCCTCATTCTCTTTTGACTCCGCGTATGCACGCGTCATCTACGTACGCACTCTGGGGGCGTGTTTCCCAACTAAAGTCTGATGTCTCCTCTTTGGCGTTTGCCTAGGCCGAACCTCACTGGGCATGACAGCATAACTCAAGTAGGACATTCGATATGCTGCAGAAGGCTCGCGCGATGGATCACTACAGGTAATATTCAATGAGTTAATCCTCATTAGAAGAAAAATATCTCGTCCTCAATTACACCAAGCTATTAGTCACTCAATCGCACTACTGTTCGAGATTATTAGGTAATCTACAGGTTAAGGTAGATTTAAATGGAAGTCAGAGGAATTCTTATAGATTTTTGGATGTGCAGGATCCTATGCACCAATAATATTTCTCTCTTAATCTCAGCATATGTCACATTCTTCATCCCATCCATAAAACGTATTCTCTTTCTTCTCCGACCCATCTTATCCAACACCCTCTCCCTACCACAGCCTTAAACATACCTTCGCCCATCATCACCGCCACCAATCACCTACTTTTCTACTTTTGTTTCTTATCCTCTACTTTCAGATCTGGTATTATTTCGTTCGTCTTCTTTTTTGTCCACATCATCATCTCCATCCTTCACAGATAGAATTTCGGTTTTTGTCATACATTTGCGGATGTGCTGGGCCCCAATTAATCATTAAATTTCCTATCTTATTAAATATATTCATATCTCTCCACCTCATACACATCGAGTCTCTCATTTAATCGCAAAAAACCTCCTTTATGAAAACTGTACTAGCTTCAGCCGTGAAACTAATACAGAATCAAGTTCAAGCCAAAAAGTACATATTACATCTTGGTGATTACCAAAACTCAGTCGTATAAAACAGCATTTGCGACATTAATACATTAACATATTTAAATAATGCTCCTTACTAATACTTACTTAAAATATTTAAAAAAATTGGAATGTGGCGTCTATTTGCGCGAAAGAAAAATATATCTCAAACTATCTTGATTGCTTGGCCGAGGGGAGGCGACGACTGTGGCCATTTCAAAATTCAGCATTGATGGTTTGGAAAATCGAGGGTTATTTAGGCAACGAAGGAAAGGTGAAGAGGTACCTGGCGTTTTCAGTAGCCTATTTTTGGATGAAAGGGGAAAAAGGGACCGAAATTTAAATGTCCCACCCGACTGAAGGAATTCTATTTGTAGGTTTTTGTAAGCTGCCTTGTCTCAAAACGTTTCCAAACTTCCTTGGCCTTTCAATTCCCAGTTGATTATTTCTGGAGGCGACCCACGGCTGAGGCGAAGTTACGTCATGTTCATTTGTTACGGTTTAGGTTGATTTCTTGTGATTATCCGTCGGAAGACATCTTCCTGGTGGTAAATGCGACGAAAATGATGGACAAAGTCAGCGGCGAGAAAGTGAAATTCACTGGTATACCCATACATTTTAAAATGGGGTCCCTTCCCATTGGAATACATACTAGCGGCCCAATTCTGTAGATAAATAGATTGGAAATTTGAAAATTCCGAAATGGAAATCGCTCCAAGTGTTAAATTCAATAAAATCTTTAGAGCCAATACTGATTTGATTTATTTCAGTTCTGTAGCTTTATTTAATTGATTAAAGAAAGTAAGACAAAGCGGGAATTTTGGAAAACCACAATGATCAATTTGAGGAAAGAGAGAAGTGCACTTCTTGCTTCGGTTGAAGACAAGAGCGGCAGCGGACTACCCTCAATTTACAATTTACTCGGCCATTATACTGACCACCGTTGGTACCATTGTAAGTGCTAAAAAATGATTATGGTAATGTTTTGTTACTCGCAATGCCAACTTTCAGAAGTTGGCGCAGGAGTCGCGAAGAGAAATAATAAAATGATATTTTGATGGCTAATCAGCAAATATAAGACATGAGATAGGATTTTATTAGCTAAAAGGTAGGTCTTAGGACAGTCATTACTCTAATTTATCAATTTCTTCAACACCTTATCTCTTTCCCTCGCATAAAGTATTGGCAATCAGGTCTCTCTTGCATTCCTCTGGAGTCATTTGATTTAAAAACAATTATGGCAGTTGCAAACCTTCACGGATACACGGTTATTGGACTTTATTACCAATTAAGCAGCATGCCTTTCTCTTGTTTGCTGCAATTCCCAAGAGGGCGACTCATTTACAGCGGTAACTCAAGCAGTAATCAGGATTTATACCGATAGCTCACGCTGGTACATACGACGTTCATCTGAGCCGAGAATAAGTAACGTCATCTTCATAAGTTACGTCCTCACGTTAAATAAAAACCTGCTTACACTTATATGCACGTACTCCGTGGGAGGAGGTGTATTTCCCAACCCACGCCACCTTGGCGGTCGTAAGGCTGACCAGACGTGTGCTCCTGCGCGCGTCCGCACCGCGACTTTTTTCCATCGAGTCTCATACATTTCTTTTTTGCACGCGACTGACTCTCTCTCAAAGGGCCGAGGAATGGCAGGAATGCATCGAGATAGTGACGGACAAGACCGTCCAAGCGGAATGGAACGAGGGGACCGTGAGAGTAGTCGCAGGTGGTGGTGGTGGCGGCGGCCGTGGTGGGGATGATGGCAGAGAGGCGGGGGTAAGGAGAACTGAACTGACTCGCTGGGAGGAACAAATGACGCCAGTGGTCAAGGGAGCGGAAAAGAGAGGGGGGAAGCATTAAATGAGACGGGAAAGGGATGAATCTTCCTCCTCTTTCCCGCCTAGAAGGAAGAAATTCGCGTCGATCCCCGCGAGACTCACTTCCCCGTGGAGACCGGAGGTCACCCGAAGATTGCGCCGGTCTAAACCAATGTTACTGCCCAACATTCTTATTACTAAGCAATCTATCGGCCAGGGTAGGTTTAACTGAAAGTCAGTAAAAATCCCATGATTTTTATGGAAACAGGCCTCTGAACTGCTTATATCGTCATCTCAACTGCGTAAACCTCTTCTTTATCCCGTCCATGAAACCAAATCACTTTCTCCCCTTCCCCACTGGCCCAACATCCATTCCTCTACCATGGCCTAAAGAAAACCTAATTTTCTCTTCCAAGCACCTATTTTGCCTCCTAATTATCTCACCCTTCCTATCCTCACCAACCATACCAAGCATCTACAGTTGTCCTCCTTTCTGTCCACCGCACCTTCTCTATCTTCCTCTTCTCCGAATTCAATTATAACACGTGTACAATTATTGTCTTTCACTCAGGGTCGTTGTTTTTCTCTCTTTTTCTTTGTTATTAAGCTCCATTGATTTTATGATTTGAGTACAATCATTCGTTAGTTTGTTAATTATCTCGCTGCCATTTCATTTTATCTTATTGTTGCTCTATTACTGTTGCTCTATTAGCTAGGGAACCTATCTCAGGGTGTAATAAAGGTTTATTATTTCCTATTCTATTCCTTTACACCCACATCTGGAGAGTCTACGGCTTATTCTCTTCTTCTCTTTCTGAGTCCACCTTTCTACGCCATTCATCGCTACATTTCATACCAAACTCTTCACTAGCTTGTCCTTTATATCTTATCTTTATCACCTATTATCGAAAACTTAATTAAATTTGCCTCCACGATACAGTAAACAATTGTATAATTGAGATAATTAGAGTAGTTTAAATAGGCGTGTTGTTTAAATCCGGGGTTAGCATCATGTGTCCGATTTTCAAATTACCATATGCAATTACTGTAATCGAATGTCGATTCAAAGCCGTCTCTGCGATACAAAAAAAATTCCTTTGTTCTACAAGTTGTTTGAGAGTTCTTTGTCCTACAAGCGCCGCAAATATGAAGAAAATACGCAGCTTAATCCTTCTTCGATTCTGGGTGGGGAGAATTCCACCAACCCCTTCATAAACCTCTCAACTTCCCCTTCATGAAACGCACTTCCTCTCTAACTCTGTCCGATCCACCCTCGCGGTCTGTTTCCCCGTAAAAACGAGGGAGTGAGGGAGGTGAGATAGACAAAAGAGGGGGGGAGGACGACTTCCCCTCACAACCACCGCCTACTCATTAGGAATGTATCTGAGCCTGAAATCTGGTTTCCCCGGCGTGCGGGGGAGCGGCGATGGACGATGGCAGGGGGGTTCCAGTGAGGGAGTTCACGGCTCTGGGCTCTTCCGAGGACTTCCCAGCCCTTAGAATATGAAAGAGCGGGATCGCAGGAGTGACTGGGAAAAGGCGTGAGACGCGTGGGGGTGGGATAGAAGAGGTCGGTGGTGTTGTGTGATGAGGTAGGCGGAAACCCGGCGAGTTCTTTGGGACGAGGAGTCAAGGTCCGCCTCCGCCCTTTCTTTCCCTTCAAAGAGTATTACAGTTGTGCACCTTTTCCCCTTCAAAAACGTGCCCTTCCTACCTTGCCTTTCCGCCTCTTCCCAGCGGAGCGACCGTCACACCCCGTGCCAACATCTCGGCCCTGCCATCAGCACTTCCGCCCCACACCGCACGCCTCCTTCCGCCGAAAGAATGAGAAAGATATACAATGAGCGCGTGGCCCTCGCCCCCGAGCCGCCCCTTCACGGAAACCTCTCGCCGGTCTCCCCTGGCATCGGCCACGCCTATGCCTCCGCCGCCAACTCCGGGAAAATTGTGCCGTCTGTCCCACCAAATCCACCAGACTAGTCTTATATTTTCAAAAGTTCATTCGTTAACATTATGGCGGCTATACACTGGCAAGTTTATTTCGGCGTAACTTGTAGCTGCAAATGACTCTACAAGCCGCTTGCAGAACTTGTGAAAGTTTGGGTGAGCCGCTTGCAGAAGCGCTTTGTTGACAGTATGAACAGCAACCAATCTGTCTCAGCACTGACATATGAAAAATATTTCGTCATAGTGAAATTTCTCACTGGAAGTGAGAACTGGATTTCTCTTGTGGAAGTAACTTGCCGGTGTAAACCCATACTTGCCTAAAACATAGCTGAGATTGATAACGGCTGTCCAGCAATGTTGCCTTGCGTCCTCCAGTCTCTAGAGGCTAGCAGCACAGACCTTTTATGGGCAGTTTTACACACTCCTATTAATCGCAGTGGTTGTTCGTAAGTTTAAACGAGATAAAAATTCAAAGGAGATGGTCTCATTTCAAAGAAAAAGATATCAAATTTCTAACAATATCAGCCTATTTCTGCAATACTTTTTATGATATCACCCAAAAAATAGATGAGGTTAAATAGTATTAGAGAGAGAGTTGGGCTTCTGAGGAATATTATTTTTTTGACAACAAGGAATCTCGATGCATCCATCATGCAAAATATATTAAAGTGCGACGTTTTTATGTTTTCTCAATTTTTGTCAGAGATCAATCAATATAATCAACACGAGTACATTTTCATATTTACATAGATGAAATTATACGTAAAAACTTTCAATGATTAATGAAAACACCATAATAACTTTTATGACGTAGCACAAAACTTTGAAAGCGATTTAAGAGTACACCTTGACACAAATAAATTAAAGTTAATGTTCTAGATATACGAATATGAATTTTAACGAATTAAAAATATCGTCATTAAAACAAAGTTTTCGCGCCATTAATAGTACCCTATTGACATCAATCGCCTTACGACTGCTGCAATAAAATAATCAAATAAATTGAATGGTGTACGATACTTGAAAGCTGTCAAGCTTACAAGCATCTACAAAATTATGTTAGATCAAATATCATGTGATCATAACTTTAGTTTTTTTATATCTGGTTCAGTTTTCAAGTTTTTTTAAACTCGGTAATCCATCATTTCGGTCGATGCTGTAATGGTTGGCATCACAGCTATATTCGTACTTCACCTACCTCTGTGACTCAGAAAAAATTCTGGGATTCAATAAAATTATATTCCAGTTGAGGGACATTAAATGGGTAGTATTAGTTAAATAAAGTTTTAGAGAATTCCTCAGCGCTAAAATATTTTAATCTCTGGTGAAAAATGGGTGCAAGAGATAATTATAATATGTGCATGTTCTGTTCTGTCTGAGAATAACTATGACTTGAGAAATCTAATGCCAGTTTTTACTGATCCTTGAGTAATAAATATTGTTACATTACAAACCTTCCTTTGCACTGATGACAGCTATCGTCACCAGCAAAGATAAATACGATAAGATACAATTCCAAATCGGTCAAACTTCACTACTTTTGTTTCGGACTATAAACAAAAATATTTATTTTCCAAAACATTGTTAGAGATTTTCGTGAGGCCGTTTTGCATTTGGATTTGGCGGGCAAAAAAGCATAATTTCGTCTCGCCGAAGAGCCCGCCGAATGTCGAACGATTTGGTTCCAAATGCTTGGTAGTGGTAGAGATTGCGTGCGTTTCTCCCCTTCCCAGGAAACTTTAAGGGGAGGCGATGACGCTATTATTTCTAATGGCGTGAAATTGAGGGATTGGATTAAAAAGTTATCTGGGGATCGACGGGAGAGAAAATGTATACGTTCTCGAGACAATGGGCGTAATTACCGCCATAGATACCTAACAACTTGATGGACGAAATGTTGAAAACAAAGCTGAAAAATGTTTCTCTCCTTTCCGTTTCCGGTCCGCTTTTCAATTAGACCCGCTCGAAACGTCGTCACAATTACCGATATGAGGATGATGGGCAGAATCAGAAATCTTGAGTGACGAGATACCTTCCTTTTTCAAGATAGGAGGCAAGTGACCCAATGCGACCCATTATTCTAACAAAATCATAGGAATTATCATCATATCAGCATCTAAAGTCTTCAACTTTTCTCAATCCTTTTCGACAGCGATTGAAGAAAAAAATACGAGTTTAGTGTTTCGAATTCTATAAAGAGGCCTAGATAGCTTTCCGCCATTATAGCCCGTTTAACACATTTGTTTCATCAAAATCTTAATAATTAATTATAATCCTATTGTTTTCATTTGGAAAATCACAAACGGATATCAGTTCACGATATAACCATGCACTTAAATGTTCATATTTTCACTAACGGTTTGTTTATGGAGTGAAAACATTTTCCAAATTTGTTGAGCGGTTCATCATATCATTTATTTTTAAATTGCATGCGCTTAAACGCATCTACCATCGAAGATTAGTGAAGCCTGCTTTATAAGGGTGTTTTATATTTTTTTAGTCTTCTTTTGTGAAGGTAGTATTAGCCAGGTCAAGGGAATACTCAAATACCGTGATCACGAAAAGAAACAAATATCATTTTTTTTCTTTTCATCATTGCATATTTTATGATTCTTAAGTCATTGGAATAAACCTCTCTATCTGGCAAACTTTACCCCTTACCAATAAACCTATACTACAAATTGGCTGTACTTGAAACCTAAGCACTGGCGACCAGTTGAATATAAGGATTGTTTGACCTAAAATCGAATTAAATAAATGTTTCGACTCAAACTGCCATCTATTCTGGATACCATCTCATTAAATAAGACCTAGGGAAAAGTGCACTAGGAACAGGCCCTTGATAATTGGCAAAACTTCTCCTTCCAAACTGGAAAGCAACTACACTGAGCTAGTACAGTATACCACTTTTACAATTATTCCCGTATTTCAAGAAAACCGAAAAATGAATTATTATTACTTTCAGACATAGGCTATTCTTTTAAACGGATGATCTATCCTTAACGAGATAGATTACTTTTAAAGTTGGTGGGAAACTTTTGGAAGAGACTACCAATGATCAACATCTACCGAAAGAACGGTCAGAGACAAATATGAGTATTTCGAAGCACGGCTGTTTCACTAAGGACTTAGGCTAAGGTCATCGACTGAGATTAGAGCATAAAGAGGAAGAACTTAAAAAAAGGGATATTTTCCATGATAAAATTAAAACATTTTGGCTCGCATTTGCGGGGAAAATCTTTTTCTTTCATTTCTCGGAAACAATGAATCAGATCCTGTTTCCTATGAGGAAAATCATCTCTCTCGGAAGAATTTAATCAAGTTCACCTCAACGTATAATTGAGTCAGATATTAGAAAACAATCTGCCTTGGACGGTAAAGGAAAACATTGACACAACCGCTTATGACCAGTATGTACTGTTAATAATTCAGACAAAAGGATATGTAATGCTGTGATGGTCCAAAATATCTCCGAACAGAGAAAATAATTGCCAATCAATGCAGATGCACTGAAATTTTCCTTAGTGGCGTAACTGGCTATTACATTTGACCAGTAATTGGGAGATCCAGGTTCGGCCCTCGAAGGAGTAAAATACCTAATTTTTTAAATCACGAATCTCACCCCCTTCTGTGTATGCAGAGAAAATAATGTTCAGATATAAAGAATAAATTTAAATCATCAGTATCGAAATTCATTGACACCCTATCTGATTTTATTTTTTTCGACGATGTCTGAGGCTCCTTGTAAGAATTCCTTATGATGTTCGTACTAATTGCGTATGTTTTAAGTAAGATCTGCTCAGAAATTTAAATGTGCCATGGAAATCAACTTTGTATCATTGCTGGTGAAGTTAAAATCATGGAAATCAGAGAAAGCAAGTTTTTAAGCTCCTTTAAATTTTGACTAAGGTTAATGTATCATTCCAAGTAATACCAAAAAAAGTTTGATTTGTTCTCGTAACAAGGAAGCCTATAATTGGGTACTAAATTATGCCATTGAAATTCATTAAAATTTTTTATAGTACCTACTAACGAATGTAGTATCCCAATGGTGTTATTCTACGTAAACATTGATGATGATGATGCATAGTCCTATTATTTCCACTCATGAAATTAAGATTTTCCGCAATACATTCAGTACAATAGAGTTCTCGGATAATTTTCTTAACCTTCGCCCCAAAAATGTTCTTAAAAGTTTTACTAAATACGCTAGCAAGAAAACTCAATAGTTACCTCGAATTTGCCTACAAATTGGATTGGATTCAATTGGCTACACGCTAAGATTCTGTATTCTATGTGAAATTCATAAAAGTAAGATACTAGGCGCTGTTACATAAGTGCATATGAGCTCATCAGATCTCTCTCACTTTGGAGAAGATGGAGAAAAAGTGCTAAATGAACAATAAAAATCATTATGATTCACCAAAAGCTTTCAGTAAATTTCGAACATTCTGTTTTGCCACCCATGAATGACTTCTTCTTCATAACTGCGTATTTCTTCTCGGGGTTACTATATTTACGTCCCAAAGCGGCTATTCCAACAGCGCAAAAATCTAATTACATCATCAAATCAACATTTTGACAAAAAACCTTTGTAATATACACCTAGAAAGTTTTCCTTGAAGGAATTATTTAACTTGACCGGGTTTAAACCCGTATCTCCCGAATACGGTAAGATATGTTAGTCAAGAACAGCACCAAGCAATTTTAATTCAAGGTGAATTTCATGGGGGGTTAATGCGAACATGATGTTCTCAGTCCGTCTCTAGTCCACACCATTTGTGCGATCGCAATGAATTCTATTTTGTCAAAATTTTGTCGTTACAAAACGACTTTGCTTGGTATATCAAACGTGACAGTGGCATTATTGTCGGACCACGTCCCCTGCGTTACTGTTGGAATGTGGTCGAGAGCATCCTATTTGTGTAAACCATCACTGAAATTAAAATAAACATAGTTCGTGTAAACCACCACATTGAATTTAGAATATTATGCTCTCAAAATGGAGGGAAAAGTCCCTAGAGGAACCTGGATTAAGTACATGGACCAAATAAAAAGGGAGGTATATAGGAAGAGATATCAGGAGGTAAGGAAGCTAGCGTTAGACAGGGAAGGGTGGAGGACTTAAGTCAACCAATATTAGGATTGAACGACCAATGATGTTGATCTCAAATTTAGAGAACTTTATGAAATTTCCACACACTTTGTTATAACCGCACATCGACATAGGTGTCGACAATATTATGTTATTTTCAAAGTGCACTGTAAATGACATAGTATATTCGAAACCTAGGCCGGTTGTGGCAATAAAAAATTGTGGAAATTTACCCGAGTTCTGTCAATTTGAGATCATGATATTTGTAACCTATTTCCTCAAGTTATCAGCCGATTCGTAAAACTTTGAATTGGAATTATGATGGTTCACTGGTGTAACTGACTTACACACCTGACCTGCAACTGGGAGATCCGAATTCGAATCCCGCTCAAGTCAAATGACTATTCTCAAAGTGTCTTTCTCCCGAAAATTTGTTTTATACCGTCGCACTGGTACGTGTGACATCGTATCATATCATTTGTCCAGCCACTATTATTGGAAACTTTGGAATTCTTTATATCTAGCCCATGCTTTGAAATTTAACTCTGTGTTTATTCAAAGAAAATCATGGTGAAACGTCGTATTACATTAGTTTTATGTATTCACTCTCCATGTGAAGGACGCAGAAGCACCAG
Source organism: Ceriagrion tenellum (assembly GCA_963169105.1). Taxonomy (NCBI): domain Eukaryota; kingdom Metazoa; phylum Arthropoda; class Insecta; order Odonata; family Coenagrionidae; genus Ceriagrion; species Ceriagrion tenellum. Next base: position 78,795,565 of record OY720637.1, on the reverse strand, counting down.
AAATTACATACCTAACATTCCTTTTTCTCTACTCAAAATTTTGTATTTACGTTACTGGGCTACCGGTTGTGGATATTCATGTCCACCCCATCGAATTACTTGCATCTCGTTCGAAACATCTACCGGCACAGCATAACCCCTTTGGGGGAAGCAGCGGCCACCCCTCCGGGATGGGATGACATACGCACAAGGCCTCGCGCATAACTTCCGCCTGCAACCCCGTGTTACGTCTCTCCCTATCTCGTCCCGTGCGGTAGGGTTTGCGGAAATATGTATCCTACCCACCCGCTCTATCGATTTGGCCCGCGTGCTTGGTGTATCCTTATCGTCGGCCACGACTCACTCCTCCCGAAGACGACAAAGGATAAAGAAAGTGGGAGGAAGAAAGAAAGAAAATGAAAATAAGAGAAAGCAAGAGATGGTGGTGGTGGTGGGCCTTAAAGGTGGGCTCTGGATGCAAGCAAACAAACGAAGGACACAAAAAAACAGCTGAAACGTAGACAGCTAAACAAAAGAAAGTCGGAATTCGTATCTCACACGCGACGGGAAAAAGCCCGGGAGCTGTCGGGGTTGGGAAGCTCAAGGGACGGACATGTAGAGGTACACGCGGAAGATGTTCGGGAGATATACAAGGAAGGGGGGTTGAAGACTGGAGGGGGAGAAGTGGTGAGGGTGGGGTGGGGGAGTTGGAGATCTGGTGAGGCTACAGGAGAGTGGGGATATTTATGTGACAAAGGGAACAATGCAGCACGTCGACTACCTCAGCGAGTCTGTCACGATGCATTGAATTACCACCGAGGTATGGGATGTAAAGTGGGTGGAGTGACCGCGGGGTTCACGGGAAGGAGTGGGTGCTTGGGTGTCCAGAGGGGGTGGCTAGGCACCCGGGGGTCGCGAATGGGGGACGGGCTGGAATTGAACGGGGACCCACCGGGGTAGTACCTATGTCTCCCGGTGCGGGACAAGCGGGGGACTCGGCCGGCGGCGAGGCAAGGTCCGGCCGCCAGGAGATTCGCCGAAAGCGCCGGCATTTTCCCCCGCCGGAATGTGGACAGACATCGCAGCGCCTCGCAGTTACATATCTTGTGTTTTAAAAGCTGAATCTTTTCTCCTAGAATAAAACAAGTTATTCCCGCAGATAATCCTGGAGAATCTACCTGATAGTTTAACGGTACTATTGACTAGTCACCTAGGTATATTTTTCTAGTAAGTTAATAGAATTGGGTGCATGCGTTGAATCTTTTGGCACCGAGATTGCTTCATCTTTTAGTTGACCATATTTCGCGTACCACAGATGATATGAAACCCGCACTTTTCCTCGAGGATAGTAATAAAATATACGTTTTCTCACGTATAAACTTGAAGCACTTATCTGAAAACTATGCCGTATAGTTGATATGTAACCTCGACGGTTTTCTGTTTTGAGATAAGAGGATAAAGAGTACAGGCTGAATTCAGTTGTAGAAAAATCGCTACACGTTCAAGATCACGTATATTAGGCGTAGTTTTTGGAATCATATGTTCTCACCACGGATAAAATAAATCATATGAATACCTTAATTACACATGATCACTCGTCTGATAACTTCACAGAATCATTAACCAGAATTGTTTATTTCTTTATAAAGTTTGGTGTAAACATAAAATATGGCTCCCCCCAAGTCGCTACTTCATTTATTGCATTATCATTTTCAGGGCTGAGTTTTCTCCCCGTAGATTTGTTAAAAAATCGTGATACTGACGCAAAGAAACAATAAAAAACTTTTAAAATTGCTTCGCGGTGACAGTGACCAGGTTTTCCTGTGTTTATGAAACTATATGAATAAATCAAACCTGAAGGTATTTAAATATCTCCGCAATGCATTTACATCTATTAAATTTCCCTTCACTAAAGCTCCTCCCACGAAAAATGATTTAAAAATTATTCTCGCAGATAAACCTGGGTTAGAGAATCTATATATCCGTCGCTTTAAAAAGTAATATTATCAATATATGCACAGAAGACTTGAGGTGGGAAAAATAAAACCATTCAATAACGTAGCAACCACTTAATTGGTTCAACGCGTTCAAATAGTTATACATACTTTAGCTGCTGCAGAGACAACACTGTCAATTAATTATGATGAATCGAAAGTTGAACAATGTTTCCAAATCACAAGAGAAAAAGATTTCAGATGAAAACATGGAAAAGTGACTGTACAAATGTTTACATTTTACTTGTTTGTGAGATAAATTAACACTGTTGGAACTCTGAAAGAAAATCTGTAATAATAATAGCCCAATCGAAGACTGCTTTCCGATGTAAGTTACATTCATCAATCATTGGCAAAAGATTGCTCAACAGGAAGCTATTGATGAAAATCTCTACGTCGGCCTACACTTCATTTTCAGGAAACAAAAAATGTTGCATCCTTCCTAGTTGCTAATAAAAAGGCCTAACTGATGACGGTCACTTTAAAAGCAATATTTTAATATTCATCATCAACTCTTCTGCTTGCTGATTGGTGAGTTTCTTAAGTCCATACCGACACTTCCCTATTTGAGGGTGATAATAACGTTGTCCTTCACATAACTTACTGATCACCAACTCTATTCTAAGTATCTTACACCCCTTGCGTCTTCAAATTTAATAAAAAAGCACATACTCCCTACCTACGTCATTAAATAGAACAAAAGAAATTTCACAGCAAAATAAATCTCTATCTGTTTCGAACTGCACTAAACATTAATCGTGAAACTACGACCTGTTGTAACTGTAAATCTGTAATCTAATGCTAAAACTGTAATCTGTTGTAAGTAGAAATCTAAATTACGCAGTGAATAAAATTTCTATCACATTGACCTCACTCAATGTTGTTGCTGCAAACATTCCACTCTATGAATCTATCTCCATTCCCTATCAAGCCTATTTCACAACCTTATTTATTTTAACCCAAATAATTATTTGATGTGTACATTCTATTTTGTGTAAGAGTATACATTTTGCAGCTGCTGATTTACCGCTATGATTTAAATATTGTAACCTTTTACACACTTCTTCATAAACAAAACTAATACAAAAAAGAATAAACTGCGACATTATCCTTTAAGCTCAACAATAAGTGGTCATGTATGAAAAAACCATTGAGTTATATAAAACTTTGAAACGTAAAAAATGGAGTTCTGAGTACTAAGAGAAAAAATGGATCTTCAGAAACTTCCATGCTAGCCACCGCAGAAATAGCGTTTGGCTGGGGGTATAAGAACACCAACAACAATGAAGTAATTAGGAAAGTATGCAAAGTAGATTGGAATAAAAAGAATATAAGAAAGTAAATTATATGTCAACGGCATGTAGGGCTAATTAAAATTAAATTGCATGTTTATCAGAACCTCGCTCAGCTAATGCTATAGTCACCCAAGGCGCGTGGAAAAAGGATTTTTTGTACCAATTAGAATGGCAACATATCTCTCATTTGGTCGCTTCTTTCAGCTCTAGAGATATTTCTATCGGGTGAAAATAAAATACACTCAGTTCCACCGTGAAATTTTCGCAATAATCATATTTCAAGTAACCACCGAGTCTCCTACGGGTCCCAGCCTAGTAAAGTAGAGTCTTGGTTACACGAGCCTCGATTTACCAGAGTTCTGTATATGCTAGGCGCATATGTAGTTAGATCACAGAATACTAAGAGCAATTATGTAAGAATTGTAACTCAATTTTTGGTTGCTGTATTTGAATTTATAATGCTAATTTTATTTGATTCAACTGTTATATTGAGTTAACTATCTCTGTAGCTGCTGTTATGCCTTGCTACTTAGATGATTTGGCTGGAGAGCGAAGGAAAGAGGTGAGAACTGCATTTGGACAATAGACTTGTTTTGACGAGGAAAAGACAAATTTTGATATTTCTTCTAAGTGATTTTTAAAAGTAAATGCATATGCGACATACTATGGCAAGGCATGAACAAAGGGTTTATTGTATAATTTATGCGCGACAGACGACTCTTCCCCATTACTCGAGTTTTTGGTGGCCTCGATCCACGTTAATTTTGTTTAGACTCGACTGTACCTCCTTTAGCTGTGTTACACTCTCAGAAGTTTTCAACCGACCGCAAGAGACTTGATCGGACGTGTATGAGCATAGCAGATTAATAATGTCGCGAAAGGTTCAGGGGACAGCCGTGTCGCACCGGCGCAGCGTCGACGCGGAGAGGGCTCAAAACCGCGAAAGAAAGCCGGAGAGACGCTCCCTAATGGGTGGGAAGCGTGGAATTTGGTGACGCCTTCCCCTTCGGTAGGACGTCAAAAGCTTTCGGATCCGCGCCAAGTCTTTTAGTGTTTCTGCCTAAACAATGGGGGGAGTGGGATGGAGAGGAGGAGGGAAGTCGTTGTAGGATGGCTGTCTCCGACATTGGCCTACTCCTTGAAACAAAAGCAAAAAGGTTCCCCCATTCCTCGCACTTTCTTGCGAAGGACCTTGCGTAGTAACATTCACCTCCGCTCTTGACATGTAAAACTCCCTTCGGAAGCGAAAGTTCTCAATGGAGAAACGAAATGAACACTGATGCGCAAGCGGGGAGGAAAAATAGACGGAAATAAGTCCAACCTTTTGTCTCTGCACGTTTAAAAACCTTCATACAGGTTTCAATAGCTCAGTACACATTAACTATACCTCAGGTATTGTGTCCAGTTGTTGTCTGTTAAATTTTCTTATGCAGGTGTTTCAACCACCGCAAAATCTTTCTTATAAAAGATAAATGCACATTTAAGAGATTCTCAACAATAGAAGTTTATTCAATAGTCCCTGCCTTAACTCTACCTCATTGCCTGGCCATCAGTGCCCTAATTTCCCGTCAGCCCTTCTGACGTCCGAAAATATCTCACTCGTAATCTTTTTAACGATTTACTCCTTCCCTCGTTCCATTAATACCAGCATTTTTTCCGATTTTAAAACCACATTTTCCCTATCTCCCCATTCTCTTTAGAACTCCTCATTACTGGAAATCTCTTTGAAATTGAAAGCAATACTTTAAAAACATATTTGCGCTGTATAATTCACTTGTAATAACAATTATATTAAGTAAAAAGTAATTTGAAGAATTATTTTAAAAGTTCACTACCTAATTACAGATTCCTTTGCAATAAAGTATCATCTCATTATGACTCGCACTGGGTAAATTTCACTATATCCTCTATTAATCTTCTTATGGAAAAACTATGGGGTCAACATTAGAACTATATATTCCATTTTATAGGTTAGTAATGATAAGCATAACACTTATTTGTTTTGACCTTAATATAATGCCTAAACAGAAGCAATGACCTCTAAAACTAGAGCCAGTGAACATGATAATTTTAGCCGGTGTTTTGCTGTTTAGATTAATAGTTACTTTCCTAAGCGCATCATCTGACTTTAAAAGAATATGTTAAGAAATCAGTTTGAGATACATATATACCATAAATGTATGTTGAATTCATTTAAGCTGCTTATTGTCTTAGTTAAAATAAACAGCGTTATGTTAATGGCTTTGTGTTGGATTGACCAAGATTCCCTGGAATTTTTCATTCCGTAAGAAGTTAATTAGTCAGTATTCCACAATAGATTCTAAAAACTATGCTACCTAAAGTATTCGAAATATTGTCATTGCAGTACAATAGAATAGTGATTCTCTAGACCTGAGAGGAATACAACGAGATCTAATGCTCAAGATTTTATGTATAATCCTGTTAAGCTTCCAATAAGGTGATGGGATAAGATTAGGTTTTACTTTGTAGAATTCAATCTAATATTACAAAAATGTTGGCTTTTACAATCCAAAGTCATTTAAAACTAAGTGAAAAGTCCAGATTTCAATAACCTTTAGTAATTAAACATCAGATGACGATTGCAAAGGCATTAAAATCTAGATTGTGCACTTAATTTTTCACCCGGATTGGTTAACATATCTGAAATATTTCAATGAGGTAATGGATTTAGTGCCTCAACGAAGTAAATTTTTTTCTTATTTATTTCACGGGTAGATAAGAATTTGGACTTCGCGATCGCTCAGGAAGAGATTCCGGTCGGGGTCCCCAGCGCCAGATACGTCTGTGAAATGTTATCAGTGCAAAATCGTGAGGATGGATTCCTTGGGTGTTTGGAATTCAGCCTCACAATCCGGCGTGTAGACCAGGAGGAAGAAAGGTGCCCGTGGTCCACGGAAGACCTGTTTGACTGGATGGGACGAAGGGGCACCCAGGAGCTAGCGCAACGTGCGGCGGAAAGAGGAAGCTAAGTGAAGAGCAAGTGAATGCTTCTAATGATTTTCGTCCATAATCATGGGTACTTAATGTAAAAAATAAATGAAAGTTTGATGGGCAGCACTGCCCATTATTTCCCTTGCTGCGGAGAGTTTACTGTGAATGTTCCTGAATAAAACAATCATTTTATAACAAAATATATTCTTTCGTATCCTTTGAAATATTTGACTCAACCCATCTCAAAGTTTTAATTAGATTGTAGAGAATTTTCAAAAACACAAGGAGAGAGTATAAAGCGCATATATTAAGGATGTTAAAGACATTAATAAAGAGACGTTACATAGCGCAAGTGGGATGGAAATGGAAGCCTAAACAAATATCATTTCATATGCTTTTGGTCTAATTACTTAAACTACAAACGAAGGCTAAATTCATTGAAACAGTAAAGCAAAATCATTTTCTATGATATCAAGGACTGAATAGGAAATGCAGTTCCTCTAGTCTTGGATAAGTCAGCCAGGGACAGGCTGTGTTTGAAAAAATCCTTGCCGGGTAAAAAAATTGACATTCGACATGGGTAGACAAGCACAAACATAATGGGACGTGAAACAGTCAATGTCGAAACTCATTTTTCAAACCCACGATGAGTTGCTGAATTTTGAATTTTGCATAATTTCCCACCAAGTTGAAGATGATAAGGAGTACTTTAGCATAAAGGCACTAGGAGTAGAGCCCGCAGTGACTCTGGATTCAAACGCAAAATTTTCAAAAGGTGCAGCTACTAATTTTCACGACTGGCAGTTAAGTAAAGTGGAGCTGGCGTCACGGAGGAGTACACAGGGAAAGAATGGACCGACAAAAGGTGAGTTGCATCAGAGTTTTTCTCGAGCAAAAACGTAACTTTCAGCATATATTTCCATAACATTCAAACAGCAAACACGGGTAATGACGACGGTGAAAAACTTTATAATTTTTAGTTTCCGGTGCAGATGAAATTTCCTGAACCAATGCCAACTTTTAAGAAGGCACTTTTCTCACAAAACGGAACTGTTAGACAAAAGGATAATTTTTAGAGCGACTTATATATTTCTAATATAAACAACTAATAATTCAATGGAGCATATTTTGTGGCGCTTGAAACAATATCTCAGTAGAGTAACTCTTCGCATGCACTTTGGACCCCTTACATGTGCCTTACTGTGTATTCATCTGAAACCAAAATAAACTAAAATGTGCATCATTCTAATATTTGAATGAGCAACAGTATCATTATTGATGCGTAGTGGTTCATGAACGTTTATATTGTAAAGCGTAATGATCAAGATTTTGCGACTTCCACAATTTTTTTAAAAGTTATCGACCAGTTTCGGCTGTCAAGCCATCTTCAGATGAATCCTGAATATGGCTTGGCAGGATTTACCTGAATGGCTTGACAGCCGAATCCGGTCGGTAACTTAAAAATAAACTGTGAAAGTCACAAACTTTATTTATTGACGTCCTTCCTCCAAAAGAAAGCTTCCCTTTTCGATATTATCTGAAAAGCCTCGTTAGTCCTTAAATAGATCTCATGAGTAGTAATATGCATGTACATAAACAACCTTTTTTCCTGTAACGTAGATGAAATATATTGCTCAGGACACATCTGGACAGAAAATCTGGCGTTACTGTTCACTCAGTTAACGCATTTGAGCATTGGTTTCTCATTTTTAGGGTATTTTATAAAGGTTGATTAGACTTTCTATCAAAGGACAATAGTGTATCAACTGGATTTCATAAAACAAGTAGACTACACCTTTAAAAAAATATTCTCACGCAAATTGGAAAAAAGATAGAGCTTTATAGCATACATCAAAACGTTTGCCAACGGTAGATAAGATGATAAAACTCACTCACCACAAGGTAAACTGTGCGATCGAACCTTTTTTCGAACATGACAATTGCTATTGTATCCTAGCTACCTACCTATCTCTAGCTAGAAAGTGCGATGAAACTAAGCAGTACGCTAAGCAGTAGAAAGCAGTGGCAGTACGCAGTATTCCTTACACCCAAGTCTATCAGGGGCCCAAATATTGATATTCCTTGCGAGTTGATATCGAAAACGCGAGCGTCCATCTTTGCGAAATCTTCGTCGTAGTTCCGCATATCGTCACAGTCCGCTATTCGCAACGCAAATATTAGGAAAGCGATTTCATAAAACGGATGTTATTTTAAGAACATCTATCGCATATATTTCGCTAATCATTACAGTGGGAAAATAATGATAATGCGCTCACACGCAATGAAGATCCTCAATCACGCCACAGTACTCTGCGTTATTTTTCAGCGTTTTTTTGTCTTTAAGAAATGTGGACGATTATGTAGCATATAATAAAGTTGCTCATGTAGACATTTAATATCGCACGATGTTTACTGAAGTGCAAAATATACTAAATAAGAAGTCCAAGTAGAGAAACAAAAATTCGATGACGACTGAAATCAGAAAATTTATATCATATAAATTCTTCAGTAATATCCATTCCTAATATGTCATATTCTATACATGAATTTTTTCACGGAAGAGGGAATATATTTTCTTAAGGAAAACATATTTACACTAATTTTGGATTTCAACATATTTGACTCAAAAACCGAAATCGAGAATCTCTGAAAAACTGCGGATTTATCAAAGCATCGGAATAACCGTTGAGTAATAATATTTAGCTAGTCATACTGAGTTGCTTATGAAGGTTGTTCTGATTTTCTTTTAACTTTCCACCTAATTCTTCTCTGTATTTGCAGTAACAACTAATGTAACTTTACATGCTGTGACAGCATTAGTAGATGGGTAATCTAAACTCCTAGTCTTCAGTGAACAATTATGAACTGCGTACTATTTTTAAGAGTACGTCATTTAGCCACCAAGATTTCATCACATAAGTTGATTATAATACTATGCAATGAGACCTTAGTCGTCAAATAGAAGAAGAGCAGTACATAGTCTTATGTATATCTTGAGCATTTGAAATTTGCCAAGTGACGCCTCGAGTTACTTCTTATTCCAAAGTCAAATACTGTAATATTGATAATCAAATTTCAGAATCGCGTCGTTAAGAGAAAAATATCTAACGCCAAACCCAGAACTCTGAAGTATAGTTCACGAAGGCATTGGCAAATCCTGGAGTCCAGAACTCAATACCCAAGCAAAGTGGCTCACGGCTGATTAAACCATTCCATGATTGGTTCAGAGAGGCCTACTGCACTACAGGAACGATCCCAAGTCTTGTCATGCAACGTATATAATCGAATTTTAGGGCAATTGACTGAGTTGAAAGCTGACAAGGGAAAACTATGCATCGCCAAAAGCTGAATTCGTGAAGTATAGTCCACGAGGATAATAATCTGCCTTCGGTCTATTGCCAAAAGCCACGCTAAGTCCTTCACGGCCGACCAAACTGTCGAATTGTGGGTTCTAAGGAGCATTCTATACTTAATTTACAATCCCAAGTACTATACTGTAACTTCACTTGTCGATTTTCTGTGCTATGCACTGGTTGAACATTTGTCACGGGAAAAATATTCATCGACAAAAGCCAAATTCGTAAAGGATGGTCCACGAGGACAATTATCTGCGATCTGCTCAATGCCAAAAGTCACGCTAAGCCGCTAAAGGCTGACTAAACTGTTCAACGGTGAGTTCTCAGAAGACTACTACACCGTAGAAACAATGTCACGTGGTCTCGCTCCTTATTCAATGGCGAAGCTGGAGTGTGAGGGAGAGACGTGGTCACTCCGTCAGTGATAAATACGGAGAAAGGGGTGTTGATACCCACGAACTCGGAGAAAAAGGTGTCAGAGGGGAGGGGAGGAAAGATGTTGAGGGCAGGGTAGGAACCTTATAACGGGCAGGCGAGGCGGAGGGGGTTGTCAATGGCTTAAGGGGCGGGAGAAGGAGGTAGGGGGGCGGAGAGAAAAATAGAGGGGGTGATGGGAAGGTGTAAGAGAGGAGGGGTCGTTCCGACGAGGCCCATGGCCCTCCTGAATCACTCCCTACCTCCAAACCATACCCTTATACACACCTCTCCCCCATACCGCCTTTCCTCCCCTGTCAACCCCCTCCCCCACCAATCCCCAGCATCCATGCCCACACAGATTTCCCCTCTCCAACATGCCCCCCTGCCTTACGCCCCGAATACTATAAACTCTTCCTCCTTTGCTCGTACACAAAACGTACGAATGGCGTCAAACCTCGTGACCACACCACGCGGGCGACAAACGAGTATCACGGACACGTCGTCCGACTGGCAAAAGGGGGATGAGGCAGAGGGGCTGGGGACGAAGGTCACCACGGATTCCGGGCACCGCCCCACAATCCAAAGGCTTCCGAAGGAGGACGCTCCCACCAAATACGCCCCCCCCCCTTTGCGCCCCCACTTTCTCCTTGCGCGTGGTCTCAAGGTGACGACAACATCTTTCTTGGCGACGGACGGCGAAAGCGCGCGTGCCGGCGCACAAACGAATACCAAAGCACGCGACGCGGCCGTCTGGAGGTAAAGGGGGCGTGGCTTTTCCTGAGAGACAGACACGGCACGATAAAGCACTTCAAGACGACACAAACACACGAACACGACCACTTTAAGCTGCGGTCACCAATCCAAATCCGACGACCGCGTGTTGGCGGGAAGAGTTTGTCGGGATGCGCCCGGACGCCATCTTGGATTCCTCCGCGTCCACTTCCGGTGGGATGGGGGGGGGGAACAAATTTTCAGATCTTGATGGACAGGCTCCCATGGTCCTAGCTGGCGCACGTTTAGACCACGTTGACGAGTAGGCCATCTTTTTAGGCACGGCACCATACTATCCAAATCCGCGGTGGGTATCCCTATACCCCTCAAGGCTCTCTCCCATGGCGGATGGCCTTCCGGTACGTCGTGCGCTCACCACTTGTCGGCAGATTGGCAAATCCGGTGGGTATACCAGTAGGTTCTCAAGGTCCCCAGACGGTATTATCCAACGTTTGACGGGTTCACGACCTTCTGGTCGGCTGCCAACCCATGCCGTTGGCAGAGCATCTTCTGGAAGAGCCTCCGGTGGTCGCCGCACAGGGTGCGTTCAGCGCCCGCGGGACCCGATCGGCCGAGGTTTCGGGACGTCGACCGTCACATCACCCCGCCTCATTGACGAAAGGGAGAGGAGCCCCTTTAGGGAAGCCCCTGCGAAATACGTCTTCCCTTCACGTCTGCCGCAACAAGAATGCCTCCATTTTATATGTAAGTCACAGCCAGTTGGGGAGAAAACCTCCAGCCACCATAGCCGTTTTCCCTCCTCCCTCTCCTCCTCGTAAAGTCCTCACTCCACAAGGGGGTGAGCCATGCACAGGGTCCCCCAACTCCTTCCCTTATTCCCTGACACCCTCCTTCTCCCCCCTCTCCTCAACCTCCCTCCCATTCTACCCGCCTCCATTCCCTCTCATCTGCAAGTCCTAACACGGCTAATTATCAAGTTAATATGGCTATTCGGGAAGGAGGAGGAGAAGGCCGTGGAAGTGGAGGAGGAGGTAGTAGTATGGGAGAGCTGCGTTAGGGGGGGGGTAGTGGGTTCCAAAGGATGTCGGGACTGAACGGGGCGGGGGCGGGTGGGAGGCAGGAGGGGTGGGTGGTTGAAAAGGGGGTGGGTTTTTGGGTGGGGGATGTGGAGTACCCAGGGCGAGAACCCTCCGGGGGTTGTAGGAGAAGGGGGGGGGGGGTTTGGGTGGGTGGGTGGGACATTTGGCTGAAGGGATGGAGGAGTCTGGTGGGAAGGGGGTGGGGCAAAGGAGGGGAGGTACATTGATATTATAAGTCCTTCAATCGCTGTATTCATTTGTAAACTAACCAGCGCTTGCTCATGTAACTTTCATACAATTTAAAGTGCCGTTATTCAGGTCGAAGTGTGGGTGGGAGGGGAGGGATGTGGGAGAGGCCGGGGAGGGCTTTTGGTGGGGAAGGTGGGAAGTGAGGGAGGAGATAGAGGAGGAAGAAAATAGAGGTAAGGAGAGAAAGTGAGAATGAAAATGCAGTTCGTGGCGAAAGACATGAAGCGCCCCAATCCAGTCTGTCGTCCTCCCCAGTCTCGCGACGCCTACGGATTTATTTATAACGCGCGCCCGGCCGAGCGTCGAAAAACGTTTGGCGTGGAGAGAGCGAACAAGAGAGAAAGAGGACTTCTGCAATTAAAAATAAAAACCTTGGTTGTCTCCATCCAACAAAGCCACCGATATCTTCCTACCTATTGTCACAAGGTGAGGACGAGCGATTTTCGGGAGGAAATTAACTGACACCCTTGTGTCACAAAACCCTTCCACCTTAGAAAAGCTTTGTTAGAAGATATGTAAAAGGAGAACATTTCACCTGAGTTAATTTCTCCCAAAAATTGTCCAAAAATTTTGATGGAGAAACTTTTTCGCCTAACTTATGACATATTCTCGAACCAAATTTGGTATAATTTTTGGCAAGAATTCCACAAACAGTGCTTAAAGCTAAATAAAGTCCCACGCATTTAATACAAGAAGGAACAAATTTATTTGCCTAAGAAGTTCTCGTCTTTGTTTTATTTGTACCCCATGAATAGAGCAGAGGGAAGAGGTGCCTCTAGGATGCTCATCCTTACTGGACAGAGGAGGACCAATGCTGTAATTTTAGGCGGACAGGAAAATGGGAGGAAAGAAATAATGAAGAATCAATGAAGGGACTGCAGATGAAGAAACTGAAGAGTAAGAAAGTTTAACACAATGAAAGATAAGGAAAAGGAAATATCTAACTAGGACACGAGTCGGAATCTCCGGAACATCATTATAGGAGGAAGTACGAGGAAAAATGTTAGGCGAAATGGTGATGAGGCCAAAAATGACTGGCAATGGAGGAGGAATCGAAGGATGAAGAGTGCGTTGAGTGAAAAGTTGAGAGAGAGGACTGGAGGAAGAAAAATAAGAGACCGATTCGGGACGAAATAGAACTAAGGTTAAAATTTTTGAGAAAGCAATAGGGGAAAGAAATGACCATGGGGAGTGAGCGGAAATAATGAATGAAAAGATGGTAAAAAAAGAGGAAGCAGAGAAAGGAGACACGACGGGAAGTAAAAGGAAGGTGGAGACGACCATAGATAAAGGAAGGGATAAATGAAAATGTTGGCTGAAAGGGTAATAAGGGTGAAAATGGCAGAGTAGAAGAGGGAATGAAGAATAAAGAGAAAATTGAATAGGGAAAAAGTATACAGAAAACATTAAGGTAGACACAGTAAAACTGGAGAAGGCAGGCTGAGAAAAAAACGTTAAGAGAAAAGAAGATGAGGAAAGAAATGACCAAAGGTTTATGAGCCAATGAAAAATGAAGATTTAGAAAAGGGAAAAATTATAGAATAGTAAACGGACAAACATAGGAGGAAATCAAGGATGGTAAGAGATAGAAGAGGCCAAAGATAGAGTGAAGTAATAACGTACAAAACAATGAACGGGACGAAGGCGGACTAAGATAAAAATTTTTGGCGAAAAGGGCAAGGCGAGGAGGAAGGAAATGGCCGATGGTATGGGATGAAGGGAATGAAGGATGAAGGCTACGAAAGGAGGGAGAAAGTACAACAGAAAGACAGAGAAGGAGAGAAGAGAAGGAGTAGAGGAGGAGATGTGGGAGGAAAAGGGAGGAGGAAAGGAAGAGGAGTGGGAGGAGAGGCGGAGAGCCTTTGGCGGTAATATATTCTTCGGCTCATTCTGAATACGAATACATCTCTCTATCTCTCACTCCCTCTTTTCCCACCCCGCCCTCCTGCCTCATGTATGTATGTATGCAAGCGGACAAGACCATAGGATATACATGTATGCGAGAAGTGAGGAGGGAGGGGGAGGAAAGGCGATGAGGTGAGGTGGGGGTGTGGGGAGGGGAAGGAGGCGATTTTCAATTATGAGGAGGTTCTGGAAGGAAAGGGGGAGGCACCACCCACCACTCACCCCCCACACCGCTTCCCCCAAACCCTCTCTCCTTGGCTTTAGAGTCCCCCACCCCACGCCCCATAAAGGGTGAATGGCGAGGGGTGCGGAGGAGGAAGAGGAGTGGGGGGGACCGAATTAAATATGGATTAATGGAGATGATGGCAGGCTTGGCAAGTTTGGAGATCGTGGCAGAGCTTCAAGGAGCGGGGTGTAGTCGGGAGTGGGAGGAGGAGTGGAGAAGGGGGGGGGAGGGCACTCGCGGGAGGAGAGGAGGGAAGTGTCGAGGAAACTTGGGGAGGCGAATCGTGGTTGTGCGGAGGAGGCACGACGGTGGGCGCGACACACAAAACCTCGAGTCGTTTCTGGCAGTGCCAAAGGCATTGTTGAGGGGCGAACCGACAAACCGGAGTCATTAGCGCCCTTCAGGCGACGAGGCAAAACTGGCAGCGGCTGGCGGTGAAATGGCTAATGTTCACACCATCAACGTGCCAGCCATTGTGGCCGCTACATGTCGTGTTAATTCACGTTTGCTTAATCGTAATTTTTACTTCTAATTCTGCCAAATTTCCACAGTCAACGCTGGCATTGTGAGGTACGATTACCAAATAAATCGAGAAAAATGGAGAAAGGCGAGTAATTTTGATGACCTTATAAAGAATAGTCTCAATTGCCATCAGAAACATCCATAAAGTTGTAACACAACTAAGGGGGTGATAATTCGCTTAGCAAGTTAACTAGCTCATTTTATTTTCAATTTCCGAGAGGGGAAATGTGGGTTAGGATGGATACTCCATGAGTAGTGTGAATTCATGTCAGACTGTTACGCAGGCAAGTCTGATGTCATAATGATCGAATGATTCGCATATGTTTAGGTCATTAGCCGCCACGACTTCCAACATCACCACCTGAAGGATAAAACTACCTCGCGTTCCTCCCTCCTCGTCTCAATGCGGCCGAGCCAACGAAGCCAACTATGTTTCATTTTGAATATGCTATCTATGCTCCCTGAAAGGCAAGAAAAATATCCTTTAAACAACATCACCGGGAGTCGCAAATATTTGAAAAAGGCAAGAAAAATGGACGAAGGGCGTGATAAGAAGTTTGGCTCTATTGAAGAGGGAGATGAAGGGGATAACGCTTGGCAAGCGAGAAAGACAAACAAAGAGGCTTGGTATTTTGGTTTGAACTTTTTAGAATAAGAGGAGGATATGAGCAATTTATGATATACTTCATAGTGGTCTACTGGACATAGAGGTCTACGATGACTGTGAAAAGGGAAAATTTAGCTAGGAAATACCCATAAGCCTACCATCAGCAAGACCGGTAACCAATAATAAATCTACTCATATCATACGGCGAAGGAAATGGTATTGGATGGTAAATCATTATGGGCAAATATAGGCCGGAAGTGAGGCAGGGGAGTCATTTTACACCATTTTTTATTTACGAGTATTCATGCATGATATAGCTGTGGAGTTAATGAAGAAATTTGATGGAAACGGTGTGGGCATTTTTGGGCTGATTCTGCGGCCTTGGAATGTACGAGGAAGGAGAGTGGCCCGACCATTTCCCAAAGCCAGTTATGGTTCCTATACCTGACGAAGAAGAAGAGCAAAAGCATGTGATAATTACAGGACCAGAATTGTCCGGTTGTGCGCGAAAAAAATAGCTGAAAGATGGGCAGATATACGCTGGGGAGAAATATGCACATGTTCACCAACGCCTTCGGTATTTAACGTGAACTCTGAGGAATTGGCTTGAAAATCATGGAGTAAGGTTGATTGTGAACTAAAGCAGAGGAGGAAAAGTGAAACCTGGTTAAATAAGCTTGCGAAAAAGAACTAATAAGCCAGTAAGTCAAGCGATTGAAACCGAGCTCATGAGTTTGTAAGAGGTTTAGAGCTTAGTATGAAGATGAAACAATAAATGGCAGGTATAAATAAATGCTACTGATGTAGGAATCAAGTAATTTCAATATATGGGATCTCAATAAACAGTCAGGAATGGTGGTCAACGCACTAGGGAACTTTTTTCAATTTCTTAGTCACATTGGCGGTGGAGTCATAAAAGGAAGAGCTGTATTAACGAGGGAAGCATTATTAAGAAAAGTTGGAATTTATGAGAGACTAGGGCATATAAATTGAGAAAAAGATAATATTGCTCCATAACATATTTAAAGGCTCAGAAACTTGGTCACTTTGGAACGGGAACTTTGAAGATAATTACCTGTGTATGAATAAGATGGCCCAAGAAAAACGAAGAAGGCAGTGGTTGGCGGACGTACGTATAGGGGACAACAGGCTGAACAGTACGAAATGGAGGATAATACTAGTAATAAACTGTAAGTGGGGGACGAGAAACATCCCCTTCCAAAGCGACCAAGTTTCTGAGCCATTCAAATATGTTTTAATACAATATTACTTTTTGCTCGATAACGATACGCTAATATCTCCTTATTAATTCCTTCTCTTCTTGTGAACGCTTCCCGCGATAATACAACCCTTCCTTTTATGACTCAAACACCAATATGACTAAGAAATTGACAAAGGTTTCCTAGTACTTTGACAGCCATTCCTGCCTGTTTATTGAGATCTCGTTTTAATATAAATTCTTGTTTCCTACTTCGGTAGAATTTATTTATAACTGCCATCTCTTGTTTTATCTTCATACAACTCTTGGAAAATGTGGAGAGAGAAAAAAGATAAATAGAGCTCTATAGTAACAGGAATATTAGGAAAAATTCACTACGGATTTGAACTTAGGAAATATAGTAAAATGTTTTTGTTCTGGAAAATACTCTCGCTAAGAAATATTATGTGGAGTTATATCCGTGGACATACTTTTAAGCCCCGTCTCCACTACCGACAAACTGACCAAGTAAATACGCATGGAATCCAAAGCAGCCGAGGGAATACAAGTCTGAACGAGCGTATTTAGTAGTTTCTAGTGCAGCCAGCGTAAGTTGCAAGCGATAGCAACGCGAGAATGAAACCAGAAACATGAAGCAAGATAATCGAATAAAGAGAGAAAAATTAATCCCATTATTCTGATAAGTAAACACACAGGAGTGTCAATTGTGTTTGAACCTTTCCGAATATTTCATAAGATCTCATGGATGCTTGTAATTTTATTTTTTTAAATTAACTGCTTGCGAAGTGAATAAATTGCTGCTCTTGCTCGTAGCAATTCCTGGAGATAACAGCAACAAATAACGACTCTCAAGTACAGGGCATGCATGTTGGTTCGTTATGCTGGTACGTACGATGGTCATGGATATACGGCATTACAACGCCATTTATGATTACAATTTTTCCACCCTGAATACGGTCAACAATCTTACAAGAGACTGTGCGTAATCCCTAATTCATAGTCGGCTACCAAATCTTTCAAATACATCTCCTAACTCCCCATTTACTAGCGTCCGGGAAAATGAAAAACGAACCAAAGAAAGGCGACATGTCAACAGCTCAGGGTGGCTTCGAATAATGACTCAATGCCCGACACTCAAATTGGATTCCTCAGACATTTGGGGGCAACTCGGGGGCGCTGCGAGAAAAATTGACCTGTTGAGAATTTTATCGGGTCGGATCGAGGGGGAATCGAAAGCCTCCTTTGGTTGCCGATGGAATGTTATGTAATCGAATTCACTGATTGCTAGAGCCCAGCGGGGAGCTTAAAAACGAATTCCACTGGACGGGGTCAATGAATACGCAAAATGAGCTGAGCGTGGCCTAAATGGAAACGTGAAATTGGCCGAGAACATTCGCCAATTCCCATTCGACAAAACCCAGCGATCTTAAAATAGCTAGTTTAATTCAAACCTTCTTTACTTTCTTCCCACAATGGTTTATGATACCTATCAAGTATGCTTATGGATAAGAGTGCTGTGGTAGCACTGGCAGAAGTGAGACAATATTTTCGGATAGTGTTTAACATTATACAACCAATTGACTCTTAGAAAATTAATTATTTGGATCGATAGTTCACTGCGGGAGAGGACCTTAAATCAATGGGCAGCATACAATTGTTTTTAATTATTTTTGGCGGATGAAATATTAATATGCTGTTTTATCCAAATAGCTTCATTATCCTGTTTTAAAGACAGCAAGACAAATTGTGTGCCGATAGCGGAGAAGAATGTTACTCTTAAGACGCTAGCATTGTCGGTAGAGGATGAATTTTACGGAAATAAAATCCATGTGTGTCTTAAAGAGACGATCGTTTGATTATGCGAAAAATGTGTGTCGATTCATAAAAAAGGTTCTAAATACTATAAGTCTCATTGAAAGACATTAGATATGTACAAGTACGAACAGAAAAATTCTTACCAGTTGAGAATCGTTGGAAGACATTAGATATGTGCAAGTACGAATAGAAAAATTCTTTCCAGTTGAGAATCGTCGGAAGACATTAGATATGTACAAGTACGAATAGAAAAATTCTTACCAGTTGAGAACCGTGAACAATAAGAAATTTATGAAATTTAAATAAAAATGAGCAGATTGATATGTTCAGGAGGAAGACCACTAGTTTTCACATATGCATGCGTTGCTGCGCATCACATACTGTTCTTACAATTGCTAACAAAACTCATTGAACCAAAGATAAACTAATATTTATCTTAAAAATAAAGTTCCTTTTCTATACAGGATGTCATACATGCTGAAAATTCAAAAGTACAAAACACTTTCCATGAAACTATCTTAAATAACTCCTTTTATATACCAGGGAAATTTGAATGCCATTTGGCATTCCAGGTCGGGATACAGTTTAATATAAATACGACGCTGTAAATTGCTGTTCCTCTCAAAAACTTTGATTGCAATAAATATTGCATGATGGATGAAAAATCCTTGTAATATACTAAGTTCAACAGCCACTATCTTTAGATAGTTCCAGAATCCAATGATTCGAAAATATTTTAGTAAAAAAAATTTGATATGTAATTTAATATCTGATAAATTGGTTGAACTTACATAATTACAGCTACTGTGAGATAAGCAATGCGCTAGAACAGTGAAATGATAAAATTCTTATAATAATTATCTTGGAAATGAAATTCTTTCAATGATATCAATCGGTTAGGCCACATTAGCGACGGATAAAATAAATGCGATGACTAAAAATTATATTCCAATAGCCATAAAAAACCACCAGCCGATAAGTTAATAATTATTAAATTAGACAACGATTTTTCGAATATAACGTGGATCACTGATAACAAACTCTTCCGAATTTTTGGGAGAAATCTAATGGCAAATCTGGGCAGGAATAAGCACACTTCACGACTTAACTGAATCTTGAAGGCAATGAGGAGAAATTAAACGGTAGGAATACATTTGGAGAGCAAGGATGGAATTGATCAGTAATATGAAGGACCACAAAGTGAAAACTTTGTGGGAATGGCACGGTGGGCTGATGAGAGGAGTAAAGAGCTGCAGCAGACCGATCACCGGACTGATGACTGGTGGTGGTGATCTTCTATGACAAATTAGGAAAGCATTTATGAAATCACTTTCTTTCACTGGTAGGTATCCAATGAGTTATGGCTGTAAACTAGAAAATTGTCCTTCTATTGAGACAATTGCCATAAAAAAACGCCGATTTTTTACACAATTTCCCAGAGGCGAAACGCTTCCTGTATCTGTGCGTTTAATTTAGCGGGCCCTGAGGACGAGGGCAGCGGTTTTCGGGGTCCGCACCCTCGGAGGAGACAGACCGAGAGAAGCGGCATCTCATCCCGAGGGACCAGCTGAGGAGGCGAGAAGCCGATGAGGAAGGAGTAAGATAAAGAGGATACAGAGAGAGAGAAGAAGAATGGGAGGAGAAGAGGGGTTGGAGGGAGGAGGGAGGGGTGGATAAGACGGAGGTAGGGAAACCCACCCCGCCCCTGGGGGCCGCCGCCTGGTGCCCATTAGCACCCGATACATACTCGAGAGTTTATGGAGCACCCTGCCGACTCCATTATGGAAATGCGAAGACTCAGAAACAGCGAGCAACTCACTTTGCCACTCCCCCTTACCCATCCCACCCCCTCATTTTCCTCCCACAACAACCCCCCCCCACTCCACCCCTCCTCCCACCCACCCTCCTAAAGGCCTCTTCTCCGCGGTGGTGTTGCAGTCACCTCACTTCACCTCCGCCGCCCCTCAAACACTTCTCGACGGAATGGATGCTCCCGCCGCCGGGGAAGTTGATGAGAGGGAAAGAATGGCCGAAGCGGGAGTGGGGGAGGGAGGGAAGGAGCTGAAGGGGGGCGGATGTACGAGCGAATGGTGCGTGGATATATATACCTTTACATACATATATCTGAAGGGGATAGTGCGCAGGAGGGACGGGGAAGCAGGTTCAGATGAGCGCATAAGGACGAGGAGTGCGGGCTGCAGCGGAGAAATGATTGGTGAGAATTCCGAGGAGAGGGAGCAACTGAGGGGCGAGAAGGACAGAGTTAACTTCCCTCCCATACCGGAGGACCGTTTTTTGCTAAGTGGGATCGAGGGGTGAATTTAGTCCAGGGGAGTTCTTCCAAGTGAACGGCAAAGAACTGCAGGCGCAGGGAAGCAAAATCCACGCCACAGCAGCGGTTTGTTGGCTAAAATCCTTCAATATTAAGAGATACGAGGAACAATTACTACAGTGATTATTTAAACCGTCAAACAACTAGTTGATATCGATCAAAGCCTAGCAATGGCAGCCATTTGCAGAAGGCGAAATAAAGTTTTATAAAACGTGCTGGAAATCGAAAATAAATTGACTATTAGTAGCAGTATCGCCCATTGAATAACAATTTGTCACAAGTATTTATTAAGAAGCAAATACGAGTGTACTTAAATGGGTTACTACCCTAGATCGATGTATACAGTTACGTTTTTGGAGAAGTCATCAGTCATCCGACTGAGAAATCCTCGTGGGAAGAATCAACCAGTATTTAAGATGACAGAAAAATATTTATATTGCAATAGAGGAAAGAGACAATCTTTTCAATTTATAATCAGTGAATTAAAAAAGTTTTCTTACAGTTTGGCGAGCATCGTTAAGCATAACTTAGGACCTAGAAATTTTCATTGATTCGCCTTCATTACTAACTGAAAATAAAAGAGGTAAGTTTTAGATAAGCTAGGGAAATATAAGTGAAGTTTCCTCCCTTACCGGAGGAAGATTTACACATCGGAGTCAAAGACGAAGAAGAGTTGACATGGGGAGAATTATCCAAGTAGATATTCGATCTGATAACCACCATGGTGGATATGTGCTAAATGTGAAGTCCTTTGATATGATTCAGAAAATGCAATGGTATGTGTGATACTTTACTTGGCATCTTATCTATGTAAAATTTACGTCTTTAACGGTTATAGATTGCGAGAAACGGGAACCATAAAAAATATACTCCCTCTCAGAGCCATAATTAGAGTCAATATTGACGATTTCATGAGCCAAGATAATCAATGAACCTAAATAAGAAAAACTGATCACTGTTTTAACGTAAAAAATAGCACTTTCGTACATGATAAACGTTGTAGAGAAAATTCATTTAAGTTGTACGTTTGCAGATGGTATTTTATCAATAATTGAACCTTTTCACTCAAAAAATAGAAAACAGGACATATATACACCAAAATTATTATGATAACAATTTATTTCCTTTCCATGGTCTAAACTTATTTATTTGGAGGTAGAGCAACTGCAGCTTACGCAAGGTATTTACTCCTTCCTGTCTTTTTTGCCAAAAACTTACAATAAGGCAATAGCATAGGCTATTTCTTTTTAATCAGACGCGTACTCACACTTTTTATTAGATAATGTGATTATCAACGGAAGTGAAACGTTAAATTACTCAATGTTCAGGGAAAGATACATTCAGTGGTGATTTTAACGTCCTCGGGACTCGGCGAAAAAGGATGTTCCTCTACTCGGGCGGTATTCGCGGAATTGCTTCGAAGGCGCTTTCGGCGATTGGAATGAGGTGAACGACGAAAAAGGAGGCAGGAAATGGTTCAGCTGAGCGCCGACGTTGAAATGAGCAACAAACAATGGAAGTGTTCGGGCACCTCCCCTAACGGCGCATTGCTGGGCCCTTTGGAGGTTGGGGATAACTTCATTATCACACAAGAGTGCTTGCAGCTCAAATGATAAATTATCCCTCAATGAATCTACAAAGGAACAGGAAACAAAAAGACTTCGGGATCACATATCGTCGTCGGTTTTTAAGGTAAGAAAAGCGAGGTAATGTGATTGATATATTTAAGCCTTTCCTGGACGAATTATATGCACGATTCTCTATCAGTGTACCAAAATAGTTCAGCAGCACACCCTTTAAAAGTTAACCCATAAGAAAAAAACTCAGAACGGCACATACTCCATATCAAAATAAAAATGAGCTCCATATCCAATAATCATGCACTTTTCCAAACAATGGGATACGTGAATATTGGATGCATGTATTCGTTATGATATATACGTAATTAGTTATTGGCGTCCAGAAAGAGGCATCCGTAAAGCATTACGCATGACTTAGGATTTAAATTGCTGATTTGTCAAGACTACAGCGATTATGTGATGACGAGGGATTATACATCAGATCATTTTCCCCTACAATTATCTACTAGGGAGAAAATTAACTGTATTCTAATGATATAATTAGCCAGATATAAGAGTAGCTATTGATCCTTCACTGACAGGTTTAGGCACTCACTGCTGAGCGCAACAACCGGTGTTCAAAATATTATTACAGCCACCACTATAACCTAGTCCTTTGTATATTACATTCCAAAATGTTTTCTCCATTTCCTCAATTCGGAAACTCTGATATCCATACAGCAACTGTGAGATTAATCAAGCATATTGGTGTTATTTTAAGTATATCACCTGTTTCATAATGTCCACAGTGAAATAGAATGGCATTACCGACAACTATGGACTTATAAATCTGGAAAAATGTTATTGATGGCTCAGAGTTGACAACATCAATCATGAATAGTACTTAGGCCTACATTAATGACTTCCATTAGATAATAACAAAGATTTTTAATTTTATCGACAGCTCTCTCTCTCCAGCTGTCTTTCCCTACTAACCAATGCTATTGCACTGTGATATTACTGCTTCCATCTATGTTTTTCGCTCAGAATAATGTGTAGTCTCTTTCCTTTTAAAGCATACCTATTGCGTTTTTCGTGCCGGTTTCCAGAATGGATAGGATAAAGATTTATAGGACTATAACATTACTGTAAAAACAATGCCAATCTTAAGGTATATTCCTTCCACCACACATCTCGGTCTTCGTTCGCACGGAATGTTAACGTCTGTCGATCTAATTAAACCCAAAGACTGCAACAATTTTTATTTGAAATAAGCATCATAAAATGTGTGGTACATTTTTATTTGAAACCTCGAGCAATTAATCGTCAGTGTCGTCGTTATAAAATCGTATCCATTCAAGGTGCCACCTAATACCTGTATTTCTAAGATAAGAAGGTAAATCGCTCATCCCGCCAGCATCGCTCTGAAACCTCAAAAACATAAGCATGAAGAATTTCAAAGCTCTCTTAATATTAGAACTCTCTTGCAGTATATCGGACTTATTTACCACTTTTACAACTTGGAAATGGACGTAAGCGATAAAACAGGTGAAATGAGTCATAAAATAGGAGGTAAATTAAATATAATTGCTATTTTCGGGTGACCTCCCTTGAATATCACAGCTCATTTAAAATAAATTATTATTGTATATCGATTGCCTCAATAATCAGATTTGGTGCATTGCGGTACCCGATTGATATGTTATTTTACAATGAGGAAAAATCAGCCAAAGAAAAAAAATGATACTAAAATCTAACATGTAAATGAGGTGATGACCAAAATCACAGAATGATATTTACCTATAAATTAAATATGGCTAAGTTCGAAAGGGTGGATAAATGCTAAAGAAGAGTTATCTTCATATTTCACTACCGGATATACACAACAATTTGACGCTTAGGTTGAGGTGAGAGAAAAATCATAGAATAACCAATTTACACAAAAAAATAAAGCTTTTTCAAGAGTGACGCACAAAAAAATATGCTCCTGGTATATATTTTGGTAATTGGCGAATTCAATTCATGTTATAAACAAATACAAATTTTAAATTAGCTAAATTTGCTTTCATGATTAAAATATTAATTTCGATTTCATGATGCTAAAAAAAGGATGGGATATCAAAGCTATTTTTCTTCTATCTAGAGTATTCTCATGTATCTGGTAGACCCTAATGTCCAGTCATTAGAAACAGAACAAAAATACAGCTTAACCTTCTTGAGCAAACATTTTCCTAAAACTGCAAGATAAAAACAGCATCATCAATAAGTTTAATTTGACCCCAGGGGCATCAATTTATTCCTCACTGTAAAACATTAAATATTAACTAAATTAGGAGTGCCTGATCACCAAATTCTTGTTTTATTTTGTCCATGCACTATTCATCACAATATTTGACAATTAATGCAGGGAACAGTTTTAAGCGACGCTTATATTTACAAAAAAGCTTTTTGAAGCAGGAGCTATTCGAGCATAAGCCATTTCATGTGAACGGAGCAATGAAGCGTACGTGAATAATTGTGGATCAGCTCATATTAATCAAATGTCGGACGCTGTTATAGAATAATTATTCGCAGCCTCATGGCTAATATACGGTCGCATTGGCAATAAAACAGCGTAAAAAAGTAATGAATGTTTTCTTAATGGAGCATGGATTATGCAATCAGCCATTGCCAAGGGCCAAATAAATCGAACTGTCCTGTACCGTCCCACAGCCATGCTTCTTTTAAACCTTTACGATTGAAGACTAGTTAAGATGTACTATTGGGATATTTAGTATTTATTTTGTGTGCATCCAAAAATATAGTGTCAAGAATGTGGATTTTCATAGGGTTTTTAGTAAATATTTCAACTCCAAAAAGGCAAATATCATTCTAACCATAATTGCTTATATATCATCATCATCATCATTGGTCATTCAATCCTAACATTGGTTGACTGCAGCCCTCTACCCTTCCCTATCTAATGCCAGTTCCCTTACCTCCAGGCATCTCTTTCGCTGCACTTACCCCTTTATTTGGTCCTTGAACTTATTCCTGGGTCTTCTTCCTCTGGGTACTTTTCCCTCTATTTTTCCTTTAATTATGTTCCTCACAAATCCTATGTGCCTCAGGGTGTGTCCAATCCATCTGATTCTTCTTTTCGGTATGGTGTTCCATATGGTCCTTTCCTCTTCTACTCTTCTGTACACTACATTTATTATTTTTTCCGTCCATTTTATTTTCAGCATCCTCCTCCAGCACCAGGTTTCAAAGGCTCTAATCTGTTCAGGTCTACTTACCCAATGGTCGATGATTCCGATCCATAGAGTTGCTACGCTACACACGAATGTTTATTCACATTGTTTCATGGTTTGTAGTCTTATCTTTTTTGGGCAGTGTCGTTGTCTTTTTCCTATGAACGTCTTCTTAGCTTGGGCTATTCTCAGCTTGATATCCGATATACTTCTTCCGTCTCACGCGATGATACTTTCGAGGTGAAGGAATTCACTTGCTCTAATTTTTCTCCACCTAGGGTGACTAGGGTTTCTCATTTTTCCGCTCAGTCCAATTTCTTATGCTTCTCGTATGGCCTCCTCCAAGTACATGTTGAACAGTGCTGGTGAGAGGTTGCATCCTTGTCTTACTCCGTTAATTTTAGCTTCTATCTGACTTCCATCTCCCATTCGAATTTTGACGACAAACTTCCTATATAGTCGGTAGTTAATTCGTCTGTCGTCGTGATTTTTTCCAGCAGTCTGAACATCTTGTTCCACTCAACGTTGTCGAAGGCTTTCTCGAGGTCCACGAATGCTACATACAATTGTTTGTTCAAATGTTTTGTTTTATCCGCGATTACTCTCAGGAAGAGTATGGCCTCCATGGCACCCATGTTCTTTCTAAATCCAAACTGGTTCTCCCAGAGGTTGTCGTCAATCGTTCTTTCCATTTTTAGGACTATTATTCGTTTCTATTCTTCGGCCTATTATTTGTGTTAGTATTTTTGATGAATGTAACACTAGACTCATGGCTCGGTGCTCCTCACATCTCTCTGTCCTTGTCTTTTTCGGTATCGCAATCATTACGCTCCTTTGAACGTCCTCTGGAAGTGCTCCACTTTTGTGGCTATTTTTGATTATCGCGTACAGGTTATCCATGACTTAACTTCCGATCGCTTAGATGATTTCTCCGTTAATGCTGTCTTCTCCAGGTGTTTTTGTTTTCTTGAGGCTTTCTACTGCTCTATCGAATTCACTCTTCAGTATGAGTGGGGCCAATTCTTCCTCGTCCACTTTACCATCGTCATTCATTACGTGTTCTTCGACTCAGGCTTAGTAGAGTACTTCGACTTCGGCTCAGATATCATTATCATCAAAATCAATGCATGTCAAAGTTTCAGCAAAGAAAATCGTTTTTGTTATTATTCATTATAATTACGTTGAATAATAATGAAATTCACCATTTTATTTTAATACTAATCAAACTACAATATTATTATCACGTTATAATAAAAAATTGAATGTTAATGGCGACCGGGTTTTATCGGTGAAGACGGTAGGAATTAGCGGGATAACAATAAACCGAGGTATGTTTACCACAGTGACATAATGGAATCTAAGTTCAGTGAATATTTGCATGTAAAGTTGCCATGAGAAAAAGAGTATAAGTATAAAAATCTACGGCTTGAGCAACGAGTGGTATGTAGTTACCGAGCGTGTCTTAGACACCCAGATTTATATTATAAACAAACAGTCAAACAATAGTGAGAATCAAAAACCACTTGAGTAAATAGAACGGGATGTCGGATAACGACACCCCGGTCTTTCACCTTTGACCACAACTATCATCGTCAATGTGGTCTGAAACAAAACGGCTGAAATATTACTGAATTGGTTGCGAGAGAGCTTCAAAGTGTACTTACCACGAAGGCACTAGTACGTCACATCGATTTGACGGAGTCAATGATAAATGGTAGATTACTTGAGCTCCAAAAATCTGAAATGAAAAGAGAATATTTCTCAGGAGTTAATATCCACATGGAGTTTTAATAAATCAACTTATAATACAATGATATGGTGTTATGCATATTTACTCAAAATTGAGAACATACTAGAAGTCTTCTAATGAAAGCGGGTGCGGGGTTTTGTTTTAAATATTAGGAAGGTATATTCGTTACATCCGTTGTAAAATGGGTCATTGCTCGTATATAAGTCCGTGTTGATTGAATGAGAGATAAATGTTTGCTTTCACTTAAGTGTAAAACACACTCTACTTTTTATTATAAAGATATATCTGAATGAGTACAATCTTCTCGAGCTTTGGTAAGCGGAGTAAGTTATGATCCAGTAAGAGGAAAATATTTTTATAAATACCGTTACATTAATCAATCCGAGATATGTTAGATGTAAGCACGAGATTTGTCTTAATATCGCGTAGGTATGAAAGAAAAAGGACTTAATTATCCGATCAGCCATAAAATATATGAAGCGTGCTTCAGTAGTTACATAATGTTAAAACAATGGTTGGGAGAAAAATTTAGCAACAATATGTAAATAGTGTAAATGAAACAAATAAAAATGGGAATACAGGGGTAAATAAGAGGGGGATGATTCATAAAAAAGGAATATTAGGTTTCTCAAATTAGAGGATGCGTAAGAAGCAATGAATGTAAATTAGTAAAATAGTCAGTGTCTTATGGTCAGGACCGTAGTTTATTCTTGAAGATGCTTATCACAAGAAAGAACGTTGTATAGGAAATGTACGTATTATGATACGTGGAAGAAATCTAATGTCACGAGCGCTACATGCGAGAAAACATCTTCGCGTAGCATGTTTCCAAATATACAGTCAGCTGTCTTTCACACTCAACCCATTACTTTCACACCATTCACTCTTCTATCATGAATATGCTTCGTTATTTGACTCTTTACCACACTCTCAACGTTGCCACACCAAAAATGGAACACTTTTTTCACGCATGTCTATCA
Source organism: Ceriagrion tenellum (assembly GCA_963169105.1). Classification (NCBI taxonomy): domain Eukaryota; kingdom Metazoa; phylum Arthropoda; class Insecta; order Odonata; family Coenagrionidae; genus Ceriagrion; species Ceriagrion tenellum. Next base: position 78,767,364 of record OY720637.1, on the reverse strand, counting down.
TCGAAGCATGCATATTACATTATTCCTTACATCTGAAACTAATAAAAGCAATACAGTGCAATGATTTTACCGCAGTCGATCTGCTATTTTGCGAGGCATATGTTCTGCGCCGTTTACAGCTTTACCGAAAGACTCCAGGGTTATCAATTCATTTAATTAAAATTTTACCAGCCTTTCACTTTATCTACCTGCACCAAATCTTACGTTTCTGATAATGTAGCTCATTCATTTCAACAAATTCCATTTATTATGGCCCGGAAAATAAACGATGTTGCAATTGGCCATGGTTAACGTGCAATTGGATGTTATTTAAAAGCTTCATTTCATCTTAGGTAGGTAAAAGGAGAGTCGCTTGCTATTCCACGACTAATTTCTCGTGTTAACTCTGCAATAACCAGGAAAATCACCAGTCCAATTTATTTATCATGTGTCATACAGTCTATCAATGATCCAGTATATTCTCCCCATGCTTTTATCGCGACTCGCCAGCCGTTAGACGCTGGGATCCAAAGATTGCTGTGCAGCAAAGAGAAGAGGGCGACTTCGTCTTGCGGGATGGGTAGATGGGTAAGAGAGAGAGAGGCAACTTTGAAGAAATATGAAGAGGATAACCACCGTCAAGAAGTAAGGAGGGAGGCTACGGGATGAGGCTAAGCGGAGGTAAAATGTGCGTGACAGAGGCACCCCATAGTATGGGTGAGTGGGGGTTGGGGGGGAGAGAAGGCTTCGAGAAGCGGGAGGTGTGGGCCGGGCTAAGATGTGTGACGAATGGGAGCCAATGGATTCCCAAAGCGGCGTCGTCTCAAGGAGCGGAAGTCGAGAGAGTCCAAGAGTGGGGGCGGGCTGTGCACCCACCCGCCACTGTAGAGTATATAGATGTGTGCGAGGCCGCGCGAGAAATAAATGTGCACCGCAGGAGACTGGATATGACGCTAATGTATAAAAAAAAGGGAAAAGAATGAGTAGTTTTCCGAGAGAGCTCGCCTTTGTCGCCTTCGTCTCCGACGTCTTCCCCGCAATGGATGGACTTTCGGGAGAGCAGGGATATTTTTGTCTGGGGAGTGGTCCTAGACTGCGCGAAAGGGAAACAGATCCTCCCATATCTATCTCACTATGATCTATCTCCTCCGTGTCAGACGTAGCGTTGGATTTATGATGTGATTCGACAGTCTCGGTCGCTTAATACAGGGTATATTCCCAAGTTTGGAGGGAATTTTCTGCAGAAAAAAACTTAGTAATTAGGAATAGCTAGGTGGTTAAAAGAGAGGCAAGAGAACATATACGGGAGGCCAGGGCTCAAATACCTGAGCTGGCTGAGCTTTCTCATTGGTGATCGATTCCTTTTGCCGTGCAATGAGGAGAGTATTTCAAGTACAGTGGAATTGAAAACCATAGCAATTTTAAACATTCTGGATTTATCTTTAATTTCTCAATACATTTTTCCCAGCATTCCTATTTTCGTCCTTCTTCTTCCACGTTTCCCCAGCGTATCCCTTTTAAACGCGCCCTCGCCACTTAACACGTCATTCATCCATCCCTTCTGCCCTCTCTAAACCTTAAGCACAAGCTTCATTTCCAATCAGCCCTTTTAGTAGTGTCAATAATGTAAAAACTTGGGTTTTTTATGACTGAACTTCTCAGTAATTAACTGAATAAACGAACCTGTAACTTTATGTTGAATTATTTTATTTCATATCGTATGCTTAGCACACTTTCACATAGTAGAATCATATTTTTTTACGTTTTGACAAACAAATCACTGTGATAAATAATTATGTTATAGTTTTATAAGATTTAGACAATCGTACTAACAGGACACAGCTATATTATTGATACGACAGAGGCACCAAAATTTCCCCTTAAAATATGTCTCCCTGAAGCGCAGAGCTATACAATAATACACAAAAAATGGCTTTTTTTAAAGAACTCATTTGTTTAATGCTAATCTACTCATAGATAGCACGTATCGGAAATTTATAAATTCCATCTTCAGGACTAAAAAACGAAGCTCAATGGTTTTCAATTAAGTATCAAATATATCATTAATCATTACACGATTATAGTAATAAATATGTAATTAAATATAAAATCTGTACGCACTGTCAGCAACTATTAACACAGAGGGATAATGATAAAACATTAGCGTCAGTTTGAAACTTCAGTTTAGGACACCGTTCTCAATATTTCCTTATAATATTGCCGAAGATGAATGTAATATACGTACCCTGAATATCTAGGAAAAACTCACGAAAAATGGAGCTGTGGGCTGATAATATTTTGGCATCATTAGAAAGATGAGTTTCCCCATATATAATGAGTCCAGATTGATGAAATTTTATGTGAAGTGATTCTTCACTCAAACAGCCTGTCTAACTCTGAGGTCTTTCTTGTCCTCGGTTCGGTTGGGAAGGCAGTAGGAGCAGGAGATAGCGAACGCTCGGAAGTGAGAATCAGGAAGTAAGAGCAAAGGGAGAGAAAAGTCGGGAGGAATGATATATGATAAATAGACGCCAAACAAGACAGCATAGAGAGGAGGATGGGTCAGAAAGGTCAGCAGGAAGTGTGGAATATGACGGGAGTGCAGGAGAGGTGGTGATAGGCTTGGGGTGGGAGAGTGGAGGGAGGAGAGAATGAGAGGGAAGCTAGTGATGAGGTGTAAAAAAAATATGATGTCCCGTGGCTTCGGTGTCCTGCATCCCCTTTTATTACACACCCCTCGCACAAAACAACCAACCCCGATATATTTTTTTCCTTACATCCCTCTCTCATACACACTCCTGCTCTCGTAAAAAAAACGCATCCGAATGACGCAATGGACCGCGCAGCGGCGAGTTGAATCATCATGGCAACTCTTCGGGAGAGGTTCCAGGAATCTGGTGTGTCACTGTGGGGAGGCCTGAAGGAGGGGGTTAGCATGGATCAAGGGCTTTACGGTAGGGAGAATGGACGTAATACTAAGGTTTTTGGGTATTCTCCCTCAGCAACGGAGTTCATATCTTACCGAGGTCCTTCATGCTTAGAAAACATCAAAACTTATCACGCCTTTCGTGATCCATGCGTACTTCCCATCCACGGCTTTCAGGCGAGTCGGCGAGTAGATTAAACGGCTGCAAGGGCGATATTGTGACTGTATATCAAGCTTTACCATTCCTCGTCTTTCAATTCCTTCAGAAGAAGATATTACATCTACCGACTCATGGAAATGATAAAAAATATAGGCAAAATTTAAAAAAAGTATGCGACGAATACGAAGCCAATAACATTGAAAAAATACAACTTTGCATCCACCTTTGGAAAGCAAACCTTTTACTACCTTAGTATGTATTCTGAATTTATTTAATATGATCACGGATTTATTTTTCCAAAGAACGACGACATTAAGTTAGGCATCATTCGTAAGCTTTTACGACAGCCCTTTTAGGAGAAAAAATGATAATATTTAGATGGCGCGCGAGAATTGATATCCGGGAAGATTTTGAAAATGAGCGAATATGAATGGAATATTATTTAAGGCAATGTTAAGCCATTCTCGCTCAAATGAAATTTTTTCCCATCATGATCAAATTCTCCCATCGAGTGCCCTATCTGGCATACATATTCACTTGATGATAACGAGACGAAATAGTATTGATCGTTATGATATGTTGCTATGTACGTTATGTACGATATGTTATTGTATGATAGATTGCTATCGTTATAGAAGCTGAAAACCGTATTTTTCACTTTTCCTGGTTGTTCTTTTGTTGAAGTAAGTAAAATATAGATTGGATAGTTGCCTAGATTAATAGAAAAACATAAAATATAGTGAAACAAAACAGCTTTATAAGTAGGTATACTTCTCTAGACAACGTATAAGGGCAATCTTAAGTGAGCCTCTACCAGGACTTGGGTCAAAATGCCACTTTTGTATCTAACAATTTTCTCGAAAATAACAGTGTATAAAAAATACGGATTCGGTGATAAAAGAGCAACAGCATATACTGCATATGTAGCAAAAACTCGAAAAAAACCTTGTGCAATTTAATGGGTTGTTAAAGACATTGTGAATTGGCAAGATAATAAGATCAAAATCGGTCATTGTTCCTTGACCATAGGTTATCGGGACCAAAGCTTCGACAATTTGTATCATTTTCAACTCTACACCTGGTTCAACCTAAGGACTTAGGTTCATTTTGACATGTTATTGTATTGAAATAGAACTTTACCATGAAATCTTAACGGAAAGTATACGTGTCAGCTAAGTAAGCATCATCTGGCGACTAACATGCGTAGTGACGAAGCTGAAGCACAATGAGACAGTTAAGGTTTTCCCAGGAAAAGTGCCATTGTAAATGAAAACATGGAGCCTTCCTCTTGGACACATCTAATACAGTCACATTTCTCCATTTTGACTCTATGAGACTTAAAATGGTGCAGAGTGTCTAAACAATGGTCGTTTATTTGAAATTAAAAGCTGGAATTTAATATAGACTTCTAATTTAACAATTTGACCATTCCACCATTCCAGGTGGGGCCTGAGAGATTCTCAAATCCTTTCTTAAATCCAGAGGAGAGGTAAGAAAGATACGAGGAATAAATCCACAAACAACTTTAAGCTCTATAGAAACAAGCCAATGGAAAACTTAACATTAGATGCGATCGACTGACGAAGGAAGCAGAGCGTGGAACTTGAAAAGTAAGGAACAACTGAAGGGGAAGGGAGCAGCAAGATGGCCACTGGGCGCACGGCGCGCTCAAATGCCTCTCGCTGGGTAGAAGATAACTCGCACTGGGGAGAACGTTGGGAGCGAGCGGGCGTTATTTAGGGGTCATTGCGCACCATTTGCACGTCGAGTGGACTCCGCAGGGGGTGTGCGGGTATAGTGAGAGAGAGAGGGGAACGCGGATCCCATTGGATCGTTTCTCAAAAAGAGTGGAAGAGGAAAGGAGTGAGCTCCCTCCCCAAGAAGCCCTATTCGCCATCTTATTTCATCCCTCCCTTCAGAATCCCCAAAAGTCCCTCTTCTTTCCCCACTTCTGCGTGTAGGTATACATCCCACCACCAACGCTTCCCCTCCCAGGCTTCACTAGTCCTCTAAATCCCCATCACACCCTCCGATGCCTTTTCTTTCGACGCACCCGTTTTCACGACAGTTCACTCCGCCGAACTCAACGCACTGCCGTCAAGAGAGTCGGTATATAATTTTTTTTAACCTCGCTTCTCTTTTTTTTCTCTTCGCTATTTCCCCAACAGAGCTTCGTTTTTATGTATCTAAAAGTTGAGTTTTCCCCTCCGCGATTTCTCATATGTTTTTTACGCCCGTCCGAATCTGCTGACATATCCACTGCCTTGGCTCCCTCCGCCCCTCATCCACTATTGGCCATGAGAACTTATCTCACTCCGATTCGCTCTATAGCTTTTAGTAACGACGTAAACGTTACCCACTGATTTGGTTGGAGACAGTAAAGAAAAAAGTCAATGGAAAACTTTGCACTCAATACACATAGTTACCTCATGCGCCAAGCTACCTTAAAGCATGTGCTTTGGGGTGAGTTGTCTCCAAAATTCACTACATTATATCCTAGCAAAGTTAATGAAACTAGGAGTAGTGATGAGCTAGGAAAAACTTCTAATACCCGTCAGGAGGCTGAATTTCACTAACATCGACGACACAATATGTACTTAATGCTATACAAACAACGAATATTAATGTATTTCGCAGCAAAATAAATTCTTAGGGAGGCAACGGAGATAAACAGGAAGCATGCCAAGTGTAGTTTTACTACTAAGTATCAAATTGAGTCTCAAGAACTGGAGAGCAAATTAATATGATTAGCTAGACCATTATTACAATACAAAAAACGCCAATTACTACAGTGCCTTATCGTTCGCAGGAAAAATTACATTCAAACTTGACCGTTTTGCAGATTATTTCCTTAAGTTTATCCTCATAATCTTATCTACTGTGGTATGAAATGTTTCATAATTTTCTTTACCGTGAAGAAAATATGTCTCCAAGAATATAAGTCAGATTGGTATCTACCTAACATATTGTCAAAATTTCAATTGACGATCTGGCACAAAGAGATCGACTGAAGGAGTGGTATGATTTTTCAGTACAGAGAGCGGTAAAATTATTGAGGGAAGGAGTATCAAGACGGCCACTTGATGCATGGATATCTTTGGTCTCATGGCCAGAGGATTTCGAATAACGCACGGTGATATTACCACTTTCTTATAGCGAAGCAATGCCTGAAAACTATTCACTGCATTAGCTTTAGGGAACTTTCTGAGTCTTGCTAATACCTGAAGGGTATAGTCATAATGAGGGAGCCATCCACTCTAGGTATTGATATTAACGACCATAAATGGAAAGAAACTCGGGAATCGTTCGATAACCTACCAGTTGATGACACTCTTAAGGTATAAAACAGACGCGGCAGAATCTTATGCAAATAGAGAACGAATTTGTTCAAATCGCAGATGCGATTATCGACATTCTTTTCTCCATTAGCCATCCAGACTTTCTCTTTTCAGACAGCTTTTTGGACTCTATCGGGAGAAAGGAATTTTGTCCGCCCACGACTTTTTAGTCTTTACGGCGCACAAGGCCGTGTTGAACGCATTGACTGCCTCCATTACAGCTTTAAGACCATCCTCATGGACTAATAATGAAAATGCTACGTTCTGATCAAAATGTTTTAGCGAAGATTGTAATATCATTATAGTTTCATTAAATCTCATTTTTATGCTGTAATTATTAACAATTCAGGGACATTCAAGGTGATACCAATGGCACTAATAATAATCTATTTTTATATTAGAAGTAATGAGTATCACCGGTCATATCATGTTAATTCCCTGGGTCAGGCCGTAACATTTATGTAAAAGCAGAGCAATTTTACTAAAACCACCATTATGGGTTGTAATCAATCACCTTTTTAGTTTCAAATAAATGTAATTAATTATAAGTGATAATAATGGCACTATATTTATAATGAAAATATTAGCCAGTAAAACGTTTCGTATAAGGCTTTACCCCTATTTGCACAATCATCTCGAGGCTCAGAGAGGAATAAGAAAGAAAATAACAATGTCGTTCGGAAATTGAAAGAAAAATAGGCAAAAAGAAAAAAGAGACGTGGAGTTTTAACGTTTTTGCACCAACGCAAAGGATAAATATTTTTAACACCATGCATTTTCGTGTTCATTCTGTCTCAGTTATTGCGACTGAGAAATTCAAGACTATATTAGATATAGTTGAAGAATCTTTCTTTCCATGCATGTGCTTAGAAATCAAACTAGGATATTTCACACCAATTTTTCAGTTTATATAGCGATATTGTGTCCATTATAGGTGTCTATTGTTGAATCAGTTCAATACAAAATAAATGACACTTTCCAATACTTGGTATTAAGAATTGAGTAGCTATAACATTTTCCCAAGGCTTCAAGCAACTTCAAATGATGTACCTGGCCAAAGACCCATTTTCATAAGTCTATTTACATTATTTTGACTGTTAAATGCATAGTAACATGAGCGAATATGTTATTAGGTGAAGAGAATGCTTGCAAGTAGTAACTGACAAAAGAAATAGACCTGAGGACTTGGATATTTAGAAGGAAAAAACAGTGGAGATATAACTTCGATCCGAAGACACATCATCAGCGGCTTCATAGCATCATAAGAGGCTTTGCGAGTGTTGAACTCAAGATAATATGTGAGAGTAGGTAGTATTCTTTTGGAGTTACCAAAGAACTTAGAAAATAACGAAAAACGAAAAATTTCAGACAAACGAAAAATTTGGATTAGTTCATAATTCGAGAGGCAGATAAAATTTAATCCAAGATCTTGGTTTTAAATGTTATGTATCATATTCTGGTCACGGATTAAAGTATACCCGTTTGTGAAAATATCACTAACCCAAGTTAATTTTAATGGAAAAATTCCACACAATATCGCCCGAATCCACGACTTTTTAGAAATAAATGCAGGATCTAGTAGGTGTAATATGGCCCGAGGACTTACAAAAAAAGTTTTGACCTCTCTTCAAAAAAAAAGGAAACTGGAAACATTTATCACTATCAAGTATCAATAAAAGGCTGTTAAGAGTCGTAACTAATAAAAGCATGCTGGGGAAACTGGGAAAGAAGAGAGTTGGTTTTAAGGAAGGGATGGAGAGAACGTATGATGTTAAGCAGAAAGAAATTGTGAAATCAGATATGAGTCTGTGCCTGTAAAAATACGAGAAGATTTATACTCTTCTATTTCAGCCTAATTATTCCAGTGGATTATCCAAATAATGATGATGAAAGTTTCCTGAGTGAAAGCATTAAATAATAAATACCCAGGGCCAGATGTGACGATTAATGTTTACCGCAGTTGCTGCATTCATTTCACCGCAATACTCGATTCCATATCACTGAGCTGGATTCGGTCAGTCTAAAAATAGCATGCAACATACCTCCGAGAGGCAACACGCTCCAATCGAATGAAGAGGTCTCGAATTCAGCCTCGGTTATCTCTTCCCCCCGCCATCCCATACACTTATTCAAGCGTTGGAATCTCCAACGCTATTCTTTCGCCGCAAACGAGATAACGTCCGCCGAGTTGGAATGGAAACATTCAATATCTCTCCAACTCGCTCTTTCCGCAATATCTTTATTAAACCCGTCTCTCTCGCCGCTGCAAAACTGCAATTGGCTCTCTTTCTCTCTCGAAGTGGGAGTCGAGGGATCCATGCTTACCCTCATCACCCAACCCTTCCCGGGAGGGGAAAAGGGAGGAATGGGAAGATCACAAGAGCCCACCCTCTCGAGAATTCCTCTCCACACAAACCTCCCTCCAGACTCAAAAATCCCATTCTCAAACCACTTCACTCTGTCTTCTTCCCCCGCTCACACACTATAACGCCTTCACTCTTTACGCCAACAGCAATCTTTCCATTATACTTCACATCGGCCCTCTCTCGCTCGCCGTTCCGTCTTACCCGACCTTTTTTCATCTCTCCATTCCCTTTATTCCTCTCCTCTTTCCCACCCAGTTTCCACCCAATTCCACAACCGTCCCCCCACCCACCCTGCCCCTTATACCGGCGACTATACTTCAATCTTCCCTGACTTCTTACCTCGCTCCCCTGCACCACGCCATTCACCCCCTCGCGTCCCCCACAGAATCGTCCGCCTCATTGTGAGCGGTCATCAGTATCCATAAGTTATTGGGCGAGATGCTGTATTCCTTTCACCATGATCATCTCTCTCTCTCCCGCTATTTTTTCCTCCAAGGAACCTTCCTTCTCCCCCCTCTCCAGCTTTTCGACATACCCCACTCCTCCCACATGGGGATCTGCTACATCCACACCACCCTTGGTCCCGCTCTTCCATCCCGGCCACCCCCCCCTACCATGCGCCACCCTCTTCCTCCAGTAAATCCCCCTGCCCACCCATTCCAACCGTCCTCCCGATCTCGGAATCCTCCGCCCCCTCCCGAGCAGATATTCTGCGCAGCGCCCGAGCTTTGAGTTTCGGGGTGAGAGGTGGTGGGTTTGCTTCGGCGTTGAGAGAAGTCAGGATTCGGAAGCCTTACCTCTATCCCTATCCCTTCTCTATGTTAGTTTTGGCGTTATTTTGCTCTCCTTTCTCGTGACTGTGATCCATCCGAGGAGGAGAGAATACGCGCGGGAAAGTGAAGAAATGAAAAGCAGTTACGAGCAGAGAGAGAGAGAGAGAGAGAGAGAAAGATATTGGGTCTCCAAGGGGGTGGAGATTCACGAAGTTTCAACATAATATTATCTCCTCTCAAAAAAGTTTACTCCAATTTTGTACAAATACCATCCCATATTACTCCCGTGAATTTCAATTCTCAAAATTCGCCCGAGCATGAATCGACCTAAGTTTTGGAAAGGTAAATACATGTTTCTCTGGTGTTCCACCGGATTAGATGCTCCCTACCTCCCGACGTTTTGAAGAACGACTTCATCTTCATCCTCAGGGTTTCCGAAAGAAAAGAATAATTGACGAACAGAACCCCTGAGAATGAGGAGCAAGCCGTTCTTCAAAACGTCGGGAAACAGGGGGCCTCTAATCCGGTGGAACACCTGAAAAACCTTTCTTTACTGCATACGCCGGAAAACCTATAACTCTTTACCAGGAAAGATGGTTAAGATCACCTGTTGGACGGAATGGGAAATTTTTCAGCAAGCTTTCTAAAAGATATTTTCTTGGATCTTCACTATCTCTCACTCCCTTTTAATCTTCTCTTACTTTTTCATTTTTTGATTTTCCAATGTAATTCAAGTAAACCGTTTGAAAAAAACTGAATTTTTAAGGAATGGTTCCCAATACTCAACTCCAAAAGAGGATTTCTCTCGAAGAGAGAAATTTATTCAGATTTCCACTCCGATTATAATGACGGAAGGGAATGCCACACACACATTTCAAACCTTGTAACAAACCTTGTAAACCTCGATTTCGTAGGATAGAATCATTTATTGGAAATAGCCAATTCTGTACCTTTTTATAGTTACTGAAGATAATTTTTTTTGCCCCAAAAAAAGTAAAGAAGTATTCGATATTTCATGAAGGCAAGTAAAGTAATGTAATTTCGACCAGAAATACGACAAGTGGCTAAAAGATCACCGTAATGAAAGAGTAAGACATGAAAAGAGAGATAAACGGTCACGAAAATTATATTTTTAAAGAAACGAAAGTTTTAATAGTGAACATTTCAACCAAAGCATGCCTTTTCTCCTCCAACTTTACATAACATTTAAGGAGAGCAACTATGATACATTTTGGAAAAAATCTAAGTATCAAAGTGCTGAAACTACCGATAAATATTAATAATGCTGCATGCAATCCAATGGATGAAACTTATGTAATCTAAATGACTTAATCCGATCATGGAGAAATGCCATGGAAATGTATCGTCATAACTTTTTTGGTGGAAAATACTCAATAAGAGTGTCGAAAAAGCTTTAGCCAAGAGTTGATATCTGTGAATCGTAGTTTATATAATGTTGAAGAATTTTATCTTCCATGTAATAACCGTTTATGTACATTTAAATATAACCACAAGGAAGATTATTGGTCGACATAAAATTAATAGACAGTTAGTATACAACACCTGAGAGTTTATGAACTCAATAGTTTTCCATTCCCCAAAAATGAAATCAATTCAGAGAGAAACCTAACTACTGAAAACTTTTAGTGCGGACAAAATAAGGAATTTATTTAAGTAATAAAATTCACCGGAAATTTAGTTCTATGTTTATGGGTAATAAAACCGAGGCGTTCCCTCACATTGAAAAAGCAGTGCTTCTGTTTCATCCACTGAAGTTTCTTTCAATAAAAAATACCTCTCTATATACTACGCACAAAACTTATGGGAAGACTTTTTTCGGCTCTCTGTCAGTTAGGGCCGCCAAGGTATATAGGAAATAGCAGGGGAGGGAAATGGAGTTGCTGAGCGAGACCACTCGAGAGGAAAAGAGGGCAGAGGGAAAATGACGAATGGGAAAGGCGAAGAAGAAGAAGAGGAAGACGGAGTAAGAAACAGGAGAGGATGGAAATTTTCCGGGGCAAGAACAAGAGGACCCGGCTGCTGGATATGAGCGGGTTGGTAAGAGAGTGGAGGTCTGGGGTGGATGAGGGATCGAGAAGCAATATTTATCCTTCCAGTTCGGTAGGAGAACTTATTCATCCAGTCTCTGGGAAGGAGAGTACCTCTATTCCGGCAAGGAAATTTCCAAAAACTTTGACAGTCTCAGGTGAGATGTAGGCCAAGGTTTCCGTGGGTTTTAAAAGAATGAAATAGCACTTTAGCAGGAGAAACTATCGTCAAACGCGTTTTGGAGAGGAATCACTTAGGCATCATCAGACGACTGTGACCTGATGATAGCGAGGTGATACAAAACGCGTCGTTGTAAAAACATAAGTCGAGAAAATTGATATATTTTGACTTTACCAAAATATTTGCAATGCTTGAAAAAATTTTAAGAAAAGCCCTTGGAATATTTCGACACTAACCTCTATAAGATTGAAACATTCTAAAGGAGTTTCGCCAGACTTGCTTAGCATTGCCAATAGAAACTCTTCATTAAAAGTAACCTCTTTCTGCTGAAGTTAGTTTCTTCAGCTTTTTTCCCTGATTAATGAGTTCTACATTATAAAATCCTTGAAAAGAAATCGGAAACTAGCCATATTCGCTAAACTCCATGGAAGGAGAGAGCACTGGCTTCAGAAATCCAGCAAAGATTCTGTGAATTTCTCTACCCTTGAATATTCTACCCCCACTACCTCAACGGAATGTGAGCTAGGTCTTCCTGTTCCGTTATCCTTTCCTTTCTTTCCTTTAGATAGGAACTTGCCCTCGGCAGTAAAACTTCCGCTAAATTCATAATGTTTTACAACACACTTTCCACGGATTGTTTTTGGTAGGGATGAGCACTATTGCGTGCGGAGGCCTTGTGTCAGGGAGTTTAAGAAAATCATCCTCAAAGTGAATGAATCATAAAAATTTCCTTCTCATGAACAAAAAGCAATGATTCCTCCTATGCCTTGAAGTTATCATTTCGCCTTAACGACGAACTTTTGTCGTTCGGATGACGGATTCGTCACGTGTGGCACATTTATGCGATAGCGTAATGCGGGGAATTTTGGGCGTAATCGGTATCAACGAGTAAGCATCAAGGAAAAAAGTCTCCCATCTTTTGCGTAGTAAACGACGCTCAGAATTCGCCTGCAGCTCAATGAAAGAAATTTTTGTACAGCTTAAATAACTCTCATTTTCTGTGTCGTCTATTATTTTCGAGGTAGAATAAAAGCTTTGATTTTATTAAGAAAATTTCCCTCGGTAGGCGTAGTCAAATCTTTCTGTGATGGTCACAAAAGCTTTGGACATTCGATATTAGACCTTATTAGAGATAAAACACCTCTAATTATTCGTTCGGGGACAATATTCTTGTAACAATATGCTTGATTAAACCTTAGCAATTATGTAGATCTACGCAATTAAATCTGTCATAGCGTTTGGCCTGGATTACATGATCTCAGGCAAATCACCTTCTCGGCATAATAAACCGTTGTAGTTGCATCATTACTTTGAATACGTTAGTTTCAACCAATCAAAAGCCTCATATGATTCACAAATGTTCACAAACTCAAAAGTTAAATCACATCCTGGTCAAAGCTGCATCGTCCAACGGTTAAGGATTACAGATCCGGGTGTAGTGCTCATAGAATGAAAATCGAACTGAAGAGACTATAGAACATTACCAGTGACTGTCAAAGGTTCAAATTTTATTTTCCATATCCACATATGTATTCTTTTGCCTTCTTCATATACTGTTAGGCATAATTATTCAGATACTAATGATATTTATTTATTTTGGCGGTCTGAGAATGTTTTGTGCGTTTCTCATCCATTAGGGAAAGTGCCATATCTATACCGCTCTCGATAGAAAATACGTGTATTCCTCCAAGCTGCAAAATAAAATTCCAACAATGGACGGATTTTGCGACCACGAAGAAGCTTAAAGCCTAAAATAAGGCCTTCTCTCTTATTGATTTTAGCCACTGCTAATTCTTCACCTATGAATTTTATGTTCTTCCTAAAATTAGACGAGACATAAATACGTTTTGAATTGACTTTCTGTTCGTTCGAAGCTGTTTCTGAAATACACGCAACATTTCTTCATTATTTTATTAAGGTCGCCATTCGGACCTTTCCGGCGTCGAGTACAAAATGCTATAGTAGTATAGTTGGGAAAAAGGAAGGAGAAGATTCACAAGAAGAGGCTGAAGGGACTTTAAAGGGTTTTACTTATTTTTAAAACTAAGGACTGAATACTAAAATTCAAAGCATAAATATTTTACTACTAAACTTTGATATTATGCTGAAGTTATACAGCTCCAATTATTCCCCATTTGTCTTAAATAGAGCAGAGCATGATTTAAGCGTTCTTTGGACTAATTTTTCCAAAATAATGATTGACTTTGGATATAAATGAGACAATGACTGGTAAAAGATCCTTATTTGTTAATAAAATTACGCTTCTTTCGATAAAATTGAACATTATTATCCCAAAAAAAACAGTTTTATGAAGGATTGGTAGTTGTCCAATTTGATTCGTGGCATTTTCTTACTCTCTAAATCCTCTAGCTGATACTTCAGAGTGGTGGTGTGTATATGATTTCTGATCAGTGGGAATTTCAAGTCCCGTGAAATGTCCAAATTTTTTCCCGCGCTTCATATGTGACCTTATTAGAGAATTGACTTTAATTTTTCGTCAGGAAAATTTTCTGCAATACGTTTTATTAAACGGAATCCAAACTGCAGATTTAGGCTATTAAAAATTCCTTGTGGCTGTTACGACCAGTGTGATAATCTCCGGTACACAAATTAGTTGGCAAGAATGCGCCTACCTCTCGGTAACGTTCAAGACTAGTAACTCACTTTCTAGGTCCTATAATTTTAGAAATTTCAAAGTCACAGTTCGAATTATGTATATACCTTAAAATTGCATCAATTGGTTAATAGATGTATTGACCACTAAGAATAGGGCGAATAAGACACTATGAACTAAAATTTGCTGTTGGACCTCTGCTACTCCGTGAGACAGGACGAATTTTGAAGGGGGCATTAGAGGCAAAACTTAAATGGTACATTTACATAAGCAAGCTAGGAGAAAATATTAAAGAGATGGGATTACAGGACATAAAGGAGTAATCAGGGAGAAGGTAGAATGGAGGGATGCAGTCCACTGGTTTTAGGATAAATGATTGACGATGATTACAAATATAAAATACTTGTCATCTGTACAAGCAAATATAAAGTTTATTTGAACGAGGTTAGAATTAGTACTTACGGATACCAAGAATACCCAACCCGTTTTTAGACACAATTTTAATGGATCAGGGAATTTTCGACTTTAGGATTTCGAGTCCATGAATATGAGTATTATTCTTCCTGTCATGCTGCGTATTTAATCATTACTGTCACATAAATCAAGGTCTTTTCATTTTAATTAGTTTTGCTAGGACTTAAAAAAAATAATAGCTTACTTCTCCATATTGCAGATGGATCGAATGCTCGATATGTAAAAAATATTAAGACTTAAGAATTTGATAAACAAAATAGGTATTTTTGAAGTAAAAAAAATGTAAAAATGCGTATACCGGGTATTATTTGTAGGGATTTTCGAATTTTGTTAATACTATGACGCGAATCATGATTTTAGAATAAAATTCATTCCTATCAATTATGAAATAATATAAGTATAATTATTACTAGTATTCGAACTTATTTTGAACGTAAAAGTTGCAGGCGATATGTCACCGGCCTCTTTGTCAACTATTTTTCAACAATTTCAAAATGCGTCAGAGGCAACCAAAAATGTTTTGTTTATTATATGATCAACATTAATTACTAAATACTCCAGGTTTAGTATAGTGCAACATTATTAGCCCTGAGAATGTCACTAAATTTGACGAACGTTGGTAATGGCTGCTTGAGTGGTTTTATTACAAATTTGACCAGGACTCCATAGCAATGCAACAAATTATAAATCTGGGCTTAAAAATTGTTTTATTTTAAGCACTCGTAACTTGTGTAGCTCTCAGCATCTTCTTTAGATCACGCAACAAATCTTTCGCCGCTAAGTCCCAAATGCAAGCGGCGTACTCAAGGTAGAAACTAGGAAGGATAAATTCCTTCAACGCAAGAGGAGCGGAAGATAGCTTCACAGGGCGTGGTGCGGCCGGGAGGAGCAGAAGGGCGCCTCTGGGCCGCCGCCACTCCCTTCCACACCCTTCCCGCACCCATCGTTCCTTTCCGCTCGAGAGGTCTGAGAAAGAGAGAGGGAGGGTTACAAGTGGCTGTCCGTGGGGTGGGGCAGTAGTGAACACCGAGGGGGGGTGTGGGTCTTGTGAGGGGAGGGGGGAAGCAAGTTGGGGGGGGAGAAAAAAAGCGACACAAGGCAAGGAAAAGGCGGCGAAGGGGTCGAAGGAGGTGGAGAGAAGAGAGAGAGAGGGATGGAAGAGCAAGAGAGCATCCCTGAAATAGATGGCAGATAAATCTCCCTCTGGGACAATGTAGGGAGTTAAAGGCGAGAAATTATACAGTAGCCATAGAAGGGAGTTAAGGAATGGTACATAAGAGAGGGATGGCGGCGAAGGGAGGGGGGACAGGGGGCGGGGGAGGAGGGAGGCCGAGAGAGAAGAGAAATAGCCCCCGCTGCCGGAGATGGATGGCAGAGGAGCATTTGCGGTATTAGAGGAGGGCCATGATGCCACCTGCAGAAACACCCCTCTCTCTCTCTCTCTTGATGCCCCCTAACCTATTCTGACGCGTACACGCGGCCCAAGGAGTATGCTCGGAAGAAGAATACCCCTTCGCGAGCATCACCAACGGTGGCAGTTTCTATTGCTTCCAAACTCCTCCTCCCAGGAAAAATAGGCTTTCCTGCATGTCCCCTCCGATCCGACTAGTCTCACTTTATCACTTCCAAGTTTTTTTTCTATAATGCGACAAATTCTATGGTGATAACTGAGTGCTTTAGTCAAAATTATAATCTAAGAATTTTTTACAGTTCTTGATATCGGATATTTTCAAATATGAAATACCATGCATCATCATCATCAACCACAGTCATTATCCGGATATTGGTTTTCTGCAGCATTCCACTCCACTCTTCTCCCAGTAAAAATTTTCATTCGTCCACCCTAGCTCGAAATTAAATGACCTTTAAAATTTGCCTGTCATTATCCTCGACCTTACTCGGTAATTCTTCCCAATCACTTCATTCATTCATAAATTTGTTGTTCAATCCTAAGATTGGTTGACTGCAGCCCTCCACCCTTCCCTATCTAATGCTAGTTCCCTAATCTCCTGGTATCCCTTCCTTTACCCTTTCCTCTTTATTTGGTCAATGAACTTATTCCTGGGTCTTCCTCTGGGGACTTTTCCTTCTATTTTGCCTTCAAGTATGTTCTTCACATACTCATTGTGTCTCAGGGTGTGTCCAATCTATCTGGTTCTTTTTTCCTCTATGGTGTTCTATATGGTCCTTTCCTCTTCTACTCTTCTGTAAACTTCATCATTTCTTATTTTTTCAGTCCATTTTATTTTCAGCATTCTCCTCCAGCATCAGTTTTCGAGGGCTTCTATTCTGTTATAGTCAGCTTTTCTAATGGTTTATGCTTCCGATCCATTCCAAATCACTATTCTTTCAATAATGTTTTCAAGTTGCTGTGGCCACCAAGGGATATAATTCGACAATAAAAAAATCACATGATTAGCAATTGGGAGATCCGGGTTCGGATCGCAGTCAATTTAAATGATTTATTCTCAGAAGATTGAATCCTTTGGTGTGTATGCACCCGTGCGAGTGACTTCCTACCACATTATTTTCACAGGCAATAAATTAAAAAAAGAGGCTGTGGTGCTAGAAAATGTGTCCAATAAGTTACCCTAATCTCTATTAAAGGACTCTAACTATAAATATTTCCTTTCCCACTATTTCTTTGGCAATTTTCTCCTTCCATTTGATCTTCATAATTCATTTATAATACCACATTTCCTTTTTTTTCTAACATTCGCCGTTTTTCCGCTACTCTAGTAATTTCCATATACAGATGAGGCCGGTTAGCCGGCACCATTTAGAGACAGCGTTAAAAAATTGATTTTCTCCAATAAGGGCAGGAATTAGAAATTCAGATACTCTTAGGTACATGTATTTATACGTAATAAAGTGAAAGAATTAGATGGAGTAATAAGAGCGGCAATAATTGTAAAAAAGGGGTTACTCAATCAGTACCATCTGTAAAAAAAAGGATCGTGGTATGACTACATCACTCAGCGACTACTCACTCACTCGAGATGCTAAGTTCGGTATTAACCGGAATAAGTGTGTAACTGGAATTAAATATTAACCGGAATAAGTATGAACTGCGCGTGGAGAAATTGCTTCAGTGGATTTTCTAATTGGGAATAAAAACTTTTATGAGAATTTCTAAGCATAAGATCTCGCGTTCAAAATGTTTCCTAAATTAAGCTCTCGTGATACGTAACTTACGCCCACGGACTTCGGAGCGAAAGTTTCCCGGAATATACATCTAGGCTGTTGGAATAAAGCAATATTGAACCATCTACAATGAGTCTAATGCACAAAAAGAATTTCTATACATCATACCTCGTAAAGAATAACTAATTGAAAGGTATTACCTGAGTCCCTTACATTGCGCTAAGTACACAAAATATTTGTACTTAGTAGTAGAGTTTTCGCTACGTAGAGGACTCTAGGTATGACTAGTGACCGTAAGTGCTTTATATTCGATATTCATGATAAACAATGCCATCTTCACTTAATATTTATCAGTTCAAATGAAAACTTTCTACGAAATGAAGATGGATAAATATATGCTAAACGATACCTGAACAAACAGAAATATATCTTAAAACAAGTACTTCTTTACCATGCAGTGTCTTTAAAAACGTTTTTAATATTTCCATTTCATGATGAAATAGAAGTTTATGTGATTTTTCTGTGAAAGTTAAAGTTACAACAGTTAGAAAGACATCTTCTTAATCATCACCGATACGGAATTAAATAGAGAGAATTTTAATCACTAGATAAACCGAAATACTCGCATCATCGCGAAATACTCCTTCATCAAGACATGAACAATCGCTAGATGGAAATTTTTTATATTAATTTGCTAATGGTTTCTCCTATCAAAATGGGTGGACAACCATTATGAGTAACGCATGCTGTATAACTTTACATTATGTAAAAATAATCGCGGTTTTTCACTGTTGTTATTTCCTCCGATGACAATTGAAAAAACGGTCCAATGCCTCGAATTCCCTCGACCCGCACGGCCCTTTTCATTTTCTTCCCGAGTGCCACTAGTACCAGAATTAATGTTTGAATTGAGAGGTAAAAGCTAACGGAGGAGGAAGAAACTCTGGGAAAAACCGATGCGAACATAACAAAACGATAAAAACAAGTCATTGGGAGAACTGGGGGAAAAAAGAAAACCAAGCAAAAGAAAGTTGCTTGAACGACTCATCCACTCTTCTCTTCCGAATTCTCTTTCGACGAAACAAGGAAACGCTGAGGGTATTCTCGGGAAATGGTTGGATAATATATGTTACGCACTCGGGTGCGGCACTGGTAGTTTCCCCGGAGGAGCATCATGAAAATGTAGGAGGAATGAAACAGTTTGCGGCCAGTACGAGCGAGGTTGAGTTCGATTGCCTCTAATAAATCATCCAACGAGTGAGGATTGAAGTGGGAGGGAGTAAAACGATCGTTATTGCAAAGGATGTGGTGGGGGAGAGAGAGAGACTTGGGAGCGAAGCAAGAGAGATTAATGCGGGCGGCGGAGGAGGGGGAATTGCGGAGAAGATAAGGCTAGGTGGTCAGAGAAGAGGAAACGGAATTGAATTCATTTTGGAGAGAAAAATGCTCAATATTAGTAAAAAAAAACGGTGAAAGTGAAATTAAACTGCCGTGCTATCTGCTTTATGGATATTTCCCAACTCTCAGGACTGCAAAAGAAATTAGCCGATATAAGAAAGTTGATTACAGAACCGATTTCGAGGAATACTGATAATCAAGTCAAACATGCCCAGTTACACCTAATCTGCTGTGGAGGCGCCTATAAAAATTCTCTCAATTCGCTGCTGATTCTCCAAAAAGCAATAGTGAGACTGATTGCTAGAAAGTGTCAATTTGAACCGTCCTTCCCCATATTTTTGGATTTATAGTTACTCCCTGTACGTCATCTTTACGATATTAAAGTATTGAAATTGTTCTACCTTAGAAGTGGTAAAAACCTAAGGTAGAACCAAAAGATAATGCATACAGTCTAAGACCTACAACAATGTATATTTTGCCCAAGCTCAATTTGTCTCAGTTTAAACACTCATTTCTCTCTATAGGGCCAAAATAATCTCTTCAATTGTCAGATAATATTAGAGGTACAATTAGTTTAATATCATTTTTGAACAGAGTAAAAAGATAGTTATTTGACGTAGAAAATCTGCAGTGTTTTTTGTCAATAGTATGGTTAACACCTACAATAAACTGTACGCACGACAGGTTGAGATTAAACAAAAAATTGTTATCTTTTTTTATGTATACATTTCTGTTACGTATCTGGTATCAGTTTATTCATTTCTCAATTATTCGAAATGTAAATTGTTTATGAGGTATCACAAATACAGGCGATGCTTAAATGGGATTCCTAATGTATCCTTTTTATTTGAAATGTTAAGGTGTGCATGTAAGGTACATTCAATGGATAAATAAATTCATTATTATTAATATTGGGTTAAAGTTAACCGCTAGGTAATGCATACTTTACGTCAATGTGACTTTTAGTGAGAGACAGGTTTTTTAATTGAATAAATAAGTCTCACAGAGGGTTGAAATCGAAAAATTTTGCAGTTAAGTTGTGTAATATAAAATAGAAAGGTTGTTTGCATTTAAAATTGATTAGTCTTGATGAGTTTTTTGCACTTCATACTGAAGATAGAAAACAAAATGACGGACGCTGTTTTCAAGCAATTGTTTACAGTTTAGAAGAGATACTGACAGTCAAAGATTTTTAAAATGTGATTAATAAATGATGATGAGTGATAATTAGCTGAGACCATTTTCCACCCCGATAAAATATTATTTATATGATAAGCAGCGCAGTCCGGAAATAGCCGTGGCGCGCAGGCGCTTCAGCAGGAACATAACCGGTGAGAACAAGAATTAACGTAGACAAGTTATCTTGTGGGAAAATTATTAGTTTTAATATTGATACGCCAACTCCTCAAACCTCGAAGGAGACTAAGATAGATGATTATTGACTAAGAGGTACGTACATTAGAGACTTATTAAGAGAACTTTGCAACTTAAATATTTGGGTTATCATCACAAATAGCAGCCTACAAAATGACTGTCAGTAACGTTTACTTCATAAAAATGTACTTTTGATATTACTTCTCTAAAAATATTAAAATATTTTACCTCCTTCATACCATTCCGCACAACATCTAGAATTCCGATAATTTTCCACCCAAGGTTGCTTCATTCTCCGGGGGTCGTTGCCTATTAATACTTGGGTAATTCTTGCTAACTGCTATAACTGCCTCTTGTTTCCCGCCGACACACTAAGAACTCAGTTAATTTTCACCTCATGTTACTCTTTTAAACCTCACTTTCGCGTACGCTACACAAAAGCCTTAATTCAGCTCCCTTCCTATTTCCTTCAAAGTTTTTATTTTCGAGAAATTGTTTTGGGAAAATAGAAGATTTCCGATTTTCAAACCAGGACGAGAGCTCGTTCAGATACACCCCCACTCTTTCCTATTCTGGGGTTCATATCTTTCCGAACAAAGCATATGCGGTAGAGGAATATGAACTACCTGGTGAGTACCCTCCGCAAGGGTGGGCTTCCTGCTTAGTCACATTCATTCTCACACAACAAACCAGAATTTGGGTATGAAGCATGTGATTTGGAATTCCATCCAGAAAATTGCGCAATAAACTTTGAAGTTGAGTTTTTCGCAGTATTGAATACTTTAGCGGGGATATTTAATGGTGTCTCATATAATTACGAGCACATATTTGATCGCATTTCCTTGTGAAAATATTTAGAAATATCAAAAGACAATGCATAACTCGACTCGCATCATGAATCGAACTCATAACCCTCGGGCTGGATAGCATGGAGATTGCCTCATCCCACCCGGACTAATGCGACAGTGTATATTCGCAAAATTGCCATTGGGTAGGATGTTGGCTGTCATGGATCATGGAAGTTGAGGCACTTTTGTGTATCGAGTTTCCGGTGGCCTGATCCAGACTATCGCAAATTAGTTAAAACGAATTTTTTTTGGGATCCTAAACGGTCGCAGATAATCTCTTTTTATTACTCTCTAATAGATTTATAAATATTCGTGTGCTAATATCTCCGTGTCTATCGGTATCTAAATAAGCTTTTTCCCGACATCACTGCGAGATATTGACTGAAACCGGAGTATTCCATTTATAATAGCCAAATAAATATCAATAAACATATAAGTATTTAAATTTTATAGGCAAACAGCGTTTCCATTGGCCTTAACAATTTTATTTGGCCACTTATGTCCCATTAAATGGAGACTGGACATGCGAAGATTCAGCGTTTCAACTTATAAATAAAGCACTTTTGGATATGATAAGTGTTTCTCGATTTCAGCTCATAGTTTGACGTTTGTGAGTGGTATCAGTTGTACAGTTTACCTTAGGGCTAAAAACCAAAATTATTATATTTTCGCATGAAAAGACAAGTGTCGAAAAAAGTGTACGTTTTATACGTCTAAATCCAATTTCAACACTGCAGAGTAAATATCAAATGCTAAAGACTAAGTTTAAGGCTTGAAAAATATTATCCAAATTATGTTATCATTTATCCCTACTATTGGACATTAGACTAATTGTTGAGTTAGGATGCTGAAGATAAAATGGACGGATAAAATAAGATATGATGGAGTGTACAGAGGAGTAGAAGAGGAAAAGACCATATGAAACACCATAGGGAGAAGAAGAATCAGATGGATTGGGCACACCCTGAGACACAATGAGTTTGTGAAGAACATAATTGAAGGTAAAATGAAGGTTTAAGTCCCCAGAGGAAGACCCAGGAATAAGTTTATTTACCACATAAAGAGACAAGTACAGTGGAAGAGATACCAAGAGGTAAGGGAACTGGCATTAGATAGGGAAGGGTGGAGGGCTACAGTCAATCAATCTTTAAGATTGAACGATCAATTAGATTCATAGTTGATTCGAAAAATATAAGTCTTCAAAAACATAATTACTATAAACAAATGAATTCTTTCTTATGGCCTAATAGCGTCACTGAGCGCATAATTTTTGATAAAGTTTTTTCCTTGCACGTTGAAGCATAAATAGAGGTTTTTATAGGAGAGAAAAACCTATATTTATGATTCAACGTGCAAGGAAAAAATATCAAAAATTATGCGCTTATTGACGTTATTAGGCCATAAAAAAGAGGAGTTAGTAGGTTTTATAATTATGCTGGGAAGTAGAGATGATGTCTAGGGATGATTTAGGGAGTTTTCAAAATGATATTTTTGCACTAGTTGGAAATACAGTCCAACCGTTACGCCCTCTCCAACTTCTCAACGCTGTGGCATGTTTTTTTTTACGGAGGACGAAAGCATCGCTAGGATAGATGGTTAAACTGTTGCAGTCTCAATAACAGGAAGATTTTATTATAATAAAAATACCATAGCACTATTTTCTCCACTATTGTGAATTAATTTGTTAAAGTTGATGATATAATTTCTCCTACCTGGGCAATGAGAAGCTGATAAGGACGAGTCAACGCGAAAACTAGGTCCGGAATTTGACGACTCCTAGGAGATACTAAGGCTGTGGCATACGAGGGGAATTTATCTGAAGGGACGTCTTGAGCGAATGGAGATTATTTGCTAAATGGGGAGAGAAGACAAGTTTGAGGTGAAGGTATGCGGCGAAGAAAAGAGATAAGGCCGTAGGAAAGAGAAGAAATATAGTCAAGAGTTTGAATGGCAATGCTCGCGCAGCCATTGTGCGTACCTTCTCGCTTCGCCAAGCATCGCAGCGTGTGCACCCTTGAGGACAACAAGCCGTGGTGGGAGGATGGAGGGGCGGCAAAGAAGTTACCTATGGATTGTAATGCGAAAACACGGAAAGGAAGGTACTCGTGGAAATGGGCCATTTATGCTAATTATTACATAAGTGTGATCTACAGACCAAGATAGGTTGATAAGAGAGGAAATATTTTCTAGATTCTTTAAGGCAAAGTCTTCAATCTCCTGAATTTCAATTACTGTCTTCGTCTTAACATCATCTTTCTTACGTTTCCGCTCACCCTTTTACCTCTCATTTTCCCCGGTTATCTGCATTCCTTCATTTTTCATCAACTCCTCTAGCCACCTACACTGCATTCCTCTTGCAATTTCGTCTTCATATCCACTACGCACAGCACTTCCTCGTTTTTTTTCCTTTCCGTCCGCCGTACTCTCCGTCCATCTCCAAACTCACATCACGAACGCCTGAAGTCTATTCTCGTCCTCTTTGCTCAGACTCCGGGTATCTGCGCCATACAATTGAACACTTCATATTAGACTTTTGGCCAAACTTGTCTTTGCACTCTCAATCAAGGTCTCCGTCATCAGTGACCTTCTATTGCTGAACGCTGCCTCTGCAAAAAGTCTGCGGATCCATCTAGTGACCATGGTGGTCTTGGACGATAAAAACTCGGATCTGTCCACAATTTTGTATTTCTTACTAGTTTTAACATAACTACTTCATTCCATTGATAGTACAGTCTGAACTCCAAAGAGAGATTCATAACTTCGATACTTAAACATGACGAGAAAGTTGATAACCATAGAAAAATTAAATCATAGCAACCAATTGAAAGATTGGTTGAAATTAATATATGGCCATTCCACGTCAGATGAGCCTAAATATGGGACATAGAAAGAATTGATTAACGCTTAATGATGCATGTTACAAATGAAATATTCAACCGTAGTAGTCTTTTTGTTTATGGATGGCTAAATGTAGTTTCGCTAGTTTGTCATTGGCAAAGTAAAAATTAACAATTAATTCTTTAAAATGACCATTTTCAGCGCCTAAATTGTGGCCAGTCTATATATGAGCTTTACCAAAGGCATGTTTCATTTAGACAGAGTATGATATCTATTAGTAACAGATATGGCTTGAATTTTTTAAACATGCAAAGAAGCTGACAAGTACTAGTAAATTTCAAGGAAAGGTCCATTGGTTTTTCACTAGGATGTGCAAGAGATTAATTAACATTACATAGTTGACCTTAACAAAACACGACTTCAATCATGTAATGAAACAACACGTAAATTTCGACTACTGCTTTAAAATCGAAGTTTCAATCAATGTCCGTCCATCTCAATTCATTGCAGCCAGTCCCTAACACCAGAATAGTTAGGGATCCAAATTTAAAGGCAATCATAACCAAGTAAAAAGAGCCGATTACAAAAGATTTCATGCTTTTATCGTATTTAAGAGAGGAACTAAAAACCGCTGAAGTATAATAATAATAATGCAAAATAAAGATGTACCTGGATAATAGAAAATTAATTTTAAAAACAAAGATCGTTTAATCTTCGAGGCGTCATCATCATTTCATCATAGGTCGCAATTTTTTCTCGTACTAGGAATTGAATTACAGAAAATTTAGTAAAACTTTCCGTCACCCGTGACATTGCTTCGAATGAGGAAGGATAGTATGGAAGTTGACTTATAGATAGTCGTATGAAATGCAACAGTCAATTAATTTTATTAATAAATTTCAATTGTTCCTTTTTCCTTATTTATAAATGACAGTAGTATTTTAATCATGATATGAACTTCAATGGCATGATCATTACTTCAAAAGTAATATCTCTCTCACAGGAGTCCGACAGACCAAATTTCAAAGAGTAACAAAAGAAATACGAACGTGAGGTCAATGGTCAGTATAAGTGATCCCTGTTTAAGGAAAAACGTGCTCTTCGAAAGACTGTTTTGTTTAGATGTACAAAATGTGCTGTAACGTCTGAATTTAGGCTTAGTGCTTCGTTCAACATTTTTAATTTTCATCTAAATACTCCTTTAGGTATAATTTTATTGGACAAAAGCGCTAAACCGAAGCTTTGCATGGCTTTTCGGAATGATTTTACATGATGATTTTTTTAACGATCTGAGGGATGGGTGTGTGGACCTTTACGCTTAAAACATTTAACAGTGTATATTGAATGCCTAATTTATTCAATACAATACAAAAATTGATTGACTAGGTAAACAGCAGAAGTTTCCCGTGGCAACGTTGCAGCATCACAGTAACTCGGCGATGTACCCTGGCGAAAACCGGATGTCTATTTAGTTATTTAAGCCTAAATACAAGTGTTATAGTATCAATGACCTACGCAAAAAAATATTAGGTGTCTGGATATGTAGTGCATGTTATATAGTTTTTGAACAATATTATTTGTGCGGGAATGGAGATAAAAAAGTTATGAGAAGAGACGTTATCGCACTGCCTTTACGGATATGTATTTCGGAGTAAAAATGCATCATCAATATCTCTTCGTTAAATGACCAATAACCAAGTAATATTTTTACACCATTTGATAGTAAAAGTTTTAAGTTATAATATAAGTTAAAATTAAGGTAGTTAATCGGATAGGCCGTTAAGAAGATTTATCCTAAACGCATTTTTCTCTCGGACCAGCATCTCATATGGCACTCATGATGTTAAGAGATTCACTGACAATGGGGATTGGGAGAAAATTATTTAGGAAGCCGCAAATGAGTCGTGGTGCTACTTTTATTGTGTCACTTGAAACTGCATATCATAATTCTACAGTCTTTCCGTCGTGGCCAGGACTCGAACGCGGTTTCCTTGGAAATAAAAATAACCTCCACATTAAAATGCCAGGAGCAAAGGACACCTCGGTTGCCCATCTGGTCAAAGAACTCGGTGCGATGCCGAGGGATCCGGGTTTTACTCCCGGTCAAGGCGAAGTTTTTTTTTATATGACAATTCCACGCTCATGAGAGTCAATGAAAAGGTATATCACAGAACTCGAAGGACCTAGAAAAGGCAAAAATAAGCGAGGAAATATGTACGTCAGATTGGAACGGCAACAAGAGCGTTTGCGGAATACTTAACCACAATTCCCTTTGGAAATGCCTGAATTTTCCTCAGGCATGGGAGGAAAAACGAACTCATTAAAATAAGGACAAATTTACTGAGGCTCCCAAACGACGAGAAAAGAAGCAGTGCTTGCGGCACTGACGATGAATGTCCTCTCGGCACATTAGGTGGAATTAAAGATCCATTTATGCCGGCTGAAACCTGCGAAGGCAAATTCCTAAGATCTTGAGATGATATTCGGCAGAAGATCTATGATACCGCGGAAGAGCGGCAAAATACCTGACGTAGGTCCAATGAAACGTCAATACTTTGTGAAGAATACCTACTAAAAAAATATATGTCCATTAAAAACCTCAATATTTTTGATTCAGTAAGAAACATAATTCAGCCCAAATCTGCTCGGTGAAGATCCAGGGTGATGAGATGGAATTGATGGGGTCAAGACATGATGGGATGAAGGCACATTAGGAAGTTAGCTTGGAAAATTTAGGTTGATGAAGACGTAGTTTGATTAGAAAAGTGGAGTTAGGAAGACAATTGGGTTAACATTTCATAAGTTATGATAAAAATGAAATAAAAATTAGCATTAAAAAATAAAAATTATATTTATTTGAAATAACAAAAACTATATCATTCAAGTTTGAAGCAGACGAATTCCTAATTATCGCTGGATTTTCCGCAATATTATTTTTTAATTTTTGTTAATTACTTCCTACGTTTTAACTCTTTGAGTTGTCCTGTGGGATAGGATACAACACATGATGGGCTATTCACATCCAATGCAAGTGGATGGCAAGGGAGAAAGTGGGCGGGCCCCAACTTGAAACGACAGAAAGTGTTGAAACCTGGATCGCAACAAACAAAAAATTATCAGAATGAAATTCACATCATTGGAAGCCAATGTTCCCACTTAATCAGTTAGAGCTAAAAGCTAATACGTATGAAATATTAGCCAATACGTAGACCCGAGAACTGAATTATATGTTTTACACCCTATGTGCCCCACGGCATCAACGAGAATGTCAGGCAGGTATGCCATTCGTCCCTCTTTCCTGAATATCCAATACTGATTAATGTGATACGGTTGGGTGCCATTACGTACTCTATTCATTCATCTTAAATTTATGAGTTTGTCATCCTTGTTTGCATTATAATATGGGATTCTCCCCCACCAAAAAAAACGCTATCACACTAAAAGAACATAACAGATTGAGCACCTATTTATAACGAGATTCTATTTATTTTCTAATTATTACTTTGCAATGTAATTGGCATTATTTATATTCATTACGTACGTTTTTGTCTCGCCTCACGTTTCACCAATTCATTAATAATTTATAAAATAATAAAACAGGCGTCCTAGATAACACGAGGAGGAATATAAGGATTCTAGGGAACAGGAGAACATACCTCAAGCGATGTATAAGTCGTACGGGAACAGATGCTTAGCACTGAATTCAAAATAGCGAAGAAAAACTGAGTACGTAAAATAGACAAATTCTTTACTTCCTTTAAAAATCAATATTTGCAGACTTAATGAATGTCTTTTACCATACAGGGATTGGAGAATGGGATGCGAGGAGAAACAACTCATAGGACTTTAACGCAAATTTGTTTAGAAAAATATTTGCTTACATATACCTATAGTTGTTTTAAAATGCATTAGAACTAGTACTAACATAAATGCAATACATGCACATATTTGGACGCTTAGTTCTGAGTTGATAGTCCTTAATTAAATATTTTCTCCATTTGGTAGCCAACACTAATAAGTTCTTCCATCGGTGATCTAGCCGCAAATTTTGATTGTATTTAGAGCACGTATTTTCTGAGTACACATCATCGTCACGCATAGTCTAACGGTAAACGTTAACCAGACGTCCTTAAACTAGTAAAATAATAAAATAGCTAAAGGATTATGGCCTAGGAAACTCCCAATCGTGTGCAGAATGAATCTTGGAAGAGAAATAAAGCCAGGAATGAAACGTGAACCCCGGAAAGGAAGACGCCAGGAGATAACACGAGGAAAAACGAAGAGGAAGGAAGCCTGAGGAATAGACACCGTTTTGTTCTTCTTACACCGGCGAAAAACCTAGGATAGATGAGACTATTCCTAGATAGCAAAAATCTTCGCGCAGCGGATGGAATGAGATGGAGGAGGTGGCGCGAGATACGAGGCGGGCGGCGGGTAGGAGGCGCGCGCGCGAGAGAGAGAGGAGATAACGATAGGGAGAGAAACGAGTGAGTAAGTAGACGCTGAGGGAGAGAGAGAGGGAGTGCACTGTGAGCGAAGGGGAGGGTGAGGCTGGGTGAGTAGGCGTGCTTCAAGGTGCGCCGGGGGAGGACGGAGAGTATAAAAGGACGGTGGTGCGGGTGTGGGCGGGGATGGGAGGGACGGTGGGACGGCCGGCGAGCAGCTGAGGGAGGCGGCGACTGACGCGTCCTCTCCCGGCATCTCCCCGGCCTCGCGCCCCGGGGAGACCACCTCCTTCTTCACGATCGGTTTGGTTCCCGGCTCTACCGGATGATGCGGGGGGAGTGGCAGAGGGAGTGAGAGACTTGCATGAGATAGAACGAGAAGCGATGGAGAGGATAAGAATATCCGGAAGGGGGAAAAGTTGGTAAAAGGGTAGGTAGCAGGGTTTACATGGGCTTATAAAAAATTCGCACTAGCCTTCACATCCATTCATCTGTAAATTAAACCTCGTTATATGCCCGAATTTCATCAAATTAGTTTTATTAATTACATATTTACCACTTTTTGAAAAAGAATCAATTTTCCGTGTTCTCAGCTTACCCTCACTTCGTTGGGCATTGTTTTGGAATCAAACTGCCTTTGATGTTGTGTTTCGCGACAGAAGCGTGACTGAACGTTTCAAGGGAGAACTCTTTGAAACTCTAGTGGAACCAACGCTATTATATTGTACAAAATCTGGCTCATAAAGCCGTTTGATGGAAGTTGCAGGGGTGACGACGCTGGGATTGATGCTCGGCTGAGTAATAAGAGATAAAATCAGAAGTTAAATACTGAGAAGAAGAGCTTGAGTCACTGAAAGGGCTAGCAATTCCTTAAAAATGATATGGAAACTTTGTGATAGTTCTTGACGCATGCGTTCATTAAGCGATACTGATAATGAATGCAGAAGACGAATGAAGCCGAGGGAGACACATTACAAAACGGACGGACTGTTTAATTCGCCAAGGTATTACGGGGACGAGTGAATAAATGGAGAGGAGAGGAGTCTAGTAGGGAAAAGCAAACTTATGAAAACGGGAAAAGTTGAAGAAGAAGAAGAGGAATAATATTCATTTATCGATTTGATTGTCGAACGATTAATATTATTAAACATTTACTTAAGTTGCTGTTCCCTTTGCTTGCTATTGCTTTGCTTTTAAATTGATAAATTTTTACCAGATTGACATTCAAATGAATATAATTCAAATCCGTAGAGAATATCTTTTCAAGGGTAAAAAATTGCTGTCTCTCTAGATAAAATATTCCGATGAATTCAGCACGAATTTTTCACATATTTTTTCACATATTTTTCCACAAATTCCACAAATTTGAATTCAGAGGTGCAATAAATTCCTCACATTTTATCATAATTTCATAGTAGTTTCAAGAGGAAGACAAATTTGCGTTCATGCCGATTTTGTTGGCCTCTTTTGAAATTGTTGCACTTATGCGAGACAGAATCAAGTAAGATTCATACCGGATTTATTCTCATCTCATTTCATTTACTCATTCATAAATGGAAGTCATAAAAGTTTCTTATTAAACTTTTGGGTGGTAGCCCTCAGAAAATGGATGAAAATTAAAATTGCGATTTTGTCTGCCGGCAATAGCAGTTTGGGGTTGAAAATTACTCCAAAGGAATCTTATCTTCAACAATAGTCGAAAACTACCTCTTCAAAATATATACACAAAATAGAGAAATAATTTCTGCCGGTCAAAAAATAACTATCGCAGGCAAATCATTTCACCAAAAACCATCTTAAAACACTTTAAAAAAGATTTAATAATTGCCGAGAGAGGAAAAAGACAGCGTTGGGATCAACTTAAGAATAATGCATTTCATTGTTATTTAAGTAAAAATAAGCAAAAGACAGCATTTTTCACGGCAGTCGTGAAAAGGAATGATTTTTATAACGGATATATTATAATTAGTCACGTCTATTTAAAATTCAGTACGTTAGATGAGACACTAAGTGAGGATTCTGTTTTGTGTCATTTTATTTCGATGTCACATCAAATTAAATTATATTGTTATGTAATAAAATTACTATGTAGGTACTCTACACTTAAATAATATATTGATATCTTATGAAATTACTATGAGAATAGAATAAAGAAAAATATTCCTGCAAATGAGATTACTCCTACAATGCTGCTGGCCGCAAGAATACCTCACTCGTCGGATATGACCACAAAAAAATAAGATTCCTCACTTTCCAAAACAAATTATCCTTCATCACTGATTTCATAAATACATGCAATAACATTTCCAAGTATTAAATATGTACTTTAAATTACTCATTAAGTTCATTATTTCATTTTTATTTTAAAATATTACTTAAATTTACGACGAGAGGAATTCTCTTTCAGTTACATAAAAATAACTATGATTAAACAACGTTATTTCGCATAAATTTACATTTTCTAACCCACGAGGAAGAAATATTTTAAGGGTACCCATGAGACCGCACCGGGTGTGGAGGCAATAAGGGTTAGTCTAATAGACGGCCACAGAGAACAACCTCAAAGCATTGGGTCAAATATTACCATTGAATAATAGTAATTCAGGATTTTAAGGAGAGAAATCCCGAAGGAGCAAGGGAAGATGTACCAAAATGCATGTTGGAAGTCCAAGTACGTCTGTTTGTGCCAATGCGAAGGAGGTCAGCGCATGTGCGAGGAATAAAATGGAGCGTGCACGGGAACCCTTGCAGCGTTGCTCCGCGGCGGTGCGGGTGTCTATACCCCAAACACGTTACCCCCTCGGCTACCGCACCGTCGTGCGGTGCTCCGGGTGCGGGGAGGAGAAGGGGATGGGAAGGTGCCGAAGAAACGAAGAGCGGGCCTCCTTAAATCCCCCGACCCTACAGCAGCCTCTCCTTGTGTAGTTCTTCCACGCGATATGGCAAAGGGAAGGAGGAAAAAGCCACGGAGATAAAGGGGAGGGGGAGTCGCGTAAGCCTTTATGGGAAGAGGGTGAGGGGCTGGACTTGGCCAACCACCGCCACCCACCCCGCAATCCCACCACCCTTACGCGCTAACCCCCCGAAAAAACCATCCCGAGCCATCTCGGAGGGAATATGGAGGAAGAGAATATAAATCGTGTCTTTTCCACACAGTTTTCGTTCTGCCCACCCCAAAAGCGGCACCTCATACCCTCGCCCGTAAACCCACACCCCAGGAGTAGTATGCCCGCCCCCTAAGTGACTCCACCCTCCCAAAAACCCCTTCCCTAAACCTCAGGAGAGCAAAACAGCCGAAATCCCCTTCCTACAGCCCACACCATACACTCCCTTCATTCGCCGCCTCCAACTTCAGCCACTTTCCTTCATCCTTGTCTTTACGAACGATCGTAGACACAAAATGATTATCATCGGAGTAGGTTGCTCTTATTTCTTGAAGATAATATACGCAAAATGAAAATTTTTTACTACTATCAGCAAAATTGTGAAATATTAAAAAAATACTGATCGTCTTCAACATTAGCAATCATCAATGCGAGGAATGTTACCTCTTTGCTCACCTTAGGACTCGCAACTCGGCGAACTGCCTTAATTTTCTCATTACATCAGACAAATTATGAAAGACATCACAGTGACAAATGATGCAGAAATGCTGGCTGACATGGATATGGAGTGGAGAGCTGCAGAAAACCAATTTTAGGATTGATGACTACTGATTATGAATACATATTTACTTCCACGTTTTTCCCATTTTATGTGGTGTGTACAATTGTTGGTCTAGCTCGATATTTCTCCCCATTATTTCATCTTCCGTTCTTCTTTTCAAGCGAAAGCTGGTCGCAAACTATTCCACGTTAGTTCTTTGATCCTCCTCTTTAATTTTCCCTCTCCAAATCTTTGTGGGACATATTCATCAGTGATTCTCTCACCCCTTTTGAAATTCATTATTCTTCGATAACACCATATTTTCCACTAATTCCAATTTTTTATGCTGTTACTGCCCAGGTCATTCTCCTTGTTGTCTCATTTCACCTGTATATTTATGCATGTACAATCATATACATGGACATGACACGGAAACGCTGAACTATGAATAAATATATGATAGAAATTGGTAATAAAAGTTTGATTTCACGTAAATGAATTTACAACGTATTTTGCACATACACCCTTGAGGGTTATCATATGTATGATTTATACACTCCCAAATTCTTGCGAAAATGAAGGAGCTGACTTTGTCACTTCTAAAGTTTGTTTCCAAATTTAGTAGGAGGTTACATCGAGAGTGAGCTCAAGACAAAGCCACCTGACATTATGGATCGTTCAAAAGTTTTTTGGTGACTGATAAAGCTCTAAGTTCAATGAGTGACGATCAAATGGTGCTTATAAATTTAATCGTCAAATTACCTGAAATGAAAGTTGAAGTAAAGTAAACGAACGGTGGCATGTGACCATAGAAGAAGAAGAAAGGGAAATGTACAACATGCATGAAATATAAAATGTATTTTATTTAACGTGAGTTGAGTGAGTAAAATGGGAATATTTATCCTGTAATGGCTCGAATAACAATAATAATAACAACGCACGCATACGCATCCTCTTCCCCACATTTTTCGTTTCAATACATAAAGCCTAGTGAGATAGCAGTGGCTCTGATCCAGTATATTGCCATACATATCCCTTCCTACGAGACTTATTATACGATTCGTAACGAAGGGCTGCTGGCCCTTTGGACCTCATTCATGAGACGAACTCTTCTAAATTCCGCCCCGCCCGCTAGTCTCCCCTTCCCCCCCAAAGATTCCTTCTCTCGGGACCAGCATCCATCACCATCCAGGCTATTCTCCTTCACCCCTCCTTCTTCTCCCTATCCCGTTGACTTTCGGCCTTTCTCTACCGTCCATCGGCCATCGTCGCTACCGTACCGACGTCTCATTAACGATGAAGTCATTCGCGCACGCTTCAATTCTCCCGCAAAACGGAATGGAGTCTCACATGCGCGAGGTGAATCTCAATTGTTTTTACACACACTCATTCAAGTCGTTAGCAAAGGTAAACTACTACAATGGGATGTCAAAAGAGTGTCGCGACTTGCCGACGCGCGCGATTCAGCCATCGGGAGCGCATTGGCCGACCGAGATGAAAGTTTCCAGTCAATTTATCCACCGCAGCATTGTAAAACAAAGAGCTCGACAAATCCATCCGGGGGCTGAACGCTTTAAACTTGCCGATCGGATTACTTTCATGATGCTGAGGTTGATTCGCACTCACTACCTGTAAGGATGTCGATGAAATGAGCCCATTGTTTCACTGACGTTGTGTGTCGGAGCTAGAACAACAGGCATAGTTTTCATAAGGACATTTCTGGTCCAGTTTCAATTAACCTTAAAGCATGTTGGCTTATATTGTTACGAATTAAACTAAAAGGGTCTGAATATAACCCAGATTGTTTTTTATTTTCTGTAGGGGTCAGAATTCACCGATCCTTCATTTTCTCATTTATTCACTACTTGATCTCTATAAACGGCCATCCGTACAAGGATGAATTTAGAGGAGCATTTTGACTTTGATAAATTAATCTCCCTTCCATCTTTTAGGATAACTTTTAACGGTATTGGCAAGTAAATGTGCATTCTAATTTTACTTTCCTTAATGAATTAAAATTTCAAACAATAAAAATATTTTAAAAATGTTGTGCAAAGATGTTATCATAAGCATTTACTCATACGATTAATGGCTTCCATTCGATCAGGTTTCCGCGCAAGTTGGATCAATAATTGTAGCAAAGAAATACTTTGAAAAAAATATTAACAAATGAAAAAATTATATACCACTTACCTGACACGAAAATATTAGCGTAAAAGTGAACCAAAGTATTAGGAACATAAATAACCAAGACAAAAGTGTGCGGATAAGCATGACCCCATTACTGTTAGTTAACAGTCGGCCAAATTGAAAGAAACTAATTGTTACATTAGATATGGTACATGGAAGCGCTTAAGTATAAACTGCATCTACAAAATAACCCTGCGATCGGCCGCACGGGCATGTGGCAGGGAGTGGTCGGACACGAGCCGTGTAAAACTGTAAAGGATGAGGTTTTTGGAGGTAAAATGGTGAATTGTATTATGGGAGTGTTTGATAAGGCCTCTTTTTTTATTATGATCTCTTATTGTGCGTGGAGAGAACTAATTTTTTTACATATCTCTTCGTCAATCTATATCTCTTATTATATCGTTTCTGTCGGGTCTAGAAATGTAGTGTGGCGTAAAAATGATATCATTTGTATCTTGTCGCTTTGAAACAGACCTGTTCTGTACTTCTTAAACAAACTCAAACTCAACTAACTCAAACTCCAAAACAAAACAAAAAAAACAAAACAAAACTAACTCAAACGGATAGCCTCCGAGTCTCTAGCGAATTCTAACCAAATCCCTCTAAAGCTGTAAAACACTATATTTTCGTTCGTAACAGTTTTTAACGAAGCGCGCAGCTTTCTTTCGTATTTTGTTATTGTCTCACTAAATCTTTCTGTCCAGCGTCCGAAATGCTCGTAGCGCATTCGAAGTGTCGCCGAACTAGAGAAAAGTAGCACCTCTCGTTTACTTTTTATCCAATGAACTTTCTATGGTACGCTTGATGAATCCTAGTTTCTTTAATTCTAAGCCGCATATGTTTTGTACGTGAGCTCCCCGCGATGTGTCTGAAATTACGGTCATTGAACGTTATTTGACTTTTACCGAAGACTTTATGTATACTCCACCCACAGAGTAGATATATTGTTTGTGTAATAACTTGACCGCAAGAAGTGTTATGTGGTACTAAAGTCAATTTTTAATGTAGATAAATGCGTCAATAATATCAATTAAAAATGATACTTAATACAAAAAATAGTATTAACTGAATGTAGGTAGTACAAATCGATTGCCCTTAAAATACAAGTATTTTAAAACTGGTATCAATATATTGAATTAGGCCCTCATCAACGTCGCCAGTAATTATTTGCCAAGTAAAAAAGTAATGACTACGCTTCAGGTATCACTACTTTTATTCCTCAATAATCCAAAGAAGAATTGATACTATCGAAGACACCGCAAATGGCGTGGTCAAAATAATTACTTGACGCAACAGCCACTCAACGCACCGACGAAGACGAGACATAAAAAACAGGCCTTGTCCTTAGGGAGAGTCGGGACGTCAGGAAATAAACCCGTAGAAGGGCCGAACACGAGTCCCCTAGGAGTCTCTGGAGACCTCCCGCCATTACCCAGCAGTAATAAGGCGGCAAGAGGAGGCTGTGTGAGAACGCACGCCGCAAACCCATCCCAAAGGGCTCGCACTTCAAAAGACTTCGGCTGGCCGAGCATCTCTCCAACAACCACGGGTAGTAGGAGAAAGGAGGGAGAGGCTGAAAGGAAGGAAGCAAAGGGACCGCAGGCCGCATCCAACGTACACCCACCCACCGACTGTCAATCCCATCCCCGCATCTCGGAAGCCTTGGAGAAGGGTCACTTGAGGGTCACCGGACAAAATGGTGGACGAGAGAAGAGAATTGGGGGTGTCGGTTTCCACTTATACGTCGCACTCTCTGAGACACGACAAGGGTACGTGTTAAGGGGTGATTTTTTATACAAATTCACGGCATAATAACGTACAAATGCAATATAAATTATGATAATATTGATGCAATAGTAAAATCTATAATATGAGTCAAGGGGTTAACTTTTACCACAACTCACATTCCACTATATACCTGAACTCATTGCTACAAATGCCGTAAAAACTATGAGCACAAGTGCGCCTTGCAAATGAATACACGCACTTCGATACAAGAGTCATACAAGGAGCATGAGAGATTACACAAGGGTTACATAAGAAGCATATGAGTCAAGAGAGTTTTCAACCAAATCACTGCAATGTAACGTGAAAATTTTATGAGAGGTGTCGATACCTTTGCAAAAACTTTTAGGGATCAGGCGAGGAGTATATTTTCACCAGACTGCAATACACTATAGCTAAAAATGGCATTAAACTTTTGGTATTAATAAATTTCGCGCACTCACTAAAGCATTCATATAAAGATATACAGAACCACCGGAGAACCCACTTGAGAACCAACAAGATATACAGAAAGCATGCGAGCATGTTACTAGGCTAATTGGTTCAAAATCATATGAGAGCAAATCAACAGATTAGTAACACTTCTCATCGGAAAAGTTAACTATAAAATCTTAATGACAGCTGTTACAATTACTCATGGTTCGCGAACAAAAACATTTCAAACCCGTGGGTCGTGTAGTCTATTTCCTTTATTTTAAGTTTACGATCGCATTCAACTTGAGAAGATGAGCTGCGTAAAATGATGCAGACGTCGTCAGAAAATAGGTTAGGAACTAAAATAAAAATATCCCTAAATTTGAACCGACGGTATTATGGCGATCCCCACTTAGTTGTTGCAGTAGAATTGTAACTGTAATGATATTATCGTAACGACCTTTAGCATATCCTGCAGATCCTCAAAAGAGGATTCAGGAGTGGGAGGGAGCGAGATGAAAAGGCCTCGTGCAAGAATAAGGGAAGGTGGATCTGTAAGCTTCCCCCAGCTCCATTTTCTGTCGAGTCACGTACGCCGACCGTGGAACGGACGCGGTCCCTAATCGCGAGCCCATTTCAAAGCAGTCTGCGAGAGATCGCCGGAAGGTGATTGAGGGATCGGGCCAGTGGGGGCCTCCGAGATCAAGGAGGAGAGTCGCATCTCGTAGAGAGGTGGTCGTGCCGGGTGAGGGCGCTTTCTCACGCCAAAGGGACGTTGGCGGAGGACTCGCCGCGGCGGCGCAAGAAGTGGGGCGATCGGTTGGCTGGTCGAGGAGGACGTGAGGCGAGTAGGATTTGGGACATGAACGGGATATGAAATTGCATCCGTGCGACTGGAGTCATATCCGAGGTCTCCGCGACCCCGGCCTGGCGAAATAAATGAAGAATGAGCGAGCTTTGAAACTTCGTCTCCATTCAAAGACGCCGACGACCTAGCGATAACTACCGTGTCTCCAACCGTACCTTATTATTAGGTTATTCTACCAGTTAAGGTAGATTAATATGAAAGAGAGTAAGAATCCTGTCGATTTTAACCGGCACAAACCCCTAGTTACCTATCCAATTTATTTCTTCGTCCCAGAAACTTCATCATCTTTTCATGCCGTCTATGAAGTCAACCCTGTTTCTTCTCCTTCCTCAATAGCATATCATCCTCCTCTCTATCTCGGCCCTCAGCAAACCTTCGCTCCGTATTACTGCCTCCAAGCACCTACTTTGCGACCTCCTAATATCATGCAGAAGTTTCAGTTACGCTCCCACCGTACTTAACACTTTCTCGTTATCCCGTCTTTCCGTCCATCGCATCTTCTCTATTTTACTCCACTTCTGCATCTTTGAAGCCTGCATTCTGCAAGTATTAGCGTCCAATTTTCTCAAAGTCCCTGTTTCTGAGCCATACAACGCAAGGGCATATACTTAACCCTTCACCTAAGTCCTTTTAACATCCTTATTTGAAGTCTCCGTCATCAGCTAAATCAGGAATCATAAATGAACAGGGTAAAAATGTTAAAGGACATGAAGCATGCCTATTCAGTACAGTAAAAGAGAGAGGGAGTAATGAGGAGACGACGAAGAG
This sequence comes from Ceriagrion tenellum, assembly GCA_963169105.1. Lineage (NCBI taxonomy): Eukaryota > Metazoa > Arthropoda > Insecta > Odonata > Coenagrionidae > Ceriagrion > Ceriagrion tenellum. The sequence continues at coordinate 78,728,788 of OY720637.1, read as the reverse complement.
AAAGACTTGTTTCAACCAGGAACATGCACTAGAATTTTTGAATATTTAGCAGACACTTTCGCATGGGCAAATAAGGTAATGCAAATACAATAAAGTTAAGCGGCCAAAAATAAAAAAAATACTGTCAGTTAAAGTGTAATCGGATTAATTTGAAAAAGATTCTTACACTATCATTAATTTCTTCTCAATAATAATACTTAATGATTAACTTTTGATTTGTATGAAGTATGTTAAACGCTTTCTATACTGGCACTCTTATCATCCTCATTCATCTTCCCCTTCTACGCTCTCTTTGTCCAATAAAACCTCATTACCTTCATTTTATGACGATTATATCCAACTTAATCAGCTCTATTCATCCTTTTATTAGTATATGTATCTTAGGAGAGGTTAAACATCTCTCAGGTTTTCTATTGACTAAGGCTATCCATTTCAGGAGTACTTCAGCAGGTGACTCGTTCACGTCTTCAGGGTTCCTGGAATCGAACAGTTAAGAGAAAGAATCGATTCTAGGACCTATGAATACGATAGGCAAGGATCCTGTCAATATATTGGAAGATATGGCGAAATCGAAAACCCCATGGATTTTCATCTTGAGGACATGCAAAAGTTGAAGCCATACCACCTAAGAAATAGTCAATGCCTATTATCGTGTACTTATACAAAACTATTTATTTGACGCACTCCTAGTTTTTCCGTTCACGCCATCATCAGATAGGAATTTTTCACGTATTACATTTAATAAATCAGTTTCCTTAAAAATTGCAAATGTTTATACGATGAGTCCAAATATTACCATGTTAATAAAACCGAACTTTATTCGTATTCCATCAATAATTTTCACGTTAACCAACCGAAACTACGCTGTAATTTACGAAGCCCAGCTCTCAGTTACCATTAAGTTACAGTAAAGGGTAAGTCATTCCTTGGTCAACGTCAACAAGGCATTATAAAACTAAGTTTAAGCGTGACTTCCTTCCACTGCGCTTAGTCTCACCGAATACCACTACTTTTAAGCTTCGAAATGGCTCCCATGGCTACAATGCGGAATGGATGGATGCGGAAGTCTATGTTATTAGGCATTATTATTTTTTACGACGTATTTCATTAGTTTATTGCTCTATTCAATGAAACTTCACGATAAAGAACGTAGGTAAAAAATTTGCATCCATTAGGTAACAACTTTGCAGCTTCGTTGAGTAGTTGACATGATTCAAAATATATCGAATATTCGACGAAACCGGTCGTTCTAAGTAAATATTCAGGAAATCTTACAGCATATTTACTTACCTTATCTGTATCGTACTGGTACTCATAACTAGTTATTCAGGAAATTATGAAAGTAAAAAAATTTTTACCCTTAAATTACTCAACTATGCGCGATTAAATACGCATGAAATACTCCGGAAAACAATTAAAGATCCTACCAAAATTTTCACGTCCAAAGAGACGGAGAGTAAGTTACTAGGAAGGCACGTGTTCATTCCAATGACTAAAAATGACGTATATTTACTGTAAATTACATCATAATCATAGTGGAAGTTTTACGGTAACACGTCAATTTGTATTCCTAAATGGTCTCATAATTAACTTAGAGTGTGAAATACTACTAATAAATACCGTCAGTATTTTTATCGACATCAACTAGAGTAGAAAAAATTGTATACAATCATATTAGCTTTGGTATACTGAATAAAATTAATAATAAAATTAATATACTGACTGTTTCCTTAACGATAGCGTGTACGGTGACATTTGATTTACAATAATTTTATGAGCAAATTATGTACTGCTCAGAGTTAGAAAAATATAATTCTAACGCCGACAAAAAAGAGAGAATACAAATTCTGCTTATAGTAAATTTGGCTGCCATAAATCACTGACTCAAGTTCTGCCACCAAATATGATTAAATAGGCACAACTTCTTGTACAATGTAAATGAAGTAACAAACACGTACAATGAATTAGCAAGTGAAGAATGACGATGATGAAGGTGGAAGGGATTTCAAGCAAAACGTAACGAAATAATGTAACTCTCCACTATCTCTTCTCCAAACAGCTTAAAATTCTACGCGCGAAAAGAAATAATTCATAAATGTATGCAGTGACCAGCGGACGTTTCGCTTAATAAGGTTTAAAATTATACTGAGATCTGCCATAATTATGAAGATACATTAGAAGCGCATAAATGAACGGGGTAAAAATGTATAAGGACATGAAGCATGCCTATTCAGCGCAGGGAAAGAGAGAGAGACAAATGAGATGACGACGAAGAGAAAGACTTGTTTCAATCAGGGACGCGCACCAGAATTTTTGAATCTTTAGCAGACACTTTTGCATGAATAAATAAGGTATTGCGAATGCAATAAAGTGGCCGAAAGTGAAAAAACTGCTAGTCAGTGAAATCAACAATCCGATTAATTTGAAAAGATTCTTACTTTATCATTAAATTACTATCAATAATAATACTACATGATTCACGTTTGATTTGTGTAAAAATGCTGAAACAGAGGAAAAATTTTAGAATATATAAATCCTGCAAAGGCCTTCAATTTAAGTTCTTTTAGTGATGCCAAAGTCAAATAAATATTACCACTAGGCATGTTTTAAATTATTATTCCCTGCAATTTTTAAACACTCTTGACATACAATATTCTGGGACTCTTTAGCGTGGAGGGAACATTTAATTCATCGTAAATGTTAAAATCAAAACCAATTAATTTCCCCCGATATACTTAGTTAATTCAAATTATTTACTTCATTTCAGAATTCTTGTTTCATTAAACGTGGCTCTATTTCAACCTGGGCTAGAGTTTTTGAACTTACAATTAGGTAAAAATAAGGACCTCAAAGCAGAGGAGAATAACTTCGAACTAGAGAACTGAACAGCTCAATGGATAAGGCACGATGGAAAATGAGGGATTAGCTGTGCTGTGGGAGTAGGTTATCCTCAGGATTACGAAAGAATTGAGGAAGTGGTTGATTTTTTTTCAAACTTACTCTAAGGTCTACTCAAAGTTTCAGGCTTTACTTTGCGGTTCTAATTAGGGAAAGAATTTACGACCGTCAGCTTCATTACATAGTCTGAAACCCCCACATAGAAAGGGGTTTATGTCCGAACCAATTTGTTGGGACAAATACCCAGAAATTTGGTGCATTAGGGCACTTCATTAAAACAAACAAATCAGAGGAGAGAATACTCCAGGAAACGGAATAATGCGGGTAGAATTTGGGGGCCCTTGAGGGGCGAGGGTCGAGACGGAAAGCCGAGTGAGATGTGGAAATATGCAAGAACCAGTTTATATCCTTATGCTGGAGAACCCAAAGGACGTTATTTGCCTTGGGATGAGGTGAGAAGTGTAACAAATTAGGTGGACGAAATAAACAATTTAAGGATAAAAATTACTCAAATTCATCAGTCATATTTTATAAAAATTGCTTCTTCCTCATGAGGTATTGCTTCTTCCTCATGAGGAACCTCATGAGGTTCCTCATAGTGAATTGTACTGATACAGTGCAAAAATAATATAAAGAAGTCATTATTTTTCAGAATAAAAGAAGTGTTGAGAATATTTCATCGCAATCAATTTATCGCCAGATTTCAACTCTTTATAAGTATATGTTTATTAATGGCTATAAACAAATTTTTGGGAAAAATATTATCATCTAACTTTATGAATTAGTTCACACCATTACGTTATGGTGCATAAGAAGAGCTAGCCAAATAAATTAACATTTACAATTTTTACAAATATTCAAGTCTAGGAGAGGCATATATAAAATTGAAAACGTTGCCGTTGAGGCAATATAGTCCTATGATTTCCCAAAACTTCTACTTCCACGAAGAAAGAATTATATTTCATTGATTAAAAATGGAGATAATTAATATTATTTTTCATAAAAGTTAACATTGGTAATTTCTATTATACGAATACTTAACTCTTTTCATTAACGAACTTCTTCTCATACGTTATACATTCTTGATCTGCTCTGAATTGGGAGAATCTTTATGACCTAGTGCGTAAACAAACTGAACAGCCACAGCTCCCCATGTGCACTGTATACATTCTGATTTACACTAGAAATACCGTAGGTGTCATTTTGACCTCTTTTCATTTTTGACAATCCATTGCACCTGACTGTATCGTCTCTCTAGCTCTAGCATATTTCTTGACTTTTCTTTTAGCTGGAGGATATAATGTGAAAATAAGAACCTCATCGCGCCAACAGCTTTTTATTCTACATTATCTTCTACCTGCTAGTGCCAGAGGGTCATTTTGACCCAAGGGTCTATGTACCCTATTTGATTTGAATTTTCTCATTATATAATGGAGATTCATTGTCTTTCACTGAAATGTTAGAGATCGTTCGGCAGACGGACGTGAACACTAAACAGTGATTCACCACACGAAGACACAACAGATATAGGCTTCCCAGGACATATGTCCCGGGCCCAATTTCCCAATGGTAAATCATAGTACGATAAAATAAACCTTTCTTTCATTTATGTACAATAATAAACAAAACATGTTTTCGAAAAAAATTGTAGTTACATTATTTCGATAAAAAAGTCAAATTTACTGTATAAAACAAAATGCTTTTAAGGAGTCGAATTGTCCCCTAGCCGAATAATTTGTTGGCTCCACCCCTCAGCAAGGGGTGGAGCCAACAAATTTGGTTCATTCTATGCGGAAGACACGATGACTTTAGAGAAAAATAAGAATTAGGGAGGAGTGAATCCCAAGAAATTATAATGTGATCCAAGGGCATGTGTAGAATGCAGTTCAAGTCGGTGGAGATACCTGTGGACCTTTAGAAATTGAGATATTGAGTCTAATTGGAGACGGAGCAAGAGGGTCTTATGTGCACAGAGTGTCAAGAGGGTTTTGTGTTGCAATTGAAATGCTGCGATTTAAATACAACCTAATGGCCACAAAAGACAAGTCTCTATGTTGAGTTTAAAAATTCTAAGTCTTCCATTTCATAGATTTAGATTCCATTTAATAGGTTGGAACGCTTAAGGAATGTAATTTCATGCGATCATGAGGGTTATGTCGAACGTATTCTAGGTCTCCTAAAATTCATAACTGAGCATGATACATGAAATTCATGACTGAGCTGTCCCGGTATACATCACACTTCGTCTGGAGGAGTCTTAAGATAAGAGGGATCTTCCATTAGGTACTTAATATCAATACGTAATAAATTTCTGTACATCATCAAAATTATATCAGTACTGAGGGAAAATAATTAGATGAGGGATTATGTCATTTGAAAACTTTTGACTATGGGTATTATTGAGAGTAGACAGAGTATTAATAAATTTTTAAGAATATTAAGTCATAGAGCCATTTTTATCAGGACAATTCTCTGCGTATATCAGTGGATCTTTCATTCAAATTTAATAGACACTGTTTCAGATTCACCAGATAGTTATCGTACGTATTCAAATTAATAAAAACGTACAAAGCAAATTGGATGATGTTATTTTTATTTTAGTAATTGTCTGCTTATTTTAGCCAAACTTGCTTTCAACTTATAGAAACTAGCTCCGTTCGATATGGAGAAAACGGTCTATCAACAGCATGCAATAGTATAAAAGTGACACAGTTCCTATAAATCATTGAGTAAATAATTCAGCAAACCGTAATTAAGAAAACAATTTAAGACAGTCGACCTCATTGTGTATTCCAAAACTACCGTGGCCGCATGAATTTGCCGGAACCAGTGCCCGGTAATACGGCTCACCCAGGGTGGAACACGAGGAGGACACTATATTTAAACAAACAAATTAGAGGAGAAAAGGCCCCGGAATAATGCGGGGCAGGATCCAGGGGCCCGTGGAGAACTGACGTCGAGTGGGCGGGGAATCTCGTGGGGGCTCTCGAAAATAAAAAGGGACCAGTCCCAGAGGGAGAAAGAGAGCAGGAGGAGAGTGAAGGCAAACCTCGTGTGCACGCTGGTGACGGGAGTGGGAGGATTCGGAAGGAGCCGGGAGGCTGGGGAACGCTCTTGGGTGTGGGATGGTACTGGAACGGCGCTGAGTCGGAGATGAAATGGAGGTTTCAGAGAAGAGGCAGCTCGGGATGAAAAAGGAGTGGAGGGAAGGGTCGCATGAAAAAATGCATGAGCCTCGAGAACAAACTGTGGAAAATAACAGTCGGATCTCTCTCCTTTCACCCACTCCACGGACTCCCAGGGAAAAAAAGCAACCGTCTTTCCCTTCCCAAACCACCCGAAAACTCCTACGCACCCCACCTCTCCGAGCCCCGGCTGACTTAGGCGCCAGGACCTCCCCATCTCTAGCAAGCAGCCCCTCACCCTCCCTCAAAGAGAATCCCCTTCCCCGCTCCCCAACAGCTCTCCGTTAGCAAAAGGAGGATTCACTTGAAGAACCATCCACCCACTGCTACACCACCTGCCCTCTTCCCTAGAACTCTCCGCCATCTCCCTGACTTCCTCAGGAAAGAGAAAAAAACTAACACACACGTACAGACACACAGAAGGATGGCCTGCCTTTTTTCCCTTCATCTTCTCCACTCCCACGCCTTAAAATGTTATAAAAATGCGGAACTACAACGGTGAGGAAGGGGGCGAAATGGGGGGCTCACTCGTCGCTCTTGGTCTTCCCGAGGTCCGATATTTTCCTCCGGGGAAGGTTAGTTTTTTTATTTTTTTAACATCCGCCCTGGACCGTTCGGCCACGGCGAGATGAAAACGGTCGCGCGTTTCTGTTCGGTCAAGGGAAGATGGATGAATAAAAGGAGATGGTAGGTTTTGTCGGACTGCGAGGGGAGAGAGGAAGGGAAGCGGTGAACTGGACAAGGAGAGGAGTTTTATTTCTTTCCTTTTTTAAGGGAGCGAAAAAAGACATCGAAACGTAGTCTTCTTCCCTTCTGACCCCAACACAACTCCTCCCCGTCCCCTTTGGCCAAAATAACACATTCGGAATTTCCCTACTGTCCATCCGTCCGCTTTCTAAAAACCTCCCTTTTATTCGCATCGCCAACCCACTCCCCTCCTATCATCCGCTTACGTGCAAGTTGTAAGAGGAGTGACCCCAAACAATGCCCCTGGGGTACTCCCCCAACACACCCGAGGATGGCCTCTCGCTCCGTACCCTAAAACCCTGAGTCCTTCGGGCGGGGGAACCTCTTTTTCGTCCCGGATCGCGGGAGGAAAGGAGGTGCAAAGGAAGCTCTTTCCAGTTCCCCCTCCCAACTCCCTCCACCCATTCCATTTCCCCTTCGGGCTAGCCCATAATGCACCGCGCCACTTCAAACCCTCGGGTGAAAAAAATAAAATGATTGCTCGGGAGTACCCGACCACCCATCCAAGGAAGGAGAGAAGGAGCGGGGGAACGGAAAAATTAAGTCCTTCTCGTCGGGTCGAGATGGAGATGAGACGGAGCCAACTGCCGTAATAAAAGTGTATTTTATGTAAAGAGGAGGAGCTGGGGGAGGGAGGAAGGGAAGTCGGAATGTAAGGCTTAATAAAAGAGGAGCGGAGCGGAATTGAAAATTTACTTTTCTGGGCTGCGTTGGGCTAAACGTCGGGGGCGGGGGGGGGAGGGGTGAGTCCAAAACCGCCCGGCTCTCGCTCCGAAGGAAGAGTCCCAACCGCGCCACCAATCACGCCGCCGCACCACCACCCGAACCCGCCCACCACGCACTGCTCCGTCCCGCCATCTCCTGAGTCACCCATAAAGCACAAATTCCGCCCGGTCCTTCACGATAACCGCTGAATTATATCACAGCCTAATCTTTTTCATTACTCTACCTTGTATTACTATATACGACCAAACGCTCACTGTTATTCCAAGTTGTAATCTTATATACTATTCCAAGGGTGTTTTTTACATTTCTAATACCCGGTAGGCAGGGGGAAATTTTCTTTGAAATGCAAGAAACTCTTATCTAAGAAAGCTACTGAGACGACAGAGTTAATGAAATTTCAGTTATGCTCAAGTATAAACCAATAACAACCTGTCAGAATGCGAAATTTTACCGACTGTCACTTAACCACAGGTATGCCATCACCGCTATAAAAACTATAATCATGAGCGTATACGGGAACTATTCGAATGCGTAGAGTATCTAGAGTTGTACAAGAAGCGAGTCGTTTATCGGTACTAAATAGCGGGTTATGAAATACGCAGTTTAATCAATTGATCGATTGATTTCATGCCCTACCTATCGACGAATCTAATTATAACGTTTCATCGGCAGCTATTATGATATCTCTTCGTTTGCGAAAATTAGGGTAATCTTTTGTGTGAGCGTGTGTATGCTGAGTTTATCATTCAATATCTTGTCAACTCATGAAGATTATTTTTACTATAGGAACGTTCTTACGAGACATCAAAAAAATGGCTATTTAACCTGTGAGAACCTGGTACTTGTAGTGAGCCCTAAAATGTCAGAGAGCTGAATATAAATTCAGAAATCAGTATATTTAAGTATTAACTGGTTAATCTTAGTTATTTGTTTTCTCATGTATTTTATTTGCCAGTATTTATGCTTGATTTTCCTCATCGGTAGGTGTTTGTTTTTTCATCGGATGATATATAATTGTTGTTACTGTTTTGGAACTTGTTTTTTAGCCCGAGAGTGATGGCGTGTTTTAACTTGCACCACTCAGGTGAACCTACTGTAAGTGGTTACTCTCCATTTTTTGTTCCAATTTGGAAAAATAACTTTTCATTCAATCACGGGCATATTATCTGATTTTAGTGGCCATGGAAATTCCCTGGCTACTATTTTCTTGACTACTGAGAGTGATAATATTTCGTTCATTTTACTATCAACTTATTTCGTTGTGTATCTACATCCAAAGCAAAGCAAGTAATTTATACTATCCCTAGAAGAAAATTACAGCATATTTTCCTACGTGCATCAAGCCCTTGTGAGTTACATATTTCATTTAAACACGCACATTTTGGCTTGCATTTATTTTCTGTCTTGTATTTTCATATATTAATTGAATTCCTTTTCCGAAAATGACGTTGGAAAGGTTGCTGTTACGGCAGGTCAGGTTCAGAGAAGCACTTCAAAGCCGTACTCGATTTTAGCCGAGATATAAACAGGAATTTAAACCAGCGTTTAGGTTTTCGAGACCAAATTGTATTTGATCATCATAATCCGAGAAAATAATACCAACCCTTTATTTAAACTGATACATTTAAAAATATGTGTTAAATATAAAATGTAAAAAGATATATCTAGAAAGCAAGTTACCTCTTGCTTTTATAAAGGCAATACATTTAAGAACTATTAGTGCGTATTCAACTTCCTCCTAATTGGGACAGACCCCTTTTAACCAACCTTCAATGCCTGCGCAAAACACTTACATTAATGAAGCGAATCAATTTCGACGAGAAGCGGTGACTTAACAATAAAATCCTCTCACTTGCTTTCAGTTCTCCCAAGTCGTTAAAAGCTCCGAAGGAGAGCGGCGCTTGGAAGAGGAGGAGCAGAAACTCTTTGAGTGAATTGGGAGCGTACATTTGACACGAGGAGCGGATACATGGGAACGAATTGCGTTGATGACGCGGAGGACAAGATGGGAGTGTGTGCTCGGGATGAGATGGGCTGAAGACTGAAGCCCTCCTAAGACGAAATGGATTCCAACTCAAAACATACGGGGGACAAGCTTAGCTATCGTAATTACAGAGAAGTTTAATTAAAGAGCAGGTAAGAAAATGGTATGCGAGATGGTAAGGTGCTTTTCAAGTAGTAGCTTACAACTCCCAAAATTTTGTTTCATTGATTAACGAGGCAAGCGGCGAAAATAAATTTTTGCCAAAGAAGAAGTATACTGCGTAATCTTTTATTTCGCAGTGTACTGTCATACGCTGCGCTTTATATACGAATACGCACTGACGTGCTGTTGATTCTTCATTCATACTACATACTCTACATAGTCTAGGTATGTCTAGTTATCGAAACATAGCAATATGGATTACTTTTCCGGTAGTATCAATGTTTTACTTGGTAAAGGATACTTATTTACTGGCTCATATTTATCTTTTGAAATGCAGATTTTTTACTGATTAAACATCACATTGTGTCTTATTTTTTCAGGTGTTGTAATTATGTTTTCAGATGCTATTGTAACTGTCTGGCTCCCTGTCTGGTTTGTGGCAGTTTGATTGGATGTTTCAGCTCCTGGGTTTCAACCCTACACATGAGGGAACGCGAACTTCGTGTTGTAACTGTGGCCTTTTTTTAACTACTGTGAAGAAATAAAAATTATAGTCACGATTCTCTGTGTTCATCCATCGACTGTTACTGGATAAATTTAGTTGTGGCGAAAGGTGGTCCTTCAGAAAAGCATGAATCCAATTATGCAACTAAGCCTGAAATAGACCGAATCAAATGCAGAGACGATGTTCGGAACCGCCAGCACGAATTATCCAGATCGGGTGGCATACTTATAGCCTTGTCACTGGTAGCGTTTACTTATAGTAATAAATCTTACGATATATTCATTCCTCAGTGATGGACAGTAATGAATGAAAAATGGTACTGAAACATCACATTAATGTATCGTTATGCTATATGAGAAATAATTTCAGTTTCATTGCCCACATTTTCACCTATCGATATAAAATGAAACAAAATTCACCATAAATGGCAATTACTGGAATTTTAAATCTGGTATTGAGCAATCTTATCCAGTTATCACTATTAAAACACCGAAAACGCATATTTGGTTAGAATATAATTATCTAATTTTCCATAAAATGTAGCATAAGAACCTTCATCAACCAATGTAAAAAAATCAAAACTGGATAAATACATTCTTAGGTACATCTTATCCAGTGAATATGATTTACTTAATGATTATGGAATATGTGAACCTCCATCAAACTGTAATAAGCACTAAAAATACAACTAAGACTATTCCACGTAATGAAATCTTTGCCTTTGTATGTACAAGTATTGGAACCGCATGTTATAGAAAAATCTGAATTATAGCACAAGGAGAACTCTACAGAATGATCATTACAATTTTAGATACACAGACTTGAACACCCGTAAGGCCCAAGATCTTACCACGAAAAAATTTGTGGAAAAATTTGGCTTCATAGCCTAGAGATTTAGTAGATCTAGAGTGACAATTAGCAGGATATAATATTATTAAAGTCATCAGTATAAAAGAACATGACAATTGTCGATTAGATTTATACGCAATAACGGCATTCAAAATTCGCCCCCTCCAATCCAAATGAAGTAAGCCAAAATATCTCAATACATAGACCTAAGCACGAAGGAATTCCAAAGGTATATTTCCCCGAACAAAATAATCGTGGATGTACTATTTACAGCATTATAACCTATAAATATTCCAAGATGGTCGTTTAAACATGGGTTACCTGGATTTGAACACTGCAGGGGCGCAGCGAGCGAACCACTAAGATCTTTACGGAAGTATTCGGCACTCAAAACCAACAGAGATTCCGAGGACCTCTGTTAAGCAGTACCATCCAAAAGGGGGCGGGCCTTTAAGCTTCTAAAAAAAGGGAGGCCGTTAAGAAGTAATGCCAGGGGCAGACGGGGATAGAGTAACACGAGCAGGAGATGGCGTCAGAGGACATGTTATGGTTCCCCTTAGGGACGTAGGACGAGAAGGAAGGGAGGGATCCACTTTTAAGATGTGCTCTCGACTCCTTAAGATATCACTCCAGCTTCATCGTCCCTCCATCTCCTCTCGGTCATTGGGCGTAATCCTGGGCAGCCATTAGGGACTTCGTCAACAATTCCCCTACCACTTGAACCCTACCTCCCCTTAAGGGATCCCTGCACTCGAATGGCCGTGTGTGCTATATTTAGGGGCGAAAACTCACCCGGGAGACCCCTAGGAATTGGACGAAGATATTTTGTTTTATCCCCCGCCTCCATGATTGGTGCGATCTCATTCTGCTTAGAATTTTAAGTTACAATTTTTTTAATATCCTCTTCATTACAATAATATTATAAAATTTATAACATTTTTTCATAATCACGGTCAGTCAGTTATAATAGAATTTTTAAAAAGGCCTAAAAAATTCATGGTTTAAATATTTTAAAATATTCAATGATGCTTAGATTTAATTAATTATTTATTTTTTAATTTTAAGAAGTATGGTAAAGATCATTCTAAAGTTATTTTGTGTTCGCCAATATATAAAATTATGCATATATTTTTTTTTAAAGTTGACAATATTTCCAATTACAGCAAAAAATATTTCCCTAGCAAACGGTTTAAATAAAACAATATTTAAACAATTCAAGCTTATTTTAAATTTCCAAAGGTAAGAATAATACGCTCGGTAGTGTATGTATGTATAAATAATTCCCTCAGACAAAGGAAGAAAGAAAGTGGATGGGAAACACATATAATAGTGGTTTTACATTTATATATATTTATTTATTTGTATTTATTTATAGTAGAAGAGTGGTTCTAAGAGAGCCTCAATTTGATTAGTTGTTTGCACTGGAAGTTTATAAAATACATAAACAGTTACTATTCGTTTTATGTCTATTACTAATATCCGTTACAGTTGAAATTATGTTTTGAAATTAAGTCTCCTGAAATCCTTCGGAATTTTCCGCTCTTAAAACGAACCTCTCCTGAAGTCAACTCCTCATGATTTGGCAACCCTACCAGTAGTTCCAACGCTTTCGCACCATTGCACAGCCCCCGGGGCTACATCCTTTCCCTCACTCCCTCCCCGTCTCAAGACAGCCCTCATCCCCACTCATTGGACGCTAATCCTCAGCCTCTTAACACGATCTTCCCTACCAGTACCCCGCCGCCTTTTATATCTACTGCTGCACCTTAATCCGTCCATCGCCCCACGCTATCCTCTACACTTCCCAGCACAACTCCTCTCTTCTTTACGACCATTCAAGCTGGGTTGGACCATCCAAATCCTCGAAAATGGCCCGACGAGATTTTTTTATCTCCCCGCTGAACTGTCCACTTTTTTTGTCTTTTTCGGCACTTGCGTACATACATTAAGGCGCGCTAACGTCTCTTGTTCCCAGTCAGCCAAACGAACTTGTGGTGTAATCCCTAAGTTCGCCGAGAGAAGAGAGATTATCAGATGTAACTACTGTGAAAATGTTAACGAAATACTGGCAATGGGTGTATATTTAGCCATAACAGTTAAATAACTAGGGATAGGAGACTGTGAGAGATATTGGAAGTAATGAAAGAAGTATTTTTGAGTGTGATGTTTGCTCGAGACTATTAGAAGAAGGAAGGCAACATGGATTGGTCATATTCTGCGACATACAGGGTATAGAGACTGACTGCGACATACAGGGGCAGGCCTAGAATGGAATACATTGGATAGATTTTGGAAGGGTGTACCTCATACCACCTAATGAAGATGTTGGCCCAGGACAGAGAAGAATGGAGGAATATTGCTGCTGGAAACCAATCCTATGATTGTAATAAAAGGAAGAAGGCTAGAGGAAACTGGGCGTTATTGTAGAGATATTAAAAGAGAATTGTTTTAGCAAAGGAGGCGTTCGCATTCATGAAATTACTAATTTTGCAGACCTTGCGTAAGAATGCAAAGAAAGATTTGGCAAATAGTGAACTGCGAGTAGTGGTGTGGATGAGTAGATTCTGGCGAGATAGAATGAGATTGGCTTCCGACAGAAATGAGTGAGGAGGAGAATGGAGAAAATGAGATGGACGGAATGGAAGACGAGCGCCGAAGCACTCAGCATTGTGTATAGGGAAGAGGAAGAGGAGACAAGAATATGTAGTAGGTAGTTGGAAGAGGTGATGAGGGGCAAGGGAATACTGGAGGCCATGATAGAGAGAAGGATGTTGATAAAGCGTGCAAAGGGAAGTATTGACAGTATTGATGGGATGGGGAGAGAGGTAGAACGTACGTCGAGATGAGGAAATAAATTGTGTAAAGAGTTAGAGACCGGCGACTGTGAACGTCGATGAGATATTCACCATCTTCCACCTAAAATTATGTCACTGTCAGATCATCTCAAATGATTATCATCTTGATTAAAAATATATATGAAAGTGAATTTGATCTTGCAATGGATCTATTTAAGATACAATAAAGTGCTGTTACAATTTCATTTGTAACAGCACTTTTTTTGGAGAGACATTTTTTGCGTACTTCAATCTGCATTTACACATTACCTTTCCGGGTTTCGCTAGGACGCCAGGGAATATTATGATACTAGCCATTAAGGGAGGTAGAGGAGAAAAAAAGAAATGTATTGACAAATTGATTCCTTGTGGCTAGTCTTTTGCGGTCGATAATGGTGCGTGAGAAGACGGATTTTAAGATGGTAGGTATCCATATAGGTTAAAATTAAATGTCTCTGTGTCACTTCAGTCAACTCAGAGATACGTGGCAAGGAAGTAAAAAAAATATGATATCCACGATGATATCCGTGATTTATGAATTAGTCGTAATCATGGTATAAAACTGAAAGAAATGACTTTGATGCTTTTTTACATCGGAATTTCGAGTTTAAAATATTGACATCGGTAACAACTTCAGTTTTCAGTACGTAGGAGGGAACGACAATTTTCAAAGAAATAACCAGGACTCCTCTACAAATCAATGATGAAACTTTTGAATCGAAGCGATCACCAGTTAAACAAAGTTTACTGTTAAGCATCATCGACCGCTGAGTGTCATCAAAGGTACTAACAAAAACTTGAACTCAAATAGTTAAGCATTCGTTAATCGTCAAGATGACGGTATTTTGCATTTTGTTAAGGAAACATTACATATTAATGAAAAAAAACATATACGACTCTTTGGATGAATCTAAGATTAGTTATGATTAGATCCCATTAGTTATGATTGATCGATTTATCGCTAAAACTTAGATGGGTCAAACACGTTATCCGTAGTTAGTGATTATTGACTTCCTTTCATTATTAAAAGATTAGCGTACAGATTTGTACGACAAAAGACCCTTTTTTTTAATATTAATTAAAAATAAAATTAAAGTAAGATAAATTTTAACGGGGAGTCAGAAAAATATAACAATCAAAGATTATGATAGTAGATGCAAATATATATTCTGCACTCCTGTTTGCCTAAATGAAGGAAAATATTCTGAAATATCGTTGCTTTAAAAGAATGCAACACGCAGAAAGTTTATAAAATCTAGTGAAATATTCCATTTTCTACAAATTTCACTCACTTGAAAAAGTGAGCCCGGTATTTAAAAGCTAAATAAAACCATTTGGGACACATGAGCTGTCACCCGTTATTGCTATTCCTTGGGGGGGACCATTTTTTGGAACAATGAATGACAAATTGAAAAATATTAACGGCAAAAATAGGAATCATGAAATTCGGGTAAAAAAGTAAGAATGTGCTTTACATTTTAAAATACTCACAATGACGGATCCTTGTCAATGAAGACTGGCTTCTGTGATGCAATCCATTACACGAGGCCTAGAAATATAAAAGATTTTAATTTACTACATAGATGACCAAAATCCAGAGTGCTTGAGGACCTCAATGCTTTGAAAGGATAATCAATACTTGATTTGTACAAAATTACGGGATATTTTACATTTATATCTACAACAATGGTGATGATGGATGCTCCAGCAAAAAAAAATCAATTTCAGTGTTGAATGAATCTGCATAATCAATGAGCTTTCCGACGTTGAAATAATATGCAATTTTTGAAAATTTTATGCCACTTAATGTATGTTCTCTCCATAAATTTCCTAGTACGAATACACTATTTAATGCAACAAACTAATTGGCATCCATTCCCTGAATCATAAAGAGGGCATGGTTTGGCAATAATTCTCATTGGACATTCGCAAGATATAATGGATGTTTGTTTTGATTTTGGTTTGAGGTCGGAGGCAAAATAGATTATAGGCATCTATAGCACTAATAAGCATCCCTTTTGTCATTATGCCAGGATAACTTTTGATGTTAGCTTTGAGAGAGAATTTCTGCAATAAAACTAGAGATATTTTTTGCAATATGCATATCCTGAAGTAGCCGAACCTTATTAAGTTCAAACATCCATGAGCCACAATTTTCTTAAAGCATACTTTTATTTAGACGACAATCAATAAACCGAATGAAAACGAGTATTTTTCTTGAATTTTATTTCCTCAAAAGTTAACTGAATTCTTAGAGTCAATTTAATTTCCACACCTATCAGAGTAAAAAATGAGTTTTCCATTGTAATGAATCATAATGCTAGATAAGAAATGCAGTCATAGATATTTTGGCAAGATTTATACAATTTTGAAAGCCTAATTTGATGTAACTGGTTGGCCTTGGGAAAAAATTTTAAGATGACAATAAATAAAAATCCATCTACAAACGTGTACAACGCAAAAGGTATTTGTATTGAATTTGAAAAATATCGCTCACTTTGACTTAAAAACCTACATTTTCCAACCCATGAAATAATATATTTTCATTTACCTTAGGAGTGCCAAAATTCAATGCAATGTATTAAAAATTAAGGATTAAATATAAAAAATATGAATTAGCAACATATCAATGGCAGGAAAATTCAGGCGGGAGACTTATTTCAACAAAGTAATTGCATTTTAGCTAAATAAACAGATCAGCCTAGTAGATGAGGACCACAACCTATAGCGTCCATATCTTCCAATGAAGGAATGCGATTTTCTTATGGTTAACATGGGTCAGTAGGTTTCACACATCGAAGTCATGTTCTGCCAATGAAACTCTACAACAAAGTACAGTTATATCGCACAATAGGTTCAAACATATGGATGAAATATTTAGTAATTCAGAAAGATAACTAAAGAAAAGTTATTGATTAAGGAAAAATTGTATCAAAAACCTACATATTTATGTTTTTATGCGGTGATAAACATTGTTGCCTAATGGTTTACCATAGTTAAAGAAATATTTTCAAACATATTACACCTCAACTACATAGCATAACGGATTCGAGTAGTTTGGAAAAATTGATAAGGGAAGCTTCTACTGACTCAGGTCTGAAATCGATTATTTCAAAGTTTCGCTTTCTTAGTCTAACATTAAAAATGTTTAGGGACTGCTGGTTCTGGACATGGGAAATAAAAGGAGCAAGTCGTTCAAAACTGTCATCCTGATCAGTTCACGAAGTATAAACTCGACCTTCGTTCCTCAAGAATCAACTCGACTCTATCCATCAAGGAAAGGACACCGGATGTACCTGAAAGATAAAATAAGTCACGATGACAGCAGCATATTTCGGAAAAGTCAAGAGTGGAATCCTCGGACGTACGATTCCAAACAAATAACCGGAAATTTGGTCACGCCGGCTCACCACTTCCATTTCACCGAGAAGCCTGAGAATTTACGGACGCCGTCCGAATATTTACGGTTCCCGTCAACTCGCTCCATCTTTGCTGCACGCACTCACGCAATGAATATCGAGAGCCAAAAGAGTAATGAGTTCAGATATGAAAAAGACTGTTACAATAAGTTTTTACTGACAACTACAACAACTATGACAAGAATCACAAAGTTGGTTAACATAAAGTCTAAATTTTTAGGCGCGCTCGAAGCCCATCAATTTTCCGTCGGTGCAAAAATTATTTTGCTAACACTCATATATTATGGTCGATTCGTTCAATATACTACTGCTCATGAACATTATATAAAAGGAAATAAACTGTAAAACGGACAATTAAAACGTTTGATTTTTTCATCAAACGACTTGGGATGACATTTACGGTTCTCCTTCGGTAATAATGATAATGTTGTTCGGATTTCAGTGTAGGTGATTAGTTAATTTGCAATTTTCCTATATAACGATATTGTCATTGATAGACTTTGCAATGAAAGATTTCGCCAACAAATCTTGCCAATCTATTTTGAATATTAAAAGTTAATAATTAAGACACCATGTTCGTCGAAACAACTTCTGTGCCCTAAAATGATAGGACTACAAACCAGGAAACATTATGTGAAAACATTCGTACCAATGGATGGGAACAATGGACCATTGGAAAAGCTTACCAAAAAAGACTAGAAGCCTTCAAAACCTGGTCCTGGAAGAGGATGCTGAAGAAAAAATGGAAGGACAAAATAAGAAATGATAATTTTTCAGAAGAGTAGAAGAGGAAAGGACCATATGGAACATCATGGAAAAAAGAAGAACTAGATGGATTGCACACACTCTGAGACACAATGGGTTTGTGAAGAACGTGGTTGAAGGTAAAATAGAGAGAAAAATTCCGAGAGGAAGACCCAGGAATAAGTTCAAAGAGCAAATAAAGAGGAAGGTACACAGGAAGAGATACCAGGAGGTAAGGGAACTAGCATTAGATAGATAAGTGTGGAAGGCTACAGTCAACCTATCTTAGGATTGAACAACCAATGATGAAGACATAATTTATTTTCACCAAGTTAAGTCTAAAATATGGATTTAATTTTGGTAGCAGATTGTGCAAAGTATGAGATGAAAATTCATCTCCTGCCTCACACTGTATAGGTGGCTTGCAAGGTACTCTGTCGATGACGACGATAGATTCGTTGAGGGCGGGGACCGCAGCCAGACGAGGAATACAACAGGCGCGAAGGATCCAGTTTGTTGATTTAAGGGCTCCACGGAATGTGGAGCTCTTCGGTCGACTGGAGAAGAGGGCAAGGGTGGGGGGGGGTTGGAGAGGAGCGAGGTAAAATAAAAAGTAGGAGGGGACACATCTTGTTACCGCTCAAAAACTTTTCGTTCTCGAAGGAAGGAGGAAGATGGAAAGATGTTTGGCAGGGGGTGTGGAAGCGAAGGGTAAGGAAGGAAGTGGTGGGAGGGGCGTAGGGGGGAGAGGGTGGGGTGGCGTTAGCGATCGCTGGGTGTGGTTGGTTCTCATGGAAGGGGTTCTTAAATAAGCAGAGAAGAGAGAGAGGGGGAGGAATAGAGAGAGAGACGAGGAGTGAGGGAAAGGCGGTGCAAAGGATTGCGGCGTGGTATGAGAGGAATGAGAAAAAGTGAAAGAAGACTTTGGAACCGTGGGGAGGAGGTGACTGCTGGCATGGGATGGGGGATTTTTTTTATTCTTTGGCGGTACCCTCTCTCAAATTATACAATCCCCTTCCCTTTCTTTTCATTCTCCTCCCCCACCACGCTTTGAGTATAGGGTTGCCAACTCTATCCGATTCTCCTGGAGACTCGAAATAGAAAAAGGATTTTTTTTAAACCTCTCACATTTTAGGATATAGTTTTACTCCCGGATGAAGGTGGATCTGTAAGTCTCATTTAATTCGAATTTTGGCTGCTGATAGAAAATCATGGACTCTGTTTGAAATTATCAACAAAATACTTTCTTTCCTCGCTATTTTCCAGCAAATTAAATTTGAAGTCAAATTCTGTGTGAGAATGGCTTACACATGGGGAAGACTATTTTCTTTATAATCAAAGATAGATGCCTGAAAATAAATTACAAGTGGCACGGAACAGTAATGAAATGTATAAATCTGTTCATTACGGATTTATTTGTAACTATTACCAAATTATTACTAGAATTGAAGTTAAAATGAGTTAGTTTAACCTTTTGACGAACGTTTATTTACGTCCTCGTGCCTCCTAGCCATCCAGAGTATGATCGTACATGTTCGTTTTTCAAATTTTCGTTGGAGGAGTAAATGCGTACATTCACATCTCCCATTCAGATGCATTGTAACATGTTGTTCTATCTATCCTGATGGCTGGTGAGCCCAATTATCACTACCTAGTGTCTCTGAACAGTCATGGCACCTATTCCATTATTCTGCTAGCTACGTTCAGCCTTGAGTACGTGCATATCTCACGTAGTTGGTTCCATTGACGAAAGTTATCGCATTAGAAGCGGGTTATAGTCCAGTTATAAGTTTTTGTACTCATACCATAATCTTTAGGATCTTACTCTTGTAGGTATGTTTTGCTTGTGTAATGTATGATATTCTTGTTTAAATTGATATTTTTATCAAACATCCTTGAGTTTAAGATAGTAAAATTGTATTCGGAAGTATTTTAATTTCTTTCCAAAAAATTCACTCCTTGGGTCAGGGCAAACGAAAAAACTCACTACTCAAAGGGTTAATGGAATTGGCGCTGCTGTTGGCTCCTGACTGGAGGAAATGCTCATCAATTCATATAGTTACCGAATAATACGCACACGCGGAACGTTACTTTTGATTAGGATGTCAAAAAGAATCTGATACTAGTCCATGAGATTATTCTACCCGGCTCCACGACTGAGAGGTGGCAGTCTCGACAGGAGACACTAATGGCGCATATCTAGAGATCTACGGTCACAGCTTTGATCGAGAGTGAAATTCTCGGAATAAGCCGGAGTACTGCGATGTTACAAGTAATGGAAAAACCAACACATTAGTCTCCCTAGAATATGAAGGCCTGAATTTACCAATATATGACGTGAAGCCATTCCTCCCGGTAAAAAAATCCGGAGGTAAATTATTCCGGATTCGACCGTTGGATCTCCTGGTAGAGACGACTGGAAGTGGAAATTTAGTCAGAAAGGGCAAATACGAGGATATCATCAGTGAAAACTGTATTTTTTTGCCAAATATACGAAAAATATTAGAGCAGTGACTTAAAGAGTTGCGGTGATACCACCTCAACGTTCAAATTGTGATGAATAACATATTAGATACTCGACCATCATTTAATAAAATTTCTAAGACTTATTCGTCTATTATACGCAGCTAGTAGAGTAAAAGACGGAAAGTATGCGAAATTTTCAACTTATATTTATTTTAAATATAATATTCCTGGGCCAGGAGGCAAAGTACGTGGTTAGAAGAGGTGTTGAGGGGCGAAAGGATGCCCGTGATAGAGGGGAGAATATTAAGGCAGCTGGGAAAGGAAAGAAAGTGGATAGGTTTACTGGTTGGGATGAAGAGAGGTAAGAGGCATGCTGAGATGAGGAAAGAAAATGTGTTGGTGGATAGGACACTGCGCATCTAAGAGTCCAAAAGAAACTTTATACCTTCGATTGAAACCTACATTGACCGGTGGATAGCTATAATTATTACTATTTGGATGCTCTAACGAAAAATATACTTTTGAATCGAAGTCAGCTAAAATCCTCTAGATTTTGACATTTGCCAATCTTCCGAAATATTTTTATTCTCATCTCAGTAAATGTCCTACCCTTCTTCATCCCATTCACGACACATATTCTCTTTCTTCCTCTTTCCCACTTATTCAACATCCTCCTTTATGACTTCCTTCAGCAGCCTTATGACCATCACTGCCTCTTCCAACCACCCATTCAGCCTCCTAATCTTTCAAACGTTTCCTCTGTTCACTCATCATACCAAGCACATTCTCATTTGTCTTCCTTCCTTTCCAATGCACCATCTCCGTTCTCCTGCACACTCATCTCAAACGCCACGTGACTACTAAGGTCTTCCTTTCTCGACGTCCACGTTTCTGAATCATATCAATAATAATTAAAAATGACGCTCACAATGGAACCTTTTTAAGTCTCCTTAGATAAAACGCATTCATGCTACCAGTATTTTTTTTGAACTATAAACATTTAATCCGAATTTAATTTAATTTAATTTAATCCTAATGGCTTCTCTCAGTCAAATTCAGAATATTTATTTGATATTATTGTGTAATGTTGTTTTTTTTTATTTTGTGGCTCATTAGTATTTTTTCTCATATGTGTAAACTGTGTTAATTGTAGTATTTTTCTTCAAAGTTATAAACTCTATTTTTGTAAAGCTAGCCTCAATCCAGTTTACTTAGAGGCTACTAAACCTTTCAGAATTTATTTACATTGAAAATTAAACTCGATGAATGATTTCAGACGAGTAATAAAATATTATAATGATATCCCTCCGGCGTAAAATTTTCCCCTGTATCCCAAATTCTCATTCACAGATCCCTTGACCATTATACAGCTTCCTATTTGGCCAACTCCACCTCCAACACGTTCCGAAATAAACCTACGACTCTCCCTTTTCCTACAACATTTCGCCAGTTTTTTCATCGTCTCTTCCACCTCTTCTCCTAGCCTCCAAAGACAAAAGAAGGAGAGAAGCTAGGGGTGGAAGACTGGAATTACTGGAGTGTTTTGGTATGAGGGAAAAAGGAGGAACGGTAGGAATATAGCTCCCTCCCATATTGGTGGAGGGTAGCGGTCTGAGAGAAGAGTGGATGATGTGTGTGTATATAAAAAAATCCCAAAGAGATGGATAGGGTAGTGTTTTTCGGGGACAGCAGATAGAGGGAGGCCGTGAGTGAGTGGGCGGAAGTAACGGGGAGATTTGCGGGCGGGGGATAAGAAAAATGCAAATGGACACTCGGTGAAATCAATAATTTCCCGTGTGCTGGGGAATGGGAATGGGGTGGAGAGAAAAGCCTTGGAGAGGGTGTGCGGGGCGTGTCGGCGGTTTGTTCACGGGAGAATGTGGAGAGGGAGGGATGCAGGGGGTGTGCGAATCAGAAGGGATTGGATGAGATATCGGCATTAGGAGGGAAAGTTAAAAAGAAGTGAGGGAAAAAGAAATAGGTTGGAATAAATGGGGGAGGGAACACGGAATGTCAGAGATGGAGAGGCATGCCTCGAATCGGTTGGAACGTGTATTCTTATTTCATGACAGGAAGAAAAATCACTTAAAATATATAATTTCACCATATAAGAGCAAACAATTTAGGATAAACATTCAAATTAAGAATTAAATATCATCCCAACATAATTTAAAAGCAAAAAAATATTATCATGTAAGCACAAAAGTATTTTTACTCCAATGGCCGATGTACCAACTAACCGATGTAATGTACCAAACTGTAATGTACCAAATGTAATGTACCAACCGATGTAATGTACCAACCGATGTAATGTACCAAACTGGTACATTACATCGGTTAGTTGGTGTCAGTATTTCCACCAGTCTGATGTAATGTGCCAGCTTACACCCAGGTAATATCAAGTTACGTTAACCTACTATTAGCGTATACTAAAAATAATAAAACCAGAAGTTATCGTGACATTTAGGTCATCAGATTTTACAACGCCTTGTTAACCTTTACCGTAAAATGAAGCAGCCCATCCGTTGACAAAATGCCGAAGGTTCGGCGTTATTTATTTTATTTCCGGCTGTTGATCAGTTAACGTTGACGAGAGAACGTATGAACTATGGCTTCCATGCCGATAAAATAATTAAAATGAGGCTTTAAAACAAGACCTCAAGAGTAAAAAAATGGATTTCTGAAATGTATTCCATATGATATCATCTTAGGTGAAAACAGCATCGCCAACGTAGCAGCAAACGTCTTAAGGTCTGGAGTGTATGGTGCAAGTTCAGGTACATATACAGAAATCCGGTCGAACTAAGTAAGATCTGACTAGTGGGTTTCCGCGAAAGCTATCATCAGGCGTTTGATAGCGTGGTAGTCATCTCTTGTGAAGTTAGGTTTCTTGGCTATTTTGCCTACAAAGGCTTGGCTTGTGAAGTTAGGTTTCTTATGAAGGAAGACATCCCGGAAGTGCATTCGCTTCATTTACATCACTCCGTGAAAGCCTCCATCAATATTAGATGAACAAATGATCAACAGTTTTAATATGCAAATGCACATGGGATTTAGAAGTGTCGGTAAGAATTCTATAAAATTTTCTCGCTACAGCCAAGCTCTTTGTACTAATATTTACATTTAAATGTACGGAAAAACTCCGAGCGAACGACTTTCGGGGTCGGGGAGGAGTTGTGAAAGGTTAGTCGATGGTGGGGCAAGAGGCTGGGAATGAGGGACAGGTTGAATCCTTTTCATTTTTCTGGAATTAACGGCAAGTCTTGTCGCTCCTCGAATTGGGAGTGGGTGGGCCCTCTTAAAAAAGAACTCGTCAAGCGGATTGACTGACCCGCAATTGAGTTTTCCCTTTCTTAATTCCGAGCTCTCTGCATTTATCTTTTTTCCCCAAAAAGAATAAAATAAGGGGGGGGAAATTAATTTGCATCTTTTATTTTTTTCTTTGAAGGTGTTTCATCATTTTTTTCTCCTTAAGAGGGACTGAGAAATCCATTAAAATGCTTGAGCTCTTTGTCATGTGCGGAAGTGATTAAGTAAACATGAAAAATGGAGATTTTATGGACATTTGGAGAGATGACAATGTATGTCGCTCTGATTAGAGAGTAAAAAAATTGCCAGAATTAATTTGTTATTTTATCTCTCCACGCTGGCAGCGAATCGCATTACGGCATAATTTACCCTTAATACCGATGCGCCATCTTTTTTTCAATAAAGGTTTACTAACTGATAAGTTTAAAGTCGATTCACTCTAACGTTATCCATATTAGCTTAAATTTCAAAACTTTAGAATCTCGTTAAAATTGCATGCAGAATGTAAATCAGAACATTGAGGGATTATACAAACGGAATGGTTTAAGACAAGATATGAGTAAACAGGTATTGATAATCATTAAGACAAGTGTTCAATGCGTAGGTGAACTTGAATAGATTTTCATTAAGAATAACACTTTTTTCATTTTTGAGATTTGAACTAATGAACAATTCAGCGAAGTTTTACTTTTTAAGGCGGAATAACTTTTGAAACCTGGTTGAGAAATAAATACCAATCGTTTGATAAAAAAGGCACTGACTTTGACCGAAAATTATTCCAAAAGCAAGTCAGTTACAAATGTTTCAAGTAACAATGCATACTGCCAGTGGATTTTTGCATACATCGCTTCAAAGGCCGGGAAACCTTTGTGGTCATAATCAAAGAAAGTTTACCAAAATAAAGCCAAAGCAATTATCAACTTCATGAATGCTACCAAAGCAATTATCAACTTCATGAATGCTTTGAACATAACCGATTTATGCTTCAATTTGTAGAACTTCTGAACGCTCGCATTAACAATAAGAAAAATTCTAGGAGAGTTGTTAGTATTTTACTTAACAATGAACACGAAAGCTCATGTTCTACTTCGATTTCCCTGTATATGTTGTCCTCCGCGATCCCATGGATTGCTAACGCCACATTTGTAAACATATACACAACATATTTCTCACAAAATAAGTCTTAGAACACTGCTACTGATAAGCCTAAACCTAACCCTAAGCCTAAATAAATCCTCTAAGTGCATCCTTGTGAGCATTTCAATATAACCTTTTTCGATGTAAATCACATAAAGTTATAGCGAGTGATAGATTTTTTTATTGGAAAATCTGTTAATGTTTTTGAATTTATTTATAAAACGGCACATCTAAGAGAATTCATTAGAGTAAGTGGTTTAAGGCGTAACTTTTTAGGAAGCCATTCATATTATAATGAAAACCAGGAACTTATTATATTTAAATACGTCCCGCGTCAATGCTCTCAAAGTCAGAACCCAAGTCGCATATAAATAACGTAAAGTGGTATCACACAATTACTGGTTTACATCGTGAGATAGGTAATTAAAAATATGAAATGGCCTAAAAATGAAATCCCAGAACTCCCGCAATAATGACGTTGATGCCAAACATTTTGATCCACACCGCTCACTTCAAATCGCTACCAAGCAACGTAGTATCGAGGCGAAAGAATTCTCGACATATCGAATAAAATCATCACCATCGGAACCCATTTGAATATCCACAGGCCGCAAAGCCATGTATTACTCCGGAGTCGGGTTGTTTTAAGGGAACGGGAACAAAGGACCTCTTATCCCGGCAACCCCCTCGGCCTTAAGGGTCTCTCGCCCTGCTATTCCGAACAAAAACGGACTCCGTAATTCGAGGATATCGATGGCGCACCGACACGGAAACAGGTGGAATGTGAAGAAAACACTCGAAAACTTTGCACCGAGAGCTAAGCGGTATAGTCTTCCCTTCACGAGTGCTCTGACTTCAAACCTCCAGTGAATGAACGGAGTGAGAGAAAGAAATACGCAAAGCCCTTGGAATCGTGGGAACGGTAGAGTGAGGTCCTAGGAGGCGCCCCCATTTGGAGGAGGAATTAAACCACCCCCTTCGTCCCTAATGAGAGAGGAAAGAGGGAGGCGAGGTCTTATATAGATGGGTGGTGTCGACGGCATGGTAAGGGATTCGGGAAGGGTGTGGGTGGGGAATGGAAGGACTGAGGGGGGAGTTTGGGGAAAAGGAAGAGGAACGAAGGTTTTGCAGATCCTTGTACAAGCACTAGAAGATAAAAAAATATAATGAAATAAAAAAGAACGGATGGGGGAGTCCACTAAGGGTGTGTGGAGCGGCAAGAGTTGGGAGAGGGGAAGGAAAAATACGACAAAGTCAGGGAAAGGAATTATAAAAACACTTGGGCGGTCGTAATCATGGACCGCCTTCGCTCTTGGAGACCCTACTACCCCACGACCCTCTATCCTCCCCCACCACCCCAACCACGTACCCTTTCTCGCTCCCCATCCTCGGGCGTACCCTTTACTCCCACTATCCGTTTCCCTTCCCCCCGCCCAACCCAGCCTCCTTCTTCTCGTTTCGCTTATGAAGTCCTCGACATGTCTCGCCGCCATTTTCGCCTCTTCGTCATGAACAATCCCTCTCTCTCCCACCGCGCTGAAACTCTTCTGAAAACCTCTTCAAACCCCAACTCCTGGGCTAAACTTCGGAATCATCCCCCTTCCCTCCTCCTACCTTCTTACTTTTCCCAACCCACTACGAAGCCTCACCTTTCAAAAAAAAAAAAAATGAAGGGTGAGGCCCATATTTTTCCCGGAGATCGCGAAGGGGAGCGGTGGGAGATTCACTAAGGGTGCTGTGAGGGAGTTAGGGTTTTTTTGGAATGGAACGGGGCGCGGAAGAGTGGAGATTTGGTGAAGTGAAGAGCTCGGAAGAACAAAGCGTAGGGGCACAAATCAGACCCTAGATGACAGGACTAGTCCAGCCCTAACACCACGCCCAACTCCTGTCAGTCCTAGCTTCTCGGAATTGGGGATGGGTTGATGTATGCTGTTTGTATTCAATGTGATGGCTTTTGCTGTGTACTTGACTTGAGGGAATTTTTGTGGGAATTTACCTTAAATATAGTATTTTAAAGAAATAAACTTTGTTTATTCCACACTTTTTTAACTACTACAATCAGTTGTAGCGCTCAAAGTGTTTTTTATCATCGGGATCACACTTTCACCCAACTATTAGTGCTTACTACAACACAAAAATGGGAAAGTATTAAGGAAATAATGTTTGGGACAAAATGCAGAGTTGAAGATAAATGAACACTCAAATCTACGGAGATAAAACGGATTAAGGCTAGATTAAGTAAAAATTGATCTGGAAGGATGGATGGTTACGTGATATAGAGTAGAATGCAATGCAGGTTTGAAAATAATTTAGTGCCTAAGGCATTGCAAAACGACACAACTTCATTTTGTTTTAGAAAATCTAGTCTAGCCTCTTCGTCAGTAATACCACGTTCGCATCACGTTACCGTACCCTTTTCCAGACCTAAGGAATTTCATTTCTGATGTGTCAATCTGTCAGTTTTCTCTTTTTCTATGGGCCCAAGCTTCTGATGACATAAATTAGTGTGGGAACTGCCATTATTCTGCAAAATTATATTTGGGTCTGATTGCCATATCAATTTTTATAAATAATTAAGTAAAGAGTATTCTCTCGAGTTGTAATGATTAAACTGTATATATACGAACTCTCGTCTCAGCATCCAAGTTTTCTTCTTTTATTTGCCTTCTCTTCTCTTTTAAGGCTTTGTGACCGCACATGTAGACTTAACACTTGTGACCATGGAGTTAGAAAATGAAGCACTCGTGGAGAGTAATATGAAGCAGAGAAGAATATTTAATCCATAGCTCCGCAATGGAAGGTCATTGAACTACGCAGCTGAATCGTCTTTTTGAGATATATTACTTACAAAGACGACCCATGAAGAATTACTGTTCGTTGTCTAATGGAATGGCCAAAATTTATGTTACTGCTTTCGCTCAACACTTGAAATGTTCATGTAATGCCAAACGTGTTTTCGTAACATTAAGACAGAGTCCTTGGAACATTCCGACAAAGGATATCTAAAAATATACCACTCCATCCCGAAAGTGATGCGTTATAAATCAGGGCTATGAATTATGCAGTTGTATCGGAACTGAAAGCAAATGGCACGAGTCAGAAGTTAACAGTTGACTCAACTGCACTGAGTCACTTCTTGACTTTACGAAGTATTTTACTTTTGATAGAATTGTCGTATTAGTAAAAGTTCAATTTTTTTGGGAAAAGATACGTATAACTTAGTGATTTCTTTTGTTCTCTGCATACAAAACTAGCTACTTTGAAAGCGCAATAAACATTTATCAACTCCAGCGATCAATGTTTACGGGTTTCATAGTGATTGCAAGATCAAATTTCACTAAAATTTCCATTAAGGGAAGGATGGAGATTGCTATCAGTTACTTAATGATTTTGTCGTATAATTCTACGCATGATTGACTGTTCTGAGAAACACAGACTGCATATCCTTAAAATTAGAGGAGTCAGAGCCATTTATTGATGCGATGAACAAACTAATATTAACGCTATACTCAAGCAGCCAAATGAGCTTAGAATCCATTGAAATTTCATTTGATGCATTAAAATTGGGCTGACGCCACTATACTTCTAGACGATTGTTATTTTCAAGGATACACGGTTAAAGCAGCTTCTATTATAGCAGGGTATGGCTTTTATTTTCCCTTATACAGAAAATCAAGTACGAAAAGTCTGTTTTGTTGTAATTTAGCATTACATTTTAAGCAATAAAGTAAAATCACATCAAACGTAAAAACAGGTTTAATCACTCGGTAAAAAGATGGGCTTCAAGGAAAGAAAATTTTCAACTGTATAATAATATGTGTAGCCACCGTAGTATAGGGTCGAATAACCTAAATAATTATTGTAGGAGTAGGAAATTTATGTAATTCATTGTTAATTGCAGCAATTCTTCTGTACTGAGAATTGATATTTCTTTTATAAGACGGCTTTTATTAATATTATATTCAAACTCACTGCAAGTATTTTTTTGATAGTCAGCTCTCAGGTGTTCCTCAGCGTAGCGTCTTTTGGTGATAACAATTTCTCCAGCCATACTGCTGGCATCTTCAGAACTGTTCAGATTAGTTCTGACGATGCCATCAGAATGGCTGGAGTATTTTTTATCACCAAAGACACCACGCGGAGGAACACCCGAGAGCTATAAAATACTAAACCCCGCGGAAACCTTTGTACCAGCTTCACTTCAAGTTATCTTTGCCGTTTGCCGTTCTCCAGAATACATTTGTTTAAATATGTGTCAACAAAAATTAAAAGATCAAATCATGTTCAAGTGATCTAAGACCATTTACAAATGAATCCATTCATTAATCCAACTAACCTTTAAGAATTAATCCACTTTATTGCGCCCATCTTTGGCCTTAGGAGCAAAGATAACGGATAGATATCAACAAATAGTGACCGTGAAAATGTGCGGCAGAAAAGAACACGCGTTTTAAAAAAGACAAGTATAAAAAATTGATAAGTATCCCGTACAATAAAAGATAATACTCGTCCACAGCATCTTATGGTGATTTAAGTTGAATGTTATCGATATTCTGTACCGACATTTAAACCAGTTTCAAAAAACATGATAAAAACTAAATTCACATGAACACAGCTTTACTCGTATTTTCGCGATCACGTATCATCTTTATCTCAAAGAATCATCTATACAGAGCAATTGTTTGGGCTGGCGCAAAAAGCATGCTGTCAGGCTTCACAGATTGGATTATCACGTGCGAAAGCGTCTAGAGGATGGGTCTAACATTTCAATTGGATGGACGCCTTTATAAGTACAAGGCACTCCATCTTGGAGGACTCAATAAAAAAACTCCTCCAAGCTCTTGCTTTCTCTGCAAGCCTAGAAGTGTGAGAGAGCTAATTACTATTCTAGACCATTTTCAAGTTCATGTGCTCATTATTGTTGAGAAGGAACATTTGGCGAGAAGCCATGCTGAATCACTAAATAAATATTTACAGAATTTGTAAATATTTACATTCATTCATTAAGATTTGGTGGTGGAATATCTATACGTTTTCAGAAGTTATGGACCGTAGAAAAAAGATAATAGCAGTCGTAGCTTGGCCCATTACGAATGCCTGCTTAATATTTCAGCTTGTCACTCCAGATATCAACTTTTAAACTAGCCTTGAATTATTTAAGGGACGTCCATTACACAATCTTGAACCAGCAGAGGGTGTTCATGTAAGCATTGGCTTTGGATAGTTTTAAATGGCTATGTTGCATATCCAGTAGATAATCGTCCACTATGACTGATGGTGTTAACTAAAGGAAGTAACACGTTTATAATGGAGTTTTCAGGGGACAGCTGCTAGAAAATAAAGTTCAATAATTAGAAGTAAAAATATAACTGAATAAAAATATTGTTAGGCCCGTAATTTAGGTGAATCACTTGTATTCGCGCTTTACTTGCTGAAAGAACGCTAATATAAGGACCAGCAATTCAAGCTACCATGGTTTTCATGCTTAGATTTTCTGTATTAACTCGCTTTGTAATCCGTATAGGTCTCAGCTAGACAAAGCCAAGACCCAACTATTTCGTTTTTAATTAAACCTTTTAAAATCAATCTTCTTTGCTTTCGAACAAACATGTTTTTGCTTCACATTATAACTTGCAACTAATTGTGCCTTTTACGTTTGTATGACTTGAATTCATAGAGATGACGCCTATAAAGCGCATTGAAACTAGTTATACCGTGTACCTACGCTAACTATATATCACTGGTAAGATACATTGTTTTTCTTCCATCCAACGATTATTGGCACTGAAAGCCCATCCAAATTCTCCAGCACCCTGTTATACCACCTTGGAACTATTGGATAGGTTTACTTGGCCGCAAGGCAAAGCTGGCCTCCGAATGGCCTATTTCGCAAAGAAATATATTCTGCTCAAAAATAAAATATTCCTCGATATCGTCGTCAAGAATGCGAACAGTATTTGGGCTTCGATTCTGTTCTCAACAGTGACGGCATTTATTTGACGTTGCAGAAAAATCTCTTATCTACTCAATATTAAGTATAAATCCAACCTTGAAATTGATTTTCATTACCAAAGAATAGCTTGAAGATAACCAATATAACAAATGCTAGTCCCACTCTTTTGTTGATTATAGGATTATTAAGTAATGTACGCACCAAGTTTCAATTCATAAGCATTAACTTCATGAAATAAGATTTACACATCATAGAAAAAAATATCCAACTAAGAAGACTTCCGAATTCAGAAATTTAAATTTTTATGAGACATGCTTACAAAATGTCCAATAATAATAAATGAGTGTCTGAGTATTAAGAGTATGAAAATACAAACTGCTTAATTATCAGATAAAACCGTGAGTGTAACGACTCCTATAGCCATGTAAAGTAATTACATTTCAGGAGAGAACTCCCGTTAATGGTGAGCATTAAACAATATCCCCGTTAACAACTCGGCACCCTAAAACGGGCAGAATCCCTTCTTAAGATACGCATTCCACGAGAATGGAGTGGTTAAAAAAACTCTCCCTTCTTTTTATCAAACCGCAAGTACCAAGAGGACAAGCGCCAACGGCGTGTTGTACGTACCTTGAGAGAAATAATTTGAATTCAACCGTGGAAACTTGGCTTTCGGAATTTGGATAAGGGCGGTGAGGGGTGGGCAGGGAGAGTAAGATGAAGAGATGGCTCGGGTGGGATGGGGACGAGACGAAAGGAAAAGAGATTGGAAGGAGCTCGGCTGTAAGTCCAAAAAAGGCACTTTGAACAGCTTTCGTGCAAATCTGAAGAAAACCCCTTAAGCCCTTTTTTCCCTTAAAAAAATAACCTTCTCCTGACTCTCCCCCACCCCAATCCAATCCTTCCTCCTAGACTCCTATAGTAAATTTCCCCTCGATCCCTCCCACCCCCTTTATATACCCTGCCGACGCCATTTTCATTAATGGCTGATTAGGGGCCATATCCTTGCGATGAAATGCAAATGCACTCTTGGGACCTTTCTTTATCTCTCTTTCCTGTTCCTTCACCTCCCCCTCATCACCAATCTCCCTTTTCGGCATCCCCTTCTCCCAACTCTTAAAACTCAAGCCACCCCTTCTCCCTCCTCCCATCCCTCCCAGCATACACTTCGCCTCCTCCTACCCTCCCGCCAATCTCTCTCCCTCTGCCCCTTTTACATTCGTAGAATTAATTTCTATTCGAACATTCCTTCCTTGCTTCTCCCTTTCCTCCCCCCTTTTATTCCCTCACTACTTCCCTAAAGCGCCTTAAGCGTCTCCCCTTCCCCCTCACCCTCTCCGTCCCCTTCCATCTGGAAACACCCTTTCCCTTCACCTTTCCCTTCCCCCCTGCCGGGCTCTTCCCAAGTCCTCGATCTTCAGTGCCTTTCGCGCCGTTCCTTAGCAATCCCCTCACGTAAGAATACTCGGTCTCGCCGCTTGCAAAAATGTCCGATTCACCCGGCGAACCTCGCTGTCCGCGGTAAGGTCCAATTAGTATTCCAGTAGCCGATTCCAGTAATGCGGTTCACTTAGCGATTCACTGTTTTTCTTCATCATAATCGTTTACCTAACCACCCTGATATGTTCCAGGAATGAACTTCTTTTAGCCGTTGATTCCGTAGCAAAATATTTCACTCCGAGGTCACAAAAGAGAGGTTTACCGATGTCTCAAGGTAATATGCTAAAATAATTTCCGCTATTGAAAGATTTTTCCGAGGAAATTAGATTCCTCCTAGGGTGCCTTCGGTCGGGTACTTCAAGTGTAAGACTCAATCCATCGGATGAGACGTTAAAATGTAGACCCCTTGGTTTCTTCCGTCAATAGTAGATTATTTCTGACGCCAGGTTTCTCTCCACCCCTTTTACCATAAATATTATTTTTTTACAAAACTACCCATAAATCCTCTATGGCACAAATTATCTGGATTGACTTTATCGTCGCAAGCAATCGTCAATCCGAAGATTGGTTTTCAGCAGATCTCCACCACACAATCCTATCAACTAACCGCCTCCTACCTACGTAATTATTCTCTTTGATAGCCTCCATAATCTGCCTGATGCGTTACATTTTGAGTCTACCTCTGCCATTCTTCCCATTCGTTTCTCCGACCGCATTCGCTACTCATTACCTGAAGATGACGACTATGCGTTGAAACTAGTTGTACCTAGTAAAAACACGTAGAAAACATTTACTGTTCTCTGTCATCATTACTTTACTCTTCTCCAGTTTCGCTCCATTAGCTCGTAATATGCACGTGGTTGGTGCACACATTCACAGGCCGTTAAACAAAGAGGCTTTTTACGTATTTCTTTGATATAAATATGAATATTTCATTGTTACCGAGTAACTATTTCTTTGCCTAACTCGGGGACTTCTTAACTTTTTCCATATAACGCTTAACTTCCATCACCGGAAAAATATTATATTTCTACGAGCTGTACCTGCAACGTAAAGAGAAGAACTGCAATAGCTACTGAAGCTTAAACAAAGAGGAGAAGTAATTATAGTGACCACTACTGATGTACCAAAGGCTTAGAAGAAGACTTTTGACGTAGAGCTATGCACCGATTATAAGAAACGTGGACCCAGAGGAAGGATGAAAGGTCATAAGAGGAAAAGGAAGGAGGGTAATTACAATCCCATAAGATGTGTGTTGGGAGAACGGTGGAAAACAATTCAATATAAGTCATCAAAAAAGTATATAATTGCTATTAATCTACGAGTAAGAAAAGGTTAAATGGAGACGAGGAAAAATCCTCTTGATTTTATTTGGATCTCCATCTAAGAACTAGGTACTCCACACTGTGAAGTATATTTCAGTTCTTGATATTCTAAAGGTTGAGTCTCAACCACATTTAGCCACAGTTTCCTCACATTTTGCCCTTTAGCACCGACTTCCTGCTCTTAGATTAACCACGCTCACTACGCTAAAACTCTTCTCATCAGCCCTCATTTCTGCCACCCGTTTACATGAGTCCTCAGGCGATTTGTACTTCTCCATTTATATAGCCTCTTTCTGTAAAATGGTGAGTTCCAGCCCCTCCATTGGTGTTCTCTTAAAACATTTGACAAGCCTCCATGTCTATGACTGTGCAAAGGGTACAATAATAGGGCGGAATTCAGGTATCCTACTAATATTTATTTTCAATCCTGGAAATCGAACCCTTGTAAATTCAAAAGTCACAATAGCAATGAGAGGAGAGAAATTAAAGCAAGTGAATTCCTTCACCTATCTTAGAAGAACCATACGTGGGACGGCAGAAGTACAGCGAACACCAAAGCGAACAGCAAAGAAGCGCCCGAGTTAAGAAAGAACTCATGATGACGAAGGGACCACTGCACTCAGAGAGGATAGGATTACGAACGAAGAAACAGTAGGTGTAAACGTCTTAAGCATAGATACACTCCATGGATCGGATGCAAGGACCATTGTAAAAACTACAAGAAAAGATTAGTAGCTTTCGAAACTTAATGCTGAAAGAGGATGTTGAAGGTCAAATGGTGGGACATATTAAGAAATGATACAGTTTTGAGGAGAGCGGAAGAGGAAAGGACCACAAAAATGAGGAATTAACAAGAAAGGAAATTACATAATAAGAGCTACCAGGAAGGTAGGAAACATGCACTAGGACTGACTAGGGAAGAATGGAGAGTTGCAGTCAACCAATCTTAGGATTGAACGACCGATGAATCAATAAATCGAATTCCATTCTTATAACGGATAAGATAACACCATTTACACGGCATGATTTTCAGCAATGAAGCAAGAATCGTAAAAATTCTCCTTAACCCTCAACTTCTCATATCCAACAACCCCTTTTCAGTTCCATCTCTGACTGGGACTTCTCTCATCCAACCGTTTTCCGTCTCTGGCTTCCTCCTCTTCCCTCCCAATCCCCCGCCGCGCCGGCTCCTCCCCAGGGAAGGAAGGGTGGTTTCAGTACAGGGGTCTCACCTCTCCCAACCCCCTTCATCCCCCGCCGCACCCCCATATCAGCTTTCCTCCTTTATCCTTTCTTCGACTTTGTTAACTCCCGCCGCGGGGGTGTATTTCATCCCATCGTCTCCCCTTTTGCTGGTCGTTTGGATTTCACTTGCCAAAACGTCCATCACCACCCGCCCCCACAGCGCGCACTTCCTTTTCCACCTCCAACGCATCCTCCTGCGTCTTTTTCCTCCGTCTTCGGAGATTTGTGCCCCCTCATTCGACAGCGGAGAATTTAAGGGTATTTGTGATCGTGCCCGTGGAGTATTTAAGACCGATGCCAGAGGGGACTCACGTCGGGTTAGGATTACGGCTGGTTCTGATCAGAGCAGTAAATAAAGGGGGTTTATTTGTAAAATAAACGCAGGGGACTCGTTTTCCTCGGTTTTTATCGAGGCAGTAAATCCCTTTCTTGGTAAGAAGATCAATTTTGTACGTAATACGAGAGCCGCAGATTCCTTGAGAGGCAATTGATTTTACCGCTGGTGATAGATTCCTCGTGTTCGAGGCCTAGCAGCCTTTTCGATCTGAAAGAAAAGCGTAAAACAATATCTCGCGCGGTGAAAGTGCGTAATTTGGATCTTACGCCCACCACGGTTACCAGCACGAACAACCAATTATATTATTAAATTTCGTCTAGTTTCTTCGATCTTTATTCACTGTTTTCTAACGGTGTGGTTATCGGACCTAGAAGCTAAGATTACTGAGAAAACTCCGATCAGGCGATGGTCAGAAGTACAAGGAAAATATTATTTTAACCTCACTTCCTATCTCTAGAACTGAGAGGAATGAAAAAGTAAGAGAAATACACTGCCGAACTGATAAGTACAAATATTAGTTCTTTCATCGCACCATTAGGGATTAAAACAATAAATCTTGACTCACGGGTAAGGCACACAGTTAATCCGCAGTTCACCTCTATCACCTCCTTTTCCCTAATATTCACACTTCCCATGGCTGGTGTCCTAATACCACCTGCATCATGCCTCTGCGGTGCCTCTCTGGGTAGTAATTAGATGTGGATATTATCATCACTACCTCACATAAAGATATGAAGTAAGGCTTTATGCTCTTTGGAAAGCCAAGAAGTCCTGCGTATATATCTTTTAAAGATGATTACGATTGAGAAAGGAACGAAGCGTATGATATAATATGAATGACTGTAGGACTGACGAGCATGACTGATATACAAAGAGAGGAGAATAGAAAATGAGCATGAGAATGGTAATGTGAAGTGACGTAAAAACACAAGCCCTGTGGTTCTAGGCTTTCATTTACGCACAAATTTCACGCACATTTGGCCATCTCTAACCGCAGACCTCTGCACGTAGTGTCCTTAAACTTAAAAATCCTTAATTAATTAAATTACTTACAACAGAAAACGATAGATAATTTATAGGTAAAGTATCGATCATTCGCTTCACGAATACAAAATAGTTAAAATTAGATGGGCAAATTTGAGTAGTCGGCATTGCTGGAAGCTACAACCCAAAATATTAATGCGGGTAATCAAACGAAGTAACCAATTTCGTAGACATGGAACTTAAACGCTTAAACTAATATAATTTATCATGTCAAATTATGCTACAGCATGATAATTTGCGAATGGTGCAACACTAAAATGATGCTATTTTTCATAAAACACATCACCAATTACTATGGAGATATAAAGATCTCTATCATTGGTATACTTCCTAAGTTATCGTGAGAGGTAGTTATTGATGTCGATATTCAGACCATGTTAAAAAAATCAATAGGCAGAGGTATTTTATGGAAACCAGTTAACTACACCAATAAAATATGAGGCTTGGACCCAGCGTATATAAAATTACTCCGTAAATATACATGTGGAGCTTGATCAACTAACTCGGGATATTGAAACGGATATGATAGTATAATAAATTTTCCGGCTTAACTTGGTGGAACAACATAGCGAAGATTTTAAATGAATTCACTTTGTAATATTCCACAAGGTATTTATTACTCCGACCTAGGTTTCGACTTATGTTACCTTGATAATGACTTAACATAAGTCGAAACCTAGGTCGGAGTAATAAATACCTTGTGGAATATTACAAAGTGAATTCATTTAAAATCTTCGGATATGATAGTGTTCACGATTTATGGCACTAGTCCTCAAAAGAGAGAGGGAGAGAGAAAGAGTGAGAGATCAAAATGATAATTCCATCTCTTGTCTCCTTTCCCGCTGAATTTTTAGTGACCACATCAACTCTCCCACATTATATGAATTACATGCCGTATTCTTATCAATATTACTTGACGTCTTTTCTTCAGCTTAGAACTTCTCGATTCTATCCTATTCCTGCATTTAATTCAGCGAGCCATAGCTCATCTTCAACTTACTCCGTACCAGAAAAAAATATTTTCATCTCTTCCCAGAAATTGTTCCTCTAAGTATTTAGGCCTAAATTTAACTAGTGGTTAATAATTTTTTTTATTTAACCTTCAGACTCTAATGTCGGTATCACACACCGATATACCGTTTGAATCGCCATTTCCTCACGTCTCCCTTATGTATGAACCTTTAGCCTTTCAGGAATTTCCTAATTATTTGAAAGGAATGTCCCCGCCCTTGGCGAGATTCATTGCTTCTTATTAATATCTATTTTCTCTTGTTTCATTGAATTAACCGTAATAAGAGCTATAGTATGGCATCTAATTTTTGAATGACCAAACAGCCTTTATCAAAAAGTGAGAATAAGTATCAGAATGAAAGTAAAATGTGCACTTTAAACTTTAATGCAGGTATTGATAATACTGAGGATGAACTCTGTAGTTATTTTCATTTGGCGAGGAAAATTATCACCATTAAGGATTGAGATTGAAAATAAAGATGAATGAAGGTATTTTAATTATAATGCTTACTAAAACAAAATCAATACTCAAGGAAAGAGTACGACATGAATGAAATAGAAGTCTATGAAAACAAAATTAATGTTTACGTATGAATTCTTGATTCACGGTTTGAGAGTCAAGGTTTACAAATCGAGGTTCCTTTGAAGAGTGAGGGGTCATAATGCAGACACAATTTGTCGATTCTTTCGTGAGCGAGAATAATTGTTTTGAAAATGGTGGGTCAGAGCGGAGACTTTTAAGGGCTCAAAACCTTCCAAACTCATTTGGCTTCCCTCCCTCTCTCTAAGGCGATTAAGCCAGCGGGTCTAAGGTCCAGTGGGCGGCTAATTTATGGACGCTGGTCCTCACATAGGGTCCACTATCATTCGAACGTTGTTAGCACCCATTCATCACGCTGTCTCTAAAGTATGCCGTCCATCCCGGATATCGCTGCGGCGTTTTCGAGGTGTCGCCTTGGCCGAGGGAAAGGGAAGGTTCCCGGGCACAAGATGGCCACCGGGCACGAGCCACGGAAGAGCGGCAGAGACGTGATGCTGCACTGACCGAGCGCTAATCAGGACGGCGAGTGTAAACAAGAGCCGCAAGGATGATAAGCGTCTTCATCACGCCGGTGACATTATCGCCGCTCTCATCGGGTGAACGCGAGAAAAAAAACAATATGTTCACACGAAATCTAACAACATTAAAAAAGAAATTTATTATTCCAACAGCACAATCGGGAAGGAAATTAGTTCGATTGTTATCCCATACCCTTCGCCCAGAATAACCGTGGCTGTTGAAATATGAAACCGACAGAGATTAAGTTATTTTATGTAATGCCTCAATAATTACCCCTGTATATTAATTGTGCACGCTGGAAGATAAGCGTAACGTTTTAAGCAACCGTGTTAATTGAAAGCCATAGTGGATGGGAATAATTTAAAAAGGGCGACGTAAAAAAGAAAAATAGGTTACTAATTAACAGGCAAAATAAAACATTTTAACAATACATATTTAATTTCAAATGGAAATGTTTGATTTTTCTCTGTGAAGCGCAATTAAAAAAAACAGGATAAGAGATGAAATAAATAATACAAGTTCCTAGGTAACTTTGTGGTATTCCATTTTTTCAGAGGATTTTTGTAAATGTTACCATAAAATCCTCTAAAAAATGAAAGGTAATTGCATTCTAATACCAGAGCTGAAAGATATTAACTCTCCCAAAACTTTCCGACATTGACGGAGCACCAATGGTACGGGTGACTATGAAATTGCTGCAACTCAGAGACCACTGAAACATTCCAAAATTACATTATGTTGCTCCCCGACGGGAACTCTCGAATACTCGGAGGGATCACCACGCAAGACAAGACTTTTATTGTGTGAGGTCCAAACAGCAGCTTTAGAGTACGGTCATATCATAGAAAAAAACTTAGTACGAGTGAAGAATATGGGTGATAGGTGTATGCAACATAAAAGCACGACAGATAAGGGGAAGTTACAGAGAACTTAAGTGTACATATGGGGAATTTTATATATTAAAACTCTCTAATACACCATAATAAATATTATTATAAAATTCTAACTGATTTCCACCTACGTCTTCTGGGATAAGCATCTGACAGAACAACGCTGCAGTAAATGATAAAAAGCAGAACAATGGTGTTTGCTTAAAACCTCCTTCCTTGCGTGGTGTCAACGCATTAACTTAGGTTAGAACTTAACAACTGGCTCAAAATTTTGCATACAATTTATGAAAAACAGTACAAAAGTACTTATTATAACT
This sequence comes from Ceriagrion tenellum, assembly GCA_963169105.1. Lineage (NCBI taxonomy): Eukaryota > Metazoa > Arthropoda > Insecta > Odonata > Coenagrionidae > Ceriagrion > Ceriagrion tenellum. The sequence goes on along the minus strand of OY720637.1, from coordinate 78,689,201 downwards.
TTAAATTTAATGATTCAAATGATTCACTTGAATTTGATATATCCGTTCAAAAAGCATATGTTCCTTACGAGTAATACACCAAAGGGAATAATCCAGCACATAAGTGTCCTTGCCGCGTGAGAGGCGTCCGGCACAATTTTCGGACAAATTAGTCTATTCCATCTCCACGCGATGGCGGTCACGGTTCCTTTTACACAAGCCTCCTACCCACCGCCGCCGTGAATATAGAGAGAGAGTGAACCCGTATTTGAGCATACTACACGAGTTTGGTTCGGCGATCGGCCGGGGAGGGCGCCAGGGGACGCTCCGCAGCGGATGAAGTCCGTCCTGCCCAAGAGAGAGTGAGCGGGTCCCGCCACGGCCAACTGCCCGCTGTCGCGGTTTGATGAACGGCCAATAATTGTGGTGGCGTATGCTAATGAGTGGCCGAGCCGAGCCCCAGCTTAATGACTACGAATTATGCATTCATAACGGCGCCCCGGTAAAGAAGGAAAAAAAAACCTCCCAAACATTGATTAATCGGAATTTACAGGGACCGAAGAAACGTGTGATTATTTTTTGGGCACACGGGGAGATAGGCTTTGGGAGGGTGGGGTGGGGTGTGGGGTAGAAGGGCGGAGATGAAACGGGTGGGTGGGGTTGTATCGAGAGATGGATGGGAGAAGGGGATGGGGCGGGAAACATCACGTTTTGAAGATGACGGCACTCGATGATCTATCTAAACCCTTTATTTTGGGTTGATTAGGTTGCCAGCTACTGTGCAGCGGCTGAGTAGCTCATCAATGATTCATAGGCGTTTAAGAACGACCGGCGCGGGGCGGAGGAAGGCCTGGACGTGGTGCGCTCTCCTACGGAAGCCGCCTGATGCCCTTTTGGAGCGTCGGAAGAGTGTTATTATGCGGTGCTAATTCATTTTAGGCCCCTAAACTGCTGCCGTTCCAGCGGTTGCCTTAATGGCGCCAAATGAGCTAATTGCTCGACAACAGTTTTCTATAGATTCCGCGTTTTCAGTGAAGAATTTGGACTCGCTTTCTATAGTTTGGAATTAGGGGAGAAAGACTGATGACGAAATTGATTGCCACTGCGTAATTCCACGAGAAGCCTTGGCCCATAAAATGTTTCAACAGATTTATTTAATTCAAGTTATTATTAGTACGAAGTAACGAAAAGTTTGTGTTTTTTTCTCAAAGGTTACATCAAATGACTTCAAACATTTATTAAATTTACAGCATTTCCGACATAATCCCTGCATTACTCTTCAATGGACTTGTTTAATTTTTCCCCGGAAAATTATTAAAAACAATGTTCCTTAGTAAGTGACAGCAAATATCTTTGAAAACACAAAAAAAGAAATGTGCGGTGCTAGGAACGCGCTTTTGAGTAAATTAAGCTTGTAGAAACATTTAGTTCTACATTTTAAATAAATATTGTCATATTTTAATGACATCTTTCTAATTTGTGTCTTCATTTTACCTACCTTTTTCTTGGGGTTTTTCTTAAAAGGAATAACAATTCTTTAGGTCTTAAAAACTACTACCTGGGACATCACAAATAAAACCCATTATTATTTAACGATACACTGACAGAACTTATGACATAGTAGCGATAATTATACTATATTTACCGATGACAGGAATGATCAGAAATGTAATATTAACAAATATGAATCTTGACTTATCTCTTTAGTTTTCATCGAACTCAATCATTTGAATTTATCAAAGATAGAGAGTACTTGTGCGTTATTTGCCTAAAAATAATAGAAATAGTTCATTCAGCCAATCTATTAAGCTCATAAATAAGAATTTTTCTATGGTTTACTTGAATTCAATTGAAAATATTTATATTCTTCGCTATGAATAAACGTACAAACGCTGACAAGACTATTTTTCATTTTCAGAGATAGCAAATAATCTATTCAGTATGCCATTCCATATAAGTCAATGCCACTCGCATAATTCATCATCATGATTTTGAAAACAAACAACGGCACATAAAATCTTGAGCAGAATTCATGCTTGCAATTTTGGCAAAACGTGTTCTTGCTTTCGCGACACCGCAAGGTCATTAGCATAGGTATACAGAGCCATAACACATTCCTACTTCCAAAGCAAGTCTTTATTTATGTTCAACCGAGGCGGAAGCACGTGCAGCAGGATGATCTTCATTGAGATTTAAGCCTGAGATATCATGTAGTTAAGAAACATTTTGTAGTAAATTCTGTCCATGATGGTTATTCTATTAGCATTTTGGTACATTCCTTCAATAGTATAATACTGAACCGCATGTTCATTTTATCTTTTGTAAGAGGACGGTGACCCGATAATTTATCATGTTAAGGATATGAATATATGCGTCCTCTGGCACATTTATGCTCAAATGCTACGTTTCCATCCTCATGTTTAAATTCTCCTATCGAGTGTTCTATCGTACACATATTTTAACACTGAGCTCTACGTGATGAAAAAATCTTTTTGTTCATTCAAAATGTAGCAGCTGCAATTATACTTCTTCATTTTTTCTCTTTGTAGAAAGTTATTAAAATAAATAGGACTAGTTAAAAATGTATTTAAAATCTAAAAAACCAAAACGCAAAAAAGCGAAAGTTATAAAAAAGCTTTGAAAAATTAGCTTTAAAAATTAAGCTCAACGGCATTATAACTGTAGATATCGTATGAAAAATGAATTCATTTTGATAAGAAGCTAAAGCAATACCACATATTACTTTAGCTTTGAAAATGAAAAATTTATCATCATTTAAGAAATTGAATTGAGGAAACTGTAAAATAATCAGTATATATGCACGAACATTCAATTGCACTCTCAAAGTACCATAAAGCTCATATAATCGGTGTAAAAGCTTTTCTATCATAAAGACTTATGATAGAAAATGTTAAAGAAATGTATAGGTACTTAAGAATTGGGAAGGGCCTACAAGAAGAAGAGTATGAACCAGTGAAATTCTCCAATAGAAATGTGTAATTTGCAAGGTTTGTCGAAAAGCATCAGATTTAAAAGGAAATGTTCAGAAAGATATGCTCAATTATATTTCATAATTACATGGGTATGTTCAGTCTTATTCTATAACTACACGGGAATATTCACGAAAAAGAATGCTTTTAACAACTATTTTGGGGTTAATATTTCCAAATACTTGAAGGTATACACTGATTAGAAGCAACTAGGAGTGAAAAAGGTTTGCGTTAGAATAGCTAAGCGGTTACTGAAATCTATAAAGGCGGGTTAAATGTCACTGAACTATTAAAAATGGAATAGCCAAATATTAATGAGAAAAAGGTATCGAAGATTCGTTGTAGTATGTAAAATTTTAAATACATTGGAAGGATTTTCACATTATATGAATGCGTACACTTGACACAAGATAGTTCTAGTGCTATTTTTATAAAAAAATGTATCTGACAAAACATTTGAGACAAAAAAGATAAAATTTGAATAAGATAGAAAAAATAAACGATGGAGGCCTGGAAGATGGTGAAATCCAATAGATATATAGGGTTTGTAAGGATCACATGAATGTGAGATATCAGTTATAGCAATGTTACTGTTCGCTTTCGTATTTATACTCAGTTGATTTGGACAAACTTTACAAATGAGATTCAGAATGAAAGTGTCCCTACACTTGCGCAACTTAAATAAGATATAAATAATTGTTATTTCTAAAATTATGGAGAGTACCAAGCAACAATGACACAAAGGATTGCAGTCTTCTAAGTCTTACTAAGCCTAAACGAAAATAAGACATAAAACACAAGGTGTATGATTTTCATTTATTTTACCAGTTAATGGTACTCTTCACTGGTCATACAACGAAAGAAAGGAAATTAGAGAGCATGAGGAATTTATTAATTCAATAAGCACATTGGAGATTTCTAATAAAGGCATTACTAGAAAGAATTTATTTGGTGATCAAAATGAAACTCAACTACTCATAAATCAGTACTTTTTGGATAATTCCTTTCTATATTCGGAAAAAGTGGCTCGGGCAACCATTGATATGATCTTTTAAGCTGAATATTTTTGGTGCCACTCATAGCATTAAGGCTGAACACCAATTCAAGGCTTTTAGTCGGAGTTTAGTCATGAGATGGTATGCAATGCAATGAATAGAAATGCAACCAAACACCAAGGTAAAATGTCGTCATTTTCATGAGAAATAGTAAATGAAACTTTTACTGCGAAGGAAGTCATAGTATAAAAATGAAATGCATAACAAATGAAGGAGACGGCTCACATGAAACAGTAGTGTGAAAACGCGGGATTAGCGATGTCATCTCACGCATAGTATTATATCTCTCTCATGTAATTATTAAATAATTAAAAGAAACCTACACAAACCCTTATACTACTCACAAACATCTCAAATCAAAATTTTCTTCCTTAAGTAGAAATGTATCCTAGAACCTATGTACCGATAAAATTGTGCCGGGGATATTAATCAGTTAACAGCGTTAACAAATTAACAACGGTTACTTTTAGTTCCAGTGCCTGAATCCGCCCATAAATATGGGGAATTAAAGAAGTCAGAGTCCGCCTAAAACTAAAATTCATACCTTAATTCATTAATTTAGATCCAGTTTTATAACCTCAGGTTAAATATTTTCTTGTTGAGAAAACCGACGTAAATACAAACTTCCATCCACATAGCCTACATCCACTAACCAAAAGTCTCAAGTAATACGCACAATGTAACTCTCAGTTACACTTAAAGGCTAGAATGTAAAGACATCATGCGGTTAAAACACCAGAAGTTAAATAGCCCGGCCAATACAGATGCATAACAGTTGCTCATGTCAAAGTCACATCTCAGGGATTCATGGTAACTCCCATGCGTCATCAATAGGTTACATTAACCACAAGAAATGCCGTATTTGATGATGAAGCCGAGGCGTCATAGTACTTATAAAAAGCATCAGTGGAAAGCACCAAGTCTTTTTTCATTTGTAAGTCGACATGCTGTTCCAAAACATCTCTCCCACTATTGTTCATTCACATAGTTGAAGAGCATCAAGAGAGTATTGGCTAAAACTAATCATGAGAGAAATAAGAATATTGAAATAAATGGACACTGAAACTCAATTGGGTTGTTACTTATAATTTGCTGTGTACATATATTTAAATCCAACAGTTTCAAGAGGGTAAGGGATTTGATTCCGTTAAAAACGTATTCAAATCTTGGAAACAACTTCAGAAGACGAAAGATAATTAGGCACTCCAAATTTATTAAAAATATGTTACCTTTTTTAAAATTCATGGACGGTTTCATAGAAATATGAAAAATGCTCTATTACTTATAAATCGATCATTCGTGTAGGCATATATCGTTGAAGTAAGAACATAGGTAAGATTCCGAAGCTCAGAAGATAAAAAGGGGTAAGAATAAATAACAATTGACTAGAAGTACATTGTGTACACTAAAATTGTAGTTAAAATAAATTTCTATGGAATAAACAGGAAAAAAGAGAATCAAAGACGAGCCGAAAAAGTTACCTAGCTACATTATTTCAACCTATCAAAAATGCAAGACCCCTCCATTATAAGATGAGAAGGATGGTATGAAGGATGGTATAGAAGGAAGGATGGAAGAGAAGGTATATGCCCAAGAAGAAGAGAAAATATCAGCAGGGGACATTTGGACCGATAAGCAAAAAGGGAACAATGAGCGCAGAAGATGCGTAGAGCTATTCTATTGGAGCTGCGTTAGAAATGAAGGTAAGGACAGTTATAATGGTGTACCCCAGTTAAAACAATACGCGTGAATGAAAACTGGAGAGGTATGTGGCACAGTAATTCTAATATGAAGTGTTGCGCAGTATGGCTCGGAAACTTGGTATAAATTGAGAGTGAATATACTTGAGTAGTTTTACTGGAGGCATTTATATGTGGATCAGGATTAAAATACCGGGTAAGCTGGGTGGTGAGGAAAATAATGTACCTAGTGGCTGAGGTACGGAAAAGGCGAAAAGAATGGTCGGAGGGCATTTTGAGAGGCGAGGGCATGTTAATAGAATAATAAAGGGGAGATCACAGGGGAGGCGTAGATTAGGAAGGACGAGGACCAAAATTTTGGACGAAATAAGGGAAGATAGACGGTATGAGGTATTTGTGAATGACCTGATGCTGAACTATGTACTTAAATAACGAAAAAATAAAACTTTATTTTAATCCACCAATTAATTTCCAGGTACTACTAGTTTCGACGCAGCGGCGTCATCTTTAGGTTCATCTTAAGGTATCTGAAGATGACGCCGATGCATAGTTTCAAGTTTTCTTTTTTCACAAAGGAAATGGTTCCAGGCTTGACTTTGTGGAAGTAATTCATATTAACTTAAATAAAACTTTGTATACTCCACTATAGGTTTAATAACACGACCCGGGTTTCGACATTATTCGTTATTAAATCTATAGTGGAGTATACAAAGTTTTATTTAAGTTAATTTTCTTTTTTCGTTATTTACAATAAAATTCCACAAAGATGAGCCTGAAACCATTGAGATCAGCCATCTACCAATAGGAAGAAGCGCGAGATTATGTCTCAGAAAATGGAATGATGGAATATCGTTTCCCAATTACCTACCAATCTGGTATAATGATATCCGAATAACTTAAAGGTATATAGTATCGCTCTTTTACGGAGGGAACATGTATTTACTATTTTCAAATGTTTTATAAAACCTTTTTTGACTTGGCCACGTGTTGTTAGTACAAGAAGTGTTCTTGTACTACCGTCCTATCCTTCCCACGGCCTCACACCGATCCAATTCCACCCCCGCCCCCCACCCCTTCTTACCACTCTCGGCCATCGCATTCCTCCCCCACCCGCTCGTCTCCAAAGCAACCCGCATTCCCTCCCCCCTCTCTCAATCTCCCGACCCACCCCCGCTACTACCCCCCGCAGCCCCGTTACCAATTCTCTCTCTCCGCCGCTCTCTTCTTATGCCGTCCCTTCCCGTCTTATCAGCGCCTCGCATCTCTCCGGACGCGGAAAAAGGAAACATTAAGCGAATCTTAGGAAAAAGGCAAGAAACGCTGCTCTGGTTGTGAGGGGGGTTCTTCGTTGGACGCCTAGCGACGGCCACTCTATGCAACTCCTTCCAATTCCTCCTCCTCTCTCTGTATTTCCCCTCCCGCCGTGTCCGTCGCGGCGGAGAGGAAGAAGTTGGGGAATGAGATTGAATGCGAATGTAGAATGGCGCGGGAGTGGAAGTTTTTAAGGGAAGGATTGAGCTTGGCGAGGGGGCACGAGGAGAGTTGGAACGAGCAGTAAGTGAGAGGGGGTTCGGTTGGGGTGTCGGAGGAGGGCAGCCGGGGGTGGAAAAAAGGAGAGAGTGGGATGGGGTGGGGGTTGAGCTGGGCCGAGGAACAATAACGTGTTTTCCTATCTGCTGCATAATATCGACATTACCGCCCTCTGTCTTTTTGAAGGGCGAATTAAAATATTGGTCGGCGAGCGTTCGGAAGTTTTTTTTTCTCCTTGTTCTTCATTTTTTTCTCGTCCCTCTTATTCCTTGGTCGGCCATTTCGTGCTTCTTTCGCCAGGGCCTCCTTTTTCCATTCCGCCCACAACCTCCACCATGTAATCATTCCTATACTCAGATACAGTCCCTTTGCCCAGCGAAAGATCCAGAGTAATTCACATCAACACGATTTTTCGTTCAAAAAGAGAAGTATCAGGCGTTAAGAGTTGACAGAGCCAACTTTGTTTACAGAGTCAAGTACGGCTTTTGCGCTGGTATAGGATACAGAGCCCAGCGTGACTTTTGCGCAGGTGTAAAATACAGTCCTCATGCTGTTGCTTTCTTGAAGTCAATTCTTCCTCGCGTTGCCATCTTGATGGACCTCAAGGGCTTAACACCAAGTTCATACGTATCCTTCTAAGTTGCCACGGGGATTAGGAAGCCTAGGTAGTGTAGTGGTCTGCGAATTGGCCAGTAAAGCTGAAGATTAGTGGTTCGCTCCCGGTATAAGTCGATTTTTACCGAATCATAGATGGCAATTTTCCGCAGATAAAATATTTTTAATGCAACCTAGGTTACGATATACCAACTACACCATCATACACCACAGGTCACCAGGCGATAATGAATAGCACTATTTTCCAAAGTAGGCGCTATACTCCCATGGGGGGCGCTGTTTTAATCTTGACGGGCGCAAAGAAACAAGGGGGCGCCACGCCAGGGGTGGGGCGTGCTGGAGGCAGGGTCATGACCAAATGACACCATACATACTTGTCTGGAGATGATTTTACTACTTATCTATTGTATTTAAAGTAAACATTAATTCTATTACAAGTATTTTAACTTTTATTTTTTGTAATCTTAATAAATAATTTGGCCGTGTGGTTCGTGATTTTAAAGCTTCCGACTCTGGACGCGATCAGTATGGGTTTGTGGATTCTAGCAAATCTTTTTCTTCTCTGGTCAACAGTCCGTAGATTGGTTTGCAGCAGTCGTTCTCCAACTCCATTCCGCCCGATCTTGAGTCGGCCTCTTCAACTCCAGGTAGGAATGGCAGCCCATATCCTCTACAATCTGTTCGACGTATTCCTTTCTGGGTCTGCTTCTCGCATTTCCACCCAGAACTGAGCCCTCTATAATTGTTTCTAATAGTCTCTTATGTCTTATAGTTTGGCCTATCCAGGTGTATCGTCTCTTTCTCTTTGTGTTCCACGGACAAGGCACCTCATCGGCTCTCCGTAGTACCGCTTCATTGGTCACCCTCTCCATCAAAGAAATTTTGACGATTCTCTGGTAACACCATATGTCAAAGGCCTCTATTCTTTTTCTTCCATTCATACCAAATGTACATGTCTCACTTCCACAAAGCAAGACACTCGACACAAATGTAGGTTGGGTTGCTTACTCTAGTGAGTCGGTAGCTGGATAAAGGGTCGGAAAAACTGATGAAGCATATCGAAACCTAGGTTGCAATAAAGTAATTTTATCAGTAGAAAATTTGTAATTTCTATATTTTTGATACGGTTTTTCACGTTTACCAAGGACAAATAAAGAGGCGTAGCGACTCATCTTTCATGGGTGAGGATGCAAAGACCAAGCCATTTTCATAGGGACTCTCCTTCCCGGAGTGCTGCGGATGTGAATGCTTCTGATAAAAGAAATAAATGAAAATGCTCATATGGATTCGTGGTGCAGCGAAATTAGATGAAACTCGTAATGAGTTTATCAGAGCCGGACCAAATGTTTCGCCGATACATGCAAAAAATTTGAAAGACTAAGCTAAGATAATTAGGGCACGTCGAACGCCATTAAGGTGAATGTATTGGAAACAGGGTGAAAATAATGACGATCAGAGGAAGATGAGGCAGAAGAAAACCCAGGAAAAAATACAGAGATTTTTTAAGACGTGATGGGGAGGAGAGTGGAATGATCCCAAAGGATGCTCCAGATAAAAAGCAAATGAAGAAGAGAAACCAAGAAAACAGACTCTACATAGTAATAATAAATGCTAGGTTGTTTATAAATCATTATAATGACAAAGGTGTGTATGGATAGGTGAGGGCTACTTAAAATTGATGGTCGTAGTGATTAAACCTTAAGAAAAATTGACTAAATCGGAATTACTGAGAGAAACAACATAAAATGAAACTTAAAGTAAATTAAAAAAGCTCAGAAAAATGCCATAATAGTTTAGAGTGTCATTAGGTTTCCATAGCTGATAATATTAATTGCAAGGGTATTTCATTTCTGCTGATGTCTAGTCATATGAACGTAGAAAATCAAATAACATTCAGCCAGGTGGAACTACTTTTCAGCGAACAGGTAATGCTTTGGCTAGTTGCTAACTCAAAGGAAAAAGATGCAGAGTAGAATGCATCTAGAAAGAGAGATATTAAAACGTATTCATTTTATAGCCTAATCAAATCAACTGAGAAATTTAATTCCTTCGGATAAATTTCTTAGTCTCATTCCACGTTTTACATAGTTTTTGAATAATAAATCTTTTTCGCAGCAGTGGGAATGGAGTTTCTGGCGAGTTGACGTGATGAATAAGAGTGAATGAGTATTAAATCTTTCAATTGATTGATAAATGGAGGCCGAAGGAAAAACATAAGTAACGAATATCGTGATAAACTTAACGGAGATTTGTAGAGGGACAGAATATATATCTGTATTTTATTTAAAAGACAGAAGATAAACTTACATGCATGAAGGTAATAAAAGTAATTGACATGTTTTCGAATATTTAGTCAGAACCTCCCAAGGATTTTAACGCGAAAACGTTGCAAGTTTAGTAAAGTATATGTACTTCATTCTACTTTAAAGATATAATTCATTCATACTAATTGTGCTACTTCTGAGGAAGACTACTAGAAGATTTTGAGTAATGAATCACCAGCAAATAAAATATGATAATTAGAATATTATTATTAGAATTATTAAATCGGCATTCTTCGCACCACTGCAAGTGAAATTGTTCTCAAATGAAACAGTTACTTTTATTACGCAGCATACCTACAACTATTACGCAGCATACCTATTCGAGGCGACCCGGTGTGTCAGTACACCGCATATACCTCCTAGTGGTGGGTCGCGGGCAACGGTATGCTGGCTCTCAAGGTTGTCCTTTCAGAAGGGATCCTAGCTTGAGTAGAATGGTGAAAGTGAACCTATGGTATTACTGTATTTTGGTTTCTCTTGTGGCATACTGGCGAAAATGTGCCAAAACTGACCGATAGAGCGCCGTAACCGTTAGCAGGGAAAACTGCACGTGGTGCGGGTACTGCAAAGGCTGGTAACCTTGCATACTCTATTACAACTTACTCATAAGAGTCACAAAGTACCCTCGGACGGCCAAAGCCACGATGGGCGGAGGAAGCTGAATAAGGTTGGACCATCAAGATACGGACTTAGCGATACGAACTGGACTATCGACACTTGGAATGTGAGATGAGTATATGGAAAGGAGCATAAGTTGTTGAATGAAATGAAAGTGAGACGAATGGTTGTTTTGTAAGTATGTGAAACTAAGCGGAAGGCGCAGGATGTTGTTGCTAAATATGGCGGTGGTGTGGCACTTTGGTCAGGAGTTGACGATAATATACACGGCAGTCAAGGTAAAGGACTCATTCTTAATGAGAGAGCTAAGTTACTAGTAAGTAAGTACGAGTTAGTATCCCCTAGATTGCTCTGGGTTCGCATGAAAGTAGGTATTAGGAGAGTTGTGATTGTGGCGTGCTATGCACCACTGAATGGAGAGAGTGACTGTGAGTTTTGGGAAAAACTGAGAGAGGTTTTGAATGAATGTGACCCTGATGAGAGAATAATTGTACTGAGTGGCATGAATGGCTGCGTTGGTGTGAGGTGGGATGAATCTGAGAGAGTGGTTGGACCATTTGGTGACCCTCGAGTGAATGATCATGGTGAAAACTTTATGAGTGTGCGCTTGGAAAAAGGATTGTTTGTGTTGAATACATGGTATAAACATAAGAGAATACATACGTATACTTGGCAAAGGGGCGATTGTAAAAGCATGATTGATTTCGACGTGTATGATGAGAGATTGAGGGAGTCAGTGAGGGACACGAGAGTGATGAGGGGTGCTGAATGTGGAGCAGACCACTATTTGGTACTCTCCAAAGTGAATCTGGGCATAAAGTGGGTACCAAGGAAGAATTTTGCGCATAAACAGTTGAGAATAAAAGTGGAGAGGTTGCAAGACAGTGAGGTAAGATTGCAGTATGGATTCATGCTTGAGGATCCTCTATCCTTCAAGCAGAGAGAATGGGACAAGTATATCAGAAACGAGAATATGAATTATGTGAGGGAGTGTTTAAAGGGAGTAATTGTAGGATGTGCTGAAAGTGTGTGTGGGAAAGAAGTGGGAAGAGAGAAAGGTGATGTTTGGTGGAATGAAGAAGTAGAATTTGTAGTCAGAGAAAAGAAAGAGGCGTACAAGAATATGATTGCTGCCAAATCTGAGGAAGAGCGTGCTAAGGCATGTGAGATTTGCAGAAAGAAAAAGAATGAATGTAAAATCGTTGTGAAAGAGAGTAAGGAAAGAATGCGTGCGGATGAAGCTAGCCAGATGCAGAGCGATTTTGAGGGCAATAAAAAGCTGTTTTGGAAGGGGGTAAAAAGTGGCTAAGATTGGAGAAGGCAGGGGAATGAATTCGGTAAGGAAAAAAGTGGAGAGATCGTGAGGGATGAAACCAATATCAGGAACTGCTAGAGGGAGTATTATGAAGAATTATACAATAATGTTACAAGCGCTGAGGATAAGCATTCCGAAGTAGTATGTGAGAATGTGATGATGGAAAAGGAGATCAGTAAAAATGTGGTCATAACGGCATTGAGAGTATTGAAAAATGGGAAGGCTGCAGGCATAGATGGGATATCCAGTGAAATGTTGAAGTGTGGGTGTAATTTACTCATTTGTCGGTTGTGTGAACTATATAAATTATGCTTACAGGCTTCTGTTGTTCCAGCGGATTTGAAGAATGCAATCATCGTTCTGTTGTACAAAGGGAAGGGAGGCAAACCCGAATTAAATAATTATAGAGCCATTAGTTTATTGACCATTCTGGGAAAAGGGTTCAGCCAAATTTTTATCGAAAGAGTGAGGAATATTACTTTGATAGAATATGGGGTGTGCAGTGTAGGTTTATGCCTGGGAGAGGATGTAGTGACCAGCTTTTCGTGCTTCAGCAAGTTATATAAAAATATATGGGCGTCCGAATAAAAGTGTATTGTGCGTCAGTTGATTTAGAGAAGGCATATGACAGAGTAAATAGAAGGAAGCTGTGGAAGGCTTTGAAGAACTATGGAGTGAATGGGCAGTTATTGAATATTATGATGGTGATGTATGATAATAGTAAGGCAAGTGTGAGAGTTAGCGGTGTTCTGAGTGATTGGCATGTAATAATTCGGGGTGTAAACAAAGGATGCGTAATGTCTCCATTGCTGTTTAATGTATTTATGGATACATGTGTTAGAGATGCATGTAGTGAAAACGACGGTGTTTTGATTGGGAGTGTAAACGTCCGAATTCTACTATACGCGGATGATGCTGTTTTGATCTCAGAGAGCCAAGAGGGATAACAGAAGCTCCTAGATAAATTTTGTGAATCGACAGAGAGAATGGAATGGAGGGTAAATGAGTGCAAGACTAGAGTAGTAGTTTTTGATAAGGAGAATGGGGAGAATAACTGTGTGATGAGGGCGAATGGTGAAGTAATAGAACAAGTAGATGATTTTGTGTACTTAGGTCAGATGTTTACGAAAGATGGACGGATAGATGAGGAGATAAAGAGACGTGCAAATGCTGGCAGGAAAGTGGTAGGTAGCATGTGGAGCATATCAAGGAATGAGTGCCTGTCTAAGGAAGCGAAAATCGCCGTGTACAAAAGTGTACTTTTTCTCACTTTGTTGTATGGTAGCGAAACATGGGTATGTCAGGATAGACATAAGAGTAGACTAAACGCTGTGGGTATGAGTTATCTGAGGAATGTTTGCGGCAAAAGTAGGATGGATAGGGTCAGGAATGAGTGGGTAATAAATGAATGTGGGTTAGATGCTCCAGTAATGGACATATATGAAAGGAAAGTGGTTCGTTGGTTTGGCCATGTTGAAAGAATGGATGAGACTCGAATAACGAAACAGATATATAAGAGTGAAATGAATGGTGCGAGAGGTAGAGGTAGGCCGAGAAAGTTGAAGTTGAGGAAATTCTTGGGAGGAGGAATATAAGGAGTCTTAAAAACAGGAGGGCGTGTATGAAGCAATGTAGGGGGTAAATGAGGCAAAAGAGGTTTGCAAGGATAGGTCAGTGTGGAGAAAATTATTGAAGCAGAGTTAAGTGTACATTTATGTATTTATGAGTGGAACTTAGTGACTCTGCTTACCCCGGAAGGAAACGGAGTGATCGGTATGTATGTATATACCTATTCGAGACACATTGGCCGATTAAAATGACTTACTTTATAACAAACTCACATAGAAAATACGAGACATTATCTTAACACATTACGATGAAAAATTTTAAATTCCACGCCACGTTACAAGTAACTTTCTGTCACTATGTGTCATAAATATATTTCATAGAGGAGTGTCCTATAAATAAAAGTTGTATATTAATGCCCATAAGAGTTGGTTATATGTGAATAATGGAACTAAAATCTTTGATCGTTTTTTGATATTCTATTAAATTCATATAATTTACTGCTACAGTCTGTGTTTAGTCCAATCAACTAGTGACAGAGGTTATTGTTTGGCAGACCAAATCCCAAGTTGCAGCTTAATGATATAAATTAGCTACCTTTCTATTAATCTCTCAATCAATTCCAAAATATCAGCTACATTCCGCACCGACTTTCGACCTAATTCACTTAAGTAATATACTAGTTACAGGCAGGATTAAAAATAAGTGAATATATCTTCTCATCTATCTTACACTTCGGTTTATTTAGGTTATAAGTACCCGTTCTCGTCCTCATTACCTCTTCCAACTAGCTGATTCGCACCATCCTAATCTCATCTCGAAGACTTCTTTCCCCACCTACGATACTAAGTACTCTCCCATTTGTCTTCCTTTCAGCTCAACGAACCTTCTGTATTCTCCTTCACACTACCATCCTTAACGTCCGCAGCCTATTCTCGCCCTTCTTTCTCTGAGTCCCTATTTCTTACCCATGCATCACCATACTCCACAATAAATTCTTCGCCAGTCTCTTCTTTATATACTTGACAAAGGAACTCGTCTTAAGCTACATACTATTGCGAAACATTTCTATTTCTAATGCTCTCCTCGTCGTAATATTTTAGCTACCATGTCGATTTCCTTCTAAAGTCCTACACAGATTACAGAAATTGACTTATTTTCTTCAGTCTATGCGCCGTAACTTGATGACCAGCTTCGATTTCTTTATTCTAGAATCGAGTTTTTTGCCAAAAAATAGAAGCCAAAAATAGAAGAAAAAATAGAATTTAATGTGAAATTATTCGGCTGTGCGTTGCAGAGATCATTATTACATAAATAAGGAAGTTCAGATGCACATCTCCCACTAGCAATGTATTTTGTCGCATGAGGTCTCAAATTTTTTCACCCATGATTATACTTCCCACGATTGAACTTTCAAATAATTGCAAAAAGCACCATCTCGTAACCAGTCGTGTCGTAAGAGCGTTTACAGCGCACTCTGTGAAACAAAAATCAGTTTCATTTAATAAAAATGTCAATGTAATTATTCTGCAAAGAACTGTAAAAAAATATAGTTCCGCGTCTAATTGTTGAACTTTTTCATATGCATCTTGAAAGAAGGATTAAGCTGAAAACAAAATTGAAAGCTATTGGGGGAAAATCTTGAAAGCATGGGACGACCGAGGAGCACCTAGCTCTTACTACTGGGCTGAGCCGGATGGAAAATAGTACGACAGCATAGGTTGTATCACCAAAAGTTTATCTGCTGACTGTCGTACGGATGAAAATAATAATAGGTGAAAATTAAAAATGAACGATTTAAATAAAAATTTGCAATGTAGGGCGCAGATACAATTTTTAAGGAGTGGGCATCGTTTGAAGATGCTGCGTAACCAGAGGTGGGACGCCAAAAGCAAAGGGTTAATGAGTTTTTTGACGAAATTTTCCTACCATGGGATTTTTAAGAGATATCAGAATGCTCCAAGAGAATGGAGTAAAGAAATGAATAATTATGAAAAAATGTGGAATAGGCGAATTGGGAGATGTATGTTTATTGAGGGTCGCTACCTGAACAACGTGCTACCGCTCAACTACATCAATCATAAGATTTGAATTGTTAGCACATTGGCTCAACCATTTCTTTTACTTTTTACGACACTAATTCACCGCAGAATGTACAAATGTGAATTTATTCGATATTTAGAGTTATCAATGAAATAATACGTCTCAAACATTTAGCACTGGCTTGTAACGTACACATTTCTCAATGACTTACTTTTTACAGCATTTTTTTAAGCGATTGGGGAATTGACAACTATACACAAAAATTAATGATGTCATCGACAAAATTTCATCCATTAAATCTTGCAATTGATACTTCTTGCTTAAAAGAATATGTTCCACAACTTATTTCATTCCAATTTTCTAGGTTTATGACGGTAAAAACATTTGCTCCATGAACTTACCTGGATCTTACACGCGAGAGCAAAAATAAAATATTGTCTATGTATGAATAAGTCTTCTGTATATAATAATTTTCAAAAATCTTGGTTAATTTTCATTACAACTTACTCGATAGGAGCGTGTCATTAAGTGAAATTGGACGAGATACACCTTTATTTTTTCCATAAGGAAGGATATGCCACGGTCACTCATTATACCATTATACAAACAACGCTTAACCCACGCAGCTATAAGGCAATAACTAAAAGTAGTCACTTAACTAACGGAAATTTAAGGCAAAATTTTGAAACCTCCTCATAGAGTTAACACCAAGCATTTGAGATACTCTACTCCTTGAACTTACGCCATCATCTTCACTCAATTCGTTAATATTTATAATAATTATAATGACATATTTATTGAGTTAAGTAATTTCTGCCAAACACTTGCCTCTCTTTGCATTCGCAAGCCTATACTTCACACCCATAATTATCGACACTGAGTCACATAGGCTAAGATATGAAGATTCGAGATACTTGTTTATAGCGACTGAAAATGCGAAGAAAGTTGAAACGTATGCCTGGTTCTATGGAAGCGAGTCATCACATGAAAGCTCTCGCCCATGACCATCCATCTGATAGGATTTAGACATAGAAACTAATGGGGATAAAACTGATGGCAGATCTAAGTTTAAATATGTGCTTTCTGATAACTGTCTTCCATGGAGTATGAACATTACCCGTAAATTATATTTTTTAAATTTCGACTACTTTTATATTTTAATAGCAATTTGATAACTATTTTAATAAGAACAGAAATTACTTCATCACGGAAACATAGGTGCAGCATTCTGCGGCGTCAACACCGTTACCCGCAAGAACTTCCTAACCGGACAATCTACCGCTTTGGGGCCAATGAGAAATTTACAATAGCAATGAATATTACGCTACGAAAATAATAACACAATATAGTTTCTTGCAATATGAAGGGCCATAAAAATCTTCGTTTTCAGTTATTTGCTTGAAAATGAAATCATGACACAATATAGTTTCTTGCAATATGAAGTGTCATTAAAATCTTCGTTTTCGGGAAAATATGGAGCTTCCCTGTTGCTTAGGATATGATGGTGTTTTGGAAATAAAGTGTAGGGTATTATACAGTACAATGGGAGACTTTCAGTGCGTGAAGATCTCCAGATAGCCGCAATATCAAATAATTTCCGTCCATCGGAATACATCGGAAGGAGGCGTTCCACCGTAAGGCGTGGCTTTCCTTGAGGCGAACAGTGTTCTTTTGTAATTTGACATTCTAAGGCCTACATTTTAGAATCGGTCCTCTCCACGGAATAGCAGGGTCACACGAAAGCTGGCCACTTAAGTATTCCAATTCATATTTCATTCAGGCGCGGCAAAGAAATACCTCTGGATAAAAAAAACCTTGTTCTCAAATATTTATCATTTCCATTCAAAAATGTACTCTTTGACTAAGATGTAAAGAGCAACTTGCTCATAGCTTCAAATTATGCTAAATATCACGAGTACATAGTCTTTTATTCAACTGACGATGCGTGTGAAAAAGCTTTATAAACAAATACTGGACTTTATCTATTGTATGTACGCAATGTTTTAAACATCAAAATTAATTTCAAATTTGACAGCAGAAATGGCGTTGAAAGAGGTTGATACAAAATTCAAAAGCGTACGAATACAATTACTACTGATTAATTTACACAGAAACTAAAATATAGATGCACGTTTCCAAATCATAACAGATAAAATGTTAAATTAGCGAGTATAAGCTAAGGAACGGTCAGTAAATTCTCAACTCACTAGGGGAAGTAGTGCTTCTAATTTAACCTATATCCAAGCAAAATAAACTCGAATAGGTAATCTAAAACTCCGACTAACATGAGTTGCATAGAATAAGACCTTACCACATCGGGTATAACGAATGGCAACTTTCTTTAAAGCTACCATTGGATAATGATGTCAGATGAATATAGAACTAATTTTTATCCAGCAACAAAATACATGAGAATGAACCTTATAAAAAGTAAAATAATTTTGTCAAAGGGACGGCATAGTATCATGGAGCCTCTATTTTGTTTCTGTTCAAAATACATTTTAAACTGAATGGAAGAGGTTACCTTGACCGTTTTAATGATCAATCAATCAATGGGTGGCTCGTTTGATATTTTAAGCATATTTGTGCTTCAAATATAGCACTAAAATATAAATTTTCCTGATATTATTCACCGCATGATATTTAACTTCAATAAAACCAACAGCTGAGGTCGCGGTAGTGTAATGGGAGTAAAGAATGCCCATCATTTCACAGGAATTATATCAATGGGAATAACCCATCCATCTCACAGCTTTTGTGGAAATTAAATTGGGGAGGATTGAAACCAAAATTAGATCAGCAGAATTGTTCGCAGAAAATAATAAAAATATCAACGGGAAGATAGCATCTCTCTTTCAGAATACAATGCACTATACCTGTGCTTCGATCGCATGGTTGCAGAAAATAAATCATCTATTATATTCACATTCCACAAGGAAAACATTGAGGTTATATTTCATGAGCTATCGGGAAAATACTAATTTATTATGAAACCAAATAAAGTCTATACCAGTTAAAAAGAGCGTATTAGAAAAGAGATAACCCAGTATAAAATCCATCGATATAGTGGATGAGAAATAATCGAACTGAAATAACCAAATGTGTCCCGCTTTATTGTGATATTCTTACTTCTAGCACACTTGCTACCCCCAATAAATCCAGAACTTTCTTTCTTCGACGGATCCGATAGAGAGGGAAACACTTTTAAATGAAAATTAAGAAGGAAAACATATGCAGCGACCTGGAAATTTTCTCCCGACCTCGCCGTCGACCCCGTCTTCAGTTCTAGACAATATCGCGGGGGAGGGCGAGGTGGGCAGAAGCCCTTGGAACATGCCACCCTCACTCCCCGACACGGAGGGCAAACGTCTTTGGAATACGCCGTCCTCTGCACGCAGCGCCGCCTCCGAGAGAACCCTCCCTTCGGCAACGCGCGACCCCAACACAGAACACACAGCGGCATCGCGTGCACCGGAACCGAGGCCCCTTCCGCCCTCTGCCCTCTTCCTTCCGGGGTGGGGCGACGGCCCCCGGGGCGGCCAACCCTCAAAAGGGGCGGGCGCTACACCACCACCTCAGCAACGGGGGAAAAAATAATAATACCCTCAATCAGCAGCCCCTGCCGCCCACACCACGGTGAGGTCGACTTCCGACCCCCCGCGAGACCGCTTTCCCGTCCCGCAGCCCACCTTCCTCAATGGCGCCTTCCGCACTCGGGTATGTCCCACGACGTGTGCTGGTTTCTACATCTAACACACGCATGGGAGTTTATGATATCAGAAGGCTCCTCCCTCCCCAGGTTTACCATTAACACAAACATATTGATATAATAAGTATACTAAAGGGAGTTCCACCGTGACTGTGTGAGTCAAATATAATCCTAATTACAATTTTTTTCAAATGGTTTTAAAAGCTCTTCTTTCGCGAATTGAATGCGTTAGCCATTAAAAATCAAAATTAAGGCACAAAAATGCCGTTTATTCCACAAATATATTTTGAATGAACACTTTTTATAGCCATGGACTTCGACAGTAGCGCCAATTATATGAAATTATGACTTCAATGTTCACAGTAATTAGTTAACAGCTAAAAAAATGAGGCCGTAAGATGCACATATTTTCTTATTACCTAAAATAGAAGGAAGCTGATGACGGAGACCTTGGGTAAAGATGTGAGGGAGAGGATGGTTAATAGGTGTAATATTTCCATACAGACCGTCTCATCTTCCTCATAAGGCCTATATTGAGTAAAAAAATCAAGTAATTGGTAGAAATTCTAACATGGCATACCATTTTGAAATATTTCTTCCTCATTACCTTGCTCAAGTACACACCTTATACTTCTAGTTTAAGCCGTATACACCCTACTTACACATACACCGTTCATAGCACAGCCGTATACACACTTAATACTCAAATGCATGATAGCTCAAATATTTTGAGTTCCCACAAAATACATCAAATCTTACGGTATTAAAACATTATAATTTTCATGTTAATTTACAAGTTCAAAATGCACAAATTTCCATCACAATTGGAAAACTACTTCATATTTTGGCCTGCACTTTGTGGTTTGGGAACACTGTGCGGCGAATTGAAGACAGAACGTACTTCATGCCAGTCTTTTTGATCAAGTTATTTTCGTTTTCCACTGCTGACAGTAACTCAATTATATTTTTGCAGAAAAATTCATCAATATTAGCGTGATCTCCGATTGTGAATCACTCTAACTTGGCTTTCTTAATTGCCTAGATTAACAGTGGCAAAATCTATAGTCAAAATGTTTCATGCATTCTTGCGTTCAATATTATTTGATTTAATGTTGAATTTTTTAATAAATGACTGCGGTAAAGAATGATTGTTTGCTTATAATTAACGGAGAAAACGTGTTCCAAAATGAAAAAATATAAATTAAGTCACAATTAAGCATTGATAGAATGATGGTAAAATATAAGAAAACAAAAGTAATGAGAAGTCCATGACAGTGACTCGTACGTCATATGTCGAGGGGGGTACAAACTAGAGCAACTAGAAGAATCCGATAAATTTGGTACCACGTTAGAAGAAAATAGACATGGCAGCAAATCATTAAAAGAGTATAGCGCAAAAGAAAGAACCGTCCAATAGTAGGAGGGAGCTGATCACTATGAACTTGTTACCGGATGTTAAGAAATGGCCGGCGAAGAGTTTAATGTGGAGTGTATCGTAGTCTGATAGAGAAATTAAGACTCCGAGATAAGGGAAGGAGATTTAAACGTGGTTGTGGAGTTGGCTGGGAATGTGCAGTGGACAGAAAGCAAGACCATCGACGAAGTAAGATACAGATGAGGGGCGGAGACATTTGGTGAAGATTAGAAGAGGTCAGAGTAGGTTGATGTAGCAGGTAGGGAGGGAATGAGGGAGGCTGACGACCAAGGAGAATAAGAACAAGAATACTTTATTTTGCTCTGGATACATCACCCCTAAGAGCATTACAAAAATTATTATAAACAATATACAATAAAATAAGCATTAAAAACCACAAAGAGAGTAGAAAAGTGTGAGAAAAACTTATTCGATGTTTAATAGTGAGAAATCCAAAGTAAAAACTAAAAAGTAAAAAGTTCGGAACTAAAAACAATACACAATAAAACAAGCATTAAGTACCACAAAGAGAGTAAAATATGTGACACAAACTTATTAGATATCAACAGTGAGAAGTCCAAAGTACCGAGTTCGGAACTACTTCGGAAGCAGGTAATGAGATGTTTTGGCTTTAAAGGTAGAAAGAGTCTGACTGCATTTGATATAGTTCGGTAGAGAGTTCCATGTTTCGGTGGCGCTGACTACAAATGATAGGTGGTATTTAGTGGTACGATGCGCGGGGCAGTACAGATTGGCAGGGTCGCTCCTGGTAGACATGCTCCGAGATAGTGGAGGTCTACTAAATAAGTCGTAAATATACCGAGATTCTCTCCGGGAAAATAGCACGTAAAGAAATGCGCAGAGCATGTATTGGCGTCTGTTTCCAATACTAAGCCAGGCTAGTTGTGCTCAACAGGGAGTGATATGCTCGGCTCGGCGAATATTAAAAATGTATCGAATGCAGGAGTTCTGCAATCGCTGGAGTCTCTCTTTATGTTCATTTGTCAGGTAACTGAAGACCAATGAGCAATAGTCAAAATGTGGAAAAACTAGTGTAGTGATAAGTAACTTATTAGTATGAAAAGGTAGTATATGTTTAAGGAGAAGCGGGAGGATGTTAGGAAGGCATTAAAAAGAGATGAAATAGATTGGATGAAGAGAGGATGAAATAGATCGGATGAAGAGAGGGTGCACTCTGAGGTGAATTAAGACACCGTCTGAGGAGGTAGAAGTTTACGTCAGTAAAAAAAGCTGTAGAATTTTACTATCTTCCATTAAAACCTAACTTCATAACATTAACATAACAAACGGTATATTACAATCATGTTAACTCCTACTACAGTGGTTTCATCTTGATGCAACAGCAGAGCTTTTCCCAGGCTGTGACGCGAAAAATACGCCATTTTCGCGACTCGACATTATTAAGTCCTTGCTGAATAAGGCCTCAGGAATGGCTCAGGGGACACGCCGCTGAGGGGGGTCGGGTCACGCACGCAACGGCCGTGAGTTGTAAGTGCCAACGCGTGCATTGTCAGGCCACCCCAGAACTCGGAGTAGGATGAGGAGGAGAACGCGTGCCACTCGTGAAATATCAACTCTCGGTTTTTCATGAATAATGAAAATGAGACGGCAAAAAGGGAATGATGGCGGTAGGAGTCGAAGTGGGAGGTATGTATATGGGAGAGAAAAATCCAGATTTTTTCCTTCCCGGTTATCTTTTATTTGTTTTATCGCCGAGGTGGGATCGGGTGGATAGGGAGGAGTGGTGGAGGGAGAGGAGAGGAGAGGTATAGGCCTTTCCTGGAAGAGTGCGGGAGGCACAGGAGGAGGTTGGGGCAAAGTCGTAAAGAGACGCAGTTTACTCCCGCGGGCATTATTCATTAGCAATAAATTGGCCGACTATATGTCAATATTTGCTACGCTGTCACGACGCAGTAAGGGCAGTAGGAGAGTGAGTCGAGAGAAATTGAGTCCAACAGCAATCCTGAGCCCGAGTAGAATTCCATCCTCTCTTGTTTTCCCCAACTAAAAGAACAAATGTCGTCAAAGAAAAAATAATCTTATGAATCGAATGAAACTCGTCGAAATTGTTGTTTTTCTCCCAGGAGTCAACCCTGTCAATTCCCCATCCAGGAGGACTCAAGTGGTTGACATAGGAGGCATTACAATTACGATGAGATTCCATGGTCCACATATTCTGGCCTAGATGATTTTTAGGCCATAAGTTTCATCCATATTTTTCGCAGCCAGTACGGTTATAAAGAATTACCTTAATTATTTTTTGCGCAGTTATGGTTTATACTATTAAATAAAGACAAAAGAGCCCGAGAAATGATTACCACAAACAATAAATGTTTTACGGGCGTAATTTTGTTAAAATTGTTTAAACCTAGTTCCATAGGTAAATTCCTTGCAGGAAATTATTTAAGAAAGTAAATGTTAAGTGTCATTTGGACTCTAGAAGGAAATCATTTTTCATTCAGACTGTTTCTATTTCTTGAACAGAGTATTAACCTTGTAGGATGACACGCTTTCAGCAATCACATTTGTGAAAATATGGTACTACCATTTTACTTGTTTTGATATATATTGAATATTTCATTTTTATTCTGTTTTTTAAGATGATAGTTGGTCGTTATTATATTCACGTTACTCGACAAACTTAACAAAATTATCCAGGTATTCTTTGAATTGCAGCGCTTACTGACAAATATAATGACTCCAATCAACTTTTGTAGTTAGTGAATCAGTAATGGCCTGAGTACTTACTCATTCAGTGAGAATTTTACATCCACCTGGTTAGGTGAATTATCCGTGCTCGGACATTAGAAGTAAACACTCTTGAAGCTTAGAGTGGATTGGTCAGCTCCTTCAAAAGAAATAAGATTGAGAAATATCTGTTAGGGATAAATTCTTACTGTTATCTAAAAGTGATTTTATAACGTTCTTTTCATAATCGTTATGAAAAAAGCCTTAAATTCCGGAATGATTAACAGTCCAATAGTTCTATATTAAGAATCGAAATGTTTGTGAATAACTTGCCAGTAACTTTATGTAAATTTCCTTTAATATGTAGTTTCGGTCAGTCAAAAGTATATATGTAATATGCTTCTCGTTTAACGTATTTTTATAAGAAATTTGATATGTAAAGACACCATTTTTCTGTTTTCTTACTATCATTCTGTAAAGTGTAATTGGATCTGATGGAATAACATCAGTGAAGACAGTGAGATTATATAGCTATTCCAATTTCAAACTTTGAGGAAAAAATCGTAGTTCTATTTCTTATAGTTGGCAATATATCTCGAATTACGTGTACCATTAGAGACAGATTTAAAAAAAAGAAGAAATGGAACGGACGGGTTTAAAGCACAGGGATATATTGAAACCATTACTATGTGTAACTGGTCATGTGAAATGGCCAATTACTCATAAAAAGTATGATTATTGATTCTGTTTATATGCCGAAAATATTGGCAATAGAAGCAAGCAATGATCTATCAAGATAATTGCATCATGGAGATCATTGCCACAACTGTAGTGCTTTATTCATACTTATAATATATTAAAAAAATTGCGCACGAAAGCCATTGGAAGTGGATCATTTCGAAAAATAGGCTTAAAATACGTGCGTCAAGACGCCATATATTCCATTTAGAGACAACAGTGAAATTACCAATACCAATTAAAATTATAGGCGCACCAATGCTACGATGCATTTACTATGCATGCTAAATGCATCCTATACCACGCGATATTGAATGCATTTAGCTGCAGCGCTATAAATTTACTTCGTCATCATTTAAAGTGCAGGTCGACGGAGGAAAAGAGAATGCCTTAATTTCCCCTCCCAAAACAAAGGAGAAGAGATTTCATAAGTGCGAGACGGTAATAAGGCGAAAAGATACAGGGAGATAAAGAGAAGCGGTGATTGTTGCTGATGAAGATTGTGACAGACGTGTATTTAATTTTGAAAGACACACAGAGGCCACGTGTGTGTCTTTTCGGCGTGCGATACCTATCAAGCGATTTGGGGCACGGGAGTGCGTGGTAGGGACGAGGAGGCGCCACGTGAAGGGGAGGGGGGGTCGTTGATAGCCGGTGAGTGGGAGGGGACGGATATGCTGCTCCCCCTCTCTCTTCGCTTCCGAATCTACATTCGAATCGCGTGTCCCTGAACGGCGCACGCCCCCCCACACTCTGATAAGCATCGAAAATGCCGGAAATGACACCTTTAAATCAAGAACACCGAAGGAATTATACTAATGTTTATATAAATATTAATTCGCTCGTCGTAGATAAAGAAATTTATGCGTATTCTCTGACCTAATATTTTGTCACGTTACCGATGAAGGTTCCGGCCTCGCGTCCAGATGGGGGTAATATACCACCTCCTCAATGATACAAAAAAGTGGGATATCTAAGCATATTGTAAGTTGTCTCCTTCTTACTGTAGTAGTTCAAATGAAACCACGAGCCACGTTTCGAGTTTTCCAACGAATGAAGTCACTACAAATACTGAACTAGATCATTATTTAGGGAGAATTCTAGCATCAGTGTATCGATAATAATTAACGAAAATAAAAGCTATGCCTCTCTGGTATGTGGTAACGATCATGTGCTTCCGGCATGAAATATTGTCTGCATTATAAAATTCTAGGATATGAAATTGAATTGGATTTAGTACCTTGGAGGAAAAGGAAGACGACAATAGATTAGGATGGCTAAATTACTTACTAAGAATTATATATAGAAAAATTCCCTGAGTAGGGGAATATAAGAGATAAGGCGGGACACAGCCCTGGGGGAAGACCACGAAAACGATGTCAAGATGACATAAAAAGAGACTAGCATACCATATTACCAATCCTGGGATGAAGAGTGTGAAGAGGTAATATGGAATGAAAATGAAAAGAAAAATGAAAGCTTAATACCTAGACCGACGCACGGCAGAAGAGAACTGGTATTGTTGGATAATATATGTTACGTATTCCATAATGAGAGAAATTTACATACTTATGATCAAAACTAAAAACCAGAGGTTGTCCCTCTTTTACGTCGCAAGTTAATAGTTATTGTTCTGCATTTAGGCTTAATCCAGGCATTTTTCTCGTCCAAGCTGAGATGTCATTACCGCAGAGTAGCATGCATTTGAAGATGCGTGCACGCAAAAGAGATTCCTTATAACTCCTTACGACAAAAAAGTGATAATATATAACTATTTTCACTCCTTAAGCTAAACCGAATTTCCAAGACCAGATCAAACACGGATAATATTAGTAAATGTCTTTTGCTTACGCTAATTGAGTGGGAATATCATCGCAAAATTCCAATCTACTATTTAATAATGCAAAAAATATTCTAGTTAGAAAACTGCCCCCTTCCCTCAATACTTTGCCAATTCAAAGGTATGCTTTCCAGCACATGAGGTGAGATTAAAATAGAGTAGATTTTGGAACTTATATTACAACCGGAGCCTCTGCGTTGCCTACGAACTGAAACCCTATGCAGAAGCGAAAATTAGACAATGACCCAGACATGGTTGGTCTGCCTTCAGGGTACAAATATTCCCAATAGATAAAAATTTAAATAGGTTAGTACGCATATGATATGAATTTAATGAAATACTTTGGAAGAATAGTCAAAGAGGTGCACTACACCCTACCTCCGGAAAAGTAAATGGAAAACTTAAGGGTCCTAATTCATTAATCAAGTGTTACAATCAAGTTAGTTTGTTCGTTAAGGGGTGTTTTGATTTTCGTTTGACATTTTCCGATAAAGGGTTTCCAGAAATTTCTAAGGCTTGAATGTTCAACCTTATTGATACCTATTGAAAATACTTATGTAGTATAAATATGTACTGTAACCACACATTACTGTACCTTAGTGCACTTAAAATTTATAACCTAACGTCTGCATGTTAACGCTAATAATAATAAATTAATTAACGGAACTAATTTTCCAGTGTCATTCTTCACTAATCTGTCAATTTGGACGGGACGAACTTACATGTATTATCTATGCTAATACCACCATTTAACTAACAAGGGAAAACAAATAGAGGACTAAAATGCCAATCAAATCGTCACTGAATAAAAAACAAAGAGCTCAAGAAGATGCTAAGAACTCCAATGCTTAGTCTACTTATTTCGTTTCCAATTTTCCAAATTCATCCGAGGTTTACTGATACTCACACATTCATTCATCCACCATATTATAAATCACACTCCAAATGTTGGGCTTGAATTTTCATAATGCTAGCTACAATTCCTAAAGATCTCTAATGAGAAGTAACCAACGTAGCGACTCCCTCATACTCCTTGCGACATACAGCCTGCCAAAAAATTTCTATTTTTCGCATTCATTGAAAAACGGACAATTTAAAATAGACAATTTATTTCGTTTATTTACGATTTTTTTATATTACCCGGTGTAATTATGCTTATCTCGCTCCGCTAGGCAATGGTTGAATCAAGTATTCGTATTTTTAATAGCCCAAAGTTAGTAACATTGTAAAATCGGACATATTACTTCAGTAATGGTGAAGTAAGTCAGAGTGAAGGCATACGTAGGAATGAAGGTATTGGTTGATAGGTGAAAGAAGTGGTGAACTACAGCCAACCAGTCATTAGATTGATGACTGATGATGAATTCATTGCATCTCTGTAAGTATAAGATGGATTCATACAAAAAATTAGGACTACCTATAAAGGCTGTGGTCGCAGCAACAAGTGGCGCCGTACAGCGGGCGATAGACGACGGGTTCAGGGAGGGCGTCGCAACGGGAGGTGAGTGAAGCGTCGGCGGCGTCGAGGCTCAACTTTTGTTTGGGTGCCTGCCCATGATGCCTAAGTAGTCTATTACATCGGCAGGACGGAAGCAAGAGAACCGAAACGCAACCATGCCTCCGAGTGAATAATGAATTCAAATGAACGTAGCCGCGTGGTTCGCCAATGCCGAAATTAGGACGTATACTCCGCGAGTCTCTTGACTCTATGAAAGCATGGCACGCACATGTTGAAATGTACGAATAAATATTTACAAAACCTTCTGACCAAGGGAAGAGACCAATTAAAGGGATATTTAACGGTCATGATTGTATCCAAGTGACATTTAACTCCTTTTTTCAGTAGAGCTCACGTTTGAAGGCTAAAGAGTGCAATTATATGGTAAAAATTTTTTCAATCGATTGGTAATATAAGATTAATAGAGAGAAGCAAACAATTTCTATAAACTTTGCTTGCTCAAAGACCTTTTAATCATGAAAAATACACTCTATGATGGCAGTGGAAAAGTGTAGAGTTATCTCTGCCAGTAAAAGTTATTGTCAAAAATACAGGGCATTGAGTCATTTTTGAATGATTTTCTCGATAACCACTGACATTCCTCCATAATAGTTTCCATCAAAAGTCGTCATCTTAAAATGTAGGCAACTGAAAAATTCCGAAAAAGTTATTTCTTTTTCGCTCTCAAATGCTCTCATTCTGAAATTATTACGCAACTGAAAATGATGAAAAATAAGTATGATCCATTGGACAGCCAGAGTTGACTTCTGCCTGAAGAAACATTACCAACCAATCCCAATATATAGCATAAACGCTCTTAATTGGACCGAAAATACATTGATATGATGCAAGAACTTTCATTGACCAAACTGAGAGACAGTCAACCCTTCCTTTTCAAATTTTTTCCCAATTCCGATTTCTGTTATCACCAAAAGCCATAAAATTGAAAGATTACTTGATGGTAGTGTTCCAAACTTTTTTGTCTCTTGTAAAATCACTTGAGTTCTGATAGCTCTTTTGCTTGGTCACCAATTTAATCCGATCAAAGTATTTATCCATTGTCTTCTTATAAGCACTGTTTCTACCACGTTCCTTCGATCGTGATCTCCTCCATCTTTTAGAGTGCAGAAAAAAGAAACTCAGGAATCCTACACCATAATTTCAAAAACTAAGTTGAATACCCTACTAAGTTGAGTTTTATGCAATATATAACATTTTTATAGCACGACTATTTTAGTGATCTACCATTTAGGATAGGTTTGAACAAATTTGAGTAAAACTATATTGTTATTTACGCAGGGCCCTGCCTTTCAAAAATATATTATTCATCTCAGCATACGTACAACCTCTCTCTCTACGTCCCGTCCATAAAAACCTAGCCATTTCCTTCACCTTCCACGCTTGCCATACATCCTTCACTCTATCATAGCCTTCAGTAACCCTTCATAACTTTCTTAATAATAATTATATACCACTTCTAACCACCTACCTAGCTTCGAACAATAGAAATTACTCTAAAGTCAAAATCTTGGTCGGTAATTATAAAAAAATATGTTCAGAACTATAAAAAGTTTACTTCAGCTTATAGGTATGTAAGGAACTACATAAAACTCCCAAACAAATTATGAAAAGGATATTAAGTTGTATATGATTCGACGTTATCCAAAAATACATGTAGTCCAATTAGCAACTGCACGTACCAACTTTCATAGTTAAATTCAAGGGTGGGCAACCTACAAGACGAGACTGATATGGACCGAATCTTGCAGCTTTTGCTCATAAATATTTTTCAGCGGCTCGCGGGGAACCTTCAAACCTGTGACAGCATGGAAACAGCGACGCGAGCCCACACATATACATACGTTATGTAATACATACGTATGTCTATGTGTCTACACCGTATGGCCCAGAGGCCGAAAACAGGAGTTTTCCAAATCATCCCATTGTTGCCCGTCCCTTATCATATTGCAGATAAATGCAAATCTTATTGCATGTTACATGTGTAAACAGTCGTTCTACTTTCTACCACTTAAAATGATCACCATATTTATTAATATTACCTCACTACACAAAAGTACACGCCTTGAAATCATATATTGCGGATATTTTGTCCCTATCCAGACGAATGATTATGATTCAATTGTCCATTGATGGTAATTATAAATCAATTCAAATAATGACCCAGAAGAATTAGAACATATAAAGCACCTTCATAAAAAGGTAGGACTACTTTTCTGAAAGAAACAACGGAATTGAGGGCCCGAGAAATAATATGTAAATGTCGAAGATATAAATGCTACACGAAAAAAAATCAGCCCCTCGCCTCGGGCGAGGGATATCTGCAGTAAATTATCATCGGCGAAGTAAAGTAAATGATCAGCTTAGTGTTCCACTCAAGAAACCCGCATTGCTAAATAACAGCCAATCTCTGTTCTCCCATCCCAGTGATGAAAAACATCCAAAGTGTATTAATGATATTCCATAGAATACTCAAGTTTCAGAAACATGCACCGAAACAATCTCTTTGTTTGTACAAGCGGCCGTTTTCTTTCTAGTGTCCTTCCCTTAACGTTTGTAGTTCCACAAAATGGTGCATTGACGAAAAAACAGATCCACCGTTCTATCCTCCATTATTTTCTAGTGACATGGTCATACATATGTTCGAATTGTCATTTAACATTGGGGCGTTCCAATGACTGATTTTAGTACGTGAGCGGCATTGACTCAAGTCCCATAGTTTGTTATCTAAATAATGCTGATCATCTACATATCTCTCACCTCATCAGTTTCCAGCTTACATTTAATCCAATCTCAAATCATAAACTCTACCTCCATTATCACTTCTTTGCTTATGGAAAACATTTTTTAGGCATCATAATAAGCATCCTAGCCTCGATCCTCTGTCTACTTCCGTCCAGCCTAATTCTTCAACTACAACTCCCTTGTCCGTAACCTAGGCTGACAAACGAACGTTTTTTTATAGTTGTAATATCACAAAAATGTAATAACTATCAATTTATATGATGGGTGAACGACGCAAAATAGTATAAACAAAGTATTGCTGAAATACCAGCCTTGTTCACAGAAATGAATACTCGGGCATATGGTTTTTTGTTGACTTTTCACGCATTTAGTCGAGTAGAATACGGTAAAATAAGTATTGCCAGTTACTTTCTTCTTAAAAAAATAATTGCAACAAATAGCGATGGAAACATTAAAATATAGCCTCAGATTATGATTTTTCATCAAACAACTGCCAACTTTATGCAGTACGCTCTGTATATAGATACCAAAGTAATATATAGCTGTATAATGCTGACCAGTGGGAATTCATTGGTAAATGTTATTACATATGAGGAAGATTCAGCAAAGAAAAACGTGTTTCCAAATAGGTGTTTTAGGTAAACGACCTAAGATGCTGTATTTCCCGATTAGGACTTCAGTGACTATAAAAATCAAGTTTTTACGGTTGGACAACCAAACAGTCCACCCCAGGTTTTTTCTTTACTTTAAATAGGTAAGGAAATCCATACCAGGTGTAAGGATAGGAATAGCTCAAACCCTCCTAAGATTTGTCATTATTTTCCTTAAAATAAAAAAAAATTCGAGTATTCCCCAAAGAGTAAATTTCATTAAATAGTTTTGTTGGGATGATAGGAGCACCTAAAATGTTTGATCAGTTAAATGATCCACGCAAAGGCCTCAAGTACACATCGACAGATAAGTGGTACTTGGAAGTAATGGGACGCTAGGATACAATATAGGAAATTTTATCAGGTGTAATTTAGCAATAATAACTTATTATTACGCTAAATAAATCGAGTAAGATTGTACAATGGTTTATTTTCAGCCGTAAATACTCCGAACAAGAACTTTTAACAGCGAGGATGACGCTGTAGTGTTATGACCAATACCTTGCAAGTCGTGATTATTAAGTTTTTCTATTTAAATCCTCAGTAGGCTGCCCGATGACAGCCATTCGATACGGTTGCGTCAAATGCTGAAATATCAATATCATCTCATAATTTGAAATTTTTAACTTAGACATTTTTGCTTTGTTATCTCTGTGGAAACCATTATTATTACTCACTATTTCCTGCTCGGATGAAAGTACAAGCAAAGATTTCTACACGCAGATAAATAGGTAACCACGTATTTAACAAGTAAATAATTTGATCAATCAATCAATCAAGACTTTTTATTTTTCCACTGAATAGAATCTATCATGCAATCCACAGCAGTTCTTTTTTTCATTCACGTGTAAGTACATATCGATGAGATTTGACACTTCTATTGATTTTTCTGTGCTGCAGCGTGGAAGATCCCTTTAATGTTTATCGTACATGTAGGAATCCTTAACCTCAATATAACTAAGTGTGGAGACTTAGGCCACGTACCATTCCACATAACAGCATTCTATCCGTACTTAATTTTCTCCAAATTCAATTAGTGACGTCATCATTTCCACCTTTTAACAAACTTCACGACCGGAAATGAGTAGGAACGGGCTAGTATAAGAAAAGTCCTACCAACTGGCCGTACCAGTCATACTAATTCCTCATGGCTTCCGCGATGGCAAGGGTCGCAAACTTCTTCAGAGATCGTAGGGGCAAATTAGGAAGCACATGTTCATTAATTTGTCATCAATAAATCTGAGAACTATTATTATTCTCCTCCGCGACCTAATAAATTCCCTTGCAAGTAAAATTCAATTTCCTAGCGATTTCACGCTGCATGCCAACGTGACCACTGCCGTCACTTGGTTTGATTTAATTTTCGAATACTCGAACTAGCACAAGTTGCAAGTTTTACTTGGGCCTGGGCAAATAGTGTCCAGATTAATACTTAATGAAGTACATGGTACATACAAAGGGGGTATGTATGAACTGTAACACAGCCTTAGCTTCCACGGTAACTTTTCTCACGGGACGGGGAGGCTGGTCCGAAACCGTCCCGGGATCCGCGCCCTCACCTCCCGCCACCCTCTCACCCACGACCCCCTGACACCGTCAGAGGAGGAGGGAGTGAGGCACGCGGAGGAGGAGAAGCGAACAAACCCCTCTTTTGAGTGAGAAAGTGGGAGGTGCTCTCAAGGAGTCTGCCGTGCGCAGACGTGCATCGGCAGCCAAAGGGATTCCCCGAGAGGAGAAGGCCGGACTTCAGGCGGCTCCGTCCTTAAAGGGCGGCATCCGAGCATGCGCGACAGCGGGGGCGGGAAAGATTTCCCATGGATGGGGGAGGATGAGAGGGGCAGGGGGCCAGTGAGTGTGGGCGGGGGCCAAGACGAGCTGTAGAGGAAGGAGTGAGTGAGTGGGGAGGAGGAGTGAAAAACAGTGAGGAGAGAGGACGTGTGGGAGGAAATGGAAGCAGTGGGGATGAAAAGATGTTGGGGGTGGAGAGAGAGAGAAAGGCCTAGAAGTCGTTTTCCGCTGCTCTGTGGGGAAAGGGGGGATGTTTGACGGGGGCGGGGTGACTAGGAGGTCTTCTGAAGGGCTGAAACAGGGGGCGAGGAGGGCAGTGCTAGAGCGGGAGAAGGAGAGCAGTAAATAAAAAAGGCCGTTGTTTGCAGACGACGGTTCGCTACTAGCGCATTGGGGAGGACGAAAAGGAATGATGGGATAGCTTTGGAGTGGGCTAGGGATGAGGGAAGGAAGTACGTGGGGAATGGTTTAGAGAAGGTCCAAGGGGAGGGGACTGAAGGACAAGGGAAGGGTAGATGGGAGATGGGGGAAGGAATTGAACACTGAACGTTCCTGAGGGAAGGAGGGACAGTCAAGGGTAAGAACATAGATAAGGTAAGAGGATTGAATGTGTATTCGCGTAGTACTTTTTCTGTTTCTTTTCCAAGAAATGTGATAAAACTAGCGTGACTATGACATCTGCTTCACGGCTGAAGACTGCAATTTGAGGAGTGTCATGTTTAAAGAGAGAAATAAAAATCTTTACTCAAAAAAATACGTATTAAAATGTAGCATACGTTTCAACCGCATATACCTCATAGTATAGCATAGTATTAGTGCCTGATGATAGTTAACACGGCATGAATTTTGAAATTTTTGAAACGCTAACCTCGCTTGTTCAGAGCAATGAGCGCAATATGGTCTGCCCGGTACAATTACGTTGTGTTTTTCATGTAAATTTTCAGTACTAACATGCACGGAGATATCACGGCACACGATCCATAGTCCTTTTAATATACGTCTTTGGTGCATAACCTGGATTCAGATCAAACCTGGGCGGCTTAACTTCTCCTGTTTCCATGAAATCACCATGGGCGCACCACCATTTGAACCATGGCGGCGAGAACGCTTCGTTATTCGTTGATATTTTAAGATATATGCGCAAATCAGCAGAATCAAGGCTCGGCTTTTAGATTCAGGTTAACGTTAACCAGGAGGCGAGCGAGCTTTTCGTTAACTTAACGTTCATTAGGAGTGGTTCCTCATGTTACATGAGACTGTAGCTTAGTTGGAATGAGTGTTATTAATGGAAGAACGTATCTACATCGAAGGCGTTCATTGATTTCTGGTCACCGCGAGGTGAACTGTGCCGTTTCGAGCGGAACAACTTTTTGTTCAGCCCACTTTTTGAGGAGGGTGTCGATGACGGAAGACGTTACCTGGGGAAGCTATTTCAGAGAGATGGAAGGCAAAGGGTGACACCAGTGCAGTGAGACATAGGGAAACAAGGTTGCAGCCAGTCCCTACGGCGTCTCGCTCACAACGCGCGTTGCCCCGAGGCCAAAAGTCTCTGAGAAATTACAAGGAACAAATAAAAAATAATGGTAAAATCATGACAAAATAATTCTTAAATAAATAAGAAGAAGGTGAGATAATAACCCTCCTTAGCGTTAGTAAAAAATGGGTTTTTGTTCCCAAAACTATTTAGTCAGTGATAATAAAACGAAGCCTTACAGGATAATCAAAAACTCTTGTAATAACTCCATCTTTGCCATGCTACATTCATAAACATCAGCCCAACAAAGTTTAACGCTCCATGTAAACGGCTCACCTCAACTTCTTTGCCATTATTCCATGCTATCAGATCACGCGGTCAAATATAAGATACACGTCATAACTTCTGCTAAGAAAATAGCTAAAACAGTTTTACCTCGGTGGCCATCGTACAGGAAGCAGGAGGGGTTCAAAGAAGACATCGACGTGAATATCTCGCATAGCTCTTATTCACAGGGTTAAATTTGAATAACACATTTGTACACAACTTAGGTACACCGGTTGAAACGAGTTATATGGTAGAATGTATCAAAATAGCTTTGGCCTACAAGCTTTAAAGCCAGTTTTACATGGAGCACAAACTTGCACAATTTTTATCTGCATTTTTTTCTCAATCTGTCGTGCAATAACAATTGAAGATAGAGCAGGGGTTATTCTACCATCTCACGTTCATGCACTCGCGCATGCATTCTTGCAATTCACCGCTTTACACGATGCAACTGGAAATGCACGTTCGTACATACATCAGCTTGTGCTATTACGGACCCCTTGTAAAACGGGCTTAATGCATTCTCCATGGATGGACTTTCTAATTACAGCTGCGTAGCTTATTCCCACTTCTTCTTAAACTGCCATTATCGTGGCTTCTACACAATCCCCAACCTGTATTTTCCTTTTTAAATATAATATATTCCAAGAGTTTCACATATCCTGTGGGAAATGTACTGCACCGTAGGAAACAGCGATTTTTCCATACCTACGTATGTATGAAATGACATAGGATGAAGCATACGTTCCCAAAGATTCCATTGAAATTTCACAGGGGAAACCGAATGAAATAAGCTTTGACAACATCATTGCCTACCGATGCAGCACAGTATGCAGTAACTTGACGATGATCTTTTGATATTAGCTGATTGACATTAGCTGTTTCTCAATCCACGTTAAGGTGTAATTTAATTCGCTTTATATTTTCGATGCTTGATGCCTGCCCTGAAAGTCAAAACATGAACGACAATCGTGGTTGCGGTTATCGGAATTCTTTTCTTTGGTAAAGGCTGCACGATACATGAAATCTACATCAATGAGAGTGGCCTTAGAAGTCATTCGCAAGTGGTAGTTTCATGTATAAGCATGAATTTAAAACAGTAACAGTCGACAGCAGTAGCAATACGGCGGTTCACGCTTGCGCGGAAAAGAGATCGGCTCCCATTTCGCTCCCCAGGAGCATTTCGGTCACGCGATAAAATCTCTCCGTATCCAGTGAAATTCTGATCACATGACTGTAAGCTGGAATTAAAACAAAAAAATAGTCAATTTTCTGGAGGAGAACGTTTAGTTGCATGTTTTTATATCTATTTTAGCCTAGAAATATTGGAAACCGTTGAGCAGAGCATACAGCAACACAAGGTAAGACTGTTCCAGAAGATATTGAGTGGTTTAAGTAACGGCAATTATCCTGATTGATACTATTAAAAGGTACAGGTATACTAAATTTAGTTTATAAAAAGTTATAAAATCAATGAATGCTTCTGAACTCTAACAACGTGATGCACAAACGCACCGCGATTTTCGCAATTACCATAGTCATTTCTTGCTTCCCTTATTAATTTGTTTTTGGAAAAACTGGAGTTACTGTGTAAGCAAACACTTTCCTACTACTTGCAATAGAAAGTGACACATAGTTGCTTCCACAGAAGTTAATTTCCTCGTAGAAACACGCCAAAACACGAAATCGCACGACAAAGATGCTCCAAACATGTGCACAGGCTGTAAATCGAGTGGAAAGCAAGAGCGCTGTTGTGTAGCAGAGAACCGAGTCGAATAGAAAGTGCTCTTTATGTACATTTTCTGGAAAATACGTGACTGAGGCAATGACGTTATAAAAACAATGCAGAGGATTCATGC